>CM029397.1:17324572-18534408 GCA_017139565.1 Luffa aegyptiaca
GCGTCGAGACGCTCTAGGGCAGTGTTGCGATGCTGTCGCCTTTACCGCCCATTCTGTTTTAGGGAAATATAGGAGCGTCGAGACGCCACAAGGCTAGCGTCTCGACGCTAGCTCTCGGTCAAGTCCACTTCTAAAAGCTTCCAACTTGATTCTTTTCGGTTCTTTGGCATCTTTTTGCGTCCTGAACACCCGATCAACTCCAAATTCTCGTTTTAGCTCAAAATAACAATTTCCTACAAAATAAACATTAAAGTGCAATAAAATGGCTACGAATTACTCAAAGACTAACTAAAATAAATAGGGAAAAATAGCTAGCTATGCTCGATATCACTATACCAACAAGGTGCGCCTTCCTTTTCGGTGGTGCAATCATAGGAACTTTGAAGTTGTTCGTGCTTGGCTTGAAGAAGTTCTATGTTGGGTGACCTCCTAGAAATTTTCCTAGGAAGCATGTGAGTCCACAAAGCACGCTAAAAGGACTCTTGTTGGTTTGTGGGCAAAGTCTCCACTCTTAGAAGTAGTTTTGAATAAGTCGCAGGGGATGTAGGGGAATGTCGGGGTCTTTAGGTGCCAAATCCAAATTTTGAATCCTGGGTCTGAGGTGTTACAACTTACTAAAAACACTCAATTATATTCAATCTTTGTGGCTTTGATACTTGGAATATTTTTCAATATTACTTAAAAAAAAAGGCAGTGTATACTTGCACTTTAAGCCAACTTACTCCTTCTAGAGTGGCAACCCATCAATATACCATATCAATAAATCAATAAAATAAAATAAAGGTATGTAAGTGATATTTAACTTGATCTTCCATCAATAATTATTTGCATGCTCATTTTCTATTAGGTCCTTTGACATTTTGATTAATGGTCCACGTGGCAACCAAGCCACGTACACCTAGGAGCCATATCAACCTTATGTTAAGGAACTGACGAGCTTTTAATTGAGTAGAGGAGACATGACTCGAAAGCCGAAGGAAAATATAAACCTATCGAGCTTGGTACTAATCGAGTTGAGTTATCTGCCATTATCGGTTGAATCTCTGTTGCCATGTTAGTATGGACATGCCAAAAGACATTGAGGAACTCTAGAAATACTAGGACTTATCCCCATTGTCGAGGTATGCAATACTACCCTAGCTCAATCCGACACCACTTCGGTCTAAGCACTAACTTAAGCATTAGAGTGTGTTGGCCTCAACTAGTCACCTTGCCAAAGAGTTTACATGGATCAGGACAAGATTCTCACATCAACCAGGTCTATTATTGATATACTATATCAATAGACTAAAACAGGGTATGTAATTAATATTTGGTTATAATCATTTATTTGTCTTTTTTTTATTTGACAATATGTGGGGTGGGGGGATTCGAACCACAGATCTCGTGGTCATCAGTACAACTTTATACCAGTTGAGCTATGCTCTTGTTGGCATCGTTTATTTGTCTATCTAGACATTTTATTGTTTCTATCAATGATAGGCGTTTATCAACGCAATCACTGACATATATAGGTGACATACTATAAAAATAATATATCAATAATAATATATATTTTCAGAAAAATAATATACTATTAAAAATAATAGGGAAAAAAATCGTTTTTAACCACAAACTTTGGTGGTTGTATCAATTTTAACCATGAACTTTCAATTTCATTAAATTGAACCTAAACTTAGCAAGATGTATCGATTTTAACCCTGAATTTTCAATTTCATCAAATTGAACCTCAAACTTATTAGATCGTATCGATTTTAACTCAAAACTTGCATAAGTGTTACAATGTATACCTTTGATTAACTTTTTGTTTGAACCACTATATGTAATTGATTATTTCTTCTTGTTTTTTTTTTCTTAATTCACATTGTACCTGAATTGGTTTTTTATAAATAAAATATTGGAGAAACTTTATTTTAGATGACTTTTTCTTGTTGTTGAGAACTTTGTGAGGGCTTTTTTGCTGCTATCTAAGATTACGAAAACAAAGAAACTTTGAAGGTTTTTAATCTTCTAATATTTGCTGGTTTTTTCTTGTTGCTAAGAACTTTGTGGGATTTTTTTCTTCTTTTCCTAGTTTTTTTTCTTGCTAATTAGAAGAATGTACAAATGTAGGAAATGAATAATAAATAAATTTCGATTTTTTTATTTCACATTTGCTGGATTTTTCTTGTTGTCAATGACTTTGTTTTTATTTTTTTCGGATAATAATGAAAAGAATAGTATGTGATATTTGATTTTTTTTTTTTCTGATAAAGAGTTTTTTCCTACAAATTTGTTACAAAACACTAACTCAAGTGCAATGTGAATTAAAAAAAAAAAAAAGAAAAGAAAATTGTCAATTACATGTTTTAATAGCAATTCAATTGAAAAGTTGACCAAAGATCTACATTGCAACGTTTATGCAAGTTTGAGGTTCAAATTGATACAATTTGTTAAGTTTGGGGTTCAATTTGATGATTTTGAAAGTTTAAGGTTAAATTGATATAACCTGCTATTTTCAGGGGTCAATTTTTTTTTTTTTCCAAAATAATATATCGGTGATATAAACAATGACAAAAAGAAAATTATGTAAAAATATCTAAATAGTAAGCCAAATGATATACAAGGATAAAAAGAGAATTACCTAAAATGTCTAAATAGGCTTGCATTTTAAAAATCAAAATCCTATTCCTATATTTGCAAATATAAAAACGTGAGTTGCCATCGATTAAGGTTTCCTTAAAAGAAAATAATAAAAAAATTAATGTTTGTGTATTCTTTTTCAATTTTTCTTTCTCTAAATTTAGAGGTACAAATATCTTTCCAAAAAAAAAATTACAAGTACAACTTTCTCTTTTTGTCCTTATAATTTTTTCGAGAAAGAAAGAAAAGAAAAAAGAAATAAAGAGATGTTCGCTTTGAAAAGATTATGAATAGGCTTCCATGTTAACTTAGGCCATCGTAATAATTAGATTCCATATTTGAGGCACTCAAGAAAAGAAGACGATCTCTTCTCAAAAAAAAAAAAATAAATAATAATAATAATAAAATAAAATAATAATCACACATGTTTTATTAGGAAAATGATCACATAACTTTAGTTATTCAAGTTTTAATTATTTCAATTGGAAATCATTTATTGAGCATGCTCATTAATGCGTGAATTATTGCTAAATATATCAATTTTTTTTTAAAAGGTTTGAATATGTCAATTAATCCTTATAGGTAATAATTGTTGATAAATGATTGCTTATATGCTGAATTTAATAGTTCCATTCTAAACAATTGATTCATCATTATCCTTTTCAATCCATGATCAATATTAATCATCATTTGGCTATATTTATGCAAATAAATTATTAATATATTGTTGTTTCAAAAAAAAAATTATTAATATATTGTCCAAGTGAGTATAGTCTAACGGTCATTGACATGTCTACTTGAATATAGGTCAATTGATCAAGGTATTAATTTTATAAAAAAAAAAATCAAGGTATTAATAATGCCTACACTATAAATTGTAGATTTGAGAATGACGGGCTGTCGGGACGTCAAATAAAATTTATATCCACGGTACTAAAACTACTTTCGTAGTAATAGTGGTCGGGGTCGAACACAGGGAAGGGAATCCTAATAGGATTTAGGTCTTTGCGCAAAACACAAACAGAGGGGTTTTGGAGATGAAATTTCAAAAAATAAAAGACGGGGGTGCAAAATTAAACCAAATAAATATAACATGCAACAAAGAAGAGATTGATATTACAAATCTATGAAATAAGAGGATCGCTGGATTGGAAATTTACTGCCTGAATGATTTCAACCTGGCTTCGTAGTTTTCTCTAGAAATTAACTTCATGCAATTCAAATTAAGCCCGATAGTGGTTTTTGGCTACTCGGAGGATCCCCCTACCTAGCCTGTGTTTAATTAATTAATTAACCTGGGATCTCGTAGCTAATCTAATCAATTAATTTATATTATGCTGGCTACCCCACATGCATGGCCCAATGATCATGAAGCTATTTCTAATTAATTTTAGACAAGTAATCTGAGATATCTGCAATTACTTACAAAACTAATCGCTTTATGCACAAGGGTCCATAATTGAATTAACCAAACAGAACGAGAATTCAAATTTGACTAAATCAATTTTATCATGCATCTTAGGCCTATCAAGAGTCTACACTAAACATGCGAGATTAGCAATGGACTTGCCCCAACCTAGTGGCTATCCCAAATAACTAATAGAATGCACTCAACCAAATTCTAAGAGGCGTCAATTCCAATAATTTAATCACATGCATTGGTTTAAACAGGATGAAATGAAGAGCAATCAATAGAATCACATAAAGTTCATATAAAAACCAGAAAACTCGGCCAATGTTTAAGATCATTTAAAATAGTGTCCAATCCAACGAATCTACTAAGTTTAGCTACACATAATCAAAGGAAAACAACAAATAATTCTAAAACAATACATAAGAAACAACCTAAAAAGGTCTAGACAACTTAGAAATACATAATCGAAAGCGTAAAGAATCGAAAAATCTTTGTCTAACGACGTGGAAAGTTGAGACCTAGGTTTTATAATAATCGACATAGAGTCTCAATGCTAGAATGAAGCGACTCGACGCTACACGTTCTATCTTCTGCACATTTTTGTGGCGGCGTCGAGACGCCAGGGTCAGCATCTCGACGCTGCCCTGCATTCTAGCCTACTACCTTGCTTTTCTTGCTTTGTTTCGGTTTGTTTCCTTTGGGGCTCGAACTTTTGACCTCTCTGGCACTAATCTTCAGGCTCGTCAGGATCCACTCGGGTCTTCTCACCTCCTCGTCATCTATGAACTTTGGGATGGTTCAAAAACGCTTAAATTAGCCCGAATTATTACCAATTCGCGTGGTTCGCTCTTAATGTCACCAATGCTCGAATTACCTGAAAAATAAGATATTTAAACCATAAAATAATTCTAACAAGATTAGATTATCGGTAATAAGATAGCACGAATTAGGTGCTATCAAATACCCCCAACCTAAATCTTGCTAGTCCTCGAGCAAGGCAAATAAACAAAAGGACAAGTTGTATATAAATGTGGTAATGCAATTCAATCCTCAAAGCTCAAAAATTCAAAAACTAAAGCAATCAAGAGACATGCACATGAGACCAAATGGGGAGACAAATCAAAAGTTTTCAACAACAATCTTGCATAAGAGAGTTCTATCCCACCTAAATAGGACTCTACTAACCCGAGATTCGCTTATTAAACTCTCATTCTATCTTCCCCCTACACTGGCACTAAGGTCTCGCTAAAAAGTCTAAATGGAACAAACTAGGTTGCTTAATCTTTGCTTAGGTGCCTGAACAAAGAATTCCTTTTTCTTTCTTTTTGCATTCTTTTTAAAGCGGGACACTAGCTTTCACACTACAATGCAGGGACCCATAACCCGAGTTTAACCCTAGGTTGGCCTAACTGAACACACTGTAGGTAGCTTTTTTTACCCCTTTACACTCATAGCCAATGCAAAGCATGCTTTTTCTTACAAAGAAATAAAACAAGGAAAGTTAAACACAAAACTATTTACAAACAAGCTCACTTAACTTATTTTACCTCTCTTTTCTTTTCACAACAGACGTATTTTCTTTTTATCTCCTAGGCAAGACTCCAAGCACTAATTTGCAAAAATTTAGACTTCCTCGCTAAACCTTACACCTATCGGGGTGACAACAGGAATATGAACCTAATAACTCGCTCCTAAGTGTTCAAATCCTACCCTAGAGCAAGAAAGACACCCAACCTATGCAAGACATATCAATGAAAAATTTTAAAAAGGCACCCTTTTGGGGCACTCATGATTACAACTCGTCGAAAGCTAATTTTTTTTTTTAAAAAATGAGCCTATCCGAGGAAATCATTATCACATAAACACACAAATATACAAAAAACAACCATGGAAGTCATTAAGCACAAACATTGGCCCGACGCACAGATGCTTAGGCCTCAACAGAAAATAGAAAACAGTATACCCCACCCCCAACCTAAAAGTTTAAATTGTCCTTAATGTAACATACATGCAAAATGGGGGGGACACAAATAATATAAGAGGGAATGAGAAAGACTCCCCTGAATTTAAGCACATGGGTGGAAAGTATCGATTATTCACAAACATAAGCTCGCTTCAGCACCGCCATCCTAAAAAGAAACAAAGACAACTAACAAAAATGAGAAGCAACTTATCTAAAAGAAACTAAAACTAAGAAAAACAAATGACAGAAAATAAAAGAAAGCAATAAATTTTTTGTTCGCTGGGCTATCTGACGGAACGCTAGCTTGGCTTGCTTATCGGCGAGCCGGATCAAAGTGAATTTACATTCACGGACTCAGGCGTGTCGGTGTAGCGGAGCTCGGGTCAAAACCAATTTATAGTCCACGGACATCAAGCTACCTTGCAATAGTAGTGGCCGGGGTCGATCACAGGGAACAGCTGGTTCACTCCTAATCTCTTTTGTGTTGTGGGGTGGCAAAGAAAAGGGGGTTTGAGACAGATAGAGAAAATTGTGGGCGAAGGATGGACGTAAGAAGGTAAACTGACAGAAAGTCAGCTGATAAGAAGATAAACTGTGACAGAAAATTAAATCACAGGAAAATAAATAACGGAAAAGTAAATGGGAGGTTGGTCAATCTCACCTTGCCGCTCGTTGAAGCTGAAGACACTCGAGATTAGTACATTTACTTTTTACTCATTGATTAGTAGATAATGATTTATATGCATGCTGTCTATAGGTACTCTAAATCAATTGACTCGATCCCAACGTCCATCGATTCAATTACTAGCTATTAATCAACTAACGTAACGAACCCGTCAAGTTAATTAATTAAGCAACTGCATTAAGAACTAGATACCCCTAGAGCGCTAACCCATCAGACCCGTTGAACTACCATGCGATTAATGAATAAACTAACCTGGCCACAGTCAATAAATCAATCAATCGTTGCTCTAGACTAGAACACTCGCAATCAACTAGAGAAACATCTAATTAATCACAAGTATTGATTTAGACTCCTAGATCTATCGTGTCAGCAACGAAGTCAGAGTCTGCTCTCGGGACCCGTGCTCACGAATCAATCTAACGCTAACTATTGAATTAACTATCCATTAGCTAAGTGGGAATCAATTCTTTAGCGGATTATTAACATACAAGCTCCGAGTTAGGGCGTCAATCTAACCTACTGCGCATGCTAATCATAAAAGTGGGAATCTAAAATCACAAACATCCAATAAATCATGCATAAAGTTCAAGAATCTCAAGATAAACAATGAATCAGTTTAGATTGCTCATGAATCTCATAAAAATACAAATGTACTTACACTCCCGAGTTCCCAACTACAACGAACGGTGCTTAGACGGCCATAGACAAGCCTAATCTAAGCCCAAGGCTCGAGAAACCAACCTAATCTACCTAGAAAATGTAAAATACAAGAGAAAAGTGGAGAGATTTGACCCTGAATTGAGAGAGAACGGCTGCTAAACACTCCAATCGACGTTTTCCTCCTCTCCAAGCTGCTGCCCTAAAACAGCAGCAGCTGTTTAAATAAACGCACCGACGTCGAGATGCCGGGAGATGGCGTCTCGACGCCATCTCTCGGGTGCTCAAGAATTGGCTGCTTCAAAACTTGATTCGTTTGGTGCTGATTTCGAGTCTCGAGTGCTCCACTAAGGTCTTTTTACCGCCTCGGCATCCCATGGACTTCAAGATGGATCAAAACCGCACTAAAATCATTGAATTAACACCAAAAGTAAAAATGGGCTCCGTTGAAGCACTTGATACTAAATTTCTACAAAACATAACTTTAAGCGAAATAATTATCGTAAAACTAACAAGATTAAACACAAATAATCATGGGCAATTAGGTCCCATCACTATCTCCCAAAAGCGCAAATATTTAACGTCGCTGGCTCGACAGGATTCTCCTTGATTTTTTTCTCCTCATGGTGGTCTCTCTGATCAAGACCAAACGACATCGTTCCTTGCAATTTGTCGTTTGAGAAGTCTGGGTACCTGGCAAGAAAAATCAAAAGAAGAAAATGGTTGACAAAACACACTCTCAGCCCTGAGGTTAGATGACGAACACGCAGAAACACCACCAAATTTTTCAGTAAAAATAACCTAATGTTCGCCAACTACATCAAACAATTCCCCTTCAACATCGGGGTATCTAGTAAAGGTAGAGTGCATCTTATTGACAATTATCATTAAAGAGTTCAAATTAGAAGCTTGATCAAACACTGGGTCAGACTCTATCATGTAATACTCGACCGAAGATGTATGAGGACTCTCAAAATCATCAAAGACTCTGAAACGTAAAGTTTTTTCCTGGAAACCTACTGACACAACTCCCTCATCCACATCAATAACTGCATTGGTCGTCTTCATGAAGGGACAACCAAGAAGTAAGGATGCAGAGGAAGAAGAGGACACAGAAGTAGGGGTATCTAACACATAGAAGTCCGCAGGAAAGACTAAATCCTCTACTTTAACTTGCACATTCTCAACAATCCCAAAAGGTTTTATACATGATCTATCTGCTAACTGGATGACTATGCCTGAAGTCCTAATGTCAGTCAAACTTAACTCTACATAACGAAATAGGCATGACATTTATAGAAGCACCTAGATCAAGCATGACATGTTTTACTCTAAATAGCTTTGATTCAGAAAAAATTGATCCAGAAAAGAAAAATCAAGAACATCCAGTTCAAATTAAAAAAAAAGTGTTAAACTAAAAAAAAGTTTAGATATCATTTTTAAATCTAAAATCTCATACCTACTAAATTTTGATCATGGAACTTTGAAACATCACTCTATTTTAGTCTTTGAACTTTATATAAAGATTAATTTCAATTTTTTTTTGTGTTGACCTTTTTTGACAAATTATTTAATATATATTTAATGTAGTTACATCTTTTGTCCATTTATTTGATGAGTAAACATATGATTCAAACTCATGTTGTAGTTACCAAAGTGAACATAACTCAATGGTTATCGACATGTTCTTTTGATCAAGAGGTCAGAGGTTCAAACCTCCCACCCCTAATTGTTGTTGAACTCAAAATAAATAAATAAATAAATAAAAATAAAATCATGTTGTGTTTCAACTTTTTAAAAAATGATTAATGAACAACAATGACAAAGACTTGTATATATATATACATATATAGATATATAATTTTCAACAATATGTAGGGATTAGGGGTTTGAACCACAAACCTCTCAATCATTAGTACAAGTTTTATAACAGTCGAGTTATGCTTATGTTGGTACAAAGACTTAAAATAGAAGTAAAAACATTTGAAAGTTTATGGACTAATAAACAAAATAATTATGAAAAAAGTATCTTGAAATACTTGCATGTCAAATCATACATTCTATTGAAATAAATAGAGAAAAATACACTTTTGGTCCCTAAGGTTTGAGTTAGGTTTCATTTTGGTCCCTGAGTTTTTAAACTCAACAATTTAGTCCCTGAGGTTTGATTTTAGTTTCATTTTAGTCCCTCCATCCATTTTTCTGTTAAAAACTAACGGTTTCCTGACGTGGCACTATTTTTTTATTTAAAAAAATTATTTTCCATTTTTTAAAATATAAATATATTAAAATAGGGTAAAATACCTTTTTGGTCCCTCATGTTTCGGATCAGTTTCCAATAGGTCCCTAGGTTTCAAAATCGAACAATTAAGTCCCCACTGTTTAAAAAATGGTTCTATTGAGTCCTTGAACCGTTAATTTTTTTAACGGTGCTGACGTGGCGATAACGGATGCTGACGTGGCACGTTTAAAAAAATAAAATAATATTTTTAAAATTAAATATAATAATAAATTAATAAATTAAAATAATTAAAATCAATTTTTTAAAAAATATCCACACTCTCTCTTCTCTCTCCTCTCTCTCCCCCACTTTCTCCCTTCACCTTTTCTCTTCTTCTTCCCACTGCCCGAGACGCCTCCCCGCCGTCGCCGGAGCCTCCTCTCCGCTGCCAACGGAGCCTCCTCCCCAAATGCCCCTCTCTCACTCTTCTTCTTCTAAACCCAACACCCATCTCTCTCCCTCATACCCCCCGAAATCCCTTCCTCTCCCTTCCCCTTTCCTTCTCACCGCCGCTGCCATACCCCCCCTCCCCCCGAAATCCCTTCCTCTCCCTTCCCCCTCTCACCGACGACAGTCCGTCGCCACCGCCCTTCTTCTTCATCTCCCCCACCTCCGAATCCCTTCCTTCCTCTTCCCTCCCCTTCACCCACCCTCCAAATCCACATCTTCTTCGTCAACAATCCCTCCCCCACCCCTCACATCTTCTTTTCCTCAACAAACACCCACAGTGACAGAGCATCAACCAAATCTTAGCCAAAAAAAAAACCATACGGGTTCTCCATTTTCAGATCTAGGAAAAAAAAAACAAAAACCACATGGGCTCTCCTCCATTTTAGAAGCTCGTTGGCGTCGGAGCTGGGGAGAAACGGCGGCATCGGCGGCGTCAAAGTTGGTCGGCGTCGGATCTGAAGGGGAGAGAAACGGCGGGATTGGCGGCGGCAGCGTCGGAGTTTTGGTCGGCGTCAGATCTGAAGGGAAGGGAAGAGTGGGAAGGGGTCGACGTCAGATCTGAAGGGAAGGGAAGGGAAGGGAAGGGGCGAAAGGGAAGGAGAGATAGAGAGAGAAAGATTTTTTTTTTGTTTTCTTTTAACTATTATTATTATTATTATTATTATTATTATTATTATTATTATTATTATTTAAAAATAAATATTTTAATATTAAAATTTGCCACGTCAGCACCGTTAAAAGAATTAACGGTTGAGGGACTAAATTGAACTATTTTCGAAATAGTGGGGACTTGATTGTTCGATTTTGAAACCTAAGGACCTATTGGAAACTGACCCAGAACATGAGGGACCAAAAAGGTATTTTACCCATTAAAATAATACAAATATTATTATTTTTAACATTTTTATTTCTTTCCATCTTCTTCTTCTTCTTCCTCCTCTTCTCCACCATCACCACCGCCCCACTAAATCTTCAGTTGCTGCCGACCACCACCAGCTGTCAGCGACCGCCGCCGGTGTTTTTTTTTTCTCTCTTCTTCCTTTCTTCATTTCTTCTCCTTTCTCATCATTTTCTTTTTTTTAACCTAAAATTATAGTGGAATCGCAGTTAGCTTTCCGGGCATCGTCTTCCCAACACACCACGCGTAAGAATCCAAAATTCGAAACCCACATAACATTTTCTTCATCTTCTTCGATTTTCCCCCAAATTTCAATTTTCTATAGAAAATCATTCCAGATCCGTCGTCTGCGTTCCAGCTCCGACGGTGGCTTGTTCCAGATCTACGCTACCGATGGATCCGACGTGGCTGGGCCGGTGGACGCGGGACTCGTTCGTTACAACCCAGATCTGTTTGTTACAAATCAAGAGGAAAGCTGCGAGAGAGCCCACAGATCTGTTCGTCACCGAAATTCGAGGAAGAAGCTGAACTGTGGGTTATTAGATCTGTTCTTCATCGAAATCTGAAATAGCAGTGAGCTTTCCGGTCGAGTTTCGCTAGATCTAAACCGTGGGTTATTTGTTTGTAGAGCTGAACCGTGGGTTATTAGTTGTTCGTGGTTGTGGGTCTGTTTGTGGACGTGGGAATAATAACAAACCCAAAAGTAATCGGCGAGAGGAAAAACTCAAGAGAAACGAAAACTTGTCGTGGAGAAGACGTGCGAAAACGATAAGAAAACAGAGAGAGGGATTGAGAGTGAGAGAGAGAGAAATCGAAAAAAAAAAAAAAAGAAAATAAGGATAAGGAAGAAGAGAGTAGAAGAAGAAAAGGAATAGAAAAAAAAATGGTTACCACCGGCGAGCGGCGGTCGACGGCGGCCGGTGGCTGCTGGCAGTAGGGGCTAGGGTTATGTGGTGGTGAAGGTGACTGTGAAGAGAAGAAGATGGGTTATGTGGTGGTGAAGGTGAAAAAGAAGATATTTTTATTATTTTAATAATATTTATTTCATTTTAATATATTTTATTTTTAAAAATTAAAAAATAATAATTTTTTAATAAAGAATGGTGCCACATAAGCAATCTGTTAGGATTTGACGGAAAATTTGACAGAGGGACCAATAATGTAACGAAATCCAAACCTCAGGGATTAAATTGTTGAGTTTGAAAACTCAGGGACCAAAATGAAACCTAACTCAAACCTCAGGGACCAAAAATGTATTTTTCCCAAATAAATAACAAACCTCTACAAAATAACATCCACTACATAATAACACCATTTACAAAATTGCACACTCTAGGCAACATCAATTCACACAATAATATATGTTTGTTATAAAAAAAAACACAGATACAATAATATCCCTCTCAAAGGAGGAAAAAAAAAAAAAGAAGAAAAGAAAAAGAGAGAGAGAGTCATTTCTATAAAATGCGCCAAAAGATAAATGTTAGAGGCAACTAGATAAATGACTATTTTTAATTGGACATTTTGAAAAATGACCATATGATTTTTTCATTTGAAAAATGGCCAATTGTTATTTTTAGTATGTTTTTGTACCCCTAAACGAAATCTAAATCCAATGAACCGAAAAATGGTCAATTGCTATTCTCTTTACTCTTTCCATATGGCCGCCATCCACCGTCCACTGTTGCCCGCCATCTATACCGCCGCCCACGCTGCCACTCTTATCTCTTCCCCCCCCTTTTTTTTCTATTTTCTTCCCTATCCTCCCCTTCTTCGTCTCTTTCTCCTCTTCCTTTTTGTTTATTTTCTGTTCTCTCTCTGATTTTTTTAAAAGTGTATGGAAGGGGATTTCCCCTTCGGTTCCAGCTTCAAACGAAGGGGAAACGAAGGCGGCGGCGTGGCTTTCAATTGGAGACGACGTGGCGTTCCAGATTAGACTGGTGGCTGGTGTTCGATCGATGGCAGCGACAAGGAATTGACGACGAGTGAAGTTTAGGGGCGTGGTGTACGGCGATGGGGAAAGATTGCACAGAGAGGGAGTGACGGGGGTGGGAGATAAAATAACACAAGAAATACAATGATAATTTGCTTGCTTTACATTTCTATGGAGGAAAACTTTTATACACAATACATGAGATAGAAAAGGAAAGATTTGCACAATAAATTTACAGCAAGGAATATAAATCATGAGCATAATTTTAGGGACATTTGATAGAGAATTAATGGAATAAAATTCTCTAATAGGAGAGAGATGGAAGAAAGGAAAAAAAAAAAGTCGTTGGCCGTCAGTGAGCAACGGTCGGCAACAGTGCTGCAAAGGGCTGGAAGAAGGAGGAGAAGAAAAAAGTAGAGATAAATAAAAAACAATAATATTTTTATTATTTTAATATATTTTTATTTTAAAAAATTAAAAATATTTTTTTCATAAAAACATTAGTGTCACGCCACTTTGCCGTCAGCAACTAACAGAAAAATGGATGGAATGACCAAAATGAAACTAAACTCAAACCTAAGGGCTAAATTGTTCACTTTGAAAACTCAAGGACCAAAATGAAACCTAACTCAAACTTCAGGGACCAAAAGTGTATTTTTTATTTTTTTTTTAATATTTTATTGCTAGATTTACAATTCAAAAAGAAAAAAAAAATCATCACCCACCTCATATCAAACTTTAAATTCATGAAAATACCGATAAAATATATTAATATATATTGATGAAAATTTTATTCCATGCAGGGAGGACTATGTTAATAGCACAATCGTGAAGAACATAGTGTTTGTCATATTCTCGACATGCGTTGTGAGATTAGGAGTCAAGATTGAAAATTATATCTTTCTTTTTTTTTTTTTTTTTGGTGAAATTATGCATGACTTACACATGAATTGAGAACAAGAAGCTTCTTACTCATGAATGATGAGGATATAGTATCTTTAAATGGAAGGCCAATGAGAGGAATGAAATTTGAAGTAAGAAGTTGACTTTTTTTTTTTTTTTTTTTTTTTTTTTTGAACAAGAAGTTGACTCATTCTTAAATAGAAAACTAGTGGGATGAAATGATGATAAAAGAAAAAGAAAGTCACCAATTTTAGATTAATCTACCCACCATCATGTTATTGAAGACAAAATCCACTTACTTTTTAGATAACATTATTTCTTCCATTTACTCCAATTGAAATATTATCCAAGCATGGGATATAAATATATATATATATATATATATTGAGTTGCAAGCATGGGAATATGTGGCTACCATTGAACACTATATAAATCAATTTGACCTTTAATATTTGACTTACAGATTAGGGTTTATACCTTTTTCTCAGTAAGCATTTCATAAAAATGAACAAAAATACTTTTTTTTCCATACATTTAATGGGCATTTGATATCCTTTCATTTTTTTTTTTCCATCTAATATCCATGATAAAATCTAATATTATTAAGGGGAGGCAACCTTAAAATGGATGACTTGTTAACATTCCATGGATTCAATTCAAATAGTTACTACTTAAAAGATTAAAGATTGAGTGTTTGATCTTTGATGATACTATTGATGCAACATAACTTTTTTTTACAATATATAGAGTGGGGGATTTGAACCTCTTACCCCTTGATCAAGGGTACAAACTTTATACCAATTGAACTATGCTATTGTAGGCGCTACATTATTAAATCATTGATTTTGCTCAAGTAATTCATTTTCAAAAACATGAAAGTGAGAGTTTCTTATAATAAAGATTGTATAAGATTGGACTGAAAAACACCATTGAGTGAGATACAAATAAATTCCTGTAATAATTATATATATGAACTAAATCCTAAGTAGATCCTACCTGTGTGAACTGTGAATGGGTCCTTTACTTATTGAACCCCATATAGAATGGCTATATCTATTGACAAATGTATTCATATGTCCACTCATTAGTGTAGTAGCAAATAAGATAAAGGTGAAACAAAAAATTTATATTCTCAAAAGTTACTTCTAGAAATTATTATAGAGTACCCACATTTTTTTTTATGTCCAAACAACAAAGTTAAAAGTTCAAAAGCACAGAAGTGCAATTGAATTTGTTGAACCTCAAATAGAATAGAATGACTATATCTATTCATTTTGCACATTCTCATACATTCATTTCTTAAACAAGAAGATAGTCCAAACCAAAGGGAAATTTTAATGATGGCCTACCGAAAGAGCATCATTGAAAAATCAAACATTAGCCATAAGAGGGAAAAAATCTAAAAATTCATGGTCAAAGAAATTTCTTTCTACTTCCAATAAAAAAAAAAGGATAACTAGAGAGATAAAAAAAAAGCCTGAATAAAGAGTCTCAACCACAATATTTGACTTTTACTATTTGAGAGTTGTATAGTGTAGAGGATGTTGATATTCAATGATTAGTGAAGACACCGTTTCTGACTTGATTTTTAGTAAAATTTTAGAACTTATCCAAATGGAATTTAGAGAAATTAAATTTCAAAATTTTCTCTTAGTTTCGATCATTTTACTTTATTTTTATTTCTTATTTTATTTTTTTTTCTTATTTTTATAATTTATTTTAATTTAATTTAATTTGATTTGATTTGATTTTTTTCATTTTTATTTTAGTTTTTTGTAACGCATCAACTTTTTAAAAAAAAAAAAACTATAGACTGACTAGGGACATTACTACATGCATGCTATGAACTTGAATATTTCACTAAACTAAGAAAATTAAAATTTTCTAGAAGTCTAAAGTGAATAAAATAGATAAATAATTTTAGTAACAATTTAATTGGGATTTTAAGAAAACTTTATAAAACATAAAAATATTTGAAAGTCTCAAAATCCAACAAAATAAATAAATCATTGAATAATTAAGAAGAAAATTTTCAAATGAAGGAAATTAAAATGCAGAAGTTAAAACATGTTGACATCATCTATCATGAAGACACCAGTAAGTACTTTTGATCAGTCATCTAACACATCCTTACTATTGCCTAAAAAATTAAAATAAATAAAGAATGAGTATTAATGAGTAACCTATAACGTTTCGCGTTTCAAAATCGAACCATGCATTTTGGGATTAATTGAGTATTTTTATTCTAATTTTGAAAATTAGAATTTTCATAATCTAGTCCCTTGGGTGGGGTTTAACTTTCCTAATCCAGAAAGGGAACAAAGTTCCTTTTAATTAGTTTTAGTCCCAACTCCATTAGGATCTCCCAAACCATTTAGGAGTTTTAATTTGGAAGTTTATTTGAGATATTTGCTGAGCAGTCGGAATCAGTTTAAAATTAAGAGGTTATGTGGGAGTGAAAGTCTTGCATTCCTTCTGCTTTATTTGCTTGGGAGTTACTTGGAGTTGAAGGAGTAAAAGAAGAAAAGAAACCAAAACCTAGCTCTCTCTTTCGCACATGTAACCCCCTCCTCTCTGCTTTCGTTTCACCATCTTCTTCTGAAGAGATTGGAATTCCGTAATTCCGTAAAGCGGAAGCGTGATTGGGACCGGTTCGTAGTTAATTTTGTTTAATTTAAAATACCAATACATTGGTAATAAACTTAGAACTATTCTAGATTTATATTAAAACTAAGTATACAAAAATATTAGATCTAAATCTAATTTATATAGTAACAAGTTACTTACTCTCATTGACGACTCAAATTAAATTCACCAACTGCTTGTGAAATAATCACGAACTACTACAAACACTACCACTATGGCTACACCGGTATGACTTTGAGACTACTAGAGGCAGGACTGGTGGGAGCCTTCAGGAGAATTCTCTAAGAGTAGGAGAATGAATGAGATACCTTTCACCCCACCCCATATGTCCTATTTATAGAAAAAGCCCAAGTCCTTTTCCTTATAGGAAAAAGTCATGAATAAGATCTAATCAAATCTATTATCTTATTCATATCTAATTTTAATAAATAATTAATTAATTTCATAATTAATTAATTACTCAATTAAATATCATATATTTAATTTTAGGGATTTTATTAAAAATTTTATTTTATTAATATGAATCCAATTCATATTAATTATTTGAACTCTCTCAAGTATTTTCTCTCAAAGTTAAATTTTGAAATTAACTCGAAAATTATATTATAAAGTTTCATAAACTTTATACTATAATGTATTATCATACATTATATGATTCCCCTAAATAAATTGAACACTTTCAATTTATAATTTATACTTAATTGCCTCAAGTCTGTTTACGAGCTACCAGTTGGACCTAATGGACCTGCAGATCAGAAGGTCCAACGATATGAGATTTAATCGACTAAACTCATTAACCAATTAATCAATTTTCGTTAACTATGGGTTCACTCCACTAAAGACCCACAGTTGCACTCTTCTCACTGCAGACATAATTTTGTGTCCACGGATATAGACCTATACCGGTAAGTCAATCCTTCACGAGTGTCTGTAACCACAGCTAGGTCAAATTATCGTTTTACCCCTGTGTTACATATGTCTCCTTAAGTACCAGTGCTCCTCTAATGAACAACCTGTTTATGGTCCAACCAATAAACAGAAAGTCTCTCCCGGGCCAATGAGAGGGCAGGATCCCTTTGTTCAAGTCCCGGAGTCACCACTTAAGGGAACACTCATCTACTTCTCCTAGAAAAGGGAAGGAGTGAATTCCTTCATGTGTTGTCATGTCTCCAACCTCCCGCTCGGTCTTGTCCCAAAAAGGAAAGCATATTGAGTCGGCGTATTGGCCACTCCCACCCATGCTAATCAATGGACAATCCCTCATGAGAAGGAGTTCATGACACACTCAGGATTAAGACTAAGTTACCTAGGTTATCCTATTGAAATAGTAACCTAACTAGTTAATGGTGTTATATCTAGTGGTTTACTATTTCATGGTCCGGTCTTATGCAAACTCATTGCATAGGATACCCCCACTTGCAAGTCTATTACATGGACGCTTTGGATCAATACGTATGTATCAAATACAAAACGGGTCGCTGTTTTTGGTTACGATTATCCGCAAGCGCACGAGTCGTCACAAGTAATAGTAAAACGGAAGAATTTCGAGTATCGAATCCACAGGGAGGCGAAGCGAAAATTAAGCAAAGAAAAAATTCTTTGAGCACCAAAAGTACTTGGGAGAAATAATATCTAGGGACCAAAACATACAATTAAAGAGAACTTAAAATCAAAGCAATTAAAGAGAAAATTTGATCAATCAAGGAAAATAAAATATGGAGAAAGAGTTTTTTTTTTTAATGGGAAGTGGGGTCTTGAAAATCAATTATTAGCTAAACAATTATTACAATTAACCTATCTCGATGCCCAACTAATTATAAACCTAGAATCTCCGTTAATCACATAGGTTCTTCTGTCGGTCTCCCCTAATTGTAACTAATTCATTTTAACAACCTAAGTGTCCTTAGCGCTATTAAAATTCGTTAATTATTACGCTTTGATTCATTTTAGGAATCTAAGTTTAATCAACTAATCTCGTTGTCACGACGGACAATTAAACTAGTTGCATGGATTATGATCTATCCTAACTTCTCTCCGTCGAGTCTCCATTAAGAATCAGATAAATACACAATTGGCCAGATTGCATACATCATTAAGCACATCCATACAAATAATTAGGAAAAAGGGCAAGAGATAGGCAATTATAACAATAATATAACTATAATTTCATTTCAATACCCCAAATTGGGGTTTAGCTATACATAGCTAAAATATCCACAAAATTTACAATGGAAAGCATAAATAAGAGCACAATAAAAGGGAAGGAATTGACCGTCGAAGACCTCGTCCCTGGCGCTTGGAGTCCCTCCGAGCACTCCTTGAGCCTCCTAGAGCGCTCCCCAAAACTCCCCAAAATTTTCCCACTAAAAGAACTCTCAAAAAGGCTAGAAAGCCTTGAGAGAGGCTCCAAAGGAGCCAAGGAAAGGAAGGAAAGAATGAGGGAAATGATGATTGATTGTAAAAAATAGATCTAAGGGGCGCTATTTATAGGCCCGAAAAATGGACAGCGTCGCGACGCTATCGGCACAGCGTTGCGACGCTGTGACGTCATCGACTTGCCGCCCAAGAAATGGGACAGCGTCGCGACGCTGTCCCTACAGCGTCTCGATGCTAGGCGATTTCCAGAACAGTCCACGCGGTTTGGGCTTCATTTCTTGGGCCAACTTCAATTATTTTTGGGCCTTTTCCTCATGGTTGGCTCCTTGGGCTTCCCTTTGACCCATGAATGGAAACTTGGCTTGGATTGCTCATTTTTTGGGCTTTTTTCCACAAATTTCCATAAAGTGCTCCTCAGGACAAAATAATAAATTAAATTATAATTTTTCAATAAAAACACAATTAAAGCACTAAAAAGCTTAATAAATTGGGACTAAAATAGCGACATTTCTGTCCGCTATCAGTCGCGTCACATAGTGTTACCAGGATAAGGTACCCAACCTTATCCTAGTTCAAATTACATACAAACAACCATGGATCTTAGTTTATTGGATTTGGGTCAAATTGTGCAATATTTAACAATAACACTTTATTGTAGAAACTCCATAACACTTTATTCAAACAAGTACACAATTTGTTTACATTCACTATCTATGAGTTTTAGGGCATAAAACCCAACACTTTCCCCTCCCGTTATTCCTCCTTTTCCGATGAGTCAAGCCCTCTGTCTTCTCTCCCTCAATCGATTCCTTCTGCCGGCAGCACATTTGCGAGCAACACCCACGAGTGATGGCGCCAATTGCACACGACCAATCACCCACACACGTGTAGCAGACCCACAACCTTGGATTTCTTCCTCTCTTCTCGGTTCTACGTAGCAACCAAAAATTCAATGCCATTTTCTTCTTCTTCCACGCACAAGAGAACCACAGGTCGTCGGTTTCGTCCTCCTCTCTCCCAAATTCTATCTATCTCGTAGATAGTAAATGTAACATTTGACCGAACATTAATAAAATGATGTTTTATTCATTTATCTTGTTTGTATTGAGTAATCTTGTCTTATTAACCCTAATCAAATAAACTAAACATCTTAGGTTGTTAGTATGAGGCTTGAACTAGTATGTGGGGACATATGGGGATCACTGTTCAAGATACAACCTAAATGGTCTATAGTATAGGGGTAAGGTTGGGTATTTTATCCTGGTGACACTATGCATATGGCCTGCTTTGTATTATGATACAAACGCAAATATCCAATGCGTTCATGTAGTGGACATGCGAGTGGGGGTATACTATGCAATGAGTTTGCATAAAATCGGATCGCGAAATAGTTAACCACTAGCTGTAACATCGTTAGCTAGCTAAGTTTCTATTTCACTAGGATGACCTAGGCAACTTGGTCTCAATCCTGAGTGGGTTATGGACTCCTGTTCACGAGTGATTGTCCTTTGATTTGTATGGGTGAGAGTGGCCTGCACGACGACTCAATAAGCCTACAATTTTGGGGACAGGAGCGAGTAGGGAGCTGGAAACATAATCACACAAGATGGAATTCACTCTTTCCCGACTCTAGGGTAAGTAGAGGTGTGTTCCCTTAAGTGGTGTCTTTGGGTCTTGAACAAGGGACTTTTGTTTGTTTGTTGGACCTCAAACAGGTTGTTCATTAGAGGAGCACTGGGACTTTAGGATAAAGAGGTAACCCAGGGGTGAAATGGTAATTTGACCTAGCTGGGGTACGAACACACGTGAACGACTGACTTGCTGTTATTGGTCAATATCCGTGGACACAGAAATATATCTGCAGAGAGAAGAGTGCAAGTGTGGTTCTATAGTGGAGTGAACCACAGTTAACGAATATTGATTAACTTGGTTAATGAGTTTAGCCAATTAATCTCATATCGTTGGATCTTCTGATCTTTAGGTCCATTAGGTCCCACTGGTAGCTCGTGTAAGGCATTAAGGTAAATTTACTATGGGATATTTAATATGAATTGGATTCATATTAAAACTATAGGTTAAAATTAATGCGCATTGGATGCACATTAAAACTATAGTATATATGAGAGAAAATTGAATATGAGATGTTCAATTTTATAATCAGTTAATTAATTGATTATTAATTTTAATTTAATTAAATTATATTAATGCTATTGGTTATGTAGGAAATGTATATTTATATTTGATATAAATGACATAATCAATTAAACCTTGTTTTAATTGAATTTTAATTTAATTAATTATATAATTGTTATTATATTAATTAAATTAAATAAATATCTTTTAATTTAATTATTAATTAAATTATAAGGTATTTTAACTGACTTGGTCAGTTATACAAAAACGTGGAGGAGTCCACGTTTACGGATTTTTCTACGCTAACCGGTAAACCTCACCTTATCGATAGGAAGTAGTTCCTGGCATTTGGGTTTCTCTCATTCGGTGTGTGGCTTGAGAAAAATTCCAGAGAGAATTTTTTTTATCTCCTTAGTAAGTTAATTCTCCCACAAGAAACCTTAAGAAAAAGGCCTCAGTAGAATACCGGTGTTTCCAACTTGGTGGTGTTCGTGGATAATTTTACAGTGAATCAAAGATCAAGGGGCTGCTGCAAATCTAAGAAGAAAACTCAGAGAATTTGGTGAAATTCGGTCAAGACTACAACGACAGTAAATCTTATTCTTTCCCTTGATCACTAGGATCATCTTTGGATGAGATCTAGAGTTTTAATTATGAAATCAGCACGATTTATAGCCTATTTACAGCATCTAATGTGTATGTTTATTGCTGTAATTTTTTTGCCATCATATTGGTATTCCAATCGACGTTTAGTTTGAGTAAGGTCTTTGATAAATCTTCCGCTGCCTAGGGCTTTTATCCCTACACAAATATCCTAGGTTATTTAATGTAACTTGAACAGTATGTGGTTGACATACAGGTGGATCATGTTCAAGTAATTGAAGGGATTGAATCCCCAGCAGAAGCACGTGTGATCATGTGTAATTCAATTTACAATTAGAAACCAAATACACAGTGTTTTAAAGTCTAAATTTAGAGAACAACTTCTATAAATATACATGTTTAATGAAGTCTTTAATGAATCATCTGTAAAAACCTGCGTGACCTAGAAAGCTTCTAATATCTCGAACTGTTTTTGGGAAGGGCAACTTGGATATGATCTCAATCTTCGCCTTGTCTACCTCAATTCCATTTCTGAAAAATTCGGTGTCCAAGGACTATGCCTTCGCGTACCATGAAATGGCACTTTTCCCAGTTCAGTACCAAGTTTGTTTCTTCACATCTTTCCAACACTTGGTCTAAATTCTGTAAACACACTGCAAACGTTTCACCGAGGACAGAGAAGTCATCCATAAACACTTCGAAGGTTCGTTCTACCATATCGGATAATATAGCCATCATACAGCTTTGAAAGGTGGTTGGTGCATTGCATAATCCGAATGACATTCTTCGAAAGGCAAATATCTCGTACGAACATGTGAACGTAGTCTTCTCCTGATCTTCTAAGGCTATTATTATCTGATTGTAGCCTGAGTAACCGTCTAAAAAGCAGTAATAATCCTTCCCTGTAAGTCTGTCCAACATTTGATCTATAAATGGCAACGGGAAGTGGTCTTTCCTGGCTACTTTATTGAGGCGACGATAGTATATGCAAACTCGCCATCCTGTGACTGTCCTTGTTGGAATCAATTCGTTTTTCTCATTCTCCACTACAGTTATTCCACCCTTTCTAGAGACGCACTGTACTGGGCTAACCCAGCTACTGTCTGAAATTGGATATATGACTTTTGCGTTCAGCCATTTTAAAATCTCTTTCCTGACAACTTCTTTCATAATGGGATTTAGTCTCCGCTGACTTTCAATGGAATTCTTGGCTCCTTCTTCAAGGTTGATCCTGTGCATGCAGAATGATGGGCTGATTCCTTGAATGTCTGCAATTGTCCATCCTATTGCCTTTTTATGACTAGAGAGCACACAGCAACCAGCTCCCGTATTGCAACCTTCTGAACTTGCGCCTGCGCCTGAAGCACAAAAGAAGAAAAGGCGCAAGCAAACTGCGGGCAGAAACCCACCACCAGCCGCAAGGATCCAGAAATCAACTCCTCCAGTGCAGGAAAGCACTGTTTGCGCCCAACCTCAATCATCCTTGCCGCCACCACCGCCTCCTCCGCCACCACCACCGCCTCCTCCGCCACCACCACCACCAACTACCCAACAAACACCTCCTCCGCAGCCCACCGAAGACTTGCGATCAGAGGAAATTTTTGAAGGCTCCTTGCCTAGCCCTCCTCGCAATGATGAGGTCCCTGCTCCAACCCCCACGCCTCAAGCCACAGCTTCTGCGAGCGCAAGTCAGGATGCGGCTGATCCACAGCTTGATGTGGATACAACCCTTATCTTTTCAGAGCCGCGGCAAATGATTCAAGAAGTCACGGAGCCCTTCGATTGCAACAAGAGCGAATGTGCCAACAACAAGAGTTGCTACGAAAAGAACAAGACGAGCTATCGCAACGAGTAAACACCTTACTCCTTTTCTTGATGCGATGGACCGAATCTTTTGGCCGACTGCCACTAACGCCCAATGTGTTCGCACGGCCAGCTGCGCAACAACGACCCCCTGGCGTAGGCCCATCACAAGTGCGCGGTTCCATGCCTCCGCCTGCGTCGAGGGATCCACGAACACCACCACCGCCACCACCGCAGTAGTAGAATACACTTAGTTTTCTTTGCTTTATTCTTTTGCTTCATTTAGATGTATGCGCTTTTATTACAGTTGTTGGCCTAGCTTCTCCTATGCCTAGTTGCTTGAAAACTGAGTATGGCATCAGATTTATGCTCGCTCCTAGATCGTATAATGCCCTACCAACATTCCGTCCTCCAATGGAGCATGGAATGGTGAAACTTCCGGATCCTTTAGCTTCGGAGGAATCTTGTTCTTGACTAGTGCACTAGAACATTCAGTGAGTGCAACTGTTTCGTACTCTCCTAATCTTCTTTTCTTGGATAAAATGTCCTTCAGGAATTTCACGTAAGTTGGCATCTGCTCAAGTGCTTCCACCAATGGAATGTTGATGTGAAGTGGCTTGAGGATATCTAGAAACTTCTTAAACTGTGTCTTGTGAGGCATACTTGAATCTCTGAGGATATGGAGGTGGTGGTCTATAATCTGAATCTATAATAAACTTTTTAGGCTCTGCAGTTGCATTTTCCTGTTTTTTCTCTGAACTTGAACTTTCACTTTTTTCTTCCAAGGGTTCTGGTCTTTTTTTTTTTTATTTTCTTTATTCTGTATAACTTCTGTCGTAACTTCTGACTTCTTTTCTGGAACTTCTTCTAGAGCTTTTTCTGGGATTTTCCTTACTTCTTGATTCTCGGGGTACTCTGGTCCATCGTATTCTAATCCATTTCTTAAGGTGACAACCTTGCATTGCTTCTTACCTTCTCTGTGAGGATTCTCAGTCTTGCTGGGCAATGTCCCTTGTGGTTTATGCTTGATGATAACTTGCAAAAAGCAAGTTATTAGTCCTTTAAACTTAGGCTAAAACAAGGCCAAAAGAAACAATGATGCGTTGCTTCAGGCGCAAAAAGAAAGGAAAATGAAATGATTTTATGCGGTAGGCTAT
Source organism: Luffa aegyptiaca (assembly GCA_017139565.1). Classification (NCBI taxonomy): domain Eukaryota; kingdom Viridiplantae; phylum Streptophyta; class Magnoliopsida; order Cucurbitales; family Cucurbitaceae; genus Luffa; species Luffa aegyptiaca. Next base: position 17,349,097 of record CM029397.1, read on the forward strand.
ATTCATGTATGCGGTGAGAAATTATAAAATATAAGGCGCTAACGCAACTAATTCAGTTGTTTTCTTAGTCTCTTCTCAACGCAGGCACACATCCCAAGATGATCACGAGACAGATAAGATGGATGAAAAGACAGCTCTGACACAACTGACGCAACTAACGCAAGTGGACTGAAAAGAAGCTAAAAGTTGCAAGTGGCCGTTAGCAAATTACTTGGAGAAGTTAGCTTCCCTCGCCTATAAATAGAAGCCACATACTCAAAGGAATACATCGTCAATTTTTCGATCAAGAGAGGAGAGGGAAGACGAAGGAGAAAGAGAAATCACAGAGAGCTGTGATTAAGAGCAAACTTGCGTTTGTAATGTTCTATTTCATGATGTCTTGTTTTGCTCGCATGAGCTATTTTCTTCTTCAAGGCTTAGCACAAGCACCTCATGCGGTGATAAGTATATTTTGTAAGCGTGTATTTTGATTTAAATGAAACATTAATTGCCTTCTACTTAGTTGCGATACTATTTTCATTACTAACTCCCGCTTGGCCAGCCGGATGCGGTAGCAGTATGCTAAATCCCTAACAGGTAATGCATGCGGACATCTCTAAGTAGAGCAAGTTAGCGCATGTCATGTAGTCTTGGTAATTTTAAAACACTACCGCTAAAAGATAGTGCATGCATGAGCTTAGACTGTGTTATGACTAACGCAGTCCCTTGTAAGTTTTAGAGAACTACGCCTAGCGCATGAACTAGCCAAATAACCAATTGATAGTTTTATGCCAAACACAAAAGGAGTACCTGAAGGGAAACTTATGTTTTTTTCTCACTTAGGCATTAATGGATCAATTAACCAAAGTATGCGCTACAAGGTTCTTGTAAACGCATGAGGTTGCAACCGCAACAACCTTGATATTATTCTCCTTATTATTTTTCCTTTCACTCTTGTCGCATGTTTTGCTTTCTCTAAACCTTATTTTTCAAAATATGCCAACTTTCTTATATATCCTTTTCAATAATATCACACGTTTTCGAGTTTAGATTAGTAAATATTATTTTTGCAAACACCCTTTTCCTGTGGATTGGACCCTGGACTCACCAGGTATTACTTGATCTTGTCAATTTATACTTGGATTGATAAATATCTACGACAAATCTTTATTAATTTATTAAGCATACTGACGAGCAACCACTTGATTTCTTGTGCAATCTGTCCAATTTGTACTTCCAAATTCCTGACAGCGGCATCATTTCTTGCCATGTACTCTTTCATTAGGGCCTCTAGATTTTACTCTTGATTCTGAACTTGAACCGGTTAGAAGCTCTTCTGCGACTGTTGCTGTGTAGGCTGGGAATTGAATCCTGTTGAGGATTTACCAAACTGATTTGTATCGGAATTACTCGTACCGGCTTGGCCTCCCCAAGAGAATTTTGGATGTTGTCTCCAACATGTATTGTATGTAGCTGAGTATGGATTCCATCGGTTTTGGTTCTGGTTCCCTTGTCGTCCTACATAAAAAAACAGATGTAGGATTTAGTGGACAGTTATCAGTCACATGTTCCTCATTACAAATATCACAGCAGGGAGAAAAGATAGCATTAGCGGGGGCTATGCGCTTCATTTTCAGATTTCTTTAAGAATGATCAATTGGCAGATGCATTGACTAGAACTTTAGAAGCTTGATCCAATCCACTGTAATAATGTTTTATGATGATACATGCAGGCAATCCATAATGAGGACAGTTCCTGACCAGCCTCTGGAATCTCTCCCAAGCTGCATCTAAAGGTTCATTATAAGATTGTCGAAAAGAAATAATCTCAGCTCCATACTTAGCATTTTTATTAGAAGGAAAAAACTTCTCTAAGAACTTTTCAGCCAAGTCATTCCAGGATGTGATGGAGTTTGGAGGGAATGAGTTCAACCAAGCTTCAGCGTCTCCCTATAATGAAAAAAGGAAAAAGCTTTAGTTTCAATGTATCTCCAGTAGGGATAAAAGCCCTAGGCAGCGGAAACGTATCAGAGACCCTACTCAATTTTAAACATCAATTGGAATACCAATACGATGGAAAAATTTACAGCAAAAAAAACATTTTAAACCTACTGTAAAATATGTTACTAGCATGCTGAAAATTGCAGAAAACATCCTAGATCTAATCTGGATGATCCTAGTGATCAAGGTTTTCATGGAAACTTACTTTCGTAAGAAGCCTTGATCATTTCGCCTTTTCCTTGCTTGTGGGATTGAAAATACAGCAGCCCAAGAACTCTTTCCTTTGTTGGAATTTTTGTGAACACCACCACGTTAGAAGACACCGGTATTCTCTTGTAGGTTATTACGTTGAATGCTTGTGGGAGCAAGGAAATCTCAGACTTTTGGGGGAATTTTCTCTGTGATTTTTCTATGGGAATACACGAGAGAATGAGTGAGGGAGAGAGAGCTCATCAAACATGAGATGTAGATGGATTATTGATTAAGGGAGGAAGTAATCTAAGAGATGAAAGTAACTTCCTCCTTAAAACCCTCTCAAACATGTAAGTGGCTAGGTTAGTGGGTAGAATAGTTCTTATCAGTTTAAAACTGATAAGATATTTAATTATAAATTAAATTAAAATTAATAATTAATTAAATAATTAAATTAACAATTAATTTAATTATTAATTATATAAATCACATTTATATAAATATTCCCACTTAACCTATAGCTTTAATGCAATTCAATTAAATCAAATTTAATTGAATTAAATTAAAACAAACGATTAATTAATTCAAAAAGTAATTAATGCTATAATTAAATATCATATATTTAATTAAACCTCTCTCATATAACCTATAGTATTAATGTGCATCTAATGCGCATCTAATGCGAATTAATTTTTAACCTATAGTTTTAATACGAATCCAATTCATATTTTAAACTTAATATTCGAACCCGTTCGAATATACAATTCTCCCTTATAATTTTTCCTCAACGCCCTAAGTGAGCTACCGGTGGGACCTAATGGACCTACAGATTAGAAACTCCATTAATTGGCTAAACTCATTAACCAAGTTAATCAATGTTCGTTAACTATGGTTAACTCCACTATAGAACCATAGCTACACTCTTCTCACTGCAAATATATTTATGTGTCCACGGATATCGACCAAAAACAAAAAGTCAGTCCTTCACGTGTGTTCGTACCCCAGCTAGGTCAAATTACCGTTTTACCCCTGGGTTACCTCTTTATCCTTAAGTCCCAATGCTCCTCTAATGAACAACCTGTTTGAGGTCCAACCAACAAACAAAAGTCCCTCTCGTGTCATAGAGAGGGCAGGGCCCATTGTTCAAGACCCAGAGACACCACTTAAGGGAACACACCTCTACTTACCCTAGAGTCAGGAAGGAGTGAATTCCATCTTGTGTGATTATGTTCCCAACTCCCCACTCGGTCTTGTCCCCAAAGTGGTAGACTTATTGAGTCGGTGTGCAGGCCACTCTCACCCTTACAAATCAAAGGACAATCCCTCGTGAACAAGAGTCCATAACCCACTCAAGATTGAGACCAAGTTGCCTAGGTCATCCTAGTGAAATAGAAACCTAGCTAGCTAACGGTGTTATTGCTAGTGGTTAACTATTTCACAGTCCGATCTTATGCAAACTCATTCCATAGGATACCCCCACTCGCATGTCTACTACATGAACGCGTTGAATTATAATACAAAGTGGGCCGCATCCATAGTGTCACCAGGATAAGATACCCAACTTTATCCCTATACTAAAGACCCTTTAGGCTGTATCTTGAACAATGATCCCCGTATGTCCCCACATACTAGTTCAAGCCTCATACTAACAGCCTAGGATGTTTAGTTTATTGGATTAGGGTTAATAAGTAAAGATTACTCAATACAAACAAGATAAAAGAATAATACATCATTTTATTAATGTTCGGTCAAATGTTACATTTACTATCTACGAGTTTTAGGGCATAAAACCCAACATCTTCGGGCACTCCTGTAACTTTAAAAGAACTACAAATTCTCAAGAATTGCTGAATATGTTTGTGTGGATCTTCAGTCGGAAGTCCGGAAAACTGGCCCATTGTATTGAGCATTTGAAACATCGCTGGTTTCAGCTTAAATTGTGGAGCTTCTATGGGTGGCTCTAGATTCCTGGATTCAGAGTTTGAAAAATGGGTAAGGCAGTCTCTTATTGCTCTATTGCGGTCTTCAGCAATATAAATTGGATTTTCATGTGGTGGCACCGGTGGAACTGGAGGTGCTGGAGGGATTCTCCCACCATTTTGCTCCCTTCCACGATTTTGTTTGTCAATTTGAAGATCGAATCTAGGTTGGTCCATCGGAAACTCTTGTATATAAGAAGCTTCTTCTAGAGGTTCCTGTGCGCTCAACTCTCGTTGTTCCCTTTTTTTTCATCTTTGCTGGAGCAAAGCTGAGAGCAAAAACTGTCACATCACAGCTCGTTAGCCAATTTAACAAACTAAATTCTGTTAAGCTAATCTCAGGATAAAGGAGCAAGGAGAGTCATCCACGTGTCTAGGTCAACCTAATTCAAGCTTTCCTCAACTCTATAAAAGGAGATAGCCGCCCAAGCCAAATTCATTCCACTTTTGGGGAAGAGTTCACTCTCATTTCCACTTTTGGGAGCCGAATAGAGGAGAGAGATTGGAGACCATCAACGAAACCATCATTTGCAAGCTAATCAAGGGAATTAATATTTTTTTGTATATTTTGTGAATATGGATATGCTTACTCAGATTGTAACGTGTGTTTCCATGCATTTTATGAACTAAGTAGCTTTAGGCGTTGGTTAGGGAACATGTAATTGTCGTGCTTAATCTCTAGTAATAAATATCGATTTAATGCATCTTGATTAATTGTTGTGATCATTTCTATTTTATGCCCGCCTGACCAGCCGGTATGAATACCTCTCTCTAGTTTCAGGGATGATTTAGGGAGTGTGTGGCGGTTAATCACACTAGATCATTGTGTATTGGTGAACGCCAGTGACTGAGCTAGGGATAGCCAGTTGCCTAGTGCTTGATCGGTTGAGCTTCATTGGAGTTGAAACATATTCTAAAAAATCTGGAGTTCCGGGAGGAATCCGCTAATAAGACTGCGAGAGTTTTGCATGATCAATAATATTGCTAGAGCATCTTTTAAAACAATTACTAAAACCTGACCAGCGCCTGTTTCTAATCTGCCTGCCTATTTGTTTATTTTCTGTTCTGTCATTTCTTTTGCTTTAGCATTCTATAAAAAACCAATCATTTTAACCACCTTTGAAACCATTAAAAAGATAAACAAAATAGATAAAGTGGAAGCTAATTCAGACCTTGGATTCGATAAATACTTATTACTTGCTGCAGATTGTGTATACTTGCATAGAGTTCTAAAGCATTTTTATATCTTATTTATACTCACTCTGGAAACCCAACAGTAAGGAATTTGATTAGGAACTAAAGGAATAGAATCATAAGACTTATCTGGCACTGATGTTGCTATCTCTTCCTCTGGTTTGTTTTCATCATCCTCATCCAGTATCCTTGTAGTGCTGGGTTTTGTCTCTTCTTTTCTTTCAACTTCCTTCAACTGTTTCCCACTTCTAAGAGATATGGAAGGGCATTGTTCTTGAGGGTCCATGGTGATGACATTAGATAAATTTCCTTGCTAGATCCCTTCATGAATATTGTCATTTGATCTATTTTTGCCTCCATTTTACTAATGACAATATCTTGTTTTACTAACAAGTTCCTAGTCTCAATTATGAAATTCCCTAACAATTCTTCCAAAGGGTCTTTCTTCTCTTGAATTATTTCCTCAGGTTTAGGCTCCATTTTTGCTTCAACTTTAGGTAAACTTGGAATTTCTGATCCTGTGAGCTTGTTTAGAGCCTTGGTTAGAGCTTCGACTTGCAATTTTAAAGCACTCACATCATCATTCTCACATGTTTTCTCCTTAGATTTGGACTCTGGTTACTCAGACTACCATTGATAACTTGTCAAGGCCAACTCTTCTACCAGGGTTCGTGCATCTTTGATAGTTTTCGCTAAGAAGTTTCCTCCCGCCGCAGTGTCAAGAATTGTCTTAAAATCCCTTTTTAACCCATTGTAGAAAAATTGTATCTGAAGCCAGTCAGTGTATCCATGTTGTGGCCATTTCCTTAACATGTCCTTGTATCTTTCCCAAGTTTCAACAATTACTCTTCCTCTAATTGTTTAAACATTCCAATTTCAGTTCTAAGCTTGGTAATTTTGGCTAATGGGAAAAACTTTGTAAGGAAAGCCTTAACTAAATCATTCCAACTAAGAATGCTATTCGAGGTTAACGAGTCTAGCCAATCTCTAGCTCTATCTTGTAAGGAGAATGGAAATAATTGCAAACGAATAGCGTCAGAGCTAACTCCTCCTATTTTTACCGTTCCACAAATATCCAAAAATGATCTTAGGTGATGTGGATCCTCTGATGGATGGCCTTTGAAAGCATTCTCTCTCACCATTTGAATGAGACTAGCATTGAGCTCAAAATTATCGACAGTGATTGGCTCATAAGCTATTCCGAAGTAGTTTAATGGAAATTCAAGCAAGAAATAATCTCGGATTGCTTTATCTTCTTGATCTGCCATGATTAAATCTCAAAGAAACAAATTATCCACCTTATATCTTCAAAAAAAAATTCCACCACTAAATATTAAATTGTAAAAATAAAATTTCTAAATTAAAATCAAACACTTAATTCTCAATATTAATGGAAAAAATTACAATTTCCCCAGCAACGGCGCCAAAAACTTGTTGTCGCAATTTTCCGCAAGCGTACGGTTGCCCAAGTAATATTTAAAACGAAAAGTATTCCAAGTATCGAATCCTCAGGGAAATTGATTTAACTCCATTAATTACCAAAAATCATCATGCTTAATTTTATTTAGAAGCTCAACTTTAAAGAAATAAAGAACTAATAAGAAACTTAAAGAAATTCATGCAAATAAAATGTAAATATCCTATTAAGGGAACTTGACCTAGGGGGTTATCTAGCTTTATTGGATTTGTAGCTCAAATAATTGGATGAATGTAACTACAATTCTTCAATTTCATAAATCTAGAAGTAATTTTAAGCGGAATTCTCTTTCAAGTTCCTCCACATCTCACACTAACATAACTAATTCATGTGTCCATTTCCTTAGTTAATCATAGTATGGCATTAAGCAACTTCATTATCAATTTCTAACAATTCTTTTTCACTCTCGTGTTCCAAGCAATCATTAGCCATGCAATTTGGATCTAATCTAAATTCTCTCTGTCGAGTATCAATTTAGACCAACACAACAATTAATCTGTGATCAAGAGATTAAGAGCATTAAGAATGAATTGCATAGATGAAATATGAAGAACTTCGTTACAATAACCAATAAATTAAGCTACAATATCCAATTAGCTAGAATAACGACCCTAGGTCCCAAGATCTACTCACAAATGGAAATAATTTTGCTCAAGTGATCTTGATCCATAGGCCTAACTCAATCTACAATAAAGAATTACAAAGGAGTAAGGAAGAAATAACCGATAAGTTGATCCCAAGCTCTCGTCACGATCATCTCGAATCCCGAACCTTGGAATCTCGCTTAATTCCACCTTTTTCTGCACAACTCTCCTCTCTTTTTCTCTCTTTTGAGCTAGGGGAGGACTCCCCCAAGAATGGGATGATTTGAACCAAAGGGAGGGGGCCTTTATATAGGAGAAGGGGCAGAGGATTTCTTATTGAAAAAGTCGACAGCGTCGCGACGCTGTGACGTCATAGCTTTCTTGGCGCAGAAGTTGGCGCAGCGTCGTGACGCTGTCGCGATTCCAGATCTTTCTTCTCTACTGCCAAGCGTCGAGACGCTCTAGCCTTAGCGTCTTGACGCTAGGCCTTCTAGAAACCCTATTTGCGGATTTTGGTCTCCTTTCTTCTTTCTTTTGGGCTTTTTGGGCTTTCACTTCAAATGTCTTATCTCCAATTCATCAATTATGGCCCAAAAGTCTTCAATTTGGTCTTGAAATTCATAAAATTTACGGTTTTGCCTCACGAACTCGGTTTTCTACAAAATCAACATAAAAAGACATTAAAGCTAACAATTAACACACAAAACTAGCCAAAATAATTAGGAAAAAGATAGCATTTTTGCATGCTATCACCAACATTGAAGGGATAAAAGCCCCACGCAGCGGAAAGTATTATCGAACCTACTCAAAGTCTTAGATTCTAATTGAAATACCAATACAATTTGCAAAATATTACAGCAATAAATCTATATTTAATGGGTTGTACATAGGCTATAAACATGCTAAAAAGATCAACTAGATTGATCCTAGTGATCAAGGATTTCATAGAAAACTTACTTTTGTAGAAAGCCTTGATCAATTCGCCTTTTCTTGCCAATAAGATTGAAAACGCAGCAACCCTCTTGTGCGAACACCACCAATCAGCTACACCGGTATATCTCTAAGACTACTTGAAGCAGGAGACTTGTGGGAGAGATCTCTGAGAGAAGGAGAGACAATGTGATGTCTTTCACCCCATCCCAAGGGTCCTATATATAGGTAAAGGCCAAGACCTTTTCCTAATAGGAAAAGGTCTAGGAATAAGTTCAAATCTATTATCTGAACAATATCTAATTTTAATAATTAATTAATTCCATAATTAATTAATTACCCAATTAAATATCACATATTTAATCTTAGGGATTTTATTAAAATTAAAATTAATATGAATCCAATTCATATTAAATTTATTTGAACTTTTCAAATATTTTCTCTCATTAATTTTTGAAATTAATTAAAAAATTATATTATAAAGTTTCATAAACTTTATATTATAATGCATCAATATACATTATATGATTCTCCAAATAAATTGAACACTTTCAATTTACAAATTATATTTATTTGCTTCAAGTCTTTTTACGAGCTACCAGTGGAACCTAATGGACCTACAGATCAGAAGCTCCAACGATACGAGACTAATCGGCTTAAACTCATTAACCAAGTTAGTCTCCATTCGTTAATTGTGGGTCACTCCACTAAAGACCCACAGCTGCACTCTTCTCAGTGCAGAATATTTCTGTGTCCACGGATATCGACCAATACTACAAGTCAGTCCTTCACGTGTGTTCGTATCCCAGCTGGGTCAAATTACCGATTTACCCCTGGTTTACATCTTTGTCCTTAAGTTTCCAGTGCTCCTCTAATGAACAACCTGTTTAAGGTCCAAACAGAAGTCCCTCTCGTGCCATAGAGAGGGTTGGGCCCTTTGTTCAAGTCCCGGAGACACTACTTAAGGGAACACACCTCTACTTACCCTAGAGTCGGGAAGGAGTGAATTCCATCTTGTGTGATTATGTTCCCAGCTCCCCACTCGGTATTGTCCCCAAAATGGTAGGCTTATTGAGTCGGCGTGCTGGCCACTCTCACCCATACAAATCAAAGGACAACCCCTCGTGAACAGGAGTCCATAATCCACTCAGGATTGAGACTGAGTTGTCTAGGTCATCCTAGTGAAATAGAAACCAAGCCAACTAACGGTGTTACAGTTAGTGGTTAACTATTTCGCGGTTCGGTCTTATGCAAACTCATTGCATAGGATACCCCCACTCGCATGTCAACTACATGAACGCGTTGGATCATTGGGTTTGTATCATAATACAAAGCGGGTCGTATCCATAGTGTCACTAGGATAAGGTACCCAGCCTTATCCTTGTACTATAGACCTTTTAGGTTGTTACTTGAATATCAATCCTCGTATGTCCCCACATACTAGTTCAAGTTACATACAAACAACCTTGGATCTTAGTTTATTGGATTTCCGTCAAATAGTGCAATATTTAACAATAACATTTTATTGCAGAAACTAAATAACACTTTATTAAATACAAGTATAAAATTTGTTTACATTCACTATCTACGAGTTTTAGGGCATAAAACCCAACACCTGGCCCTATTCCAATTGAATAATTTCTTAAGACAGTCCTTGACTTTTTCCCCAAAGCCATCGATTGTGACAGAAGTGGATTCATTCCAGTGTTTTTCCACAATAGTCTTGCATTCGCCAAACGCAGCCCAACCCTCTTCAAATTTTATCAACCTTTTCCTCCGATTAGAGGCCTTTTTACCTGAACTGTTGGACCCGAGGGTGGCCACTATAGGCCTATGGTCGGAGCACAGCCGGGGGAGGTGCTCAATTTTAATGTTATTGAAAAGGGTTGAAAACTTGGTATTTCCCAAGAATCTATCAAGCCTCTCCTTGATCACCTTTTTCTTATTCACTTTCCTCCACCAAGTGGATTTGTTCCCCTCATAGCCCAGGTCTCTCAACTTGTTGTTATCCACCGCAACTCTAAAAAGGTCCATCTGATGTTGACTTCTATCGTTACCTCCTTCTTTCTCGTGATGAAACATGATCTCATTAAAATCCCCCCAATGATCCAAGGGAGATCCATTTGATCATGAAGCCTCTCAATCAACTTCCACGACTCAGCTCTCTTGTTGACCACAGGGTTACCATAAAAACCTGTGAACCTCCACCAAACATCTTAATCCTTAATGACGGCGTCGATATGACCCATCGAAAAGGAATTAATCTCCACCTTGACTTCGTCCTCCCATAAGAGAACTAAGCCCCCACTACTCCTTTGGTTGCTCACTCTAAAATAGCCACCGAAGTTTAACTCTATTTTCAGCTTGTCTTCCAGCCCTCTACTATCTTTTGTCTCAGAAAGGAAAACCAACTGAGGCTTTGAGCTCCTAACCACATGGCGGAGCGCACGGAACGTTCAAGGATTTTCATGGCGTCCGGCGGGGCTGACTAACAGCCTCCGCCGATATCCCTCTAGAGTTCCTAGAGTAAAGTTGGTCCTCACGTTTTTGTTTCTTTTCTTCCAGCTTCCCTTCTGATTCTGATTCATTCCCCTGCCTTTCTTTTCTCACCTATCTCCCTAGTCTCATTGATAATATCTCTACTCTTTATAGGTTCGTTCCGAGCAAGCCTTTTCCACTTTTTCCTTTGACCCTCATTAGAATTCCAGGTTCTGAAAACCCCCTTTTTTCCTTTAGGTTTCTCCAAATTTTTATTAGAAACATCTGGTCCTTCCAGCCTTTGATTTACTGACAGAGAGCTAATTCCTCTAGGTTCTTTTTCCTCCATGTTACCTTTCTCCAGCCCACTTGTGTTGTCCTCTTTAGTTGGGCCCAGCCCACTACTTAAAGCCTTACCAGGATGAATCTCCCCAACGGTAACTGGCGCACCTTCTGACTCCACCGCTAGACTTTTTCCTTTTCCTTTTGTATTGTACCTGGCTGATGTTTTGTCTTTCCCCTTTTTGCGTGCTACTGTCCTTTTCGACTTCTGTCCTTCCTTCCCCTTCTGACATTACCTCAATTTGTCGTGAGCCGTCTGTTTCATTCTTTTCCTCGCCGGAGTTTGCTTTTTCCGACGTCGTCTCCCCCTCCGACTTTTCACTTGCTCTACTTTGAGTTCCTCCCTCATATCTGTGATTTTTCCTCCAGTCCCCTATCTCAGTTTGGTTGTGGTATTGGTGCTGGAACCCGTATCTCCCTCTGCCTCTGCCTCCTCCCCATTGTTCTCTGGTTTCTATTGGGCTGACTTTGTGTATCCCCTTGCTTCTTTGTGTTTCTTTGAGCCCGACCCCAAACAAGTTTTCATCGCTTTCGATATTCCCTTTGATGTCACATTCCTGAAGGGTATGCCCCAACTTACCGCACCAATAACAGAAGTCAGGCAGCTTTTCATAAGTGATTGGGATCCACCTATTTTCAGTCATTGCCCCTGTTTTGACGTTCGTTCCTCTCCTTAAAGGTTCCCTAGGGTCCAATCCTAACTCTAACTCTTAAGGTTTCTCCTTTTATCTTCCCCTGATCATCTAAATCAACTATTTCGAAAATCCCAATCGAGTTGCCAAGAGCCTCTGCATATTTCCTGCAAAAACAAACCCTTGGTAAGTTATGGAAATGAACCCAAAAGGGAACATACCTGAACTCGATCTCCTCTATGCTGCAGCCTCCTTTCAGGTCTTCGAACAACATGATGGCGTTATCAAAGCTCCACGGTCCTCCCATAACAACTCTACTTTTGTCCCTGAATTTTTTGAAATTGCGGAGGAAGGTGTTTTTCCCAGCCTTTTCGATCTCAACCTTCCCTTCTAAGCTCCATATTTTTGGTATCTTTTCGCTAAACATCTCCCCATTGATTGTTCGGTTGGTGAGGATTTTGCAGACAGCTATGTTTTGGTTGTCTCTGGTCGTTTCCTCGATATCATCATCTTCGATCTCCACAACTCTTCCCTTTTCTTCTTCCAGGATTTTCAACTTTTCCATTTGCTTTTCCATCTGTATCTGAATCTTCTCAACCCCACTCGACGTCCCCATTGAACGACCTCCAAAGAGAACCAGGAAGAGACTCTCCTTGCTCCCCCGCCCAAATCCTACTCCAGAACCCGGAAGCTTCCTTTCCTGTCCATGGTCTTTTGCTCTAAGGAGACGAGAGCACCAGGACCCTTTACTAATTGAAATTTTTTGTTATTATTCTCTGTTGACTTTATTTGCAGAAGGTTAAAGAAGTAAATTTAAGATTTTAAGTTACTTTCCCACTTGCATCAAATTAATAAATACACTCCTACTAAGTTTATTTATCCTCTACACATATTTATTCTTTTCTAATGTATTAATAAATAAATCAAAGAATTACTGAAGGAGTTGATCTCTTAAAAAATAATAATAATAATAAATGAATGTCGTTCAAATCAAACCATTTTAATATAAGAAACCTAAAATATCTTAATGGATCCTAATACAAATTTAAATAGATTATTTGAGTAGATCAACTATATTAGGTAAAATATAATAATAATATAAAATTACAAAAATACCATGAACAATAATGTTCGACCTTACCTTTTTCTCCCCACAATACAAAAGATGGTATTTACTACTTTCCACTATGTCAAAAGAATACTTTATTTATTTATTTATTTATCAATATGAACATAGTTCGGTGGATAAGACTTCAATTACCATTCTAAAGATTGATGATTCAATCCTTTCAATCCTACATTATTGAACAAAAAAAAAGTTTTTCTATTTGATACTCAATTAGGAAATGGAACCTTGGAACTAGCCCACTTAGCACAAGAACTAGGTAAAGTGAGACAAGCATAGGCAATGATAGAATCTAGTGGACCAATTAGATTAGCCCACTAGACAAGCCCAACATACACCAGTGCAATAGAAAAACCATATTGAATAAGGAGGTGAGGTGATCAAACAAAGGTGACCAATTGCACGTCGACGCACTACTAGACACGACCTAGCTAAATTAGTCACTCAAACCCATAATTATGAATTATTCTAGCTGAAGATACGAAGGATAAGCTCTTTCACCGTATTGAATCTCTATCAAACTTTAGACTCAAACTAACTTAAACGTCAAAGTGGATTTGGCAAACACTATATTGGTATTATATCAGTTTTGTTTGTGTAGACAACTCCAATCACACTCTCTATCACCACCTCCAGCATTGTCTCCTCACCTTTGATTGATTGATATGTAAGTGATCATTAATTGGCTCGTGACTTATTCAAAACTTAAGAACTATACTCCAAAATCATATATTTTTTTCTTCCAATGATTGATATGTTGTTTGCATTTAAATGACGTTGGTCAAACGAGGTAGACAATTGTCTACTTCTTGTCATTGGTAGGTTTTGAAAATTTGAAATCTATCATATATCCTCTAATAAATGGAGCCACACAGAGCTATAAACAAACATGGTTGGATTTAGTGTATATATGAGATGAAGTGGAGAGATTTGGAAGAATCTTTTCTTTTTAAAGCTGGCAATTTGCAAGCATCCTTGTGTGTGAATCAAAAAAGTGGTCCCTTTTGGGCACATATAAGTCCAAAAACCCAACAACCATTTGTATGAGATATGAGATATTAGCCATTTTTCCCTTTAAGGACAAGCCAAAATCTTTGTATTTTCTACCATTCCCATCTCCATATAAGGCATTCAAGAATGGACCATTGAACCAACTCATTCTTAATCCAATGATGTGGAAGGGAAAGCCCTTTGTTTGTTATATTGGAAATTACTAATCTGCAAATGGAGCCCCCCCCCCCCCCTCCCTTCTCTTACAGTTGTCTCTAGATTTGTCCCAACAAACATGGCTTTTTCCCTCCTACCGACTTGCAAGAGGTGGCATCGTTTGCTTGGTCAGAAATAGCTCTCGATATAAAATAAACCAGGTTAAATTACAATTATAGTCTTTACGTTTTGATGGTTATGTTTACTTGATCCTTGAACTTAAAAAGAATGATTTTAGATAGGTTCTTGTCATTAACGTTGTGACTCGAATGTTGATGTGGCATGTTGATTAGACTAATGAGTTAACAGGTGTGATAATTTGATACAACGTGACATAGGAGAATTGGTCGACTAAATAAAATAAGGGTAGGAAAAATTTTAAATTTAGATGGAACAGGAGGTGAAATATATTTTAAATTGATTTTCTTTTTTTGTTCTCTCACTCTCTTATATTATTCAATTAGCCTAATCTCTTGTGTCATGTCATATCAAACCAGGAAATTTTTTTGTACTATTATAGTAGGAATACTCTTTCCATTTATTGATTGTCAGGTCATCATCATTTGAAAAGTGATGAGGGGTTCACTAACATTAAAGATATATTTATGAATGCAAAGTTATATCGTGAACAAATGGAGTATGGTACTATAATACAATAAATTTTCTCTTATCATACCTAAAATGAAAATAACAAGGAACTCTAAAATGGTAGTTTTCTGAAAAGTTTAGAAAAAGTTAATGAAACAAAATAAAATAAATCTAAAAGTATATGGATGAAAATTAGAATTAAAACTAGAAATAGAAATAAATTTCACGGAAGAAATACGGTTTTACCATTTTTTTTTCTTTTTTTTTGGAAGGCAGCTAATTTTAATGGGCAAGAAATCACTGTCAGACAGAAACAAACATAAATTCATGCATTAGGGATTGTTTGAGAAATAAAGTAATTTAAAATAATTTTGAAAAATATAGAAATTAGTTAAGAAAACTAATCGAAGTATGAAAATTATTATTTAATATATCATAAGCTGATGATTTTTTAAAATAAGAGTAGTCCATTCCTACGAACAAACTTTACAAAAATCAACCAAATACATTTTTTCCGAAGTTCTGTTCAAAATATGGAAAATAGTTAAAAGAGAACAAATATTTAACTAATACACTAATTTTATGAAACTGTTCTTAGAAAAGTCAATATTTTGTACAAAATTGTCTTTTTTTTTTTTTTTTTTATTCGTGAGTGTCCGAACTCGCTTACGCGCACCTCAACACAAAATCGTCTATTTACTAGACGATTTCTATCAAAACTAGAGAAGAAGACTTGCAAGTATACTTTGTTTTGAGATTTTAGTGCAAAAATCAATATGTACCTTTAAACTTTGGAAGTTGTTTCACATAAAACTGCAAACTAATAATAAAACTGCAAACTAATAATTATATCAATTATAATCCTAAAATTTCATAATTAAATCAATTTAGACCTTCTGTTATGATTCCATTTTAAACTGTTAATGCATAAGTTTCACACATGTGTGTAAGACTTCTTTAAATGCAATGATTAACGTAATATTAAAGAAAATGTGTTGAATCAAAAGGAAGGTTGTGTTTTTTCATCTTCTCGTTGAAAATTTATATGATAATCTTTCTAACTACTTTCATAGGATTTTGGGATAATATTATTTTTATTTTAGTGATTTTGAGTTGATTTTAAATGAAATCAAGTGAAAATAATAGTTATAAATCATTAATAGAAGATCTAAATAGGTTCATTTATAAAAGGTTAGAATTTAAATTGATACAATTATTAGTTTTGAGTTTTAATTGATACAAACCCTAAAGTTTAGTAGTATAAACTGATTTTATTTTTCCTTCAAAAATTTGCCTTTCCATTAGACTATAATAAATTACAAATGTTGTTATTATTAGTACCTTCATGGTAAATTTGTATAATTTATTAATTCGTATTATTAATACAAAATAATTATATTACATTATATTTGATTTTTATTTTAAAAGAATGTTTTCTACCTAGCACATATTACTTATTTTCTACCTTTTCAAACTCCCAACTAAACATGGTTTTGTAGTAAAAAAAAAACAAAATTAAACATGGTTTTTAAATTTTTAATTAAAATGTTAAATTTTTAAATCTGCAATAAGACGGGTTTTCAAAGATGGGAAAAATAAGAAATTAGTGAGTGAAAATTTATTTTTGTTTTTTATTAAATTGTTTTTTTTCTAAAACAGTTTTAAGTCACAAACTAAATAGTTCTAAAATTAGAATTAATTTATATTATCTCCTAAATTACGTTCAAAATATAATATTTATTGATATATTTTTTTAAAAAAATAACATCATAGAGCTAGTCGCTATATTAAGTTAGCTAGGAATTAAATCCTTGCAATAATAGAGCAGAGTTGCCGACATCCCTACACGTGTCAATTAATATTAACAAATTTAACAAACCTTTTTGGACAAAGTAAAATTAGGTAAACTGATATTTTATTAACAATCAAATTAGCAAGATCTTCTTTAACAATCATTTCATGCCAAACTTTCTGTTTTAAAAACTCAGTCATAGCTTTAATAAATAAATAAATAAATAATAAAAGAAATATTTTCTAGTTTCCATATTTACCAACATTTTCTTAAAAGAAAAAAAAAATGTCTTTTTAAAAAAATTAAGAAAAAAACAAAGAAAACTATTACCAAACAAAGAATCTTTTAAAACTAATGATAGTTGCAAAAGATCTAGACATTTTAGTCCACTACAGTAAAATCATAAATTATATTTAAGAAAAAAAAAAGTTTAAACCTACACTGCAACATATGACTTCAAATCCTTATATTGATATTTATGGATCACATAAATACACAAAATATATATGTTTTCTATTGAATAATTTATTAAAAAAAATCAATGGCAAAAACAAATGGGTTTTTATATATAAAGCTCAGAGATTGAAATAAAATATTTTAAAAGTCAGACATCAAAATATGATAATTTAGAATGAGCTTAAAATTCAGAATAAATTAAATGGTGAAGATCCACAAAACTCTAGTAATAAAATTACTTTGAATGAGCTTAAAATTCTTTACTCAATCTAGAATGGCTAAAGATTTGGAATGAATCTTCAAGCCTTTTGCCAATGAAAAATCCATACAATTCAAAGAAATTTGATTCATCAGAATGCAAACCAGTATCTCTCAATATAATCTTATGGCAAAAACTATAACTCCCAACTTCATAAGCTTCTTCTACACTGCTAGTTGCCAATACGCTACGCTATCGAGCAAAACGATCGACCCAAAAAGAAACAATAATAATCAAAAAAGAAAATGCTCTAGTGCAAAATGAACAAATTACAATGACAAAGAGTTAAAATAAGCAAACTTTTTCATATATTCTAGAACATATGTATAAACATATAGAATCACAATATCATGGATGTTTCCCCAACCATGTTCTGAAATTAGCTATATATAATATGTCACTAAGCAGGAATGAAACCAAGCTACCGAAAAAGTTACCCGTAAACTTGGATCCTTCCTCTACGTCGCGTTGCAGCGAGATGCCAGGGCGGGTAATGTTAAACTGGAACTCTGCTGCGCTTAAAGCTATGCTGCTCTTGCTGCCATAAGAGCCATATAGCAAACAGTTACATCCAAAATCTAGAAGATAGCAACCTGATCCAGCTAGATGCTGAATCGTTGTACCGTTGAGTCTGGCGACCGAGTTTCAGCCATCTTTTACACCAACAAGAACCAGACCCAAAGGAAGAAGACAAATAACATGATAATCAACAAAATGGTAAGTCGTATTACTACACAAATCTTATAAAACGACCCCTCTTATCGTGAGGAGGAATGTTACGGTTCTGTTAGATACGGCTGCCTGTAGATAGTGTTAACTCTATTAACAGTCAGAACTCACAAATTCACTTATCTCGTCCATGACAGTATAGAAGTGCTCAGTATTCGGTAGCAAGTAGAAGCCAATTGTTGCCTTCTCAAGATACAAGAGTTTCACCTCTTGGCCATCATTCTCTAGCCCTTTGGCATATGCCAATTGCCAGTCTTGGACGAGATCTAAACCAGCCACCACGACAAGGCTCTTCGGGAACTTGATTCCTTCGAGGCTATAACCCTTCGGGCCGAAGGGATTACATGCTGGATGGTCTCTATCTTCCCCTTCAGGGAGGAAGGCCCTCCAATACCAGTCTCTATCCCGAATGGTGACGAAATACTTTCCATCCAGCTGAATCTCAGATTTAGTTCTTTCTTGCCCTCCAAACATAGGATTGAGAAGTATATTACCCAATACTTCGATCCCCGACTTTACTGCTCTTGATGCAACATGGTGTACAATGTTTCCACCAGAACTATCGCCAGCCAAATAGATATAGGTCTTTGAGTCTTTACTTTGAAGCCATGACCTTGAATTCACCCAATTGAGCGCAGTCCATCCATCATCATAAGCACATGGATACCGATTTTCAGGTGCACGCCTATAGTTCACAGAGACAACAACAGCCTTGCAAAGGCTGACCAATCGGCGACATAGCGTATCATAGATAGCACTGTTAGCAGACGAATGTGCAAAGCTTCCACCATGAAAGAAAACAATAACAGGGACAACAGCCTCAGAATCCACAGGCTTCTCAAGATCAACAATATTAGTAGTCTGAGGTTCGCCTCCATTGGCCGGTCGATATATTCTACATAGAAGACTCGTAGCACGATCAATAATGACATCGAACGAGAAAGTCCCATCAACAGGGTTAGCATTGGCAGGGACTTTTCGGTCGAGAAACTCTGCCAAATGGCGATTGAAGGTCCCATCAGGGCGACGAAGAAGATTGTAAGCCAACTTAAAGTTGGAAATGAGAACCCAGGTATTAAGTGGAACCACCATCTACGCAACAAACAAGCATATCCAAAACAATCTCAGAAATTCACAAACATAATCCCCAAATCAAACAGCCAAAACTCATTTCTCTAAAGAGCAATTTGCAAAGAAAACACAAAGAATACAGTTAATCTTGCCATCATATCAGCCAGAACAACAACACAAAAACCAAAGCAAAGCTAAAAAAACCACTGCCCATTTCAGCTAGAACAACACATAAACACACTCGAACACATATAGAAACCTGTCGGCCAATCCCTAATCAACATCAAACACCAAACGCTTTCAGATCAACACCCAAAAGCCACATAACATCAAAGAAACCCAAATTTTAGAAAAACCCCCCCAAAAAAGGGGGAAAAGAAAAAAAACCAAAATCAGAGTCAACGATTGATCAGCTAATAATAGAAAGAAACAGAGGGCAAAAGGGAGGCGGCCGAAATGGGCAAAAACAAAATTAGAAAGAAAATCAATTAAATCAGAGCAGTACCCTGGACTCGTTGAGATTGATTTGATTACTTCCAGCCATCATCAAATCAAACGAAAGCAAACTGGGGAGAAGAAAAGCGAGCAAAGCCCTGTGAGGAATCGAAGAGATTCTTGTTCAAGATCTTGAAATAGAAGCGAAATCGAAGTTCAAAATGGCACACATAATGGACGAAGAGCCATTTGCCGCGTAACTTGGTTGTATTGTATGAGGCTCCCAAGTCTGAGAAGGAAGATCAATAAGAGAGGAGGGGGTGCGAAGGATAAGACCTGAGGCGCATTTTAGTGGAAAAGTGAAGGGAAATGGTAACGTGCGCTTTGGGGGAAAGAACCCAGACGAGAGAGACGACAAATTGAGAGGCCGAAAGAAAACCTGTTGCGTGGGTCCGCCCCAATCCAAAATTTAAAGTGTGATTAATTTTCTTTTCTACAGGTAATAAATATTTATCACGTCATAAATCTTTTTTGGTAATGTTTTCTCCAAATACAATTTTTATAAATCTTTTTCACTACTACAAAAGTAGAGGTCACACGATTCAAAAAATGAATTAAATATCTTAACTGTTGAGTTATACTTAAATTTTACTTTATGGCATAGACTTATGTATTTTTTAAAATGTTACAACTTTTTTCAACTTTTCTTAGACCTCTTTAGACGTTAGCATAAGCCTTATATCAATTGAACTATACTCATGTTGACAGTATTTTACATTGTATTTATTTATTTTTTTTTAATTTCTAACCTTATGATATGTTTGTAGATATAATTTATTTATGTACATATTTCGATATTTATTAAAGTTTAAATACTATTTTGATCCTTATTTCAAAGAAAATTATTTTAGTCTACGTGATGTAATCTTTTGTCCATTTTGATCATTATATTTTGAAAGCTTCTATTTTGGTTTCTCTACTTTCAATTTTTGTCCATTTTAACTGATGTACTTTCAAAATATTGATTTGAATTATCTGTCCTTTGTGTTATAAAATCCTAATACAAATGTTATGTCCAATAAAGATCCTTTAAGAAAAAAAATATGGGGAACTCAAAAAAAAAAATGGTAAGATTTAGAGAAAATTATGTAAGTCTAATGTTTGTATTGAAATTATGATGGAAAAAATGAGATAAAAAAAAAAAGAACAAAATGATCAAAATGTCACTTTTTAGAAAGTATAATTAAAGATGAAAATAAATGTTTCTAAAATATATAAACTAAAATGAATGATAGATGAAATTAAAATTAAAATAGAAGAATAAAAATTAAAAGTAGAAGAACGAGAACTTTAACTAATTAATTGTTTTTTTCTTCTTTTTTTCTTTTTTTTTTTTTTTTTTATTCTATACGAGACGAGAGATCGAGCGAAGAGGACACTGAGCTTTCTCGTGCGCGCGTGCGTGCGTGGTGGCTGATGGGAGAGCACGTGAGGACAGAGGATGGAGCTCACTCAATTACTATTCTGCCCTTCTATTCTTTCTTATTTGATAAAATACCATTGGCTTTTCGGAAATATTTATGTTTGATAAAATTTTAAAATTTTTAATTAAAAAAAAAAAAAAAGATTCTGGTGAGCTTGCAATGAGTGGACAAAGGTTTTCCTTTTTCTTTTAAATGAAAACATTCCATTTTTACTAATTTTTTCTTCTAAACTTTCAATTTCATTTATTTAAACGTTAAACTTTCATGGTATGACCTTATTTAAAGGGAAAAATATACTTTTGATTCCTAAGTTTTCAAACTCAACAATTTAGGTCTGAGGTTTGGTTTTAGTTTCATTTCGTTCCCTCCATCCATTTTTCCGTTAAAAACTAATTGAATACTGATGTGACACTATTTTTTAATTAAAAAAATTATTTTTAAATTTTTAAAAATAAAAATAATAAAATATTTTTATTTTTCATTTTTATTTATTTTTCTCTCCTTCTCCTCTTCTTTCTTCTTCTTCATCAACCTATCACTTCTTCTTCATCAACCTATCACTTCTTCTTCAATCCACCAACCAGCATATCTACCGGCGGTCAGTCGCTGCCGGCGACTTACTTTTTTTTTTTTTTTTTCTATTTCCTTCTCCACGCCAACAAACCCATGCCAAATCAAGATCACTGCTGCGAATCAAGACCCACGCCCATTGCTCAAAGATCCACGTCGGAGAGGAGACCAACTCTGAAACAGAGACCCAAACCAGTGTGAAATCGAACCCATGGATCGAGACCCACCACCATGTAAAACCCACCCCCTCCCGTTTGTTGTTTTCTTCTTTTCGCAGCCCCCCTGCTCTGTTCCTTTCGTCGTCGCCAACCTCGCTCCACTGTCCCCTCCCATCGGCAGCAAACTCTCGAGGAACCCACGTCGTTGTCACCTCTCCATCTCTCTCCCTCAATTATCCTTGCTCGACCACGAAACCCACGCTGAAACGGGGAGGAAAACGCCGTGAACTTCGACGGGTCGACGGACAAGGTCGCCGCTCTCGCACAGAAGGGAAAACCTATCCTCGCTCGTGGGTTTCGTTCCGCACAAATATGGGTTTCGTTCCGCATAAAAACCCACTTTTCTCTTCGCTTGCTACAAGATTCGAGCCGGCAACGGGAAAAAGCGAGAAGAAGGAGGCTGAACACGATTATGGTAGTTTAAAAAAAAAATCGCCGGCCACGGTTGGCCGGCACTTGGTGTTGTTGAAGAAGAAGAGTGAAGAATAAAGATGAAGAAGAATAAGAGGGGGAGAGAGATGGAGAAAGACATAAAAATAATAAAAAAAAATTTAATTAATTTATTATAATTTTATTAAAAAATTAAAAAAATAATTTTTTAATAAAAATAATAGCTTCACGTCAGCAAACTATTAGGGTTTAACCGAAAATTAGACGGAGGGACCAAAAGTGTAATGAAATCCAAACCTCAAGGACTAAATTGTCGAGTTTGAAAATTCAGGGACCAAAATGAAACCTAACCCAAACCTCAGGGACTAAAAGTGTATTTTTCCCTTATTTAAACGTTAAACTTTCATGGTATGACTTTAGGGTAATATATATATATATATCTTTTTGTCCCTGAGTTATAAATTTAGGTCTCATTAAAAATTGTTTTAAAAAATAAATAATTTAGCAAAAAAACGAAAACGGATTTTTTATTTCACTAGATTTGAAAATATGTTTGGTTTGAATTTTAAATTTTAAAATTTGAACTCAAAAATTGAAAATTGTGTTTAGTTGTGAATTTGGATATGCATTAAAATATTAATATGTGTTTGTTAAAATTTATTTTTTTTAAGAAAAAATTAATTTAATATGATCAAATAATTTTGTGTGAAGTTAAAGTGTGTGAAGATGAGTGTTATTAGTAAAAGAATGAAAACCTAGTTGTGCTACTACAATTAAAAAAATTGTAGTACATAACAATCGATAGATTTTCAACATGATAGAGATTGTCTAATGGGTATAATTTGACTTTTTTGTAAAATAATCAATTATGAAGTGAAAAAAAATAAAAATAAGAAGAAAGAAACTTGTTGTTATATGTTAGAAAAAGAAATTAGTGGAGATAGTGGAGGGAAAAGAAATTTTGGTATCTTGATACAATTTATAAGAGGATGAATAAATCTAAGAGAATTGAAAATAAGTATTTTCTGGTAATAGAATAAAAAATAATTTTTTTTAACAAGAGAGAGAAAAAAATAATATATCATAGCATCAATCTCAACCACAAACGTTATTTACACAACAACGTTTTCATAAAATATTATTCAACATCCAAAAGTGAAGGTCCTGTCGATCACTTTATATGGTTTTTTTAGAGTTGAGGAGAATTTGGATACTGGAAATAGAAAATATTGTCTGTGAATGACGCGACATTGTTCTATGGGAAGAAGGTGTATTCCATGTTTCCATTATTTTTTTAAAAAAAATTAAACAACAACGAAAACAACCTTCTATTGCTTTTTGGAAATAATCTATATATTTAGCTATTTTAAAAATGGTTTTTGAAAATAAGTATACCAAATACATTTTCATTGTTTTCCTTGTGTTTTTTTTATTCTAAAAACATAAAAATAAAGATGGATTATGAACCAAATGGAGCCTTAGTTTCTATTTTGTCCTCGAATTTTCCAAATAAACATTTTTTGTGGTTTCATATTTTAATTTAGTTTCTATTTGGTTATCAACGTTTTAAAAGTGACATGTTTGGTCTTCAAAGTCAATTTGATTTTTTCTCTAAAGTTTGAAATGAGTTTCTAAATCGTCCCTAAATAGAGTTCATCTAATGGAATCATGTAGTGACGATTAAAATATGTTGACTAGATTTTATTGATATATATTTTTTAAATGAGTTGATTTTTTTTTTTTTAAATTTTGTACACTTAGAGGCCAATTAGATATCATATTTAAATATTAGAGATTAAATATGTCACTTTTAAAACTCAAGGTCAATTAGAAGCTAAATTCAAATCTTAAAAAAATTGCTAACTTTGGAAGTTGAAATGCCAAATAGAAACTAAATTCAAATCTCCAATTTTAAGGACGAAAACAATATTTTACACTACAATTTTTATTTTCTATTTAATGTTGAAGAATTGTTAAGGGCCCGTTTGATAACGTTCTCGTTTCTCGTTTCTTGTTTTTCGTTTCTTGTTTTCTGTTGCTTGTTTCTTGTTTTTTAAGAACTAGAAACAGAAACATGTTTGATAACACTTTTTGTTCCTTGTTTCTCTGAAAAAAGAAACAGAAACACAAATGTGTTTGATAACCGGTTCTTGTTTCTTGTTTTTTTAGTTAAAATAAAATTTAGTACATATAATATAAAAATATATTAATTTTCAACGATTATTTTTTTATTTCTCCTTCTTCTTCCTCATCACTACCACCATTGTTACCGATCACCCGTCGTCGTTGATCATCGGCCATCGCTACCGACCTCCGACCACTGGACGAATGCTGACAGTCAACGACGAATACTGGAAAAGTCGTCAGCAAGTGGCGGCGGTCGTCGAAAATAAGAAAAAAAGGAAAAAGTTTCAGTCGACGACAATAGTGGCGGCCGGTAGTCGGAGGTCGACGGTGGCATCTGGTAGTCAGAGGTCGACTGTAGCAGCTGGTCGACGGAGGTCGGTGGCGGTTAGTCGGCGAAGTCAGATCAGCGGAGGTCGACGACTACCGGTAGTCAGAGGTTGACGAAGATCGGCGGCGCCCAGTAGTCGGAGGTCGACGATGGCGGTCGGTCAGCAGAGGTCAGTGGCGTTCAGTCAGTAGAGGTTGACGGCGCCTGGTAGTCAGAGGTTGAGGGTAGCGTCTGATCGGCGGCGCCCAGTAGTCGGAGGTTGACAGTAGTCTGAGATCGACGGTGGTAGTCGACCGGTAGTCAGAGGTCGACGGTGGCGGCCGGTAGTCAAAGGTCGACGGTGGTGATCAATCGACATATGCAGTTAGCAGAGGTCGGCAGCGCCGCTAGTCAAAGGTCGACGGTGGCGGTCGGCGGCTGCCAGTAGTCCAAGGTCGACGGTAGCGGTCAATCGACGGAGGCTGGTCAGCAGGGGTCGACGGCGCCCAGTAGTCGAAGGTCAATGATGGTGGTTGGTCGACGGCGCTAGGTAGTCGGAGGTTGACGGTAGAGGTCGGTCGGCGGAGGTTAGTGTTGGTCGGTAGTCGGAGGTCGACGACGGCGGTCGGTCGGTGGTGGTTGGTCGACAGTAATAAGAGATCAACGGTGGCGGTCGTTCGGCGGAGGTCGGCAGCTGCCGGTAGTCATGTTGGGTTTTATGCCCTAAAACTCGTAGATAGTGAATGTAAACAAATTGTATACTTGTTTCAATAAAGTGTTATTGAGTTTCTACAATAAAGTGTCATTGTTAAATATTGCACAATTTGACCCAAATCCAATAAACTAAGATCCAAGGTTGTTTACATGTGACTTGAACTAGTATGTGAGGACATACGGGGATTGGTGTTCAAGTAACAACCTAAAAGGTCTATAGTACAAGGATAATGTTGGGTACCTTATCCTGGTAACACTATGTGATACAGCCCGCTTTGTATTCGATACAGACGTATTAATCCAAGGCGTCCATGTAGGAGACATGCGAGCGGGGGTATCCTATGCAATGAGTTTGCATAAGACTGGACCACGAAATAGTAAACCACTAGATGTAACACCGTTAACTAGTTACGTTACTGTTTCAATACGATGACCTAGGTAACTCAGTCTTAATCCTGAGTGTGTCATGAACTCCTTCTCATGAGGGATTGTCCTTTGATTAGCATGGGTGAGAGTGGCCAATACGCCGACTCAATATGCCTTCCTTTTTGGGGACAAGACCGAGTGGGAGGCTGGGGACATGACAACACAATAAGAAATTCACTCCTTCCCACTTCTAGGAGAAGTAGATGAGTGTTCCCTTAAGTGGTGACTCCGGGACTTGAACAAAGGGATCCCGTCCTCTCACTAGCCCGAGAGGAACTTTCTGTTTAATGGTTGGACCATAAACAGGTTGTTCATTAGAGGAGCGCTGGTACTTAAGGAGACAGATGTAACACAGGGGTAAAACGGTAATTTGACCAAACTGTAGTTACGAACACTTGTGAAGGATTGACTTACCGGTATAGGTCTATATCCGTGGACACAGAAATGTTCTACAGTGAGAAGAGTTCAGCTGTGGGTCTTTAGTGGAATGACCCACAGTTAATGAATATTGGTTAACCTGATTAATGAGTTTAATCTATTAACCTCATATCATTGGAGCTTCTGATCTGTAGGTCCATTAGGTCCCCTTGCTAGCTCGTAAAGAGTAATTAGGAACAAATATATCTTGAGAGAATTTGAATAGTTCAAATTCATATTGGGAATTAAGTTAATTGTATGAGATACAAATTAATATAATGTATAATGATGCATTAAAATATAAAGTCTAATTTGAGATTAAACTTTATTAAATTGAGAGATTGATATATTTGAAAGAGTTCAAATATATGTCTAATTAAATATAGGGTATTTAATTAGAAGATGAATTAATTAATTATGAATTAATTTAGTTTAAATTAAATGAGATTTAATTAAACTATAGTCTATGAGAGAAATAAATATTTGAAGAAGTTCAAATATTAATATGAATTTGATTCATAATAAATTTATAGGATATAAGAGAATTTGAAGGAGTTTAAATTTTAATATGAATTTGATTCATATTATAGAATTAATTAATTGAAGGCCTGAAATTAAATATATGATATTTAATTGAGTAATTAATTAATTAACTAATAGAATGCCTGAAATTAAATATATGATATTTAATTGGTGATTAATTAATTAAAGAATTAATTAATTGGAAATTAATCAATTATGGAAATGATTAATCACTTATGGAAGTAATTAATCATTTATGGAAATGATTTAATCACTTATGGAAGTGATCAATCATTTATGGAAAAGATTAATCAATTGTGGAATTGATTGGTCATGGAATTGATTAATTATGGAAAAGATTAAATCAGTTATGGAAATAATTGATTTTAAATGAATATTTTATTCATGGCCTTTCTCCTATAAATAGAACACTAAACCTAGGGTTTAGGTACAACAACATATGGCCACCATAAGGCCCTCTCATATTCTCTCAACTCAAGAACTCTAGGGAGAATTTTCTCTCTAGAGTTTTTCCCATTCAAGATTAGGTAGTCCCACAACTACGTTCCTAATCTCAGAGTTATAGCGGGGAAGATCAATTGGTGGTGTCCCAATTGTTGATGCTCGATCCAAAATCAAGAAAGGCGTTGAAGTATTCAGAGTCGTCAACGGAGGTATGTTTCTCATCGCTTAACCTTTTGCCAATGTATTAGTATTTTGGTGAAAACAAAATTAACTACGAAACGGTCCAATTGCTTCCGCTGTAAATGAATTGGGAATTCCAATCCTTCAAGTCAGAGGTCGACGGTAGTGGCTGGTCGGCGGCGCTCGGTAGTCTGAGGTCGACGGTAGCGGTCAGTCGGCGGAGGTTGGTCAGCAGGGGTCGACGGCGGCTGGTTGTCGGAGGTCGACGATTGTGGTTAGTCGACGACGCCAGTAGTCGGAGCTCAATGGTAGCAGTTGAACGCGACTGGTTATTAGAGGTCGACGGAGGTCGGAGACGACGATTGCGATCGGTCAGCGGAGGTCAACGACGACCGGTTGTCGGAGGTCGACAGTTGTAGTCGGCTGCGACAGGTAGTTAAAGGTGGACGGTGGCGGTTGGTCGGTAGAGGTCGACTGCGGTCGGTTGTCGGAGGTCGATGGTAGCGATCGGTCGCGGGCGGTATTCAGATGTCGAAAATGACGGCCTGTCGGCGGAGGCCAGTAGTCGAAACATTTTTCAAAGTTCATGGGTATTTTTGAAACATTTTTCAAAGTTCATGGGTATTTTTGAAACTTTTCAAAGTTCAGGGGCATTTTTGAAACAAACCCCATAGTTCAGGGGCATTTTTTATAATTTAGCCTAAATTTTACTAGTCAATATGAGCCTAACTTAATAGACATATAAAACATATATATAGCCTCGATCAAGAGGTCAAATGTTCAAATTCTCCTAATAAAAAAGGTGAATTAAAATTAAATTTTAAAACGTTCAAAACCAAAATAAAAATTTAATAGCAAATCAGTTTATTATTATTATTATCATTATTTTGAAATAGGTAATTAGGTATACAGACTCTCAATAATTGATAATTAATGAACTAAAAAACAAATACTCTGAATAATTAATAATTAATTTCTTTTAATAACAATAAAGCCACCAAAAACCAGGAATACTATTGCTGACTATGATTTTTTTTCTCTTTGAGTTTCTTTAAAAAATTCCACAAATTTTATTATAATTTTAAAATAAAATATGATTAATTTTAGAATAAATTCTTGGAAAAATTACAAAAACTATAGTTATTATAAACACACCTGTTGGGAGTGCGACCAAAGTCTCACATTGGCTAGATGAGGGGAAGATCATGAGTTTATAAGGAAGGACTAGTATCTCCATTAGTATGAGGCCTTTTGGGGTGAACCAAAAGCAAAGTCATGAGGGCTTATGCCCAAAGTGGACAATATCATACCATTGTGGAGATATGTGTGTGTCCGATAGTCCCTTACAACACCCTCAAGCTTTGTTCTCTTTTTTTATATCTTTCACTCAAAACCTTTCATATTGTTGAAATCTATTAAGTTAATTTTGATGGATAGAATTTAGCATGAATTAATAGATCTTCTTTTTTTTCTTCTTATTCCTTGTTATTCAAATCTTCCCCATATAACTCTATTGACTCATCCAATGATTAACAAAATAAACTATGATTGTACAACTAATTCAATCAAGAGCAAGTGAAAAATATCATGTGACATTTTTTTTTTCTAATAATGAAAATATCATGTGACAATCAAGGCAACATGTCAATTAAATAATGTCATATGTATGTGTTAAATAAAACTCTATTTATATATACTCGAATTTGAGCAAAGAGACAAAACAAAATAGACTCAAAATAAAAGGTTTACTAGACCTTTTGACCAACCGAATCGAACAACACTTCTTATGAGGCACTAAAGAAACTATCAATCAAGAATTTTGTCCAGATTAATCTCATTATAATAAAAAGAATCTAAGAGGAAACTCGAAATCATGAGTCATTCCCATAGCATTTGTAGCACATGGTAATGGGTCACCCCTCAACTATAAGCAACAACGCTCTCTCACCAAAAGATTCAAGTACATCTAACTTTGTACTCTTACCTACTTGTAGTTCTACCGAACTTACCATTTACTTTTAATTGGAGCATCAACGTACCTTTCACAAGTCTTATTGTATTATTAATAATTGAGCATTTAATTCGGCATTCTTTATCTTGTGGATTATTGACGTTGATTATTTATTTTTTTTTTTTTGAGAAGAATTGACGTTGATTATTGATTCTTACTTCTACATTCTCATCCATATCAATTTTTTTTAATGATAGGATAAGATATTATTATTATTATTGTTTTGACAAAAGATATTAAAATTCTTTTAATGATAGGATAAGATAATTAATATCTTGATTTTTCACTAGAATATTTTTAATTGACATACTATGGACCCGAATTGTGTTTACATGGGGTTTGTTTTGAAAGTCAGATTTAATAACAGTTTCTTTTTGTTAATTAAAAGAATTTTTTTTTTTGAAATAAATTAAAAGAAAATTTAATATACAAAGTTTCTTTGATGGGATATTTTTTTTTTTTTTACAATTTTCATAAAAAAATTGCAAACGTCGAAATGTCAGTTTGTTGTTTGTGTTTTATTTATTTATTTATTTTTGGTGAGATTAGATGCCATTCAAAAGTCGATTTTTTTTTTATTTTTTATTTTTGTTTGAATTCAACAATATTTGGGGAAGGGGAGATTCGAACTCATGACCTCTTGATCGTAAGCACATACTTTATGCCAGTTAAGTTATGCTCTCGTTGGCTTCAAAAGGAAGATGTCATTCAAAAGTCAAATTGTGTTTATACGTTCTATTATAGTCTATATTATTTAGGTATTTTTGCAATTCAGTTCACGTTGTTCAAAAGTTTCAATTTAACGTGTTATTTTTTTTTTTTAAATAAAGACTTTCATTAATCACATAAAACAATCATTTCTACCCCATTAATAATCGAGAAGAACCAAGGGAAAAGTTAGGAGCCAAAATTTTTTGCCCTTTTTCCCTCGAAGGGGATTCCTCCTGAACCTCTACAAAATCGAAATTACACACAAAATTAGCAACACAGTGGGCTATTGTGTTCTTCAATCTACTGCAATGCTAAAGCTAATCTCTTGCAAACAAGAGGCGAGCTTACTGATGGCGCCTATGATTAGGTTCAATTTCGTCAAGTCTTCGGTGATCCCCGATAGCAAGTTAATAACTTCCAAGGCTTCAGACTTGACTTCGAGCGGTATCCGATTCTGAATTCAGGTATCGCTACTCATCCTCAATCCTTCTAAAATTTTTTTCGACTCCATGGTTTTGATGGACAATTTTTTATTGATTTGTTGCATTCTGAAGCAAATCGGGGATCTGTTCGAGTCATGAACTAAATTGACAAAAATCCAAATATTAGTACTTATATTTAGTCCTTTTACTTTTCCCTTTTCAGTTTTAATTGTACATTTCAATATACTAAAAAGTTTATAAAAAGAAACCACTATAAATATAATGTTGTGATCATGTCACGTTCATATAAACAAGACGTACAAACCATTAGACACTTTCCTCAGGAAGATAATGGAGAAGATAGGGTTCGAGTCCAATTGGATTAGCAAAGTGATGAAATGTGTGGAGACTGTTAAATACTCGGTTCTCATCAATAGTATGCCTTCCATTGAGTTCAAGCCAAGTAGGGGCCTTCGACAAGGAGACCCGTTATCTCCATATCTTTTCTTGCTCTGCGCGGAAGGTCTTGCGACGTTAATTAACAGGGAGGAAAAACTTTTTAACCTTAGTGGTTTAAGAATTAACAAGAATTTCCCTTCTTTAACCCATCTTTTTTTTTGCAAATGACAGCTTGCTTCTGTTACGAGCCAACCAAAGTAACTATGAGGCTATCAAGAGGGTTCTAAGGGATTACGAAAGAGCATCAGGCCAAACCATCAATCTAGATAAATCAGCTTGTATGGTCAGCAAGAGCGTGGATAAAACCATGGCGAAGGAGCTCAGCTCTAGAGGTTAATCTCACGGCTTCTCTATGATACGATCTTGGTATGCCTTCTCAAATTGGTCGGAGGAAGCATCAGGTGTTCTGGAAACTCAAGGAAAAGATCTGGAAGATCCTTCAAGGATGGAAAGAAAGACTCTTCTCCTTGGGAGGAAAGGAAACTCTTATCAAAGCAGTGGTCCAAGCAATCCCTGTTGGGTTTTATGCCCTAAAACTCATAGATAGTAAATGTAACAATTGACCGAACATAAATAAAGTATTGTTTGATGTTTTTTCAATAAAGAGTTATTGTCTATATTATGTACATCTTGCCTAAATAACCCTAATCCAATAAACTAAACATCCTAGGCTGTGGGATGAGTCTTGAACAAGTATGTGGAGACATATAGGGATCACTGTTCAAGAGACAGCCTGAAAGGTCTATAGTATAGGGATAAGGTTGGGTACCTTATCCTGGTGACACTATGGATACAACCCACTTTGTATTTGATACGAACGTGATAGACGACTTGTCGAGGGTCGTATCAAATTAATTTATAATTTCACTGCACTACAACTATTTTTATAGAAATAGTGGCCGGGGTCGAACGCAGGGAGCAATCAAATTAATTATCTTGACTTAAGATTTTTCAATTAGTAACTGGAAAAAGGGGGGTTTGGCATGGAAGAATCTGAAGATGAAACAAATAAAAATGCTAGAAATTAAATTACAAAAATTAAAATAATAGGAAAATAAAAGGATGGACTGACTAATCTTACCTCGGGATTGTGCAATTGATTATCCGAATTCAGTTTGGCAATTCCAAATCATACTCTCTTATTTATCAAATTATTGGTTAATTGTCTAACTACCCACTGGAAAAGCCAGCGAGATTAATGATCCCAATTATTTCTAACCCGACCAATGCATCGAGGCCAGAACCTAATTAAAAATCTAACCAATGACGTCTCACTAATTAGAATTTAATCGCATTAAGAATGATGGAACGTTAGATATATAGTATGCATAAACTAGGAAAAGCCTAAAGTCATACGATTCTAAGCCTTAACTCCTAAATCCATCATGCAATTTGGACCAATTGGGATAAAACGCCTACTAATCAAGATTAACAATAGATTTTTACTCACTACCAATTCTAGCAAAGCAATTGATTCAAACACAATAGGTTGTCAATCCAAAGATTCAAATCAATTGTAATATAAATTGGAGTTAAGAACACAACTAAACAATAATACACTGAAATCTTAGATATAAGGTCTCAAAGGAATGCCAAACTTACATTCGGAGTCCCCAACTACGACGATCTACACTTAGCCGGACATTGCAACGCTCCAACTAAGCGTCGGGGCTCGATTAGTCATTCCTATATCTAAAAACTAATGTAGTCTAATGAAAATACACCGAAAACTGGAAAAATACAGAGAGAGACCAGGTGTTGCGGTGAGAATCGAAGGAAAAACGGATATGAATGACCTAAAATGCGAAAAGGTCCCTTTTATAAAAAACGCGATAGCGTCGAGACGTTGTGGCCAGCGTCTCGACGCTGACGCTAAATTGTCCGCGTCTTGCATTCGTAGCTTCTCGATGCCGTGAGGTAGCATCGGGAAAATTGGTGAATTCTTTGCTCCGGTTGACTTTTTGGTTGACTTTCGCTTCTAGATCCTGAGAACACCAAATTGACCTATACATCAATAAGACTAAAAACTAGTCAATTATCACAAATAATAGCATTAGGATAAACAAAATTTACGGAAATAATTTAACACCAATTTGGTGCTATCAGAACGTAATGATCCAATGCGTTCGTGTAGGGGACATGCAAGTGGGGGTATCCTATGCAATGAGTTTGCATAAGACCGAACCGCGAAATAGTAACCGCTAGTTGTAACATCGTTAACTAGTTAGGTTTCTGTAACGACTCGACTTCTTACAAGAGTCTTTTCGGGACCGTTACGACAATGCATGCTTTGGAGGTCTTTTTAAATAAAAACATTTTAAAATATAAACACTAATTTAAGTAAAAACCTCAAACAAAACTTTTATTCGGGATCCCTAATTTTAAAAGTTTTAAATATTCTTAAATAATTTCCAAACTATAAACATACATGGCCTCTAAGAAACTTCTCAAACAAGTTTACAAATCAAATGAAGTAAAACAGAGTTCTTAAAGCGGAAGAAAAATAAAATATGAAGTCCACGGTTCCCTCATGGCTGCCTAACGGATTCTCATCAGTCGCCTTGCACCTGCCCTTGCCTTTACTTGAAAAAGAAAATATTTTTGAAAAGAATGAGTATTTAAAATACTCAGTAAGTGACCCTACTGTTGAGGTTGGGTCACGCCTAAACACATTTTAGAAATCAACAAACAAATATCTTTTTGGTGGCTCTAAACTTTATTTTAAAATTATTAATTAGGGGATATACATCAATTTCATGCATATCCCAGACACATCAATTTCATGTGTCTCCTACGGAGGTCGTCAATTTCACGATCCTTGACTTAGGTACATCAATTTCATGTCCCTAAGTCCTGTGTAGGCATCTCTTAAAGTACATCAATTTCATGTAACCTTTCAAAAATTTAGGAAAATTCATAATTCACTTAAACTCATACATATAACAGAATTCTTAAAGAGACCACCAACTCAAGGATTTCAAAACTCAACATACACAAGTATTTATAATAAATTTCAAGCTTACAAATTTTTTCTTAAACATGTACAAAATCAAATAACTCATATAACATAAGAATTTTGGAAAATTAAACACGCGCTCCCAAATAAAAAGTTCAACAATAAAGTCACTTACCTCGATTTATAGATGTTTATTCCAAAACTCCAACTGGCTTGATAAGAATGTCAAACTCGACCCCAATTAAGGGTTTAATTTCCAATGAGGACTTGAAACTTGCTGAATCGGTTCTAAATTTTTAGCAATTTCGATAATCCGCCCTTTAAATGCTAAAACATTACACAACTAAAAACCAATGTTAACGGGTAATCAATTAAAACCTTTGAATCCTCCAAAATCAATCAAATCTTGTTGAAAATCAATTACCCAATTGTCAAAATTGCTGGAAATCAAAGGAACTAAAAGACCCACTGCTCAATAACGCTGGAAACGCCAAAAACGACTCAAAAACTTCTATTCGTGCCGCGCACTTGTCGGAGAAGCTACTGCCATCGGAAACAGCCACTGCACCGCCACACCCAAGCCCTTACGCCACCTGAAACCGCTGGAGAACTGCCACGGATCGAGACCCACTTGCACCTCACGACCTTCTACACAACACGGACAGCAATGCCGCTGAAACTCGTTCACTGTAGCTGAAGGAGAAAGACGCCGTCGGAACCACTGGGCGGAGTAGACGCGTCTACGACCTGCAAGTTGAAGACCCGACGCAGATGATAGGCCGGCTGCTGCTCCCTTGAGGACTTGTTGTGCGGCTGAAAACGTGGAGAAGAAGGAGAAGATGGGGCTGCTTGTCGTGGAGAAGAAGAAGGGGAAAGATGGAGAGTTATGTGGCTTGGCTTGATGGCTTAAACCTAGGGCTTCGTGCAGTCTTTTAAAGACAACTTTTAGGGTTGGCTTGGCTTCAACATCTCATTAATTACGAAAATGCCACTTCAGCTTTGAATTATTAAAATTCCACCAATTTCCCTCCTTTTAATTTTTGAAAATTTACCTCTTAACTCCAAATTAACTCCAACTAAGGAAATTTGAAAATTTACCTTAAATTACGGACGTAACAGTTTCTATTTCACTAGGATGACCTAGGCAACTTAGTCTGAATCCTGAGTGGATTATGGACTCCTGTTCACGAGGGATTGTCCTTTGATTTGTATGGGTGAGAGTGGCCAAAACGCCGACTCAATAAGCCTATCATTTTGGGGACAAGACCGAATGAGGAGCTGGGAACATAATCACACAAGATGGAGTTCACTCCTTCCCAACTTTGAGGAAGTAGATGAGTGTTCCCTTAAGTGGTTCTCCGGGTCTTTTACAAAGGGCCCTACCCTCTCACTAGCTCGGGAGGGGTATTCTGTTTGGCGGTTGGACCACAAACACATTGTTCATATAGGATCTAAAGGCAACACTAGAGGGGGGGTGAATAAGGTTGACTACCAATGTTAAAAATTAATTTTATCTCTAAAATATGTTCAATAAAATTAACACACAAATTTGATTTAAGAAAATTTAAGCAAGATAGAGCCTAAAGCATGCCAACTAAGATAACTTCAAATTTAAATATAATTTAATTAAATAGAAATTTAAATGACACAATAAATATTAAATCATGCAATCAAGAAAGATCAACAATTTAACTAAGACAAGAAAACAAAAATAAAGAACAGAAAATAAAAGAGAGAGAGGAAAGAAAGACACTGGGAATTATAGTGGTTCGACAAATTGCCTACTCCACTCCCGAAGACTCCTTCTTGGGTATTTCACTAGATGATCCTCTTGTAGGTGAGAACCAGACGAACACACAACCCTATTTTTCTTAGGCTAAAGAGAAACCCAAGATCCTTTTTACTGGTTCAGGATCAAACCAATTTCTTTTTCTTACAATCCAAGGTGTACCCACACCTTAATACAATTCCCCAAAAAGAATAAAAGAAAACCTCACAAAAATTACCTCTTAAAGGCTAAGTACACAAGTTGATCAGCTCTCTAATAAAACCTTACAAAAATAACACTAGGCCAATTTAGGAGTAAGGGAGGACAAGAATTTGAGAGCAGAGAGACTTGAGAGCTTAAGACTTTGATAGCTTTTGGTGTGTGTATGAAGAGTGAAAATCAAGTCGAATTTATAGGCGAGGAGGATAAATATTGGCCGTTAGATAAATTTTAAAATGGAGGGTGGAGATTTATTTTTAATAGAAAAGGAAAAGATTTTGAAATTAAGAGAGGAATTTTGATAGATGGAATGTTTGAGATTTGAGAATAAAATAAGGATTTGAAGGATGTGAGTTTTGCAAAGAATTGAAATTTAAATGAGGTGTGATTGATTAAATTTTGGAGAAATTTAGAATTGGAAATTGAAGAAAAAATGAAAAGAAAAAGAAAATAAAAAGGATTACCAGCTGGAAGATCGACGCCCACGCGCATAGGGAGGACGGTGAGCATCACGCGCGCGTTTGGTTGAAGAGAAGGCAGGTGCGTGCACTGAACGCGCGCATCCGCGCGTGAGGGAGGTGTTCTGCCACGAATTTTCCCTTTTTCTTTTTTTTTTTAAATAAATACATAAAGGCTGGAAAATTTAAAGTGTGCCACGTGTCGCCGTATTATTGGGCCGCGTGTCAATCAACGATTCCTCCTCTCTTTTTTTTTTTTTTTAATATCAGCCGCTACGTGTCAGAATTCTATTTGACCATGTCAGCAGCCACGTCATCAAAAAGT
The DNA here is from genome assembly GCA_017139565.1 of Luffa aegyptiaca. Classification (NCBI taxonomy): domain Eukaryota; kingdom Viridiplantae; phylum Streptophyta; class Magnoliopsida; order Cucurbitales; family Cucurbitaceae; genus Luffa; species Luffa aegyptiaca. The sequence continues at coordinate 17,385,696 of CM029397.1, forward strand.
GATCGTTGGATGCCACATCATAAAAAATGTGACCGTTGTAGTGCCACGTCAGATGCCACGTCAGCAAGATGCCACGTGTCATTGCCACGTTGGATTTTCCCTTCCAATCTTCTTTTGCTTGTCACTTTCTCGTTTGAATTATGATTCGAGCGATTCAAGTTGCGTTGGAATCGTCTTTCCGAGCTCTACAAGATAGAGACTTTGAAACACTGAAAATGTTAGTACAAAATTTGAGTTTGTTATCATCAAAATACTTGGTTTGATTGAAGCCCTAAAGCTACTAGTTCATTAGGGGAGCACTGGTACTTAAGAAGGTAGAGATAACTCAGGGGTAAAACGGTAATTTGACCCGGTTGGAGTTACGAACACTCGTGAAGGACTAACTTGCTGTTATTGGTCTATATCCGTGGACACAGAATTATGTCTGCATTGAGAAGAACGCAACTGTGGGTCTTTAGTGGAGTGAACCCACAGTTAACGAAAATTGATTAATTAGTTAATGAGTTTAGCCGATTAATCTCATATTGTTGGAGCTTCTAATTTACAGGTCTATTAGGTCCCATTGGTAGCTCGTAAAGAGACTTGAAGCAATTCAGTATTAATTGTAAATTGAAAGTGTTTAATTTAGGGGAATCATATAATATAAAGTTTATGAAACTTTATAATATAATTTTGAATTAAATTCAAAATTAATTTTTGAGAGAAAATATTTGAAAGAGTTCAAATAATTAATATGAATTGGATTCATATTTATAATTTAATAAAATCCCTAAAATTAAATATATGATATTTAATTGGGTAATTAATTAATTATGAAATTAATTAATTATTTATTAAAATTAGATATCAATAAGATAATAGATTTTATTAGATCTTATTCATGACCTTTTCCTATAAGGATCAGATCTTATGGCCTTTTCTTATAAATAGGACCCTTGGGGTGAGGTGAAAGATATTTCATTCATTCTTTTGCTCTAAGAGAATTCCCCTGAAGGCTCCCACCAGTCTCCTGCCTCTAGAAGTCTCAGAGTCATACCGGTGTAGCCATAGTGGTAGTGTTCGCATTAGTTCGTGATTATTTCACAAGCAGTTGGTGAATTTAATCTGAGTCGTCAACGAGAGTAAGTAACTTGTTACTATATAAATTAGAATTAGATTTTATAGATTTTCAGCATGCTTAATCTAGATATTCATTATATTATGAATGTATGTATGTTGCTAGTGTATTAGTATTTCATAATTCTAAATTAATTACGAATTTTTCCTGAAATCGCTTCCGCTGCATCGGGAACCCGTTCCCTACAATTGGTATCAGAGCAAATCGTTAAATTAATTAGAATTTTTGAAATTTGCACTGGCTTGGTGGGATTGATTGCATTGTGTATGATATGATCAAAATTGTAAGGGCCTTGTGTTTTTGGGCAATTATTTGTAAATTTAGTCTTATGTAAGTCCAGGTCTAGATTAAGCTCAAAGTTCGATGAAGATTGAGATCAATTTTGGCCAAAAATGGAAGAACCGTCGCAGAGTTACCCAGAAATTCATCTCAAACGCAACAACGTCGAGACGCTGTTCATCAGCTTCTCGACGTTGTATCGATTCCCGACCACACGCGAAAAACCAACAACGTCGAGATGCTATCCATAGCGTCTCGACGTTGTGTCGAGTGTTTAGCAATTCGACCAGGGTTTCAGCAGCTTCGGTTCGTGATGTAGACGGTTCGATTCGGTCGGTTCAGCTCCAGTTCGTGGTGGATTGGCTTGGTTTAAGGTTTTAGAGGTTGGTTCGATCTGGTTCGGGTCGTGTTGATCCAATTCGTGAGTGGCAGAAGGCTTATTAGGATAAAATTATGCAAAATTAATGTAATTTGTCGCTTTATTTTATCCTATGGGCCAAATTATCGGTTCATTTGCTATTTAAATGCTTTATGGATGTCATTTAGATTAAATCCCACCTTAGGTTATAAGCATGCACATGCATTTTATTATATTATAATTTTTATAATGTATGGATTAAATGCATGGAGACTTTCATGAGTGATTTAACATAGGTGTATATTAAATATATGAAAATGAATTAAGCATGAAGCATGTCATTACTTAGATTAAATATAAAGAGTTATCTTTAAGGTGATGAATGCAGCATGCTTGTGTGATTTTCTTGTTTGGCGATTATATAATCGTTATATCAATAATAATGAGAAAATCAACGATGCATGGAACATGAAACATCCATAGTTATTAATATAATGGTTATATTAAAATTCAAGCGATGCATATTATATGGTTTGATAATTTAATTTGAATTTGATTGTTAAACATATTAAACCATAGAAGCATGATTATAGGTCTAATCATTAAAATTTGAAAACTAGTTTTTAAAATTTATGATTAGTAACCTCAATCTATAATCAAGAATTACATGGAAACATAGGATCATAGGTTAATTAATTAATTTTAAATTGGTTAAAATTAATTAGACCTAAGATCATGTTCTAATAGAATTAGAATTTATTTCTTACTTAGTATTAAATAGTTTAATTAAACTAAGTAGGAAAAACATTGCTATGATTAAAAGGGAACTCTGCCGGTTAAGTTCTGTCTAAGGTTGTGGGTACTTAAGATGACGGTTTACAGAACACCTCCTACCTGGGAACTGACCCGGAACACCTGAGTTGAATTAATCATAGATTAATGTTAGCATGCTATGTCACTAGGTTAGTTAAAAGTATTTAATTAACCTAGAACATAGTGTAAGGATCTTATTATAAGAGCTATAATAGGATTAAACTTAGATAGATTGACTTAGCCGGATTTATCTAAGCTAAATAACCCTAAACATATGGTAGGACACTTGAGTGGGAGGAAAAACACAAAACGTGATTTAAATCAAGTTTTGCTCCCACGTCCCTATATTCACAACGTGAGATTCATGCTCGGCTTCGTGTCGCCCTGGGCGCGGCCTCCCTTCAGAAAGTGTTTGCATGGGTTAATAACAAGGTGAATGAGGAAAGTGTCTATAGTAAGTGGGAGCGAAACACGTGTCAATGTATCCCTTGGTCTCCAACCCTAGGTCACACCGTGAGAGTTCTATGGTCCGCTTGCGTGTTGCCCTAGAGCAACCATCCCTTTGGAGGGTCTGATCATAGGATTCAGAACACCGTGAACTCCTGAAAATGATAGGGTCTCTTAGCAGGTTAATCACCAACAGTTGTCTTACCCTTCGATAGCCTGTTGGTGCGTACCTCTGAGATCTGAAAGTGAGAGAGTTACACTTACGAGGATGGGTTAAGTGTGTTAACAAATCCTTGACCGAATAATGGTGGCTAATGTCTATAGGAATATGAGTTATTCCGGAATTAGAATTAGCTGAGAAGTGTCTCATTTTAGAGGAGGAGTAGCTGATCACCCTTCGGTGGCTATTGCTCTAAACCTCTGAAGCATCGTTGCAAAACTAAATCAATAGTTTTAGGGTTCTTTGGTTGCTTGTTTTGCTAAATTGATTGGATTATATGCAATTGCTTGCTCATGTGATGGATTAAGACAAAGATAACTAATACGGTCGTTATTAATTTAAGGGAAAAATACACTTTTTGCCCCTGGGGTTTGGGTTAAGTTACACTTTGGTCCCTGAGTTTTCAAACTCAACAAAAATACCCCTGAGGTTTGAGATAAGGAGCAATTTGGTCCCTGCCGTCCAATTTGCCGTTAAACCCTAATGGATTGCTGACGTGGAACCATTATTTTAATAAAAAAATATTTTTTAAATTTTCTAAATAAAAATATAGTAAAATATAATAAATATTATTCTTTTATTCCTTTTTTTTAATTATTTATCATTCTCTCTCGTACTCTTCCTCTTCTTCTCCACTTCATCCTCTTCCTTCTTCTTCTTTTTCATAGCTTCGGCGGCCGGCCTCCGGTGGCCACTGCTTGCCGGAGGCCGGCGACTGTTTTTTTTTCTTTCTTTCTTTTCTCTTCCTTCTCTCAATCTCTCTCTCCCTTTTCTTCTTTGTCCGCGCCGACATGTGTTTAAAAAAAAAGAAGAAGAAGAAGGGGGGTTTCCCCCTTCGAAACGCAGCTGGAACGAAGGGGAAAACCCCTTCGTTCCAAATCTATTCCCCTTCGTTCCCGCTGGGTTTCGAAGGGGGAAACCCCTTCATTTTTTTTTTAAAAAAACGCCGCCGGCGAGGACAGAGAAGAAGAGGGGGAGAGAGAGCGCCGACGAGAGTTTTAGTTTTTTTTTAAAAAAAAGAGAAGGGGGTTTCCCCCTTCGATACCAGCTGGAACGAAGGGGAAAACACCCTTCTTCTTCTTCTTCTTCTTTTTTAACAGGTGTCGGCGAGGATAAAGAAGAAGAGGGAGAGAGAGATTGAGAAAAGGAAGAGAAAAGAAAAAAAAACAGTCGCCGGCCTTTGGCGGCCGGGGAGCGGTGGCCGCTGACGCCCGACGCCGGAGCTATGAAGAAGAAGAAGAAGGAAGAGGATGAAGTGGAGAAGAAGAGGAAGAGTAAGAGAGAGAAGGATAAATAATTAAAAAAAAAGAATAAAATAATAATATTTATTATATTTTAATATATTTTTATTTAGAAAATTAAAAAAAATTATTAAAATAATGGTGCCACGTTAGCAATCCGTTAGGGTTTAACGGCAAATTGGACGGTAGGGACCAAATTGCTCCTTATCTCAAACCTCAGGGGTATTCTTGTTGAGTTTGAAAACTCAGGGACCAAAGTGTAACTTAACCCAAGCCTCAGGAACTAAAAGTGTTTTTTTCCCTTAATTTAATTTAAAAAATGTCTTCCTCTATAATCTCACTGCTTAAAAATGAGAAATTAACCGGAGAAAACTTTTCTACGTGGAAATCCAACTTGAATACGATTCTAGTTGTCGATGATCTGCAGTTTGTCTTAACGAATGACTGTCCTCCGACCCTTACTGCTCGAAATCCATCCTAAGCATCAAGGGATGCACATGACCTCTGGCAAAGGCCAATGAAAAGGCCCAAGCCTATATCTTGGCCAGCTTATCTGAAGTTTTGGCTAAGAGACATGAGGGAATGGAAACAGCGAGAGAGATTATAAACTCTCTCCAGAAGATGTTTGGACAACCATCCTATCAACTCCACCATGGCACTCTAAAGTACATTTATGTATGATTGGAATTACCTAATTCCGTTAGCGAATGATAAGGGCAAAAAAAATACCTATTTTGCCTTTAGATTTGGCTCATTTTCTTGTGAAACTTGTATGTTTTAGATAAAAAACGCTATTCCTGAGCTTAAAAAGTGTTAAAGTTGATAAGTTAGGAAGTTGAGAGTCATGTGTGTCAAATTATGCATAATTGTGCTTAAAAAGACTCATTTTGGTGAGAATTTAACTTAATTTTGGTGTTTTGCAGAAAACAGAGGAATCAGGCAAAATTCCCAGAAATGCGACTACATTTCTGGCAAGGCTAAATTGAAGTGCGATCGCATTTCTAGGCAGATGCAGACAGTTTCGAGTCCGTCGCGGGTCGTTTTGAACGAGCTTTTTGCTCACCTAACCGACTGTTTTGACTCCGAAACTGACTGAGGCACCTGCAAGCACCATTTTCGTGACTCCTCAACCACTCCCCACACTATAAAAGGCCACGATGCGAAGGAAAATTCAAGCAGAACTCACTGGGAAGAAGAGGGTAGTGATAGAACCCTAGTAGACGCCCATGAGTATGGATTCCCGAGGTCCTTGCTAGAAGACGAAATTCTAACCTTAGTTAGACATCAAACCCGAGTGTTTGTAGAGATTTCACCCTATTTTCACCGTGTAAAAGGAGAGTAGAGTGTCGTGAGAACTCTAGAAGGATTGCATAAAGAGAAAAAAAAAACCCTAGTTTTAGCTACTGCACTTTATTTTACAGCACTTGTTTCTTTTCATTATTTTTGTATTCCTTATTCATTATTTCAATGGAAAGTTATTCATTTGCATCATATTCCATCATGCGTAGCTAAATTCCATTAAGTGGTTTGATATAGTGAATTCCCTTATGGTTTAAATGGCTTGAAAGTTGCTTATTTGCCTAAGTTCTATTTATTGCATGTCATCCTTTAGGGTTGAACCTATATTGAATACCTCGCTTTATTATTATTGTTATTTCTTTACTTGTTTGTTATTTGTTTTACAAAACTCAACATCAACTATTTCTTTTGGTTACCTTTCAAAAGCAATTTAAGAGCAGTTTCTTCTTCAAATCTGTGTTTCCAACTTAGTCTCTGTGGGATCAATACCTTCAGAATACTTCCAGAGTTTTTATTAACATGCGATAGTGTATACTTGCACTTGGTTGACTGAATTCATTTTCATTCATTATTTATCATATTTTCCAACATCCATCTTCAGTCCACATCGCATCACCTATACTATTGACCTTTTAGGTTGTTACTTGAACAATGATCCCCGTATGTCCCCACATACTAGTTCAATTTACATGCAAACAACCTTGGATCTTAGTTTATTGGATTTGGGTCATATTGTGCAATACTTAACAATAACACTTTATTGTAGAAACTCAATAACACTTTATCGAAACAAGTATACAATTTGTTTACATTCACTATCTACGAGTTTTAGGCCATAAAACCCAACAGTTTACAACTACCGCATGAAATAGGGCGCATCTGCTCTGGAACTTGTCCTGGACATGATGGTCTAATTTAACGTGGCGGAAGCAAACGACGCGGTCATAGACGAGCGTAGTCAGGTTGCGTTCATCATGGAATCTCTTCTGAAGAGTTTCCTACAGTTTCACAGCAATGCGATGATGAACAAGATTGTCTTCAACCTGACAAACCTCTTGAATGAGCTACAACTCTATCAGTCTCTTTTGAAAAGCAAGGGACAGGTAGAAGGAGAGGTAAATATTGCTCACTCCAAGAGAAAGTTTGAGAAGGGTTCTACTTCTGGAACTAAAGTTGTGGCCTCTTTTTCAAAGAAAATATAGAAGAAGAAAGGAGACAAGAGGAAGGCTCTCACAGCTGCTGATCGAAGCAAGGGAAAAACCAAGGTTATGGCTGACAAGGGCAAGTGCTTCCACTGTAATGTGGATGTGTGTTGGGTTTTATGCCCTAAAACTCGTGGATAGTAAATGTAACATTTGACCGAACATTAATAAAATGCATTTGATGTAATATTCACTTATTATTGTTAGTATTATGTTTGTTTTGCCTAAATAACCTCAATCCAATAAACTAAACATCCTAGGCTGTTAGTATGAGACTTGAACTGTATGGGGACATACGGGGATCACTGTTCAAGTTACAGCCTAAAGGGTCTATAGTATAGGGATAAGGGTGGGTACTTTATCCTGTTAACACTATGGATACGATCCGCTTTGTATTTGATACAAACGTAATGATCCAATGAGTTCGTGTAGGTGACATGCGAGTGGGGGTATCCTATGCAATGAGTTTGCATAAGACCGGACCGCAAAATAGTAACCACTAGCTGTAACACCGTTGACTAGTTAGGTTTCTATTTCACTAGAATGACCTAGGTGTTGGGTTTTATGCCCTAAAACTCATAGATAGTGAATGTAACCGTTGACCGGATATTAATGAAATAATATTGATATATTTTTCCATTAAATGTTATTAGTTATTTTATATTTGTCTTTGCCTAAAATAACCCTAATCCAATAAACTAGACATCCTAGGTTGTAATATGAGTCTTGAACTATATGTAGCGACATATAGGGATCATTGTTCAAGAAACAGCCTAAAGGGTCTATAGTATAGGGATAAGACTGGGTGCCTTATCCTGGTGACACTATGGATACGACCCACTTTGTATTTGATACAAACGCTATAATTCAACGCGTTCGTGTAGGAGACATGCGAGTGGGGGTATCCTATGCAATGAGTTTGCATAAGACCGAACTGCGAAATAGTAACCACTTGTTATAACACCGTTAACTAGTTGGTTTTCTATTTCACTAGGACGACCTAGACAACTTGGTCTTAATCCTGAGTTGATTATGGACTCCTGCTCATGAGGGATTGTCCTTTGATTTGTATGGGTGAGAGTGGCCAATACGCCGACTCAATAAGCCTACCATTTTGGGGACAAGACCGAGTGGGGAGTTGGGAACATAATCGTACAAGATGGAATTCACTTCTTCCCGACTTTAGGGAAGCAGATGAGTGTTCCCTTAAGTGGTCACTCCGAGTCTTGAACAAAGGGCCCTACCCTCTCAATGACACGAGAGGGTTTTCTGTTTGATGGTTGGACCACAAACAGGTTGTTCATTAGAGGAGAACTGGTACTTAAGGAAATAGAAGTAACCCAGGAGTAAAACGGTAATTTGACCCATCTGGTGTTACGGACACTCGGAAGGACTAACTAGTCGATATTGGTCTATATCCGTGGACACAGAAAATATGTCTGCAGTGAAAAGAGTGCAACTGTGAGTCTATAGTGGAATGTACACACAGTTAACGAATATTGATTAATTTGGTTAATGAGTTTGACCAATTAATCTCACATCGTTTGGAGCTTCTGATCTGCAGGTCCATTAGGTCCCACTGGTAGCTCATAAAGTAATTTGAGGCAACTAAGTAATAAATGTAAATTGAAAGTGTTCAATTTACTAAGGGAAACAATATAATATATATTGATATATTATTATGAGAGAAATTAATATTTGAAGAAATTCAAATATTAATATAAATTTGAGTCACAATAAATTTATGGAAGTTTGAAAGAGTTCAAATATGAATTAATTAATTTTAAGGCCTAAAATCTATTTGGGCAAAATTAATTAATTCAAGGCCGGAAATTAAATATGTGATATTTAATTAGTGGTTAATTAATTAAAGAATTCATTAGCCGGGAATTAATCAATTATGGAAATAATTAATCACTTAAGGAAGTGATTAATCATTTATGGAAATGATCTAATCACTTATGGAAGTAATTAGTCATTTGTGGAAAAGATTAATCAATTATGGAATTGATTGATCTTGGATTGATTAAAAAGGAATAAAGATTGAATCAATTTTGGAAAAGATTGATTTAATTGAATATTTTATTCATTGTCTCTCTTCTATAAATAGAACACTAGACCTAATTGGTTCAATACTCTTCTCTTGCTCTTAGACTCACAAGACAAGACCATAGAATTCTCTCTAGCCTCCCTCTTAGAGAAAGACTCCCACAAGTCTTTTGCCTCCTAGACTTAGAGACATACTGGTGTAACCTCTGTGGTTATTGTGTCTTTGAAGAAGAAATTTCAAGCAAAGAAATCAAGAGGGAGTTGCTGCGTTTTCGGTCGTTGGAGCATCGTTGCCAAAGAGCGGTCAAGTCTGCAACGAAGGTTTGTAACGTTTCTTTCCCGTTTCTCTAGAAAAGCATGAAAATAAATTTAGATTTATTTTTCAGCATGTTTATAGCTATTTTCCAGCAACTTTAAAGCATGTTTAAAGTTTATTTTGCTTTTTTGTAACGGTATTTTAATGTTAATTAATATACGGCGTAAGGTCCAATCGATGTGCTTCCGCTGCGTGGGGACTTTTATTCCCTACACTAGGCAACTTAGTCTCAATCCTGAGTGGGTTATGGACTTCTGTTCACGAGGGGTTGTCATTTGATTTGTATGGGTGAAAGTGGCATGCACGCCGACTCAATAAGTCTACCATTTTGGGGACAAGACCGAGTGGGGAGCTGAGAACATAATCACACAAGATGAAATTCACTCATTCCCGACTTTAGGGTAAGTAGATGTGTGTTCCCTTAAGTGGTGACTCCAGGTCTTGAATAAAGGGCCCTGCCCTCTCTATGGCACGAGAGGGACTTCTGTTTGTTGGTTGGACCTCAAACGAGTTGTTCATTAGAGGAGCATTAGTACTTAAGGATGTAGAGGTAACCCAGGGGTAAAACAGTAATTTGACCCAGCTGGTGTTACAAACACTCGTGAAGGACTGACTTGTTGTTATTGGTCAATATCCGTGGACACAGAAATATATCTACAGTGAGAAGAGTGCAGTTGTGGTTTTATAGTGGAGTGAACCACAGTTAACGAATATTGATTAACTTGGTGAATGAGTTTAGCCAATTAATCTCATATCGTTGAAGCTTCTGATTTGTAGGTCCATTAGGTCCCACCGGTAGCTCATTAAGGGTGTTGAAGTAAATTTACTAAGGGAAATAATATAATGTATAAAGATACATTATAATATAAAGTTTATATTTATTATTAAAGTTTATAATATAAATTTATTTTGAATATTGATTCATAATTAATTTTAGGGAGAATTGAATATTCGAAGGAGTTCAAATATTAAATTCAAAATATGAATTGGATTCATATTAAAACTATAGGTTAAAATTAATGCGCATTAGATGCACATTAAAACTATAGGTTATAGGAGAAAAATTTAATTGAATATTTGATAATCAATTTAATAAATAATTAGTTTGAGTATTAATTAATTATCTGTTTTAATTTAATTTAATTGAATTATATTTAATTAAATTATATTAAAACTTTAGGTTATGTGGGAGACGTTCATTTAAATGTGATTTAATTGAAATGGATTAATTAAATGTTGATTTAATTAACCATTTATTTATTTATTAATTAATATTTTTCTTAAATAATTAAATAAGAATTTATTTAATTTATTTTTTTTTAAATTAAATTAAAACATCAGTTAAACCTAACTGATGATATACGTGTATGGCACACGTTATTTCTCCCCTTCCTAGCCGTACGTCAAACGAGGTGGGAAGTTATCCCTTGATAGTTTTAGGCGTGGATGCAGTTTAGAGAAGGTAATCGCTGAAAATTTCATCTCTGCAAATTCTCTCAAGAAAAAAAGCTCTTTCCTCTGTCCCAAAATCCCTTCCCTTCCAAAGAGTAAGGATGCCACAATCGTATTACCTTTCTAGTCCCTAGAGAATATCAGTGAAGACTTTGTGGTAGTGTTTTGGAGAATTGTCCAGCGAATTCCAGGAGAAAAGAGAAAACGTAAGGACTTGGTGGTTTTCGGTCAAGAACATCAACAAAAGTAAGTTCTCTCTTGACCCATTAATTCCTTAGGAAAAACTAAGATTAGTTCTAGTTTTAAACTGTTTACAGCATGTTAATAGCCTAGAATTACAACTTTTTATTTGATAAATATTGCTGTATTTTTTGCCTCTGTATTGGTATTTAAAATGATTTTAAAAACAGTGTTTGGTTCTCTGAATTCTTCCGCTGCGAAAGGGCTTTTATCCCTTCAATTTGTATCAGAGCCATCTCTGTCCCTTTAAAATTCGTTTTAAATTTTCGAATGGCTTCATAGGTGGGATTATCGCATAATGTATGGGTTTTGCATATGAATGTTTTTGGTTGTTTGGCCATAGATTTACAATTTTTTTGATCCGATCAAATGTAAAGGCCCTTGCGTTTTGGGCATTAATTGTAAATCGAGTCTCTATAAGTCTGAGTCTAATTTAGATTGAAGAACGATGAAGATCGGGACCAAATTTCACCAAAAATGGTGGACAACGGCGGCTGGAATCGTGAAAACAATGGTTGGAAATCACAGGAAATCGAAAAAAAAAAAACGCGAAAACACGCATCAGAGGTGAGCGCTTACGTCAGCGAGGCGCGGTCCAGCAGTCAACATAGGCGTGGCTCATAGTCTGGCAGTCCGGTTCGTTTTTTGCGCGCAGTTCAGTGGCAGTTCAGCGATTCTTTGAATGGTTCGTTGACTGGGTTTGCGGTTTTGATGGGTTCGATGGTTTTTCGGCCTGGTTCAAGTGGTTTTGGCCCAATTTTGAGCGGTTTTGACTCGGTTTGGGCGGTTTTGGCACGTTTGGAGCGGTTTTGGTCTGGTTCGGAGCTGCAGAAGGCTGTAATAGGATAGAATTTTGCTTTATTATTGTAATTTAAGCTTTAATTAGCCGGTTCATATGTTGTTTTATATGCTTTATGGATGTCATATAATTATAAAATCCCACCTTAGGTTATAAGTATGCACATGCATTTTTATATACTATAAATTGTTATAATGTATGGTTGAAATGCATGATTATTTTCATGTTTGATTTAATATATATGAGTTATATTAAAAACATGAAAATGGAATAGCATGATGCATGAAATTACTTAGTTAATTATAAAGAGTTATATTTAATTTGTTGATTGCAGCATGCTTGTATGATTTTCTTGATTGACAATTGGATATAAATGTTATATAATTAAATAAGAAAATCAACGTTGAATTGAGCATGAAACATCCATAGTCTTAATTCAATTGTTATATTAAATTCATGCAATGCAAATTATATAGTTTAATTAATTAATTAGAATATGATTGTTAATTGAATTAAACTATAGTATGCATGATTATAGGACTAATCATTAAAATTTGAAATAGTTGAAAATTAAGAGATGCATGCACACATAGGACCATAGGTTAAATTGATTAATTTTAATGAGTTAAAATTAATTAGACCTAAGATCACATTCTAATAGGATTAGAATTATATCTTACTTAGTTTTAAAATAGCTTTAATCAACTAAGTAGGAAAAGCATTACTATGATTATAAAGGAACTCTACCGGTGATGTTTTGTCTAAGGCTGGGGGTATATAAGTTGACGGTTTACGGAACACCTCCTACCTGGGAACTGACCCGAAACACCGGAGTTGAATTAATCATAGTTTAATGTTAGAATGAAAAGTTACTGGGTTAATTAAACGAGTTTAATTCACCTAGAAACTAGTTTAAAGATCTTATTATAATAGTTATAATAGGACTAGACTTAGATATAGATTGACTTAGTCGGATTTATCTAAGTTAAATAACCCTAAAATATTCGGTAGGTCACTTTAGTGGGAGGAAAATTACCAAACTAGATTTAAATCAAGTTTTGTTCCTACGTCTCTATATTCACAACGTGAGATCCATGCTCGGCTTCGTGTCGCCTTTAGCGCGGCCTCCCTTCGGAAAGTGTTTGCATGAGTCAATAACAAGGTGAATGGGGAAAATGTCCATAGTAAGTGGGATCGGAACACGTGTCAATGTATCCCTCGGTCTCCACCCCTAGGTCACACCATGAGAGTCCTATGATCTGCCTGCGTATTGCCCTGGAGCAACCACCCCTTCGGAGGGTCTGATCATAGGATCCAGAACACCGTGAACTCCTGAAAAAGATAGGGTCACTTAGGCTAATTACCAACAGTTGTCTTTCCTAACAGTAACCTGTTGGTGTGTACGTGCCTCTGGGATCTGAAAGTGGGAGGGTAACACTTACGGGAATAAGTTAAATGTGTTAACAAATCCTTGACCGAACAACGGTGGTTAACGTCTATAGGAATATAAGTTATTCTGAAATTAGAGTTGACTAAGGTTTGTCTCATTTTAGAGGAGGGGTAGCTGATCACCCTTCGGTGGGTGTTCCTCTAGACCTCTAAAGCATCGTTGCAAAACTTAATCAATATTTTATTAGGGTTCTTTGATTGTTTTGTTTTGCAAAATTGTTTGGATTGTTTGCAATTGTTTGTATTGCTTGTGTGATGGGTTAAGGCAAGATAACTAATACGATAAATGTTTGTTTTTCCAGCAATGTCTTCCTCAATCATAACACTGCTTAAGAACGATAAATTTACTGGCGAAAATTATTCTGTATTGTTATCGACACTAAATATGATCTTGATCGTCGACGATCTATGGTTTGTCTTACTGAATGAGTGTCCTCCAGTCCCAACTCGCAATGCATCTCAGACTACAAGAGATGCATATGACCGATGGGTGAAGGCTAATGACAAATCGCGGGCCTACATCTTGGCAAGTCTGTTGGACGTTTTTGCCAAGAAGTGTGAGCCCCTAGAGACTGCTAGAGAGATAATGGGATCTCTCAAGGAGATGTTTGGACAACCGTCCTATCAACTCCGACATAAGGCTCTAAAATATGTTTACAACTACCGCATGAAAGAGGGCACTTCTGTTCGGGATCATGTCCTGGATATGATGGTCCAATTCAATGTGGCAGAAGCGAACAGGGCGGTCATTTGCGAGAATAGTCAGGTTATGTTCATTCTAGAATGTCTTCCGAAGAGTTTCTTGCAATTCAGAACAAATGCAATGTTGAATAAGATTGAATTCAACCTGACTAACCTTCTCAACGAGTTACAGTTTTACCAATCTCTTATGAAAAATAAGGGACTGATCGAAGGAGAGGCAAACGTTGCCCATTCCAAGAGAAAGTTCCTCAAGGGTTTATCCTCGGAAACTAAGATTGTATCTCAAGCTTCTTCATCTAAGAAGATACAGAAGAAGAAGAAGGATAATAAGGGAAAGGCTCCCGCTGCCCCTTAAGGCAAAGGCAAGGCCAAGGTGGTGGCCGACAAGGGCAAATGCTTCCATTGCAACGTGGATGTGCATTGGAAGAGAAATTGCCCAAAGTACCTTGCAGAGAAGAAGAAAGAGAAGGAAGGTAAATTTGATTTACTCGTTTTAGAAACATGCCTTGTAGAGCATGATCAGTTCTCCTGGATATTAGATTCAGGAGCAGCTAATCATGTTTGTTCTTCTTTTCAGGGAAATAATTCTTTTCAGCAGCTTGAAGAGGGTGAGATGACGCTCAGGGTCGAAATGGAAGACGTCATTTCAGCTCGCACAGTGGGAGCTACTTAGTTGTTTTTTGGAGAAAAGTTTATTTTTCTTAATGATTTGTACATAGTACCTAGAATTAAGAGAAATTTAATTTCTGTCTCCAGTCTTATTGAATGTAAATACACTATTTCGTTTGATTGCAATGAAGCGTTCATTTTCAAAAATGGTGTTTATATTTGTTCAGCAAGATTAGAAAACAACTTATATATATTAAGGTCAACCGATACAAAGGCACTTTTTAAATCATGAAATGTTTAAAACTGCTGAAACTCAAAGTAAAAGGCAAAGAATTTCTCCTAAAAGTAACAACGTATATCTTTGGCATTTAAGGCTTGGTCATACTAACATTGATAGGATCAGTCGTTTGGTAAAGAATGGATTTCTAACTGAGTTGGAAGATGATTCACTCCCACCTTATGAATCGTGTCTCGAGGGTAAAATGACCAAAGGACCTTTTACTGGAAAAGGTTACAGAGCCAAAGAACCCTTAGAGTTAATACATTCGGATCTATGTGGTCCAATGAATGTAAAGGCTCGAGGAGGGTATGAATATTTCATCTCTTTTATAGATGATTATTTAAGATATCGTTACTTATACCTGATGGGTCATAAGTCTGAAGCTCTTGAAAAGTTTAAAGAGTTTAAGGCTGAAGTTGAAAACCTTTTAGGTAAAACTATTAAAACACTTCGATTAGATCGAGGTGGAGAGTATATGGATTAACGATTTCAAGATTATATGATAGAACATGGAATTCAATCCCAACTCTCAGCCCCTGGTACACCTCAACAAAATGGTGTAACAGAAAGGAGAAATAGAACCTTGTTGGAGATGGTTCGTTCGATGATGAGCTATGCTCAATTGCCTGGCTCGTTTTGGGGGTATGCAGTAGAGACTGCAGTACACATTCTGAACAATGTTCCCTCGAAAAGCGTTTCTGAAACACCTTTCGAGCTATAGAGGGGGCGTAAACCTAGTTTTCATTACTTCTGTATCTGGGGTTGTCCAACACATGTGCTTGTGACAAATCCTAAGAAACTGGAACCTCGTTCAAAATTGTGTCAATTCATTGGTTACCCTAAGGAAACAAGAGGTGGTCTTTTCTACGACCCACTAGAAAACAAGGTGTTTGTGTCAACAAATGCCACTTTCTTGGAGGAAGACCATATGAGAGATCACAAACCACGTAGTAAATTAGTATTAGGAGAAGCTACAGAAGAGTCAACAAGAGTTGTTGATGAAGTTGGTCATTCCACAAGAGTTAATGAAGGAGCCAGCTCTTCTGGTCTACCTCGTCCTTCTCAAACATTGAGAGAGCCTCGATGCAGTGGGAGGGTTGTATTACAACCTGACCGTTACTTGTGTTTGACTAAAACTCAGGTCGTCATACCTGATGATGGTGTTGAGGATCTATTGTCTTATCGTCAGACAATGAATGACGTGGATAAAGACCAATGATTCAAAGCAATTGACCTTAAGATGGAGTCTATGTACTTCAATCAAGTATGGGAACTTGTAGATCTATCTGAAGGGGTAAAACCCATAGGGTGCAAATGGATCTATAAGAGAAAGAGAGATGCAGTTGGGAAAGTTCAGACTTTCAAAGCAAGACTAGTAACAAAAGGTTATACCCAATGGGAGGGGGTTGACTATGAGGAAACCTTTTCTCCTGTTGATATGCTAAAGTCTATTAGAATTCTCTTATCCACAGCCACATATTATGACTATGAAATATGTCAAATGGATGTCAAGACTGCCTTTTTGAATGGTAATCATGAAGAGAATATCTTCATGTCTCAACCCAAAGGGTTCATAACCCAAGGTCAGGAGCAAAAGGTTTGCAAACTGAATCGATTCATTTATGGGTTGAAACAGGCCTCCCGATCACAGGATACACTAACACAGATGCTTTAACTGATAAGGATTTGAGGAAATCTACATCAGTGTATGTCTTCACTCTTAAATAGAGGAGATATAGAATGGCATCGCATCAAGCTAGGATGCAATGCAGCCTCGACCGAATAGGCCGAAGACTATGCTGCTTGTGAAGCTGTGATCGAGGCTGTAAGACTTGGAATGTTCATGGCTGATTTGGAAAGTGTTCCAAATATGAACTTACCTAATACAAGACGAACATGCACATTGAATAAGACGGAAGAATTGCTGATTCATTCACGAAGGCTCTCTCGGCTAAAGTGTATGAGGGTCATCTTGATGGTCTAGGTCTACGAGATCAGTACAAAGATGTAATCTAGGGCAAGTGGGAGAAATGTAATGGATATAGTGGATGCCCTAGTTTATTGTATTTGTACATTGTATATATACGTTTTATGTATTTTACAAGTATCTATACACCCATTGTCATGATAAATTATTGTACATCCCACTAAACTAGAGTTTTAGTTCAAGTGGGAGTTGTTGGGTTTTATGCCCTAAAACTCGTAGATAGTAAATGGTGACAAATTTTTCACTTGCCTCAATACGTTGTTATTGAGATTTATACAATAAAGAGTTTGTACTGAAATTACACAATTTGACCCAAATCCAATAAACTAAGATCCTAGGTTGTTTAAATGAAACTTGAACTAGTATGTGGGGACATACGGAGATCAGTGTTCAAGTAACAACCTAAATGGTCTATAGTATAGGGATAAGGCTGGGTACCTTATCCTGGTGACATTATGAGATACGACCCACTTTGTATTCGATACAGATGCAATGATCCAAAGCATCCATGTAGGAGACATGCGAGTGGGGGTATCCTGTGCAATGAGTTTCCATAAGACCGGACCACGAAATAGTAACCACTAGATGTAACATCGTTAACTAGTTTAGGTTTCTATTTCAATAGGATGACCTAGGTAACTCAATCTAAATCCTGAGTATGTTATGAACTTCTTTCGGGAGGGATTGTCCTTAGATTTGTATGGGTGAGAGTGGCCAGTTCGCCAACTCAATAAGCCTACCATTTCAGGGGCAAGACCGAGTGGGGGCTGGGAACACAACATTACAAGATGGAATTCACTCCTTCCCCTATTGGGGTAAACAGATGTGTGTTCCCTTAAGGTCTGATTCCGGATCTTGAACAAGGGCGCCCGTCCTCTCCTGGCCCGGGAGGAACTATTGTTTATTGGTTGGACCATAAACATATTGTTCAAGGAATCAGTGGTACTTAAGGATCCAGAGGTAACCCAGGGGAAAAACGTTATGAACACTCGTGAAGGATTGACTTACAGTTATTGGTCAATATCTATGGACACAGAAATATTCTACAGTGAGAAAAGTGCAGTTGTGGGTCTTTAGTGGAGTGACCCACAGTTAACGAATGTTGACTAACTTGGTTAATGAGTTTAGCCAATTAGTCTTGTATCGTTGGAGCTTCTGATCTATAGGTCCATTAGGTCCACCTGCTAGCTCGTAAAGGGTTCTGAGGTTAAATAGTCTTGAATAGAATTTGAAGTGTGTTCAAATTCGTTAAGAGAATTATATTGTATTTGATACAATTAAGATAGTGTATGAAGATACATTATAATATAAGTTTAATTGGTGAATTAAACTTTATAGTATAAAATTAGTTTTGGATGTGATTCAAAATTAATTAATGAGAAAATTAAATATTTGAAGGAGTTTAAATATTAAATATGAATTAGATTCATATTAAACTATAGGTTAAAATAATATGAATATAGATTCATATTAAAACTATAGTATATGAGAGAATTATTTGAATTTGATTCAAATAGAAAATTAATTAAATATTTGATATTTAATTAAAGAATTAATTAATTAGAGAATTGATTAATTAGTTTAATTTAATTTTATTAAATATGATTTAATTAAATTAATACTATAGTTTATATTTAATCTACATTAGATGCAAATTAAAACTATAGGTTAATGGAGAGAAGTGTCATTAATTAAATATATGATATTTGATTAATAGGTTGATCTAGTTAGTTCAATTAAATACGATTTAATTGAATTAAGTAGGGAAACTATATGTTGGAATTAATTTAATTAAATTAGATTTGATTAAATTAATTTATTTCATAATATATAGTTTTTGATTTAAATTATTATTAATCTTTAATAATAGTTTAATTCTCAGCCGTTGGATTTGAGATGAGAGTTACAGATTGTGTAACTTCCTCCCTAATCGTGGAAGACAGAGAGAGTTCTGGACTCTCACAATTCTTCTCTCAATTGCAATCTCTCTTAGTTTTTTCTCTCAAGGAAAAATACAACAAACTTCTTGCTGAAAATCCATTCCCAACAATTCAAGAGGAGATCCCAACAATCTCACCCTCTAGAATTCAGAGTATAGTGGGTGATCTTTGATGGTTGTGTTCTTGGAGAGGTCAACGATGAATCGTTCGTGTTTTTGGAGCACTGTGAAGAAAGTTGTTCTTCAACAAGTAGGTTTCTAATCCTAATTATTTTAGTTTAGAAATCAGAATACTTAATCTATTTATGTTTTAGAATTTTTCTGAAATTTAAAGCCAATGTATAGGTGTTTTCTGATAGCGAGCATAGCTAGCTAGTTTTCCCTAATTAATTTAGCTAGTCTTTTATAATTTATTGGCCAAAATTATGCATTCATGTGTTGTATTTGTAGGAAATATAGTTTTGTGCCAATTGGATGTTCGGGATGCGAAAAGAAGCCGAAGAATGAAAAAGAATCAAAGTTGGAAGATTGAAGATAGGCCCATCCGCACACCAGCGTCGAGACGCTACTCTCTGGGCGTCTCGGCTCTGACATTCTATATTTGGAGTTTGCGATTCTTAAAAAAAATACAAAAATAATAGCGTCGCGACGCTCTCGGCGAATTTTCCAGAATCGCGGTATCTCGACACTACGACCAAAATTTTCCCTATTTATATTTTGTGATTAGGACTGATTGAGGGACTTCTCTTTTACGATTTGGAGCCGTAAAACAGAGAAAAAAACGGCTTTTGAAGCTGAAACAAGTGGAGGAAAAGCGGGAATCAAACCATTGTTCGTGGGGATCGTAACGGGGACGTGCGGTCTCGGCCTACCTAGCGTTTAATTCTCTTTACCCTTTGCTTTTGTAGTTTTTATTGCTTGTTTAGACTTAGTTTATATTGTAATTTGGATTATGTGTAGTTAAGTTTAATTCTTAGGGATTGATGTAGCCGTTGGGCACTTTATGGATTGATTTAATGGTTTTATTGCTATTGATGTCATTTATGCATAATTGTGTTCTTAATGCTTTCAATTTACCGGCCATAAATTGATTGTTGTTTGTGCTTGAATCTAACTCGGGAGAGAGGATTTAGCTTAGAAATCATTATGCATAACTAGGATTTAGCTAGAAATCGGGAGATAATAGTTAATTCTAGAAATCGTTAAAAAGGTTAACCTTAATGCCTTGCATGTTTAATGAATTTAGATAGGGATATCGGGTTCATTGCATGTGGGAGAATGATGTATGCTCGGGAGAGATATGTGTGATTTTAGTTTCCCAAGATTTATGAATCATAGCATGTCATTAAACCATGAATTAATCCATAATCCCAATTGGTGAAATCAAATCCCTAAGGCCGTTGTCTCCATTAGATTGTCATACTTTTTCATTGTTTTGTGTTTGATTACATTCATTCTCACTTTGATTGGTTCCCTAAATAAAATTGGGCAAGAGTATTTTCGGTAATTAAAATTGATTAGAAATCCAATCCAGAGAACGACACTCGATTGCAAAATCACTTTATTATTACTTGACCCGTGCGCTTGCGGTAGGAAAATTCCACATCATTTTCGTTTTAACCCAATTAACAACGAGTCGATCTGATATACGCTTCCGCTGCCAAAGCATTTTTATTCATTCAAATGGTATCAAAGCAAATCATTGCTTTAATTTCGTTTCTACGAAACTTGCATTGGTTTTTGGTGGGTAATTTTGCATTATGGATGTGAAATTTTTGCTGGTAGATGTTTAGGATTTTTGGCATTAGATTTGCAATTTTTCATTGATTTGATCGATGTAAGGGCCCGTGTTTATGGGCATTTTTGTTGCAAACTAGTTAGGTTTCTATTTCACTAGGATGACCTAGACAACTTAGTCTGAATCCTGAGTGGATTATGGACTCCTGTTCACGAGGGATTGTCCTTTGATTTGTATGGGTTAGAGTGGCTAGTACGCTGGCTCAAGAAGCCTACCATTTTGGGAACAAGACCGAGTGAGAAGTTGGAAACATAATCACACAAGATGGAATTCACTCTTTCCCGATTTTTGAGGAAGTAGATGAGTGTTCCCTTAAGTAGTGTCTCCGAGTTGTGAATAAAGGGTTCTACCCTCTCACTGGCCCGAGAGGGGTTTCTGTTTGGTGGTTGGACCACAAACAGGTTGTTCATTAAAGGAGCACTGGTACTTAAGGAGGTAGAGGTAACTCAGGGGTAAAACGGTAATTTGACCCATCTGGAGTTACGAACACTCCTGAAGGACTAACTTGCTGTTATTGGTCTATATCCGTGGACACAGAATTATGTCTGCAGTGAGAAGAGTGCAACTGTGGGTCTTTAGTGTAGTGAACCCACAATTAACGAAAATTGATTAATTGGTTAATTAGTTTAGCTGATTAATCTCATATCGTTGGAGCTTCTGATCTACAGGTCCATTAAGTCCCATTGGTAGCTCGTAAAGAGACTTGAAGCAATTAAGTATAAATTGTAAATTGAAAGTGTTCAATTTAGGGGAATCATATAATAGAAAGTTTATGAAACTTTATAATATAATTTTGAATTAAATTCAAAATTAATTTTTGAGAGAAAATATTTGAAAGAGTTCAATAATTAATATGAATTGGATTCATATTTATAATTTAATAAAATCCCTAAAATTAAATATATGATATTTAATTGGGTAATTAATTAAATATTTATTAAAATTAGATATGAATAAGATAATAGATTTGATTAGATCTTATTCATGACCTTTTTCTATAAGGATTAGATCTTAGGCCTTTTCCTATAAATAGGACCCCTGGGTTGGGGTGAAAGATATCTTATTCATTCTCCTGCTCTCAGAGGATTCCCTTAAAGGCTCCCGCCAATCTCCTGCCTCTAGAAGTCTCAGAGTCATACCGGCGTAGCCATAGTGGTAGTGTTCGCAGTAGTTCGTGATTATTTCACAAGCAGTTGGTGAATTTAATGTGAGTCGTCAACGAGAGTAAGTAACTTGCTACTATATAAATTAGAATTAGATTCTATAGATTTTCAGCATGCTTAATCTAGATATTCATTAGATTATGAATTTATGTATGTTGCTAGTGTATTAGTATTCATAATTCTAAATTAATTACAAATTGTTCCTGAAACCGCTTCCGCTGCATCGGGAACCCATTCCCTACAATCCCGACATATACTATGAGTTGTTTCAAACTCCCAACAGCGATTTGTGAGGAAATCGACAAGCTCTGTGCGAGGTTTTGGTGGGGTAGCTCTGGCGAGAAGAACAAGGCTCATTGGATGAAATGGAAGACAATGTGCGCTAGTATGGAGCTCAGGGGCTTTGGTTTCAAAGACATCAACTTATTCAATCAAGTCATGCTCGCAAAACAGAGTTGGAGGATTATTGAGAACCCTGATAGCCTTTTGGCCAAAGTCCAGGGCAGATATTTCAACCACAACAACTTCTTGGAGGCGTCCCTTGGATCAAACCTGTCTTTAACATGGAGAAGCATCCTTTTGGGGCAGAGATCTTTTCACAAGCAGGCATGAGGTGGAAAATTGGAAGCAAAAATCTTATAAGCATTGCAAAGGACCCGTGGATACCTAGAGAAGGGAATTTCAAGCCGATGGTGGTCAGGGAAGATTTCAGGGAGAGGAAAGTGGCGTGTCTGAGGGATGAAAGAGGAAACTGGAATGAGGCTTTGATAAGAGGCATCTTCATTTAAGCATATGTAGAAGCTATATTAGACATCCCGTTGGGCAACAAGGACTCCAAAGATTCCATAATTTGGGGGAATAATCCAAAAGGGAACTTGTCAGTAAAAAGTGCACCTTGCATAGAATGTTTCATCGGCTTCTCAGGAATCCCCATCCGGTTCATCTAGGTTAAAAGGTTTTTGGAAAGAGTTTTGGAAGCATAATGCGGTGTCCAAAGAGAAAATCTACGCTTGGAGAGCAATCCAAAACGCCCTCCTAACTCAATCTAACATTAATAGAAGGGGAATTATAACTAACCTAGGGTGTTTTATGTGCAGGAAGAGGATAGATACGGTGGAGCACCTCTTTTGGCCTTGCAAGATAGCGTGGAAGGTATGGATTTATTTCTTCCCTATCTTACAAGAGTTCTCTGCTTTTTTCAGGTCCGAAGGGGAGGTTTACAAATGGGAGAGGCTGATGAACATTATAAAGCCAGATGAATTCTTCATAACAGTGAGCATTATCTCAAATTTGTGGAGCCACAAGAATGCAGTAAAAGCAAACACATTGAAACCAGACCACAAGACGATCATCAAGGCAGTTACGACTAGAGCTAAAGGAAGAGTGTACCTCAACAAGCCAGCAAAATCGAAGACCCTCTCGAGTCATAGGAGATGGGCCCCCCTAGCCAATTGTTGGAAATTACACACGGATGCTTCTTGGTCGGAGGAGAATCAAGTTGGCGGAATCTGATGGATTGCCCGTGACTCTAGAGTTTCTTTCATCAGAGCTGGTTGCAAGAGGAAAAGAAGGAAATGGTCGATTAAATGCCTTGAAATGGACGCAATAGCAGCAGGCTTGGAAGACTTACGCGATTGTGTAGGCAGACCGTTCCCGAAGATCATCGTCGAAGCAGACTCGCTTGAAGCCATATCCATCCTCAATCATGTCTCGGATGATTGCACAAAGGTGAGATTCCTGGCTGAGAAAGTTGAGCACTTGGTTAGCGAAGTGGGTGTCGTCGAATTCACCTACAGTCAGCGGGAATCAAACCTAGAAGCGCATGTGATGACGCAATTAGCTGCTACCTGTTTTCGTTCGGGTAGTTCTAGCCGATTTGTTTTTGGATTCTTCCACTTTGGAAGATGATTTTTTTTTGTTGTGATGAGATGCCAGTTTAGCTTAACGATGCTTTTTTGGTGGAGGGTAGGTGTAAGGTTGTTGGTTAATTTAATATATTGATGATTTCTCTTTAAAAAAAAACCATGAGAGACTTGCCTTCGAGAGAGAAGAAAAAGAGAACTATTCAATAAAAGTGATTGGGCTGCAAGCCAAAATTTATTAAGAAAATGAAGGTGTTAATATCTAACATGCGGAAGCAATTTTGGATCTTAGGCACATAATAACACCAATTTGATCATATAAAGCATGTTGTCCAAAGCTACTAAAACAGAGTTTAGAACACCAACCTCTTTGTAGCTCAAAATTGGACCGATTGTTGTGTTGTTTTTCCTCACCAACTAATCACGAACCACCACAAGATCTTCCTTTCTATTCTCAGGTCTTTGGAACGGATTGTGGGATCCTCTAGTGATGGGAATTGGAAGGAAAAATGCTTGGGTTTCAAGCTTTATGGAGTTATGAACTTATGAGTTTGAGAAGTAAAATTGGCAGCATAACACTACACAATTTCCATCATTTTCTTAGGTCATTCTTCCTCTATATATAGAGGAAATTGTGCAACTCAAAACCCCCAAAATTGGACAACAAATTGGACACCTAATTAGGGAGGGATTAAGGTGTCCAAGGTGGGTTAAGTGCATGGAGGTGGTGTAATCCACCACCTCATAAAATTAATTTTAATTTTAATTCTTAAATATAATTCATAATTATATTTTCTATTTTATTTTTAAATATAATTTATAATTATATTTAATTCAAATTTTAATTAATTAAATAATTAATTTAATATAAATATATTAATTTAATATCAAATATTAAATTAATATTTTGCTACTATTTTGCTACTATTCGAAATTAAACCAACGTGTCCATAACATAACCGACATTTGTTCCCTCTTCCAAGTTTGAAAATTTATAATAATTCCCATCGTATTGTTCCAAAGTTTATTCCTTAAGCTAACAAGGGGACCTAATGGACCTACAGATCATGGGCTCCAACAATTCGAGGTTTAACCGGCCAAACTCTTTTAACCTAGTTTACCAACATTCGTTAACTACCGAGTCACTCCACTATAGCCTAGTAGTTGCACTCCCCTCACTGTAGATAGATTTCTGTCCACTCGATATAAGCATGATTAGTAAGTCGACCCTTAACAGGTCGTTCGTAACTATTGCTAGGTCAAAAAGTCCGTTTTACCCCTATAGCACTTATTGATTCCTTAAGTCCACTGATCCTCTAATGAACAATTTGTTTATGGTCCAACCATTAAACAGAGTCCCTCTCGGGCCAATGAGAGGGTGGGGCCCCTTGTTCAAGACTTGGTGTCAGCACTTAAGGGAACAACCTTTCTACTATCCCTAATACGGGTAAGAGTGAATTCCTTCTTGCAAAACTATGTCCCCAACTATCTATCCAGTTTTATCCCCAAAATGGTAGGCTTATTGAGTCGGGGATGTTGGGCCACTCTCACCCATGCAAATCAAAGGATAATCCTGAACAAACAGCAGTTCATAGTTAGCTCAGGATTAAGATCGAGTTACCTAGGTTATCGTATGAAATAGTCGGTCTTATCAGTAACGACGTTATAAAGTAAGAGTGACTTATTTCTTGGTCCGGTCTTGTGCAAACTCATTTGCACAGGATACCCCTACTCGCATGTCTCTACATGAACGATCCAGGATCACATTGTTTGCCTTGTTCGCAAAGTAGGCCGCATCCATAGTGTCCCCAGGATAAGGTACCCACTCTTATCCCTATATTATAGACCATTTAGGTTATATACTCGAACTTAATCCCTATCCATATTTGCACATATAGTTCGAGTATTTCATGTTATAACCAAGGATGTTTATCTATTGGATTTAGGTTAATATAAACAAGCAATTCACTGAATAATACGATAACATCTTTATTGCAAAAAGATTACAAACTATGAGTTTTAGGACATAAAGCCCAACAGAAAAATAAAAGATATATATAAAACCGCCCGAACCAAATTTAAATATATTATTTATCTTTTATTACCAAACAAGCAATTCTACCCGTTTTTTTTAGTTGAATAACATCCATGAATGAATGAATGAATGAATAAATATATATATATATATATATATTTGAAAACAAACTTTTCAAACTTTTAACAACCTTTTAGTGAATGTTTGGGGTGGTTTTGAAATGGTTAAAATCACTCTTCTCATATTGAAAATCACTCTGAAACATGCTTTTAATAATTTAAAATCAACTTTGATATATGAAAATCATGTTTAAAAGTTTAAAATCGAACATGAAATTGATTTTGAATAATTAAATGTGTACTTTGAGGTGATTTCGAACCTGACAAAAGTGATTTTAGTTATTTCAGAATCACGTTGTTGAAGTTAGTCTTAATACCTTTTTAAGATGACGATTTAAAAGGTGGTATCCACAATGTGGAGGACACATTGAATAAATATTTCTTATTACACATAAACTCCCGGAGAAACACCGTGAGAACAATGCTTTCATTTTAATAAATAAATAAAGATAAGTGTGTAAGTGTAAGTTCTTGAACTTTAGGATTGAATCTAATGGCTCCTTACCTTTAAAAGGAGTCTAAATAGATTTCTAAATTTTCAATTTTGTGTCTAATAAATTTTTAAAATTTAAAGTCTCTAGGTTTGTTTGTAATTTTTTTTTTTTTTGTTGCATCATTGTTTTTAATTTAATGCAACATTTATAAAATATTAAATTTTACCCTAAGGGGCGTGTCAAAATTGAATTATAGACTTATTTTCAATTTTATCTATAATACTTAAGATTTTTCCAATCATATCTCTATCGACAGAAAATGAAGTAATATTCTGAAGTATAGTTTTATTATTTATATAAGCTAAATATCTACCTCATCCCTATCCAATTTAAACATCCAATAATTTAGACCTGTTCGATAATCATTTAATTTTTAATTTTTAGTTTTTGAAAATTATATTTGTTCCCTCTCAATTTCTTTAGAATAGTTTTTATCTTTGTTAATAAAACATTTTTATTTTTAGCTAAATTCTAAAAATAAATAACAAGTTTTTTTGAAAACTACTTTTTTTTTTTTTTTTTTTTTTTTTTTTTTTTTTTTTTTTTTTTTTTTTTTTAGTTTTCAAAATTTGACTTTGTTTTTAAAGAAAACACATGGGAAGAAGGTTTTTCTCTTTTTTTTAGCTAAATTCCAAAAAAACTTCAACCTATGAAAATTCAATAGTAATCAAATGAAGCTTAAAAATCTCATTTGATAAAGGTTAATCACGCAATGAAAAAGTTTATAATAAAGATCCACCAGACAAGATATTATAACATGACACTTCACACTTCATATCATTATTTAATTTTAAAATATTTGAGGAAAAATGGTAACATTTTGTATATTTCAAATACATCAAGTGATAGGTCAATCTGTACTAGCTCAACTTAGTTAAGACAACATAATCTGAAGTAAAAGGTTAAAAAGGTTAAAAGTTTGAATCTCCCGTCCACATATTATGGAACTAAAATAAGAACACCAAATGATATATTTAGTCCATTCTAAAAAAATATTAATTGAAATTTATATTAATATAGTCGTAGTAAAATCATACATAAATAAATATGTATATACACACACATACATATATACACATACATAATAATGTTGGCTTCTTTTTAATAAAAAAAGAAGTTATTTAAATATATTTGGGAAAATAATAATTGGGATTTTTGGATTTTATTCATTATATCACTCAACATTCTGTGGTGGTGAAGTATGATTGAATGGATATAGCCTTATCCTTCCACCTCTAACAACCCTACCCTTCATACTGTCTACTATAATGTCTCTTTAATTTTGTGGTTGGCTAGATTAATTATGGACTTTTTTCTTATTAAAAAATAATTATCAATTTGGTTTTATATAATTATTTTAATTTTGTTTGTTTTAATGATTTCATATGTTATATGTATTGTTTAAAATTTTAAAATACATATTTGTATTGATTAATTGTTTTTCCTTCGCTTTAAATTTTATATTAGTTTAATATTGAAATATATATTTTTTATAAAATCCGCCTTCTAAATCTTGAAACTTTTTTTTTCCTAATTTAGGGAAATAAATAATAAACTTAAAGTTAAAACATGTATTTCGATTTAATTCCATCCATATATTTTCTGATACTTTATTTTAGTCATGAAACTTTTAAAAATACTTATTTTGGTCATTTTATTCCATATGTTTTCAGATTTGACATACTAGACAAATGATACATGATTTAGAAAATTTTCTCTATAAGTTATAATGAAAAAGAAAGATCTATGAAAAACTAAAGTAAAATATTTAAAATTTAAAATATTTAAAGCAAAAATAAATTGAAAATTAGAGTTATGTTTATTTATTTATTTGGTTCTTTTGAAAATTAGAGTTATGTTTATTTATTTATTTGGTTCTTTTGTAACTTTTAAAATATTTAAAGCAAAAATAAATTGAAAACTAGAGTTATTTTTATTTATTTATTTGGTTCTTTGGAAAATTAGAGTTACGTTTATTTATTTATTTGGTTCTTTTGTAACTTTCAAAACGTTAATTTTAGTGTTTAGATATACTTTTTCTAAAAATAATAATTTTTTTTTCGTGTGTGTTAATTATTTAGGACCCGTTTGATAACTATTTCAGTTTTTTGTTTTTGATTTTCTGTTTTTGGATTTTTGGTTTCCTGTTTTTTAAAAACAAAAACCACATATGTTTGATAACTGTTTTTTTTTTTTTTTCTGTTTTTAAAAAACAGAAAACCAACATTTTTTTATAACTGTTTTTGGTTTTCAGTTTTTTAAAAATTAGAAAGATGAAAAGATATTTTAGAGAGAGAAAAATGTGTAAAGATGTTTAAACAAAAATTTAGAGACACAAATATAAATTTTTTCAAGAGATTTTTTTTTTTTTTGAAAAGACGAGAGAAAAGTTAAACATAGAAAATTTAGAGAGATGAAAGAAAATGTTTAGAGAAAGAATATTAGTTAGACTCGAAAAAAGATATTAGTTAGAGACAAAATAGAAAACAAGTTAGAGTAAAAGCGATAAATTTTAGATTTAAAAAATTAAATAAAAAAAGAAAATTTAGAGAGATAGTAAAGTTAAGAGTAAAAGATAAGCTAAAGAACTAACGATAAATTAGAAAAATAAAGAAAAGTTGTAGCGATAGAAAATTTTGATGACTTCTTTTTTCAAAAGAAAAATTAGAACATGTTTATTGAGGAGAGAAAAGGTATTGACAAGTTTTTAGAAATAGACAAGTTATAGAGAAAAAAAAAAGTTTTGAGAGAGAAAAGTAAATTTTAGAGAGAGAAAAAAAATAGAGAAAGAAATTTGTTGGAGAAAGAGGTAAAAGAGGAGAAAAGTAAGCATTAGAAGAAAAATGAGTTTTTGAAAAACAGAAATATGTTTTTGAAAACTATTTTTTTTTTGTTTTTGAAATTTACTTATAATTTCAAAAACGTTTTTAAAAAACAGAAAACAGAAAACATAAATGGTTATCAAACACCCCTGTTTTTTTAAAATGAAAAACAAAAACAGAAAACAGAAAACGAAATGGTTATCAAACGGGCCCTTAGTTTTTGAGTTTCATATAAAGTTTCAATTTTGTCACTATGATTTTAAAAGTTTTAATTTAGTCTCATAATTTGAGCTTAACTTCAATTTGATCCTTATAGTTTAAAACGTTTCAATTTGATCAAATATAGTTTGAGCTCAATTTTAACTTCTCTATAGTTGATAAAATCTCACAAACTGTTTCTAAACTTTATTTTACTCATTTATTTCAAAAATACATGTATTGTTTTGGCTAAATTATAGAAAAATAGTCCCAAACTTTGTACATTATTTCAATAATACCCTCAAACTTTAAAAAGTTTAAAAAATAACCCCAACCTTTCAAAAACGTCAAAAAATGTCTTTACATTAAGTTTTGGATGAAAGATGTTAAAGTTGTTTCAATTTCATTAATGCCCTTGACTTTTCAAAAAATTTCAAAAATACCCTTACTAGAAAACGTTTCTTCTTTTTCTTTCTCTCTCTGCAAATTCTTCCTCTATAAAAATTAATGCAAAACTTTGCTTGTTGTCCTTCGTTATTGCATGTGTATTAATGGTTACAAGTAATATAATAATTTGAGCCTCAAATTATCTAAATGCCAATTAATTAAGGATGGATGAAAATAAAAAATGCTTTGAATTAAACCATTTTAATAAAAACTAAACTAACAAAAACAAAGGAGTAAATTGTTGGGGACGACACGACTACTCTTCGCCGTTTTACGACTTTTACACCGCAAGCGCACGGGTCGTCACAAGTAATATAAAACGGTAGGTATACCGAGTATCGAATCCACAGGGAGGCGAAACCAAACTTAAGCAAGCAAAGATTTCTTGAGCACTAAAAATACTAGGGCGAAATAATATTTAGGGACCAGATCATGCAATCAAAGAAAATCAAAAATCAAAACAATTAAAGAGAAAATTTGATCAATCGATAAAAATAAAATACGGAGAAAGAGTTTTCTAATGGGAAGAGGGGTCTTGAAAATCAATTATTAGCTAAACAATTGCTACAATTGTCCTATCTCGTCGCCCAACAAATTATACTCCTAGAATCTCCGTTAATAACATAGGTTCTCCTGTCGGTCTCCCCTAATTGTAATTAATTCATTTTAACAACCTAAGTGTCCTTAGCGCCATTAAAAATCATTAATTATTACGCTCTGATTCATTTTAGGAATCTAAGTTTAATCAACTAATCCCGTTGTCACGACGGGCAATTAAACTAGTTGCATGGATTATGATCTATCCTAACTTCTTTCTGTCGAGTTTCCATTAAGAATCAAATCAGTACACAATTGGCCAGATTGCATAAAGCATTAAGCACATCCATACAAATAATTAGGACAAAGGGCTAGAGATAGGCAATTATAACAACATTTAAACTATAATTTCATTTCAAGACCCCAAATTGGGGTTTAGCTATACATAGCTAAGATATTCACAATAATTACAATGGAAAGCATAATTAAGAGCATAACAAAAGGGAAGGAATTGACCGTTGAAGACCCCCTTGCTGACGCTTTGGAGTCCCTCCGAACACTCCTTGAGCCTCCTAGAATGCTCCCCAAAATTCTCCAAAAGTTTCCCACTAAAGAAACTCTCAAAAAGGCTTGGAAGCCTTAGAGAGAGGCTCCCAAAGGAGCCAAGAAAGCAAGAAAGGAATGGAAGAATATGATGATGATGGTAAAATGAGGCACCAAGGGGCGCCTTTTATAGGCTCGGAAAGGGGGTAGCGTCGCGACGCTGTGACGTCATCGACTTGCTGGCCAAGAAATGGACAGCGTCGCGACGCTGTCCTTACAGCGTCTCGATGCTGTGCATTTTCCAGAACTTCCAGCTGCGGATTGGGCTTCTCTTCTTGGGCCAACTTCAATTCTTTTTGGGCTTTTTCTTCATAGTTGTCCTCTTTTGACTCCCCTTGACCCAAGCATGGAAATTGGACTTGAATGGCTTCATTTTGGGCATTTTTATCACCAAAATCCATAGTTTGCTCCTAAAGACCAAATAACACAATATATGAAATATTTTCAATAAAAACACAATGAAAGCACAAAAAAACCTAATAAATTGGGACTAAAATAGCGACATTTCTGCTCGCTATCATAAATTCAATTGCTTGAAACTCGAACAATGATTTCACCCTTATCTCCTTCCTATTCTTCGTTCATCAATAGTTGAAATCTTTGTTTGAAGTAAATTGTCTATATCTCTATGATATTTCTAACTAGTCAAATAATGAAGAGCATAGAACCTAAAAATTATCACAAAATCTACGGAATATCTCTATTTCTTTTATAAATTAGGAAAAACTATTCAAATTTATCAATAATTCTTGTCTCTCAACCTCAAATTATGACATGAAATCGATGCAGAAGAGTGGTCAAACCTAAACATGCATTAATCTCAGAAGAGTTATGTTACAACCAATAATAAAATTGAAATATCAACTATTAACTAGGAACGATAAGATTAACGATATATTTGGTTTAACTTTTCAAGTGTTTAATTTTGAAAAAAATTCTAGTGTTTGGCAACCCACTAACAATGACTTATTAAAAAATGAGATTGAGAAATAAATTACCATTTTGAGAAAAACACTTGAAAGTAAATATTTTTAAAAGAGTTTTAAAGTGTATAATAACTTGTGTATAAAAACATTTATGAGAAAATGTAACCAAACATATGAGTATTTAACTTCTTAACAAATTTTATACAAAATGTTTAAACTAAAATGCATTCTTAAAAAACACTTAAATTACAAGGTATTCCAAATGGACCCTAAATGAATGATTGTTGGGTTTTATGTCCTAAAACTCGTAGTTTGAAAACATTAAATATATTCTATTTGCAATAAAGTTGTTATTGAGGTTATTCAGTGAATTGCTCGTTATTTAACCTAAATCCAATAAACTAAGATCACTGGCTATAGTATGAATACTCGAACTATATGTAGAGACATAAGAGTGGACCAAGTTCAAGTATATAGTCAAAACGGTCTATAGTATACGGATAGGGTTGGGTACCTTATCCTGGGACACTATGGATGACCCACTTTGTATTTAGTACAAACGATGTGATCCTGAATCGTTCAGGAAGTGACATGCGAGTGGGGGCGTCCTATGCAATGAGTTTGCAAAAGATCAGACCGCGAAATAAGTCACTTTCACTTTATAACGTCGTTTACTGTTGAGACTAACTATTTCATGCGATGACCTAGGTAACTCGATCTTAATCTTGAGCTAACTATGAACTCTTGTTTATTCGGGATTATCCTTTGATCTGCATGGGTGAGAGTGGCTCGACTTCGCCGACTCAATAAGCCTACCATTTTGGGGATAAGACCGGGTAGATAGCTAGGGACATACTCATACAAGACAGAATTCACTCCTACTCGTTTTAGGGATAGTAGAGAGGTTGTTCCCTTAAGTGCTAACTCCGGATCTTGAACAAGGAGCCCCACCCTCTCTTTGGCCTAAGAGGGACTCAGTTTGTTGGTTGGATCACAAACCAATTGTTCATTAGAGGATCAGTGGGACTTAAGGAACAAGAAGAACCATAGGGGTAAAACAAACATTTGACCTAGCTATAGTTACGAACAACCTGTGAAAAAGGATTGACTGACTAATCATGGTTATATCGAGTGGATGGAAATATATCTACAGTGAGGGGAGTGCAGCTACTAGGCTATAGTGGAGTGTCCCGGTAGCTAACGAATATGTAACGCCCCAGGCCCAGGATTCGGAATCCGAATTCGACCCTTAACGACCCCGGCATTCCCCTGCGACCTGGCCACGCCACCATACTTGTCTGATACTACTTCTAAGATTGAAGATTGTCCCCACAAACCAACACGAGGTCCTTTTAGGATGCTTTGTCCTCACTCACATGCTTCCTAGGAAAATTCCCAGGAGGTCACCCAACATAGAACTTCTCCAAGCCAAGCATGCTTAACTTCAAAGTTCCTATGATTGAGCCACCGAAAAGGAAGGTGCACCTTGTTGGTATAGGTAGTATCCATCAATTCTTTTAAGCTTTTCTTGAACATACTTTCATGTCCTCAGAATCCCTCTCATTCGGATGTGATCTCGGTTCATTCATGTACCCCTCCTAACTCGAGTGTTACAGAATGTTTGTTAACTAGGTTAATGAGTTTAGCCGGTTAACCTCGGATCGTTGGAACCCATGATCTGTACGTCCATTAGGTTCCCTCGCTAGCTCATATCGGAATAAACCTTAGAACTGTGTGATGGGAGAGTTTGAATCGTTCAAATTCATTTAGGGAATAAATGTCGACTATATGTGATATTATCGGCATATTAGTTTAATCATGAATTAAACTATTTGTGAGAGTTGGTAATATTTAAATATGATTTAAATACCATATACATGAATAGGGATTCATGTTCGTAAAAATTCGTTCGGAGAAAAGTCGGGATTGAGTGTAAAATATTAATTTAATATTTGATATTAAATTAATATAATATAATTAATTCTTATTATTATTAATTTAAAATAATTATGAATTATTTTAAATTAAAATTCAGAAAAAATAAATTCATTTTTGAATTTTATGAAATTCAAAATATTAGACATTTTTTGGAGGTGGTGGTTTACACCTAAACTCATATATTAAGCCTCCAAATAACACCTAATCTCACTTCAAATTAATTTCCTATTTGGTGTCTGGACTAGGTGAATCAAAGATGCATAATTTCCTCTATAAGTAGAGGATTAGGAGGTGGAGAAACTCAGACAAAAACATAAGGTATTTTTTAATGGTTTTTTAAAAAGCTCTAAGTATTTTTGAAACCTTTTAAAGTTTGGAATATTATTCGAGGAACAAAATTTATGGGTACAATATTTTCTATAATTTAACCTATTAATTTATGGTTTTTTTACTCGATCTTAAACCCTAATACAGTCTAGCAACAAAATCATAAGAATAAAAGCACAGTAGGTGAAAAGAAATTATGAAAATGATAATTTAACATTTTAACTTACTTTTTCGTCCGTACGAGCCACAGAGTAAATCCGACAAAAGACGAGAAAAACAACAAAAAAATCCAAGTGTATGTTTTTTTTTTCTTTTTTTCTTTCCAGTTGTCAAGCAATTTATTTATTTTAAATAAATTCACATTTAATTGATTTTCTTTAAAGATGTGTACGATCGATCCAGAATTATACACATGTTCGAAAGAAAAAAGAAAACCAAAATATCGATAATAAAAAAAGGAAAAGGGTTAGGTGAGAGAAATATAATAGGTTGGAGGGAGAGAGAGAGAGAGAAAGAGAGGGTTATTTGTTGAAGGGGTTTGCTTTAATGTGGCCTACAAAAATAGCAAAGTGTAGGATTGGGAAATTTCCAGAAGCTGTACCAAAGTACATAGCTGTACTTGGAATCACTTGCCATATTGCCAATCCCTCCCATGGGGATTTTTTTTTTTTTTTAAAAAAAAAATATATATTTTTAATCTTTTTTTTTTCTTTTTCTTTTTTCTCTCTCTTGGTTTGGTGGACCATCAATTTATATGGAAAAGGATGGTTCATACAAGAGATGAGAAGAGAGGAATATAGGATTATTTATATGTGTGTATTTATATAGGTGAGTTGTAAAAAATAGTGGAACATGTAGGTATAAGTAACAAGTTTTAATTATGCTCCTACGTTTTTGGATCGATTTCGAGTATGCCTTTATTCAATGGCGGATCTAGAATTTTATGTAGAGGGCTATGTAGAAATAATTTTGAACTATAAGGTTTGTTACAATCACACTCTTGAACTTTTAATTTGATCAATCTTCCTCTTGTACTTTGTTAAGTGTGTTGCAATCAATTCCTTCTGTTAGGTTCTTTTAAATTACCATTTTAATTGGATTTCACATGTGTGACTCATATGTGAGCAAGGGAGGAAAAACTTGTCATTGAGAACCTTACAAGGGAAGCCCCTCTTTCTTAGCTGTATGACTTGGGCAGTGCCATCATCAACTAATTCGAACATGGAAGTTTCAGCTATTGCAATTGTGATCTCCATAAGTCTTTTAGGGTCTCTTCTTTCTCATTAAGAAAAAAAAAAAAATCACACAACCCAAATAATACTCACTAAATTGGAACGGTCCTACAAATGCATCTTTTTTTAAAACATAAAACTCCCCTAACTAACATGTGAGTCACACATGTGAAGTCCAACTAAATAAAAATTTAACATCAATTAATAAAAGCCAACAAAAACTTGGCTCAACTGGCATAAAGCTTGCCTTTCAACTAAGAGGCCAAAGGATCAATCCCCCACCCCTACATATTTGTCAAAAAAAAAAAAAAAAAAAAAAATACATTAGCTAGTCCTATTATATGTTTTTATATTTTAAAACTTCATTTGATGGTAATTGTATGTTCTATTTTAAAACAGTAGACAATTTGGAAAACAAAAATTAATGTTTAAATTTTGATTAAAATTTCAAGAACATTTTCCATGTGCTTCATTTTAGTTATAGAACATAAATATTATTTCAATAATAATAAAAAATTGAATAGGTAAAGTATAAAATATAATTATTAGGGGTAAGTCTTTTAAATTTTTCCCCCACCCTACATATTCTTAAAAAAAAAAAAGAGTCTTTTAAGTTTTAAATTATAAAAATGACAAAAAATATATATATATAATAAAATTATTTTCAACTACCATACCATTTATCTAGTAAAGATTTGGTTTCAACTCCTCTCCTAATTATTTTAAAATTTCCTTTCTTTTAGGCAAATTTACAATTTCATAAATCAACACCAGAATCCAGTTGAGATCCGCTCTGAACTAAGCGAATAAGTCAAGTAGGAAAATCTCTAAGCCATAGGACCAATACGTAGGCCTGATCTAATAACTATCATAAGACATTTTAATGAAATTTGCCTAACAAACAATTTATTTTTTTTTTGGAAAGAATCAATTTTGACCATAAACTTTCAATTTCATCAAATTGGATTTTAAACTTAAAAAAATTTTGGAAATTTTATCCTCCGTTCAATTTTTGCTAATTCAACACTAATTTTAATAAAAAAAATTACAAAACTTCATAAACTCAGCTTCAATAAAATAAAACTTTGCTAGTTTATAACTAATGTACAAATTAAACCATTGAACAATTTTGTCAAAATTCATATAAATTCAATAAAAAAAATCTAGCTCTAACATCTTTTTTCTCTAGAATTTTGTCAATTTCATATCGATATATGGTTTATAATTCATTGAACGCATAAGAGAAAACTTTTCATAAAGATATTTGGAGTGAAAATGTATTAGAGGGTTAAAATTGCAACACTTTTTAAAGTTTAAAGTTAAGATTGCAATACTTATTTAAGTTTGAGGTGTAATTTGATAAAATTGAAAGTTTAGGACTTGTTTGATAACGTTCTCATTTCCCGTTTTTCGTTTTTTGTTTCTTGCTTCCTGTTTCTTGTTTTTTAAAAATTAAAAACCGAAACATGTTTGATAACTATTTTTGTTTCTTATTTCTCTAAAAAAAAAAAGAAACAGAAACAGATATGTCTTTGATAAATGTTTCTCGTTTCTTGGTTTTTAGTTGAAATAAAATTTGGTACATATAATATAAAAATTACATATAACATACACTAAAATTATAGTTAGAGGTTGTCGGTGGCGGTTGGTCGGCGGAGGTCAACGACGGTCGGTAGTCGGAGGTCAACAATGATGGTCGGTCGGCGGAGGTCGACGGCGGTCGGTAGTTGGAGGTCGACGTTAGAGGTCGGTTGGTGGAGGTCGGCGGCACCTGGTAGTTGGAGGTTGACAGTGGCAGGCAGTAGCCAAAGATCGAGAGTAGCGGCCAGTCGACGGCGGCCGGAAGTCGAAAGTCGACGGGGACGGTTGGTTGGCAAAGGCCAGTCAGCGGAGGTCGGTGGTGGCCGGTAGTCGTAGGTCGACAAGGGCGGTCGGTCGGCGGAGGACGGTCAGTGGAGGTTGACGACTACCGGTAGTCGGAGGTTGACGGTGGAGGCCGGTCGGCAGAGGTCGACAATAGCGGCCGGTAGTCGAAGGTCGACGGTGGTAGTTGATAGCATGCATTTATGCTTTCTTTTTCCTAGTCATTCTAGCTAGTTTTTTGCGTTAATTGTGAGCTTTAATGTCTTTTTATGTTAAATTTGTAGAAAACTGAGCTCATGAAGCGAAACCGAGAATTTTACTCAAAAGTGGAGCAAATTAGAGACTTTGGACCATAAATGAAGAAAAGAAAAGATTACAAGTGTAATGGAGGCCCATAAGCCCAAAGGTTGAAGAGTTAAAAGTCAAAAATCCGCATATGAGACTTCTAGAAGGACAAATGTCGAGACGCTGTCTTTAGAGCGTCTCAACACTGGTTAGAGTAAGCGGTAAGAAAAGCATACGTCACAGCGTCGCGACGCTGTCGTCTTGGGCAACAAGAAAGTTGCGGATCTCTTCCTATAAATAGGCCATTCCTCTATGGTTGAAGGCATCCAATTTTGGGGGTTCTCCCTGTTGGGTTTTATGCCCTAAAACTCGTAGATAGTAAATGTAATGATTGACCAAACATAAATAAAGTATTGTTTGATGTTTTTCCATAAAGAGTTATTGTCTATATTATGTACATTGATAGAGAGCATAGCTAGCTCTTTTTCCCTAGTTAATTTATCCAGTCTTTTATATTTAAATGGCCAAAATTATGCATTTTCATGTTTTATTTGTAGGAAATAAATATCGGAGCTAATCGTGTTTTCGGGACATGAAAAGAGGCTAAAGAATCAAAGGGAATCGAAGTTGGAAGCTTTCCATTTAGGCCTTGCCGAGGACCAGCGTCGAGACCCTTGCCAAAGGGCGTCTCGACGCTGCTACATTCCATTTCTGATTAGGCGGCAACAGGTCACAGCGTCTCGACGCTTTGAGATTTTCAAATCCAGAATTTGCGTATCGCGACGCTAGGCCAAAATTTTCCCTATTTATAGATTGCGATTAGGTCAGATTTGGGGACTTCTTTTGGGGACAATTGTGGCCGAAAACTCATAGAATTGGCTACTGTGGAAGCTGAACCAAGTGGAGAAAATTGGGATTGAAGGCTTTGCTCGTGGAGATCGTAACGGGGACGTGCGGTCTCGGCCTACTTAGCGTTTATTCCTCTTTTCCCTTACTTTAGTAGTTTTAATGGCTATTTTAGACTTTTGCTATATCGTAACGCTTTGTATGAGTAGCTAAGTTTCGAATCTTAGGGATTGATGTAGTCGTTGGGCACTTTATGGATATTATGTACATCTATAATCTATAATATATATAAAAGTACGAATGTGGAAGAAACTTATTTTGGACAATATTAACCTTATTTTTTCAACTATTACCAAAACTATCCTTCATTTAAGAGATTTTTTTTTAACAAAAAAAATCTATATTAAAAAAGTAAAATTATTGAGTAATGGTTAAAAATTAAACCACTCAAACAAACCTTTTAACTTACCCTTCATCCACTATTCTCAAAAAAAAAAAAAAAAAAAAAAAAAAAAAAAAAAAAAAAAAAAAAAAAAAAAACTTACCCTTCATCCACTCCTACGTTTGTAGTTTTTTTTTTTTTTAATTCAGAGTTTTTTTTTTTTTTTTGAGTTTCTTATAGAATAGTTGAATGGGAGCTTATAATTATATTTTAATTTTTTAAATTATTTAATCATTAAATTTCTAAATATTTGAAATTTAATAAATTAAATGTAAAAGGACGTGAAAAGGTAGAATATGAAAAACTTGTATATTAAAAGTTTTCTCCATTTATTTATAAAAATTAAATCTAAAATTTATGATTTTACATTTAGTTTAATCAATATTGAAATTTCAAAAGCTTTGAAATTTAATAGTTTTGCAACCTTCTTAAAAAATGAAAAGTTATTTAAAGTGTAAGAGTGTTGTTTTCTCAACAAATTTATGTATTTACACTATCTTCAAAAAGTTATTTTTCATGAAAATTATATTATTATATTTATAAAAACGCGCACGCACAAGCTTAAATTGTATATATTTCATTATTAATTAAATTATGTTTTTCTTCCTATTTTAAATGTTCATAAATACTTAAAATTTAAAATATTACAAAATAAAAATCAAATATCACGAGCATGCCACGTGTCAAAATACTAGTCTTTCCTAAATAACCCTAATCCAATAAACTA
Organism: Luffa aegyptiaca; assembly: GCA_017139565.1. Classification (NCBI taxonomy): domain Eukaryota; kingdom Viridiplantae; phylum Streptophyta; class Magnoliopsida; order Cucurbitales; family Cucurbitaceae; genus Luffa; species Luffa aegyptiaca. Next base: position 17,425,158 of record CM029397.1, read on the forward strand.
AACATCCTAGGTTGTGGGATGAGTCTTGAACTGTGTGTGGAGACATACGGGGATCACTGTTCAAGAAATAGCCTGAAGGGTTTATAGTATAGGGATAAGGTTGGGTACCTTATCTTGGCGACACTATGGATACGACCCACTTTGTATTTGATACAAACGCAATGATCCAACGCGTTCGTGTAGGGGACATGCGAGTGGGGGTATCCTATGCAATGAGTTTGCATAAGATCGGACCGCGAAATAGTAACCGCTAGCTGTAACACCGTTAACTAGTTGGGTTTCTATTTCACTAGGATGACCTATGCAACTTAGTCTGAATCCTGAGTGGATTATGGACTCCTGTTCACGAGGGATTGTCCTTTGATTTGTATGGGTGAGAGTGGCCAGTACGCCGATTCAATAAGCCTACCATTTTGGGGACAAGACCGAGTGGGGAGCTGGGAACATAATCACACAAGATGAAATTCACTCCTTCCCGACTTTAGGGAAGCAGATGAGTGTTCCCTTAAGTGGTGACTCCGGGTCTTAAACAAAGGGCCCTGCCCTCTCACTAGCTCGAGAGGGGTTTTTGTTTGGTGGTTGGACCACAAACAAGTTGTTCATTAGAGGAGCACTGGTACTTAAGGAGGTAGAGGTAACTCAGGGGTAAAACGGTAATTTGACACAGGTAGAGTTACGAACACTCGTGAACGACTAACTTGCTGTTATCGGTCTATATCCGTGGACATAAAATTATGTCTGCAGTGAGAAGAGTGCAACTGTGGATCTTTAGTGGAGTGAACCCACAGATAACGAAAATTGATTAATTGGTTAATGAGTTTAGCCGATTAAATCTCATATCGTTGGAGCTTCTGATCTGCAGGTGCATTAGGTCCCTCTGGTAGCTCGTAAAGAGACTCGAGGCAATTAAGTATACATTGTAAATTGAAAGTGTTCAATTTATTTAGGAGAATCATATAATGTATGATGATACATTATAGTATAAAGTTTATGAAACTTCATAATATAATTTTTTAATTAATTTCAAAAATTAATTTTGAGAGAAAATATTTGAAAGAGTTCAAATAATTAATATGAATTTGATTCATATTAATAAAATAATTTTTTTTAATAAAATCCCTAAAATTAAATATATGATATTTAATTGGGTAATTAATTAATTATGAAATTAATTATTTATTTATTAAAATTAGATATGAATAAGATAATAGATTTGGTTAGATCTTATTCATGACCTTTTCCGTAGCCTTTTCCTATAAATAAGACCCTTGGGGTGGGGTGAAAGGCATCTCATTCATTCTCGTACTCTCAGAGAATTCTCCTAGAGGCTCCCACCAGTCTCCTGTCTCTAGTAGTATCAGAGTCATACCGGTGTAGCCATAGTGGTAGTGTTCACAATAGTTCGTGATTATTTCACAAGCAGTTGGTGAATTTAATCTGAGTCGTCAACGAGAGTAGGTAACTTGTTACTGTAACGACCAGACTTCTTAAATAATCTTTTCGGGACCGTTACGGCAATGCATACTTTGGAGGTCTTTTTAAATAAAAATATTTTAAAACATAAACACTTAATTTAAGTAAAAACTTTTAAACAAAACTTTTATTTGGGATCCCTAATTTTAAAGGTTTTAAATAATCGTAAATAATTTCTAAAATATAAATGTACATGGCCTCTAGAAAATTTCTCAAACAAATTTACAAATAAAGTAAAACAGAGTTCTTAAAGTGGAAGAAAAATAAAATATGAAATTCAGGTCCTCTCATGGCTATCTATCAGATTCTCATCAATCGCCTTTCATCTGCCCTTGCCTTTACTTGAAAAAAAAAATATTTTTGAAAAGAATGAGTATTTTAGGGGTCGTTTGATAACCATTTTGTTTTCTGTTTTCTGTTTTTGTTTTTCATTTTTTAAAAACAGGGTTGTTTGATAACCATTTCTGTTTTTGGTTTTCTGTTTTTTAAAAACGTTTTTGAAATTATAAGCAAATTTCAAAAACCAAAAAAAGTAGTTTTTAAAAACATATTTCTGTTTTTCAAAAACTCATTTTTCTTCTAATGGTTATTATTTTTTCCTCTTTTACCTATTTCTTTCTGACAAATTCTTTTTTATATTTTTTCTCTCTCTAAAACATTTTTCTCTCAACAAAATCTCTTTTTCTCTCTCTAAAATTTTTTCTCTCAAAACTTTTTTTCCTCTATAACTCATCTATTTCTAAAAATTTATCCATATATAACTTTTCTATTCCTAATAAACATATTCTACATTTTCTTTTGAAAAAAAAAAATCTCCCAAAATTTTCTCTCGCTACACCTTTTTCTTTATTTTTCTAATTTATCATTATTTTTTCTAGCATATCTTATACTCTTAACCTTGCTATCTCTCTAAAATTTCTCTTTTTACTTAATTTTTCTATCTAAAATTTATCTCTTCTACCCTAACTTTTTTTCTTTTTTTCTATAACTAATATCTTTTATGGAGTCTAACTAATATTCTCTCTCTAAACATTTTTTTTCACGTCTCTAACTTATCTATGTTTAACTTTTCTCTCGAAAATATTATATTTGTGTCTCTAAATTTTTGTTTCAATGTCTCTACACATCTTTCTCTCTCTAAAAACATCTTTTCATTTCTCTCATTTTTTAAAAACTGAAAACAAAAAACAATTATCAAACAAGTTTGGTTTTCTGTTTTTAAAAAACAGAAAACAAAAAACAGTTATCAAACATATATGGTTTTTGTTTTTAAAAAACAGAAAACCAAAAACAAAAAACCAAAAACAGAAAAACCAAAAACCAAAAATTGAAATGGTTATCAAACGGGGCCAAATACACAGTAAGTGACCCTACTATTGAGGTTGGGTCACGCTTTAAAAACATTTTTAAAATCAACAACAAATATCTTTTTGGTGGCTCTAAACTTTATTTTAACTTACTAATGAGAGAGAATATACATCAATTTCATGCATATTCTAGACACATCAATTTCATGTGTCTCCTACGGAGGCCATCAATTTCACGAAACCTCGAGGTCGTCAATTTCACAAACCTCAACTTAGGTACATCAATTTCATGTCCCTAAGTCCTGTGTAGGCATCTCTGAATGTACATCAATTTCATGTACACTTATAAAACTCATAAATAATTTAAACTCATTCCTTTAATGGAATTCTGAATGTACATCAATTTCATGTACACTTATAAAACTCATAAATAATTTAAACTCATTCCTTTAATGGAATTCTGAGAGACCACCAACTCAATATTACAACCATTAACGATTGCAAACAATAATAATAAATTTCATGCTTTCAATAATTTTCATAAACGGAAACATAATCAAACAATTCATAATTCACAGGAATTTTGGAAAATCAAACACGCGCACCCAATTTAAAAGTTCAACAATAAAGCTACTTACCTGGCTTTAAATATTCTCGATCTAGAATCACATCTAACTCAAGCAACGCCACCCTCGATCTCAACCAAACGATTGCTCAAAAATAACTTCAAGCTTGTTGGTCGGACTTCTATTTTGCTCTAATTTCAATATTTTTACCTTTAAAGGCCACTGCCGAAATCGAAGAAAACGACCAAGAATACTTCTGTTTGCGACGTGTGAAGCTTGCTGGTCGTTATCGGGGCTTGCTCAAAATCGCTGTCGCCGCTTGAAATCGAACCAGCAGAGAGAGAGAGATCGAGTGAGAAGCTGACGGGGAAGAGAAACAAAGCGAGCACTGGCCTGAAAACGCGAGACCCACGCCTACCGACGCCTGAACCGTCGCGAGACTCGCCGGAAAACACCCCACGAATGTCTGCTTCCGTCGTGCTCCGTTGCTCACGGTCTGGAGAAGAAGCGTCGTCGGAGTTCGTCGGAATCTGCTCGATGAAGACCGAAGGAAGAAAAAGAAAAACGCCGGAGACCCCCTTGTGCGGCTGAGTTCATGGAGAAGAGAAGGGAAAAAGAGATGTGGAAGATGAAATAATCTAGGGATGCGTGTCTTCTTTAAAAAAATCAGCTCTTAGCTTGGCTTGGCTCCAAAACTAGCTTTTTTACAAATATGTCATCACAACCCAAATTTTCAAATTTTTTTAATCTCCCTCCAACTCCAATTAATTCCCAAACTAAATAAATTTGAATTTTACCTTAAATTACGGGCGTTACAATTACTATATAAATTAGATTTAGATCTAATATTTTTTGTATGCTTAGCCTTAATATAAATCTAGAATAGTTCTAAGTTTATTGTCAATGTATTGGTATTTTAGATTAAACAAAATTAATTACGAATCGATCCCAATCACGCTTCCGCTTTACGGAATTACGGAATTCCAAATGATAAAGGAACTACCTCAATTATGTTTGAGAACTCCCCTTATTTCTGGCGAACCCCCACAACAATAATAAGAATAACCCCATTAACAAAATGATAAGACAACCACAAGAAAGTTAAACAGACTTGCTTGGAAGGATGATCAAAGATCAAGAAGAAAGGAGAACTCGTTCCTAACTTCAAGATTTCGAACTCGTCACAATCTAATTGATCAGACTAGATTGAAAGTCCTAGGCATGCATTCTAAACACAAGAACACAAAGAAAGCATAAAAGCTTGAGAGTGACTAAACTCAATCTGAAATTTCAATCAAATTCAACTTCAACTTGTTTCAAATGACAAATTACATCCCTATTTATACTAATTGAAAAGACACCATGAAAGGACACAACCTTTCATCTATGTGATCTAAATTTAGCCCCTAACCTTTCAAATCCATTCATGAACCTTCATAAATACAAATTCATGAATTCAAAAGATACATAATGCATTAAATATGTGAATGAATCTGAACTTATAGATTCATTGTGTCTCTTGGTTGGATAGGTGCCTTTCCAAGCTTGAATGGATGCAACTCTTGGTCATGGATAGTCACCTTAGCTTGGAAGTAACCATTTAATAATGCGTCTTGTAATCTTTTAGCTCTAACTCTTGTCATTGGAGCTTGTGGCATAATGATTGCCTCATGATTGGATTGATTTGGAGTTGACACCCATGGAGCTTCATTTGAGCTGGTTGAGCTTGGAATTCTTGTAAATTTCTCTTTTGGTCTCCTTGATTGTTTTCTTTTCCTTATCAAATCCCTTCACTCCCCTAGCTCAATAGAGAGAAAAAGTGAGTAGAATTGAGAAGAAAAAGGTAGAATTGATCGAGATTCCAAGGCTCGGGAATCGAGATGATCGTAACGGGAGCCTTGGATTAACACAACGATTATTTCTTCCTTATGTTTTTGTAATTTCTCTTTGTTGTTGAGTTAGGACCATGGATCAAGATTACTGGGCCAAAATTATTCCCATTTGTGAGTAGATCTTGAGACATAGGGTTGTTAATTTAGCTAATTGGATATTGAAGCTTAATTACTTGGATATTGTAACGAAGTTCTTCATATTTCATCTATGCAATTTATGCTTAATGCTTTTAATCCCTTGATCACGGATTGATTGATTTGTTGGTCTAAATTGATACTCGACAGAGAGAAGTTAGATTAGATCTTAATTGCATGGCTAACGATTGCTTGGAACACGAAAGTAAAAAAAAAAGAATCGTTTGAAATTTATGATGAAGTTGCTCAATGCCATACTATAATTAACTAAGGAAATGGACACATAAGTTAGTTATGTTAGTATGAGATGTGGAGGAACTTGAAAGAGAAGTCCACTTAAAATTCACTTCTAGATTTATGAAATTGAAGATTAGTAATTACATTCATCCAATTAATTGAGCTACAAATCCAAAAAGTTAGTTAACACCCTAGGTCAAGTCCCCGTAATAGGATATTTCCATTTATTTGCATGATTCCTTTAGTTTATTGTCAGTTCTTTCATCCTTAGAGTTGAGATTCTAAATAAAATTGAACATGATGGTTCTTGGTAATTAATGGATTTAATTCAAATTCCCTGTGGAATCAATACTTGGTACTCTACCGTTTTATATTACTTGTGACAATCGTACGCTTGCGGAAATAGCACAACAGCAGTCGGTCAGCGGAGGCCGATCAATAGAGGTCGACAGCGGCCGGTAGTCAGAGGTCGATGGTGGCGGCCGGTAGTCGGAGGTCAACAGTGACGGTTGGTCGGTGGCGGCCTGTTGTCGGAGGTCGGCGGCGGCTGGTAGTTAGAGGTCAACGATGACCGGTAGTCAGAGGTCGACGGTGGCGGCTGGTCGACGGAGGTGATAAAAAAAGAAAAAAAGGAAAGAAATAACATAAATAATAAAAAATGAAAGAGAAAGAAATAACAGAAAAAAGAAAAAAAAGGAAAGAGAACGAAATGATGGAAAATATTAAAAAAAAAAGACAAGGAAGTGGTAAAAAAAAATAGAAAGAGGAAGAGAAGAGATTGGTATAAGAATGGGAGAGAGAGATGAATACATGCATGAAAGATAGAAAAAAAAAACAGAAACAGAATTTGAGAAACAACTTTTTGTAGTTTCTCAAATTTTGCCTATTTTTTAGAAATGTTTCTAGAAATTTAGAAATAAGAAACAGTGATGAGTTATCAAACACGTCTGTTTCTTAAAAAGGAGAAACGGAAACAAGAAACAGGAAACGAGAACGTTATCAAACGAGCCCTTAGGATCCAAATTGATACAAACTGATGAGTTTATGGTCAAAATCGAAAAATTTCTTAATTTTTTCATAAATAATAAATAAATTTTAAAAAGATAAGATAATTTGAATCAAAAAGTATTTTACCCATATAAAACTAGTTATAATTTTTTATTATTAAATAGAGACAATACTCAAAGTCGAGAGATTAAACAGACATAATGTCCCTAAGACTAAATTTGTAATTGAACTTATAATTATTTTATATTTGAGGAAAATTCAATGTTTACCCCTAAACTTATCATGTTGTATCAATTTTCATCCCAAGTTTTATATTTTATCGAATTGGACCCTAGACTTGGTTAAATGTTGCAAAACTCTCTATTCAATTTATGCTAAATCAACCAACAAAAAGCGATGTAAAAATATTTGTGAACTCAAATTTCAATAATACCAGCCAACATGAGCATAGCTTAATTAGTATAAGGCTTGTACTACTGACCGAGAGGTTTGTGGTTTGAATCCCCCAACTCTCGCAGGTTATAAAAAAAAAAATCAATAATATCAAGTTTTGCACAAATTAACCATGGAACAATTTGTCAAAACTTACAAAATTTAACAAAAGTTTAGTTCTAATGTCATTTTTCTTTGAAACCTGATCAATTTTGTACCACACATGTTTTTATATTTCATTGAAAATGTATAAGAATATCTTTTTAACGAATTTCAAACAAAAACTTAACAGGTAAGAATTGCAACACTTTTTCAAGTTTAACATTTATTTAAGTTTGACGTGCAATAATATGCAATTGGAAGTTTAAGATTGAAATTGATTTTTTTTCCCATAAGTAGCTCAGCGGTAATTGACATGTATCCTCGACCAAGAGCTCAGAGATTCGAATCCTCCACCGATGTACTCAAAAAAAAAAAAAAAAAAATAGTAACTTTCATCACATGTCCATACTTCTTAAATAAATGAATAAAATATGCATAAATAAATCAGTTGATGTCCACGAAAACACTAAAATCTTTCCCTTTTTTTTTTCTAAAAAAACACAATATAAAAACATTAAGATCTCAATAGTATAACAATGTTGATGGAAATAATATTGATATCAATTAATATTTTAAGAACAAATTAATATAAAAAGTCAATTAATAAGTATTTTACATTTGTTAAACTAGTTATAAATATTTATTACTGAATAAACACACTACTCAAAGGTGAGAGATTAAATAGACACAATATCCAAAGTTTAATTTCGAGAATAAATTTATTTTATATTTCTGTGTTTCCGTTGACATTTTATATTTCATAGGTTAGAGGTTCAAGTCCTCTACTCTCATGTTACATTGAAAATGTTAATTCAATCCTATTGTCAATGTTGAACCATTTAATTTACATCAACTTGAATATTGTCCAATTGGTTGAGACATATATTCTTGACAAAGAGGTTAGAGGTTCAAGTCCTCTACTCTCATGTGTTTGTAGAACTAAAAGAAACTTTTGATTTATGGAAATACTAAATTGTTACAAATTAAAAATTAGATACCAAAAGTATTTTTTTAATCTTTATTCTTTGATTAGATGGAGATGGCAGCACCATATGGGCTTGTATCACATTTACAATATGAAAATTGGTTTTTTTTTTTCTTTCTTTCTTTCTTTTTTTTTTTTTTCAACAATATGAGCATACTTGAATAGAGAATTTACTTATATTACCATTCCTGAGATTCAAACTTTGACCTACCCTCATAATTGTCGACCAGGAAAAAAAATGAGAGTAGAATAATATAATATAGGTAGAAGTTCATAAACTAAAATAGAATATGAAGTGAATCCATTAAGCATAATGGAAATATTTTGATTATTATCTTGCTTATCCAACATATTTGGAGCATTTAAATTGTATTTACATCTTGAAATTTCTTTATTGTATTGTTCTAGATTTTTTGTTTTTTAATTCAAACCAGGGATATTTGAATATTTAAAGGTAAGTCATGTATTTATTAGTTTTTTTTTCTTTTTTTTTTGAAAAAATGTATTTATTAGTTAAACCATAAATATTGTCGACTTGTATTGATATATATTATTAAAATAAAAAACATTAAGATCAAATTAAAATAGTCTAAACATGTAACGCTCCAAGTTTCTCAACCTCTAGCCTAGCGGCGCTACTACTTGGCCGGGGGCAACGCCAACCTGAAAGCAACAGGCCCGATGCGTTCCAGGATCTCGTAGGGTCCAATGAATCTGGGACTGAGCTTCCCCTTCTTGCCAAAGCGAAGAACCCCTTTCATTGGCGCCACACGCAAAAATACGCGATCGCCTACACTGAACTCGAAGCCTTTAGGCCTTTCATCAGCGTAGCTCTTCTGCCTACTCTGGGTAGCTTGCATTCTTGCTCTAATCTGCTGAACCGCTTCATTAGACTTCTGAACTAACTCTGGGCCTAACAGAGCCTTCTCACCGACTTCATGCCAATGGACTGGGGATCTGCACTTCTTCCCATACAAGGCTTCGTAGGGAGCCATGCCGATCGTAGCCTGATAACTGTTGTTGTAGGCAAACTCGATCAGGTACAAGTGATTCTCCCAACTACCTCCAAAGTCCATGACACAAGCCCTGAGCATATCCTCCAGAACTTGGTTCAACCGCTCCGTCTGGCCATCGATTTGCGGATGGAATGCGGTACTAAAGTCCAACTGGGTGCCAAGAGCCTTCTGCAAGCTTCGCCAAAAGGTGGATGTGAAGCGAGGGTCCCGGTCAGATACAATCGACACTGGCACACCATGCAATCTCACAATCTTCTTCAAGTATATCTCTGCCCATTTTTCCACTGGATAAGTTGCCTTACCAGGAATGAAATGGGCCGATTTGGTTAAACGATCAACTACCACCCAGATCACTGTGTTGCCCTTTAGTGTCCTCGGCAGGCCGACAATGAAGTCCATGGACACATTTTCCCACTTCCAGACTGGGATTTCCAAAGGTTGCAATAACCCAGCAGGTCTTTGCCGTAAAGCTTTCACCTGTTGGCAGGTCAGACACCTGCTGACAAACTGGGCAATCTCCTTCTTCATACCTTGCCACCAGTAGTGCTCCTTGAGGTCCTTGTACATCTTGGTACTGCCAGGATGTACTGAGAAAGGAGTATTATGCGCCTCTTTCAACAACAACTTCTTCAACAGGGAATCCTTAGGCACACACAATCTTCCCTGATACAGCAAGGCTGAATCACTGGTGAGGGTAAAGCCTCATTGACCTACCTTCTCCAAAAGCTTGATAATCCCAGGATCCTTCCCCTGCGCTTCAACAATTTGTTGCCTTAAATTAGGGGCCACTGACAGCTGAGCCAACATGGCTAAAACATCTGCCACCGCTAGCTCGATCTTTGCCCGATCCAGCTCAGCTAGCAAGGGATTCTGAGTCGAAACCAACGACGCCACAGTTGCTGCTCTCCTGCTAAGAGCATCTGCTACAACATTAGCTTTGCCGGGGTGATAACTGATTTCACAGTCATAGTCCTTCACCAACTCCAACCATCTCCTTTGCCTTAGGTTAAGCTCCTTCTGAGTGAAGAAGTACTTCAGGCTCTTATGATCCGTGAATATCTGAATCTTTTCCCCGTACAGGTAGTGTCTCCAAATCTTTAACGCAAACACTACAACTGCAAGTTCCAGGTCGTGGGTAGGATAATTAAGCTCATGCCCTTTTAGCTGACACGAGGCATAAGCAATCACCTTACCACGCTGCATAAGCATGCAACCTAGGCCCTTCCTCGAGGCATCACTATAAACCACCAGGCCTCCTGACTCGTCAGAAATGGTCAACACTGGGACAGTGGTCAACCGCTCCTTCAACTCCTGGAAGCTTTTTTCATAGTCTTCGCTCCACGTGAAAGTTGCATTCTTACGGGTCAACTGCGTCAATGGGGCTGCCAGACTGGAGAAATCCTGAACAAACTTACTGTAGTAACCTGCTAAACCGAGGAAGCTACGAATTTCAGTCACTGAGCTAGGTCGAGGCCAACTACGGACTGCTGCCACCTTAGCAGGGTCCACTGAAATGCCTTCCCGAGTAACTACATGGCCCAGAAACGCCACCTCTTCCAACCAAAACTCACATTTCGAAAACTTAGCGTAGAGCTCATTGCTTCTCAAAGCTTCCAACACTTGGCTGAGGTGCTGCTCGTGCTGCTTCTCACTCTTGGAATAAATCAGAATGTCATCAATAAAAACAATAACGAACGAGTCCAAGAAACCCTTAAACACTCGGTTCATAAGGTCCATAAAAGCGGCAGGAGCATTAGTGAGTCCAAACGACATCACCGTGAACTCATAGTGTCCATACCTCGTCTTGAAAGCAGTTTTCGGAATATCGGACTCTTTGATCCTCAGCTAATGATATCCAGACCGCAGGTCGATCTTCGAGAACACCTTGGCACCTTGAAGCTGGTCGATAAGGTCATCGATGCGGGGGAGGGGGTACTTGTTCTTCACAGTTGCCTTGTTCAACTCCCGATAATCGATGCAGAGCCTCATCGACCCATCTTTCTTCTTAACGAACAAAACCGGTGCACCCCAGGGAGAAACGCTGGGCCGAATGAATCCTTTCTCGAGCAATTCCTCCAATTGCACCTTGAGCTCCTTCAATTCGGTTGGAGCCATTCGGTAGGGAGCCTTGGACAGGGGGTTGTCCTAGGTAGCAGATCGATGCAAAAATCTATTTCCCTTGTCGTGGGTAGACCCGGGAGGTCCTCTGGGAAAACGTCTGCATAATCTCTTACTATAGGTACCGAGTCCAACTTAGGGGATTCCTTGCTGGTATCCACTACGCTCGCTAGATAAGCCCAAGCACCGTGCTGCACCAGGTGCTTAGCTTTCAATGCAGAGATTACTTTTGGACTCCCACCATTTGAGCCTTTGAATTTGAACTCCTGGCCCGAGGGTAGTTTGAGACATACTTCTTTCTTGGCACAGTCGATGGTAGCTCCATTGCTGGCTAACCAATCCATACCCAGAATTACGTCGAAATCGCGCATATCCAGCTTGATCAATCTAGCTCCGAGAGTCTGGCCCGCGATTGAAACTTCACCCATCCTTACGACTTGCTGAGCAAGCATTACAGATCCGGAGGGGGTGGACACTGAGAGAACAAACCCTAGCGGCTCTAACTTCAGATCAGCTTGATCGACAAACGCCGATGAGATAAAAGAGTGACTCGACCCCGAGTCAAATAACACAAAAGCAGGGACTTTCAAAACAAGAATAGTTCCTGAATCAACATACCACAATCAAGAGACAGAAAACAAGAACCATAGAAATAGATGGCTGTAAGAGGCGTACCTGTCACCACGACATCATCCTCTGCGATTTCATCCTTCAGGGCAAAAACACAAGCTTTCTGCTTGCCACCTTAACTAGGAACCTGAGCGGCCTTCAGAGCCGGTCCTTCAGCCTTTATCTCGCCTCTGGTGGGACACCACTTGGCATAGTGTCCATCTTGGCCACATCGGAAGCAGACTTTCTCACTTGACTCGCATTGCCCACATGGTGCCTGTTGAACACATTGCAACGAGGAATGGCCGGGGCCTGCTTCTGGAACTGCGGGCGAGGTGCCTTCTGCGGAGGTCTCGCTTGAGTGGGTGGAGGCTTCCTTTTAATCCCAGAGGTCGAACCGACCTCCCAGCGAGTCTGCGCCTTCTTGGCCAGGTTTTTATCCATGACCAACGCCCCACGGAGGGCTGCAGCAAAAGTAGTAGGTGCATTCAGGGCAATAGTTCCTCGAATTTCTTCTCGGAGGCCCTTGATAAACCTCTTGATTTTTCGTTCCGGTGTGCTGACCAGATCTGGAGAAAAACGTGACAGCTCCGTGAACTTTTGCTCGTACTGGATTACGGACATAGTGCCCTGAGTTAGGTGCAGGAACTCTGTCTCCTTGTCGTCCTTGACGGTCTCTGGAAAGTAGTAATTGTAGAGCAGATCTTTAAATCTCTCCCACGAGATTGGTACATTGGCATGATCTTCCGCAGCTGCCACTGACTTCCACCAGTTTCGGGCTTCATCCCTCAGCATGAAAACAGCGCCTCGGACCTTTAAGCGGTCGTTGCAATTCATATAGTCGAACATGGCTTCGAGGTTGCCGATCCAACCCTCGGCTGCCAACGGGTTCTCAGAACGCCCGTCGAAAGAGGGAGGGCCATATCGCTTGAAATCGCGAATGAATTGAGACTCCATCGGATCCTTGGCTGCCCAATTTGGCTGGCGGGGCTGGCGAACGTTCCGCTGAGCCACATTCTCGAACATGGTTTGCAGGGCTTCAGCAGAAATCAACATATGCGGGGCTGGAGGCGGTGGTGGGGGGACCACTGTAGGTGGTGCTGGGGGAACAACCTCCTGCTACCTACGAGGAGCACGGGGGACTGGAGGGGGCGGAGGGTCAACTTCGGGCTGACCAGGAGGAATCGGCTGGTTAACCTTCGACGGAGCAGGGGCATCATCGACCTGATCCTCCTGTCTGTTAGCTGGAATCCTGGGTCCACGGCCACGACCCCGTCCACGACCATGACCACGAGCCATCGACTGAGAAGATGGGGCACTAAGGTCAAAGAGTGGGTTACAAACCGAGATACAAGCTCTACCCTAAGTCTAGGCAGCAACCTAATCCTACTACCATACAACAGGCATGCAACACAACAAACTATCTAGCCACCTAAAGGGAACATCCTAGGCTTAGCTTCTAACAATATAAAGCAACCAAGGAAGTCAATCATGCTTGAACAAAATACAGGGCAACAACAAGCAAGAAAAACAATATAAGCAGATAGATAACTTATCCAAGCACAATATATCGTAACAAATAAATATCGATGCTTCCATACCTGGTGATGGAGAGGAGAACGAGGAAAAACCTCTACACACACCACTAAACAACTAAACAACCTAGGCTATCTAGGTCAGTCTACAGGAACGACATCGCTTTGATACCAACTGTAACGCCCCAGGTTTCTCAACCTCTAGCCTAGCGGCGCTACTACTTACTCTAGACTCTTAAGCACGTAGGACAACTCTCTTTAAACCGAATGTACCGAAAATTTCGGCAGCATAACGGCGTAAAACGGGTTATCCCAAAATTTTACTTTACCTGATAAAAGACAATTAGCACTTTTAAACAGGCAACCAGTCAACCTCCACCAATCTATAGACAGATTTCACCACTTATCTCCCTAGACCAGACATACTTGCCAAACATGCAATAAGCCAAATCCATGCTGTAAAAACAGTTTATTAAGAGAAACAGCAACTCACACGCTAAAGAATTTATTACACTTTGCAGGACTATCCAACCCAGTTCTAAGCGCAAAACAAAAAAAAACCTTTCCCAGGTGAATCCTCATCATCACAGAACTACAAAGTAATAACATTCCAGGCTAACTGACAAGACAACTAAGAAAGATAGAACGTGAAAGGACTCAATGCCTAGGGATTTTCCTCATAGTCCTCCTCCTCGCCACCAAGGTCTGGATCATCCTCGATACCTGCAACATCTGAAATGTTGGGGGGAAAAAGTGGGGAAGGGGGTATCAGTACAACCGCGGTATCGGTAAGTAGCTCACACGAGCTAGATCACAAGCATCAAACAAGGCAAACAACATGCTTCTCACACGCAAACAACATGCTTCCAAAAGCAGTAAAACTCATCATGCTTATAAAGCAATAAACGACAACATGCTCACAAACACCAAACCACATCATGCATATGCCTCCCACACTATGCACCCACACTATACTAAACCGCACATGATTTACGCGTCATGCTCCGCACCTAACACATGAATTACGCGCCATGCTGCGCAAACCAACACGTGCATTACGCACCACGCTACGCAAATCCTTTCGCATGCATTACGTGCCACAAGCTAGCCTAACCAACATGCTTGACACCCAACACATCATGCTAGACAACAACCACTACTCAGCAAATCATGCTTATCACAATAACACACATGCTTATCCCAACCACTAAACGAAATAAGCTCATCTCAAGCGATTCAGAACAATTGTAAACAACTTAACATGCTCCACACAAGCACTTCAGTACACTTATATAGAACAAAACATACTTTACACAAGAACAAGGGTAAACATAAACAAACATCATGCTCACACAATCAAACAAGATCTAGCAAGTAGAAACTACTTACAAGCACTCTTAAATACCAACGCTGCTGGAAAACACAAGAGCAAGCCCTAAGCGAACCTACAACACAACCAAGGGCTCCTAGAGATTAGGGAACAACTTAACAACCATCCAAACACCTAAGGGAAACTAAAGCGAAAGATAAGGAACTAAAACTCACCCAAACAGGGGTTGAACCTTGCTGGAACGACCTAATACAACACTTAAACTCCTTGAATAGGTGCTGTCCAGGGTCCGAAATCCTACGAAATTGACACCAAAAAGGCACCCAAGAGTTAGGAATCGCACTAAAGCCAACCACGACAATTAACAAAGGTTTTTGGGCACGATGACTTACCGATCAGCACCAAACGGACACGATTGAGTGCTGTACAGCGGCTGCAAATGGCCCGAACCTGTAATTTGGAAGTCGTTATGGCTTGGGTAACCGAGATTTAGAGCGAAAGAACAATGGGTCAAGCTTGGCTTACAGAGGGTTGTCCAAAAACACCCAAGGAAGGCTGAAACCTCACCAACTCAAGATATTTGAGGCCGAAAGCTTCCTAGACGGCGCTGCAGATCAGAGTAACAACCTCAACTTAATTTCCCAGCACCCTAGGCTAATGGGTAAATCGATTCATGAACCAAAAGCCGAAGTTAAGCACTTAAAACTTACCAACAAGGCTAGGCGATGCTTCAACGATCCAGAATGGGGTCCAAACGCCGCTGGAAAAAGGCGAGGATGCTTGAAAACGAACCTCAAGCTGCTGGACGCGCGCTGATCGGGCTAAACGAGAGAGGAAACGGTGAGATCGGCCTTAAACCAACTAGATCGGAAGGGGAAAAACTTACCCACGTCTCACCTTGGCCGAAATCGCGCGAACAGAGAAAGAAGAGAGCCGACGGCTTCGATCTGGGCAGCAGCGGCGCTACGGCTCACGAACGGCGGCGCTCGGCTGGCTCCGCAACAGGGAGGAACTGAGAGAGAGAGAGACCGAAAAGAGGGAGAGCTCGCGGATAGAGACCCCACGAGAGATAAAAGGAACTCGCGCGCGAAGGGGCGGCGCGACGAGGGCTGGCCGAACGGCTTCAGGCGGCGGGGGCTAGGGACAGACGGCGCGAATGGCTAGGGGGGGTGGTCACGCGTGAAGATGGGGAAGAGATGAAAGAGTTAGGGTTTTGCTTCCTTTTCTTTTCCCTTGAGCTATTATTCTTTTAACCCATTTCCTCTATCTCTTAAAAGCCCAAAAATAGCCATTATTCAACCAAACCACTATTCAGCGTACTGAACTTAAACGCAAAAATATCTCAACCGAATACAAATCAGGTCCATCAACTTAAAAAGAGATTTATTTCAGTAACGCTAAGCACCCATAGGAATAACATTCAACAATAAGACTTTTATTAACTCCCAAGATACAAGCCAGGTTATAATCAAATTAACCTTGTTCTTAAATACAAGAGAATTAACACACTGAAATGCTCGGGGCGTTACAAAACATATGTTTTAGTTCCTATTTCCTAATGTTTGAATATTTTTTCAATTTAGTACTACTGTCTAAAATGTTTCTGTTGAAGGAGAAATTTTGACCAATCACAAATTGTCTCGCCATTATTTAAAATTAATGACGAAATTACAAATAATTAAATTTGGGACCAATTATAAATTGACATGTGTCCCAAATTTAATTTGAAGACAAAATTGGCCAATTATAAATTTATAGAGCCAAATTTCTATTTGATCAATTAATCAAAATTAAATTATTTTGATCAAATTAATTAATTTAACCAATTAATTAAAAAAATAATTATTTGGATCAAATTTGGGTCTTTTAAATATTTGGGTCATATGGTTTTGGGTCAAATATGAACCAAACCCAAGACTAAATAGTTGAGCCCTTATTTCAAAAAAAAAAAGTTGAGCCCAAGACCAATAAAGCCCAAACCCAAGTTGTTGGCCCAAAAGTCACCAGGGCCCATCCAGCGAGAACTTTATAAACAGAGGGGTTCTCTTCCATTTTATGGGGGAGAAGTTGGAAGCTCTTAGCCAGAGTCAGAGAATTCAGAGAAACTCCACCAAGACTTCTTGAACACTGAAGACCCTTCAAGACTAGAAGACTTCAAAAATCCTTGAAGATCGAAGACCCTTCAAGACTAGAAGACTTCAACAATCCTTGAAGACCAATGACTCTTCAAGACTTTAAGACCCCAAGACTTCTCGAAGACTGAAGACCCTTCAAGACTAGAAGACTTCAACAATCCTTGAAGACCAAAGACTCTTCAAGACTTCAAGACTAGAAGACTTCAACAATCTTTGGAGACTAAAGACTCTTCAAGATTTCAAGAATCCAAGGCTTCAAGACTTCAAGACTCCAAGACTTGTTGAAGACCAAAGACTCTTCAAGACTTCAAGACCCCAAGACTTCTTGAAGACCAAAGACTCTTCAAGACTCCAAGACTTCAAAAACTCCAAGAATCAATTGAAGCTTCAGACTCGAGAACAAGCGCTATAGCCCTCGAGTGAAACACATTCACACACAAGAGAGAGAATAAAAGGATTAAAGTTAGAGATTGTACACCTACACGCATATTATATCAATACAAATATATTGTTTATTCCACATGTCTCCATCCTTCGAAGTTACGTGTGAACAGTTTCAACTTACCTAATATATCTTAATATTTTTTAAATTTTGTCAATCTGGTTAGTAAATGTTTAATTTGGTTGATAATAAATCTACGTGTTAAAATACTTAATGAATTAACATAAATTTAAAGGAGAAAATTGGTTAAAAAAAATTAAAGGAGAAAAAATCATATAGAATAATAAAACTCAAACATTCCACTAATTTATTAAAATTTTAGAAGAGAAATTAGAAAGTTTAGAAAATTTCTTTTTCTTTTTTTTTTTTTTCTAAATTTTCACAAATTTACTAAGTATTATGTCATATAAATTTATCATCCACCAATTTTAATATTTACCAGCGGTAATAAAATAAATTGAAAAATGTTAAAGCATAACAGATTATATTGAAAATTTTTAAACTATGGGGACTAAATTGAAAAAACAAATACCAAAACATTAAAAGACAAAAACATATATACATTTTTTTTTTGAAAATATCAAAAACATATATACATACATATATATGTATATAGCGTATTGAAATATGTAGCATTGATTGTGAAAAATCTCATCCTATTTTGTGTGGTCCGAGATTCTAAAGTTGTACCTATATTTATTATATGATTTTACTTATTTAAGACAGCAAGTTGTCCTCTACCACATAAATCCAAGCTACACATTTAACTTTACAAATCACAAAATGACAAACTAGCCATAATGTTTTATAATCCCAATACAAGTTACACAAATTTGACAATCAAGCTGATTAAAATCACGAGCTAACATGAACATATCTCAATTGACATAAAGCTCGTATATTAACGATTAAGAGGTTTACAATTCATATTCTCCCACCCCCACAAGTTGTAAACTAATTAAAATCACAAGCCTACATTTGCTTATATAATTATTTAGGTGCCAAAATGAGCATAGCTCATTGGTAATTGAAATATACCCTCGATCAAGAGGTCATAGATTCGAATCTTCCACCTCCAAATGTTGTTGAACTCAAAAGAAAAAAAAAAAAACAAAAACTATTTAGGTAACAATTCATTTTTTTTTACTCCTATAAAATCAATTTTAATTTAAAACTGATGCAATCATCCTATTAGTTATGTTTCAATTTCCTTTTAAAAATTCATAGCTAAATACGAACATTGATCCATAGCTTACCCTAGTCATGATTCAATACGCTTCGGTTGGATCTAGACATTTCTTTATCTAGATTCAATATTTCTATAGTTTGATTTCAAGCATTTAATTAGTTGATTTATGAGAATTCTTCTAATTTACTTTTGAGAAGGTATTAGTTATACCAGTTATACAAGTCTAAGTTTCAACTGACATAAAGCTTGTACTTTTGGTCAAGAGGCCAAAGGATCAAATCCCCCACCTATTATGTTGTCAAAGAAAAGAAAAATTAGGTTTCAACTTGATGTCACCGAAAGTTTAAGATGAAAACGAACTTATCGAGCTACGTTGTTGAGGGAGGGGCAAAGGTGACTTTTCCATGGGCTATTATTTAAATGGTGGGAGGGAATAATGGGAAGAAGGGTAAATAAGAAAAGGGGGAAGTGGGAAATGGAAAGGGGCAATTTAGAGAATGAAAAGGAAAGGGAGGAAGAGAGGGGGTCTGCCATAATTATTGGAATCCCTCCCAATGGGTTGGTTTTGGCAGCATTGGGCATTAGGTCAACAACTAGGAACAGTTTTTGGATCTTTATCACTTTTATTCTCTTTTCATCAAAACCCTCCCAAAAATATTTTCTTTTCTTTTTTTTTTTTTCTTAAAAATAAATTTCATTCTAATAATATCATCAATCATGCCCTTCTTTTTTCTTTTTCTTTTCCCCCCTCCTTTCCAATATGCTTCCCCCCCTTGTGTTTTTTGTGTATGGACCAAAAGTTTACACCTCACCCTCTTTCTTTCACTATCTCCATTGTCTTCTTCCTCCTCAATTTTTGGCTCTCTCTCTCTTATATATATATAGAATAATGTATTTTTAAATTTAATATGTGAAACAAATCAAACTGTGTGTGGTTTCATTAGTTAGAGACAGTGTTATTAATCCTCATCATCTTATTTAGAATATTATATTATAAAAAATATCTAATTGGTTAATGATACAACTTTAAATATGTTGGGACCAAAGTGAGCATAGCTTAGTGGTAATGGGCATGTATCTTTGACAAACAGGTCAAAGGTTCGTATCCTCCCACCTCCAATTATTTTTTAACTCAAAAAAAAAAAAAAAAAAAAAACTTTAAATATGTTGGGATATTTACATGCTTAAAAAACAGAATTCTTATGGAAGGTTTCGTTTTTAGAAATATTATTATTATTTTTTTAGTACATCAACATTTGGGGGGGGGGGAATTCGAACTCTAAGCTATGTTCGAAAGTATCTGTGGTTGTTGGGATTCAAGCCCAAGTCTCCACGGCCACAATGTGGCCACTAAACTACAACCACTTCATACTCATTACACTACAAGAAATTCACCTTTTCCCGACGCGCAAAAGCGTCGGCAAAAGTCAGTTTTCGCGTCGGCAAAGGTTCTCTCGACGCATTTTATGGCGTCGGGAAGAAAGTCGAAAAAAGGTAGTCGGCAGAACCTCTGCCGACGCCACTTTTAACGGCGTCGGCAGAACCGGGGTCTCTGCCGACGCCATTTTACGGCGTCGGCAGAAAGTCATCCGGATTACTTTCTGCCGACGCCACATCAATGGCGTCGGCAGAGATAGTCTCTGCCGACGCCATCGATGTGGCGTCGGCAGAAAGTGATTTTTTTTAAAAATATATATATATATATATATATATATATATAATTAATTAATTAATTTAATTAAAAAACACAATTAACAAAATTGCATTTTATTTATTTCCACAAATAAAATACATATGTTCATACATGATTCCTAATGAGCACATAAATTAAATACATAAATACAAAAGTTGGTACACAAAATTAAAGAGTTATTAAATGAAAAATAAAAGCGCGTAAAAAGCCTTTCGTCACTTAACGAGCTCTTTGTGGACTCCAAAAGATACACATGTGTCCAACCATCCACTCTAATCACCTATATAAAAGAAAAAAGAGATGTTAATTATGTTAATATAAGTAGTCAAACAATTTAAACACAATAATGAACCTAACTTCTTAAAAATGTATACCAATCTCAATATTGAAACTTAATAACATAATAACATAAACCAATCAAAAGTGAGAAAACACACAGAGCAAAACTCACTCATAATCCACCAAAAAATATAACAACCTTCGACTTATCTCATAAACTAAAACTTAACAATCTCATCAACTAAAACACAATAACTATAACCAACAAAAGAAACATAATAACTTACCACTAAATGAAACACAATAATTATAACCAACAAAGAACTTAAGAACTTATAAAATAGTCATGTTTATCTCTCTTACCACCAACTAATAAAACACAATAGCTATAAACTCTCAACCTCAAGATTGAACCATAATATAACCAACAAACAATTTAAAAACTTATCACCATAATATAACCAACAAATAACTTAAGAACCAACAAAGAACGTAAGAACCAACAAATTACTCCTAACACGCAATCAAACTCTCATAAAACATATCAATCTAAACTTGAACATAGTCCTACAAATGTCAAACTTATGACACCCTCACCCCCAACTCAAAGTCATCTAAGAACAAAGTTAAAGTCATTTAAGAACAATCTAACTAAAGGTAAGAAATTGAACAAACAATTCTAGCTTAAAAAACTAACTACAATATATTTTGCTACCATAGCTGCAGGATAGCAACAATATAAACTGAAACTAAAAGAGCATTCAAAAGACATAATCTTACCCAAAATCTCGGTTCAACTTAGTTCGAACGTCTCGCCAAGCAAACACATATTTTCTTCTCTGCTTTAAACACATAAAAAAACATCTATGAGCCCAATGAAAAAATCTAGACCATACAATAATTTTCATCCTATGAATCCATATATATACGTACCTACAATTAATCCATCTCAATGAACATTACAATAAAAACTTAAACTTATAAACAATCTCTCTAAGCAACAACCCACCCCTTACACTCAAAGCAATTTCTCACCCCTCCTCAAATCAATCTCTAAACATCAACCCTCTACTCAAAAGGTTTTTTTTTTTTTTTTTTTTTCTCCATTGCATCAACCATTAAAAACAAAACATATTGCCAACTATAATGAACAATCAAAATTTTATAAGTCTAAGATCAAAACATATATACAAAAACAACCAAAAACTTCAAACCTTTAAAAAATAATAAACATAACATCAACGAACTATCATAAACAAAAATAAACGTAAACAAAAACATATCCTTTTATACATCAAACACATTCAAGCATTTTGTGTACACTTCACACCCAAACTTCCAATGGACATTGAATGATGAACCATAAATAAGAAACGAACAAACCTCTCGAAGAACATAATTATAAGAACACAACCGGCCCCTAACTCGACTTAAGCCAATCCTATTAACTAGAACTCTCAAGTCAATCTCCTTTGCATAAGTAAGATCACAATAACGAACACATTAACCTCCCTCCCTAATTCTCAACTACATTCACTAAATTCTAATGGACGTAAAAACTATCAATCCTTCCACTAAAACCACATTTACAAATCTCACTACTAACTCTACTTAAAAGATAAATGAAACAACATCTCCCTTTTTAAAACATAAGTAAAGTGAAAAAACAACAAAGACTCCCCCCCCCCCCCCACATTTTATTCATGTTTTAATTACACAAACATGTTTCACATCACACTTTGAACACAATTTATCAGCACAAGTAAATTTAAAATCATACTTAAATCATACAAGAAGCTCAAAATCGAAATTTAATCACATAAACAACCTATAAATCACATTTTAATCACAAAAAAAAAAAAAAAAAAAAAAACTCAAAAATGAAGTTTAATGATTTAAATAACATCCAAAGCACACTTCTAATCACACAAATAAGCTTCAAAACTCAAAGAAGGTTTCATTCAAGCATTACATCAAACACATTGAGGGCACCAACTCAACCCAATTCAATAGAACCCAATAACATCTTCTCAAACCATAAACATATCGCCAACTAAGTTAATTTTTCTCAACATTCTCACAACCACAAACTACACAACTCAATCTCAAACTTTAAACTCCAAACTTCCAACAAACAATCTCAAATTCAAAAAACAACTACAATAAGTTTATCCTAACATATCCAACCTTATAAAGTTAACCACTAAACTAATAGCTTGACATAAGAACATGAATCTAAGAACTAAGTTAGCAAAGAAATCAATAAAAAAAACTAACCCAAATGAAGTGCTTTAACGAAGAGAGTGAGGCGGCGGAGGGCGACGGACGACGAGATGCGACGGCGACGGACGACGAGGCGAACTGCGACGGAGGGCAAGACGACGGAGAGAGAACAGAGAGCTCGAGAGGGGGTTGTCAAAATCGAGAGAGAGAGGCGAAATGAGAAGAGGGAAAAAGTTAGGGCTTTTTTGCCCAGATTTTTGCCGACGCCATTAGTAACGGCGTCGGCAAAAACGACCTCTCTCTCGGCGCCGTCAGACAACGTCGAGAGAGAGTTAGTTTCTCTCGACGCCGTTTTTAAGTGCGTCGAGAGAGACCATTTCTGCCGACGCCGTCACTAACGGCGTCGGCAGAGGGCAAAGACTAAAATTAAGTGTTTTATTTTAGGGTTTTTTTCGTCCAGATTTCTCTCGACGCCATTTTGACGGCGTCGAGAGAGAGTCATCCCACCATGTTTCTCCCGACGTGATTTTTTTGACGTCGGGAGAATAGGTTCTCGCGACGCCATCTGCTGGCGTCGAGAAAGAGTTCGTCGGCAGAACCATTTTTTCTTGTAGTGTTAAGAATGATCCTATTAAATCATTGATGTAAATATATACTGATTAATGATAATCACTACTATATTTGTATTTTGATAATGCAATATTTTTAATTGTTTTTTAGTCGCTATTTTTATAATATTTTACCTAAATTATGTTACATTTTTTTTCTTACAAAATGTAGGGTGGAGATTTGAATCTATGACTTTCTGGTTGAGAGTACAAGCATTATCCTAATTGAGCTACATTTGTTGCTGTACCCTTTTGTAAAAATAGTATATTTGTAAAATTGATTTTGAGATGTTGTAACTTGTTTGTTCTTTCTATACTTATTTTTTATTTTTTAAATTTGAAAATTGGTTGCTGTGAATGTCTGTATTTGTTATTAAAGATTAATATTGTTATGGTGGTATTTTTGTTATTCTTTATCTATATTTCTATCATAATTTGCTCATGGGCTCAGTTTGTTTTGGGAGTGGCCCAATATTTCTTTTGTTTTGGGCCACACTTGGGCTTAACAAAAGAAACATTGCATGTGGATGTTGGTGGAAAGGAACAAAATTTAGGGTTTTCTTTTTTCTTTTATAAATTTTTAATAAATTAAATTGTGAAATAGGATATATAATAATTTATTATTTGTATGGTACTTTATTTATTTATTTTTTTAAAAATAAACATAAGAATTGGGAGTTAATAGAGTCATGAGCATATATACTTTTGCAAGTTGAGTTATGTTCCCGTTGTCAAAAGTTAATAGAGTTGTAATTGTCACTCAATCCGATTCAATAAATCCGATTCAATAAAACATTGGATAATAAATATAGGTTAGATATATTCTCAGTATATTTCATTTTCAATTCCCTCAATAATCATCAGAATCTTTTGCGTACAAAGTTTTTTAATCAAGTTTTTATATCAACTAGAAAACAGTATAATGTAGTTTAATACATGTTTGCTTTCCTTTATGAATTTCTAGTTTAAAATCAAATAATACGGTTTAAAATTCTAAAACTTCAGTTGCTATCAATTTTAAATTTTGCTTTAAAAGTTTTTGTTATAAATCTTGACCCATTTGAAAAATAAACACAGAATTTTAAAACTAATTCTTTCAATATGCTTAGTTGCAAGAATATTTAAGGCCTTGTTTACTTACTTGTAATGGGAATGAACTGCAATCGTAATGAATTCAATATGAATGGAATCTACTAATGAGATTCCTTTGATGTTGTAATTTACTTGGAAATGGTTATGATCATATTCACAATTCCATTCATGTTGTCTATCCATTGGGAATCATAATGGAATTATGCATGATTACAAGAATGCTCTTGCTCTTGCTTTTGATCATGTCACCAATGCACCAATGAGGTTACTGTGAAATCGAGAGCGAGAGCAAAAGATATATTGGGTTTGTGAGTACAATTCCAGAGAAACTCTTAATACACATTGACACATTGACTGATTTAGATGAAAACTTCCGACAGTAGATTATCAGATTTCCTCCTCCTCCTCCTCCTCATCTTCTTCTTTGTCTTCTTCGACATCTTCATATTCCGGGTTGGAGCATAACCCCTTGAATTTGATCATCGTCTAGGCGTCCCCACCATCTCTAGGGTGTTGGGTTTTATGCTCTAAAACTCGTCGATAGTAAATGTAACACTTGACTGTTCGTTAACAAAGAGTTATTTTATTTTAATAAAGCGTTATTGATTATATATGTATTAGTCTTGCCTAAATAACCACAAATCCAATAAACTAAGAACCCCGGGCTATATTATGAATACTTGAACTTTATGTAGTGACATATAAAAGTGGATCAAGTTCAAGAAAATAGCCTAAATGGTCTATAGTACAGGAATAAGGCTGAGTACCTTATCCTAGAGACACTATGGACGTGACTCAATTTGTATTTAGTACAAACGATGTGATCCTGAATCGTTCGTGTGGAGATATGTGAGTGGGGGCGTCATGTGCAATGAGTTTGCATAAGACCGGACTACGAGATAAGTCACTTTCACTTTATAACGTCGTTTACTAATGAAACTGACTATTTTTTGCGATGATCGAGGTAACTTGATCTTAATTCTGAGCTAACTATGAACTCCTTTTTATTTGGGATTGTCCTTTGATTTGTATGGGTGAGAGTGGTCCGAGTTTGCCGACTCAATAAGCCTACCATTTTGGAGATGAGACCGGGTAGATAGTTGGGGACATAGTCCTGCAAGACGGAATTCACTCTTACTCGTTTTAGGGATAATAGAGAGGTTGTTCCCTTAAGTGCTGACTCTGGGTCTTGAACAAGGGGTCCCACCCTCTCATTGTCCCGATAGGGACTCGGTTTGATGGTAGAACCATAAACCAATTGTTCATTAGAGGGTCAGTGGGACTTAAGGAGCAAGATGTAACTTTAAGGGTAAAACAGACATTTGACCCAGTTCTAGTTACGAACAACTTGTGAAGGATCGACTTACTAATCATGGTTATATCGAGTGGACAGAAATATATCTACAGTGAGAGGAGTGCAACTACTAGGCTATAGTGGGAGTGTCCCGGTAGCTAACGAATGTTGATTAACTAGGTTAATGAGTTTAGCCGGTTATTCTCGAATTGTTGGAGCCCATGATCTATAGGTCTATTAGGTCCCCTTGCTAGCTCATATAGGAATAAACCTTAGAACAGTATGATGGGAGAGTTTAAATCATTCAAATTCGGTTTAGGGAATTAATATCGGCTATATACGATATTATCGACATAATGGTTTAATTTTGAATTTAACCATAAATTAAGAGAGTTGTAAATATTTAAATGTGATTTAAATATTATACACGTGAATAGGGATTCATGTTCAAGGAATCGAATTTAAGAGAGTCGGGATTGGGTGAAAAATATTAATTTAATATTTGATATTAAATTAATTAATTAAATTGTTTAATTAATTATTTAAATTAATATTATTTAAAATTTAAAAAGAATTACATTTTTTTAATTAAAATTGAATTTTGAATTGAATTTTAAAATAAAAAAAAATACTTGAATTTTAGGTGGTGGTGGATTACACCACCTCCATGCATGAAACCACATTAAGCCACCACTAAACCCACTCTTAATTCCCATCTAATTGGTGTCAATTTTTTGTGCAACTCAGTTGCATGATCTTCCTCGATAAGTAGAGGATTAGAAGGTGGAAAATCTAAGGAAATTTCGTGGTGTTATGCTGTCAAATTGATCCCCAAATACTAAAGTTCACCAACTCTCAAAAGCTTGAGTTTCAAGCTCTTTCCCTTCCAATTCCCTTCATAGAAGGATCCCACAATCTGTTCCAAGGCCTGAGAATAGCAAGGGAGATCTAGCTGGTGGTCCTTGATCCATTGGTGAGGAGAAACAACAACCAAATTGCTTGAATTGGGAGCTCCAAGAGGTTGGTGTTTCTCATCTTTTTTTTTCGGTTATGAACAATGAATGTTTAATCCTAAAATTGATGTAGTTAAGTGCGCTAGATCCTAAAATTGCTTCCGCATTCTTAATATTAACTCTTTCATACGGTTGGTTGAAGAGATGAGAGAGGAGCAACGTGAGTTTGGACCATTCAAATGGACAAATACATAACAATAATAAAC
Source organism: Luffa aegyptiaca (assembly GCA_017139565.1). Lineage (NCBI taxonomy): Eukaryota > Viridiplantae > Streptophyta > Magnoliopsida > Cucurbitales > Cucurbitaceae > Luffa > Luffa aegyptiaca. Next base: position 17,452,077 of record CM029397.1, read on the forward strand.
TTCTCATTAATTACAGTTTGGATCAAATCCTCCTCCTCTACCTTAACCTTATCATAGATGAATTTGATATTATCATGTGATCATACCAACATCTCACAACAAATTTCCATCACAAATCATGGTATTCCAACAAATGATAGGCCTTAAGATTTTACCATCCTCAAGCCAAAATCAATAAAGAAAAAACTTAACACAATCAATTTTGAGTTATGTCATCTTTAGGTCTAATTAATATTTTACCACTCTCTTCCCTTCTTATTACCACATTAACTCATTTTTATTGGGTTACACTTTCCTTACTCCCCAAATCTGTCCATCTTCCCCCTCCCTCTCACCCTTTAAATCCAGTCAATCATGGTGTAATGAACGAGGTTCCCTCCCACTTCTCTATTTCATCAGGAAGGTTAAAAATAGGTTTTATTCTGTTTTTTTGTTGTTGTTGGGTGTAGCAAGATTGATAGGTTACCTGTTTGAAAAACAAAAACAAGTATGAAAAAAAAAAGGTAAAAATCAACAATCAGTATAATCAATCCCAAATAAAAATAATAAAATCGCTCCCAAAATCAAATTAGACCCTCTAATCAACCGAAATTCGATCAAAACGAGAAAAAATCAAAACCAAATGTCAACTCCGACAAATTCAGATTCAAAAGGAAGATTCAATTCAAAATCAAGATCCATGTCTTCAATTGAAAATCAAAGAGTGCTGGAGAATATAATCGTTCGAACGATCGGGATGAACAAGAAGAAAGCAAAAAACAAAAATGAAATCGAAAGAAAGCTGTAAACATAATAGAAATAAAAGAGAAAATGCCTCTTTTTTGTATGTGTTTCTTAGTGTGAGAGGAAAAGAAAACTTGAAGTTGTTGAACGTAGAAAATCGAGGAAGAGGAACGAAAATGGGAGGAAATAAACGGAAATGAGAGAAACTACTTTGAGTAGTTTCTCAAATTTGACCCCAATTTTGGAAATGTTTTTAAAATTCTAGAAATTAGAAATGAGAAGAATTATCAAAGAAGTCCATTTTTTTTTAAAAAAAAAAGAGAAATGGGAACCAGAAACAGGAAACATGAATTTTATCAAATAGGCCCTAAAAGCTTCTCTGGGTGTAACATCCCAGGTTTTTCAACCACTAGCCTAGCGGCGCTACTACAACTCTAAACCAACTAAACCGTGTGCACCGAAAATTTCGGTAGCATAATGACGTAAAACTGGCTAATCTAAAATTTTTCAACACCTGATAAGTCACAAAACACTTCTAAACATTCAACCCAACTCCACCAAACTACATTTCAGATTGCACAACCGAACTTCTCTATACGAGTTAGGCCTCGTAGCAACAAGCATAAGTAAAACATGCACAAATCACATTACTAACTCAACTTTTATTAATACTAGCAACTCACCCCAAAAGAATACCAACTAAACAACTTTTATTCTGTGATTATGTTCCCAGCTCCTCACTCGATCTTGTCCCCAAAATGGTAGGCTTATTGAGTCGGCGTGCAAGCCACTCTCACCCATACAAATCAAAGGACAATCCCTCACGGATAGGAGTCCATAATCCACTCAAGATTGAGACCAAGTTGCCTAGGTCATCTTAGTGAAATAGAAACCTAGCTAGCTAACAGTGTTATAGCTAGTGGTTAACTATTTCGCGGTCCGGTCTTATGCAAACTCATTGCATAGGATACCCCCACTCGCATGTCCACTACATGAATGCGTTGGATCATTACGTTTGTATCATAATACAAAGCGGGCTGTATCCATAGTGTCACCAGGATAAGGTACCAAGCCTTATCCCTATACTATAGACCCTTTAGGTTGTATCTTGAACATTGATCCCCGTATGTCCCTACTGTTGGGAAAAAAATGCGGAATACAAATAACAATAATATTATGACGACAATCAATAATATTATAACTATCTCCCCTTCCATAGGTTAACCCAAACAAGCCAAAAATAATAGTCACGAAAATAATAAAAGCGATAGGGAAAAAAGAACGACACAGAAAAATATACTGGTTCGCCCCAAGCTCGGGACTACGTCCAGTCTTCTGCAACTGCAGGTTCTACTAGAATTTGAGAGATTACAGAAAGCCTTCAATAATGCCACAAACTAACCCTCAATAGCCCAACAATAGCTATTGACTTCCAAGTATCACAATCCGATAGCTTGGGATAAACAAAGAAAAATACCCTCAACCCAACACAAGAGAATAAATCTTATTCTCTCAAGAAAAACCTCAATGCCGCCACTCAATTTTGCTCTCAGTCGAAAAGCCACTCTGCCGTTTTTCTTCCTTTTATGTGTCTGTCGCAGCACAAGAGCATATATATATATATATATATATATAGTGAAACCTAATGATAATGGGCCAAGCCCATTATTCTTTTCTTTTATCTCAGCACGACAATAGAGGGGCTGGTTGATTTTGTCTCCACACGCCAACAATTTCCCACTTAGAGACAAAATAACGATCTCATCTCCCATTGCAACAAAACTCTAAACATCTTGGCAAACTCTAAGGATCTACTCCCACTACAACTGTTATCTCTGATCTTCTTGGTAAACTCCAAGGCTCAAAATACCTGAAAAGCAACAAACTCACAAAAATAGGCAACTATCAGAATATAACTGTAGCTCATGTTTGCTCGCCCTGAGGTATGGGCTAGCTACATGGACCTGTCTCCCAGACGAAAAAGACAGACACGTATTCCCATTTCAGCTAAGTGGTGTCACCTGTCATCTTCTTCCAACCCGAACAACTGTTCCTGAAGAAGATACACTCTGAGAATGGTTTGAATCCTCTATTCAAACCTGTTACCAAGCTAGAGACCTGACCTTTGACCTTAGCAACTGCTCTGGCCTTCCACTTTGATGCCTCAACTCGCCTAAGCGACTTCTTCAATTCATTCGAGCGTCTGACAATTGGGGATTCATGATAGCCATCAACTTTCTCTCCTAGACTTCCCAATTGTTTCTGAACTGAAGGATCTTGATCGGACTGATTGAAATTGGCTATCCTTACTGCTGGCTCAACTGTACCTCTACAACTACCATCTGCAGCTTTAATCGACATCTACTGTCTCTTTGAACCTTTGGCAACATTCCACTGACATCTGTACAGTGTAGATTTCCTGTGACCAACTGCCACTACCTGGGATCCGAACTTGAGTTTACACTGGCGACTACCAAACTCACACATGTAACCATCATCTTCCAACAACTTACCAATAGAAATAAGATTCATCTTGATATTAGGCACGGACCTGACATCTCACAGTACCAATTTACCTCCACATTCTGTCTTTAGACTAACATCTCCAATCCCTCTAGTCTTGGAGGTTCTACCATTCCCCATCCTCACTAGGCCATGATGCCCTCCTATGAATGATGTGAACAAACTCCTATCTGAAGCTATGTGAATAGAAGCTGCACTGTCTAATATCCAATCTAATGAGTGGTTACTATACTTTGTGTCACTCTCAACACAAACTAAGACAACATCCTCCACTATATTTGCCTCTGGTTTCCTTTTCTGATCCTCTTTAAATTTCCTACACTAACTCTTGAAGTGACCTTTCTTATGGCAGTAAAAACATTCTTCCTCATTCCTATATTTCCACTTTTTCCTACTGCTACTCGATTTATTTTCTTCATCTACCTTATCTTTACCTTTAGTCATAACCAAAGCTGACCCTACTGTAGACTCTTTATTACTACCCTGCCTACGAATTTCCTCAACTATGACTAAATCACAAACTTCTGAGAATTTTAAAGTGTTATTTCCAGTCGAATTAGACACTGCTGTCTTCATCGTTTCCCAACTATCAGGTAAAGACGTTAACAACTCAATAACATTCACCTCATCAAAAAACTCTACCTTAACAGATTTTAACTGATTAATCAAAGTGGTAACCTCATTAATATAGGAATTCACAGAAACATCCTCAAACATTTGCATGTTGAAAAACTTCTTAGCTAGGTAGACCTTATTATTTGCAGAGGGTTTTTCATACCTGTTTGTAAGCGCTTCCATCAATTTGACTGCAGTTGTCTCATGGGCTACTAGACTTGCCACATCCATCGACAAACACATTCTTATGGTTGCAACTGCCTCTTCATCTAGAGCTTCCCAATCTTTGTTTGTCATCCCTTTTGGTTTCTCCTTCAATGCCTTATGCACTTTCTTGCAAGTTAAATAATCCTTGACTTGCATATTCCAATATCCAAAATTTTTCCCATCGAACTTCATGATTTCGTCGAAACTTTTTGGCTCTACAAAACCCATGACTCCTGAACCAAAAGCTCTAATACCAATTGTTGGGAGAAAAATGCGGAATACAAATAACAATAATATTATGACGACAATCAATAATATTATAACTATCTCCCCTTCCACAGGTTAAGCCAAGCAAACCAAAAATAATAGTCACGAAAATAATAAAAGAGATAGGGAAAAAAGAACGACACGAAAAAATATACTGGTTCGCCCCAAGCTCGGGACTACGTCCAGTCTTCTGCAACTGCAGGTTCTACTAGAATTTGAGAGATTACAGAAAGCCTTCAATAATGCCACAAACTAACCCTCAATAGCCCAACAATAGCTATTGACTTCCAAGTATCACAACCTGATAGCTTGGTATAAACAAAGAAAAATACCCTCAACACAACACAAGAGAATAAATCTTATTCTCTCAAGAAAAACCTCAATGTCGCCACTCAATTTTGCTCTCAGTCGAAAAGCCACTCTGCCGTTTTTCTTCCTTTTATGTGTCTGCCGCAACACAAGAGCATATATATATATATAGTGAAACCTAATGATAATGGGTCAAGCCCATTATTCTTTTCTTTTATCTTTGCACAACAATAGAGGGGCTGGTTGATTTTGTCTCCACACGCCAACATCTACATACTAGTTCAAGCCTCATACTAACAGCCTAGGATGTTTAGTTTATTGGATTAGGTTTAATAAGACAAGATTACTCAATACTAACACAGATAAATGAATAATGCATCATTTTATTAATGTTCGGTCAAAAGTTACATTTACTATCTACGAGTTTTAGGGCATAAAACCCAACTAGCAGCATGAAGCCTCAGTTCCTCGTGTTTTTGCCTCTGTCCAACAACATTATTGGGTGTGTTTCGACGTCGTGTAGCGATTCCTGTGAGTTTAAGCGCTTACCCGATCTTGATTAATGTTGGAATCAAAATGCCCATTGCCTTATGTGCTGGAATATCTAAGTTAGCCTCGAATTTTTGTCTTGCAGCGCCGTCTTTGTTCAAATCGTGGGTGTCTCGGCGTTGTTTAAGCAATTCTGGTAAGTCTAGGCATTTACCCATGCTTGGTTGGTGTTTAGATTAATTTGCCCATGTCGTTTAGGTGCTGGAATTTTAATGTGGTGTTGGATTTTCTGTTCTGCAGCGTCGTCTAAGTGTTCAATTGAGTTCGGAACACTTTAGCTTGATCACCCACTGCCCAAGGATCATTCTAGCGCATTGTTAGAGGTTAGAATAACTCGTCTAGTGTGAAAGCGGGTCCGTTTGAGTAAGTTTTATTACTGTCCCTAGCTTGTTAGTCTTAAGTTGTGTTGCCCATTAGATGTTCTAGCTTTAGTAGCATGTGTAGTTGTTGCCCATTAGTTGTTTAGACTCTTAAAGTGTTGCCCAATCGTTATAGGTCCTAGAATATGCTTTTAAATGGGTCATCGTGACTGTTTTGGGTAAAAAGCATGTAGTTTATCAATGCCCATTTAATCTCGTTGCCTTTTTAGTTTTGCCAACCCTTGTAGGTTCTTAAAGCATGAATAAATGAGTTTATGCTTGCTGTCCAGAGCCTAAAAAGCATGCTAAATAGGTTTCCATTAATTATCTAGGCCTCAGTTGCATTGCCTAAGCCTTAGGAGCTCTTAGAATGTCTTGCATGTGCCTAAATCACTTGCTGTCCGTTGGGTTTCCAGAGTGAGTAAAAATGAGATATAAAAAGACTCTAGAACTTTGTGTAAGTATACACAGTCTGCAGCAAGTAATAAGTATTTATCGAATCTAGGGTCTGAATGAGCTTTCACTTTATCTATTTTGTTTAGTTTTTCAATGGTTTCAAAAGTGGTTAAAATGATTGGTTTTTATAGAGTGCTGAAGCAAAAGAAATGACAGAACAAAAAATAAACAAATAGGCAGACAGATTAGAAACATGCGCTGGTCAGGATTTAGTAATTGTTTTAAAAGATGCTCTAGCAATATTATTGATCATGCAAAACTCTCACAGTCTTATTAGCAGATTCCTCCCGGAACTCCAGATTTTTTAGAATGTGTTTCAACTCCAATGAAGCTCTACCGATCAAGTACTAGGCAACTGGCTATCCCTAGCTCAGTCACTGGCGTTCACCAATACACAATGATCTAGTGTGCTTAACCGCCACACACTCCCTAAATCATCCTTGAAACTAGAGAGAGGTATTCATACCGGCTGGCAAGGCGGACATAAAATAGAAATGAACACAACAATTAATCAAGATGCATCAAATCAATATTTATTACTAGAAATTAAGCACGGCAACTACATGTTCCCTAACCAACCCCTAAAGCTACTTAGTTCATAAGATGCATAGAGACACACGTTACAATCTGAGTAAGCATATCCATATTTACAAAATAATACAAGAAAATATTAATTCCCTTGATCAGCTTGCAAATGATGGTTTCCTTGATGGTCTCCAATCTCTCTCCTCTATTCGGCTCCCAAAAGTGGAAATGAGTATGATCTCCTCCCCAAAAGTGGAATGTATTTGACTTGGGCGGAGTTCTAGACCGTTCTTAGAAATCCTCTGCATTTTCTTCTCGAACTTCCTTTGTATCCGCAACTCTCGGCTCAGTCTGCTCTGGGTTTTGTACTTCTGGCTCCCTCGGATTGTCTTCTTCAACCACTATGGCAGCAACATCCTCCGCCACCTTCTCTACAACTTCTTGATCCTCAGCCCTCTGCTGTCTTCTGCTCCTCTTAGCTTCTTTTTCTTCTGGTGCCTTCTTCTTCTTTGCTTTCACTTTTGGTGCTTCGGGGGTAACAGGTACCTCCTCTTCCTCATTATCCCTCTCTTTTCTTGCTTTCGTTTTCGCCATCGGAGATTCAAAGGAAGTTTATCGCACACAGAGAAAGAAGAAGAATATAAACGGCAAGAGATGAACAAGAAGATGAAATGAGAATAACTTACCGTAAGCTTGTGAATAAATAGGGCTTCAGCAAAATAAATCGTAACCGAAAGATTTTGCCCCTCATTAAATGGAATTACCGTTCAAACCCCATGCAATCTTGTAATTTAAATCCATCAACGGTAAAATCTTGAATTTCAATCGCCCACAGTAAATAATTATGTGCTGTCAAACGGCTAAGCCGTTGGATTATCCCTGCGCGACACGTGGCAGCATCCATGCAATTTACCTGCCCACGGAAAATTCAAAATCAAACGGTAAAAGTAATTAATTCATAACAAAACCCTTCCTATTCGGACGAATTGCCTCAGCCATAACTTTGCCGCAACAACCTTCTGAACAAAAAGATTACCTAAAGAATCTTGGATACGGAATTTAAATTTAAAACAGAAAAATCAAATCTGAAAATTCAAATATAAATTAACCGCTCAAATCAAATATTCTCTTATTTTTATTATTCAAAACCGAATAAATCAGGAGAAGTTTTATTCAAATCTAATCTAAACAGAAATTTAAATAACCGAAAATAAAATCTAAATATAATCTAATCTAATCGGAATAAATAAAAACTAAATAAAAATATTCAAAATCACGATAAAATCTACGGAATTAAAAATAACAACGAACTTAAAATAAATCATGCAAAATTTAGACAAACCAAATCTAACCTAATTCAAATTAAAATCATATCATATCAGCGAAAAAAAAAAAAAAAAAAAAAAAAACTCTGGGAGCTCAAAATATTGCTTTGTGAAATGCTCCCGCAAAAAGCTTGCTTTCTTATTCATCAACCAACTTTAGGGAAGGATATTTCGTCTGGAATTCCTCTCCCCAATAATGTTTCACACGCTGTCCATTCACCTTGAACACTCTCCCATTTTTTTTCATCCTGCAAAGTAATTGCTCCATGGGGGAAAACTTCAATCATAATAAATGGCCCTAACCATTTAGATTTTAGTTTCCCGGGAAATAATTTCAATCTAGAATTATAAAGCAAAACTCTTTGACCCTTGACAAACTCTTTAGGCTTAATTTTCTTATCATGCCACAACTTAGTCTTTTCTTTATACATTTTCGAATTTTCATACGACAATTGGCGAAATTCCTCCAACTCGTTAAGCTGCAACATTCTAATTGCTCCTGCACGACTCAGATCAAAATTTAATTTCTTCAAAGCCCAAAACGTTTTATGCTCAAGCTCTAATGGTAAATGACAAGCTTTCCCATATACTAACCTATAGGGAGACATACCTAGAGGAGTCTTATAGGCTGTCCTATAAGCCCAAAGAGCCTCATCCAACCTAAAAGACCAATCCTTCCTAGATGGATGAACTACTTTTTCTAGAATTGATTTAATTTCCCTATTACTTATTTCAGCTTGACCATTTGCTTGTGGGTGATAAGGGGTAGCTATCCTATGCTTGATCCCATACTTAGCTAAAAGCTTAGTTAAGATATTATTAACAAAATGTGTACCCTCATCACTCACTAAAGCTCTAGGTGTCCCAAACCGCGCAAAGATGTGCGATTGGAGAAACCTTGAAACCGTCTTGGCATCATTCTGATGGCATGCAATGGCCTCCACCCACTTGGACACGTAACCAACTGCCAATAAGATAAAAATATTACCATTAGAAGGGGGAAATGACCCAATAAAATCAATACCCCATACATCGAATAATTCAACTTCCAAAATGTAAGTAAGAGGCATTTCATCTCTAGGCCCTAAGTTTCCTCTCCTTTGGCAGGCATCACATTGCTTGTAGAACCAATGGGCATCCTTGAACAAGGAAGGCCAAAAGAATCCGCAATGCAAAATCCTCATAGCCGTCCTCTGACCGTTGAAATGGCCTCCATACGGCGAAGAGTGACATTGCTCCAGGATTTCCTTTGTTTCGTCACCTGAAACACACCTACGAATAATACCATCAGAGCATTGCTTATACATAAATGGCTCATCCCAATAAAAATATTTCGCATCATGCTTAAACTTTTTCTTCTGCCTCCAATCCATATCAATAGGAGTGACTCCCTTGACCAAAAAGTTAGCAATATCAGCATACCAAGGGACATCCTTCACTACCTTTACCTCAACAGCAAAAAGCTGTTCATCTGGAAAAGAATCTGAAATGGCAGATTGCTTCAGCAAAGATGATGATGGATCAAGACGAGACAAGTGATCTGCAATGACATTCTCTGATCCCTTCTTGTCCTTTATCTCCAAGTCGAATTCCTGCAATAATAAAACCCAACGAATTAGTCTAGGCTTTGCATCTTTCTTAGACATTAAATACCTTATTGCTGCATGATCCGTGAAAACTGTGACTTTGGATCCAACCAAATATGGCCGGAATTTCTCAAAGGCAAACACAACAGCTAACAACTCCTTTTCAGTAGTTGTATAATTGACTTGTGCCTCATTTGAAACCCTGCTTGCATAATATATAGGATGGATAAATTTGCCCTGCTTTTGCCCCAGCATATCACCTACCGCAGCATCACTCGCATCACACATTACCTCAAATGGTAAACTCCAATTAGGTGCACAAAGAATGGGTGCTGAGATTAAAGCAGCCTTTAAAGTTTCAAAAGCCTTCCTACAATCTGCATTAAAGTCAACTTCTAGACCGTTCTTAGAAATCCTATGACCTAACACAATGCCCTCCTTCACCATGAAGTGACATTTTTCCCAATTAAGAGCTAGATGGGTATCCTCACATCTTTTTAACACCTTACCTAAATTAATCAAACAACTCTGAAAAGACCCTCCAAAAACTGAAAAATCGTCCATAAATACCTCAACAGTGGACTCAATCATATCAGAAAAAATTGCTAACATACACCTCTGAAATGTTGCTGGAGCATTGCAAAGGCCAAAAGGCATTCGCCTAAAAGCAAACGTCCCATAAGAGCAAGTGAAAGTGGTTTTTTCCTGATCCTCAGGAGCAATGGTAATCTGGTTATACCCAGAATAACCATCCAAGAAACAGTAGTAGGCCTAACCAGCCAATCTATCCAACCTCTAGTCAATAAATGGTAGAGGGAAGTGGTCCTTACGGGTGGCTTTATTAAGCCTCCTGTAATCTATGCAAACCCTCCAGCCAGTTACTGTCCTGGTTGGGATCAACTCATTGTCTTTATTGCTCACCACCGTGACACCTCCTTTCTTAGGAACACATTGAACAGGGCTTACCCAATTTCTATCTGCAATTGGATAAATAATGCCAGCATCCAACCATTTTATCACCTCATTTTTAACAACCTCTTTCATTGCAGGGTTAAGCCTTCTTTGCTGCTCAATACTCCTAAAGGATCCCTCCTCTAGAGTGATTTTGTGCATACCAAAAGATGGGCTAATTCCCTGAATGTCAGCCAATGTCCAACCTATTGCCTTGCGATATTGCTGCAGCAATTTTATTAAGGCCTCTTCATGCTCCGGCATTAAATCTGATGCAACAATAATGGGCAACGTCTCACCCTCCCCAAGATACACATACTTTAGATGATCCGACAAGGGCTTCAACTCTAAAGTGGGTGCCTCAATCAGGGATGGCTTAATAGGAGGAGCCTTTCTTTGATCTAAATCTAAAGACTCAAAAACATCCTCACACCTAAACACTTCTTTTTCATTTTTTCTTTCTAAAGAACAAACTTCTAAATCTTCTACACTAACCTCTCCATGATTTTCCAAATGTTTGTTTGTCGAATCCTGTATTGCTGTCTCAACAATTGTGTTGTCCAAAATCCTAATGAAAGAGCAATCTTCCATTTCGTCTGGATACTTCATGGCCTTAAACACATTAAATTTCACTTCCTCATTATAAACCCTCATTGTTAATTCCCCTTTTTGAACATCTATCAACTCCCTACCAGTAGCCAAAAATGGACGACCTAAAATAATTGGGACATCTTTATCAGCCTCATAGTCGAAGATAATAAAATCAACAGGAAATATGAATTTATCTACTTTCACTAAGACATCCTCAATTTTACCCTCTGGATATGTGATAGACCTATCAGCTAATTGGAGTGTGACTGTGGTAGGCCTAACTTCACCAATACCTAGCTTTCGATAGACGGAAAGAGGCATAAGGTTAATGCTTGCACCTAAATCACATAGTGCTCTACCTAACTCTCTTCCCCCTATTGACACATGTATAGTAAATGATCCTGGATCCTTAGCCTTGGTTGGTAGCCCATTCTTAAGAATAACACTACATTCCTCAGTAAGAGATACAGTTTCAAACTCACCTAACCTCTTCTTTTTAGTTAAAATATCCTTGAGAAATTTAGCATAATTAGGCATTTGCTCTATAGCTTCTACTAACGGGATATTTATATGCAATTGCTTAAGAATCTCTAAAAACTTCTTAAATTGACCATCTTGATTCTTAGGCCTTTGCCTTTGTGGAAAAGGTAGAGGTGGTACATGGCACATAAGGTGGTTCCACATCTGGAACAGACCCAGATGCTCCAGCATCATTATTGTGCCTCCAGCACCCTGACCAGACTCCAATTCTTTCTCAACAACAACATTTTTATCACAATTATTTTCTACATTCTGGGGTTTACTAGGCTATTTTCTTTCTTCTAGTGGCTTACCACTCCTAAGAGTCACTGCCTTTACCTGCTCCTTACCTTCCCTTTTATGGTGTTCAGTATCTGAAGGAAGTTTCCCTTGAGGCCTTGCCTTCAGCTCATTAGCTAACTAGCCCATTTGCAATTCCAGGGCTCTCATTGAAGCTTGATTACTTTGAATAGCAGCATCTGTACGAGCCATATATTCTTTCATCATTGCCTCAAGAGAACTCTCCGAACTTTGCTGGGGCAAAACCTGCTTATTTTGCTGGGGCAATACCTGCGCTTTAGTAAATCCTGACTGGTTCACCTTTTGCTGTGCTTGCACATTGCTTCCTTGTCCTCCCCATGAGAAATTAGGGTGGTTGCGCCAACCTGGATTATAAAAGTTAGAATAAGGGTTGTTCCTCTGATTACCTACAAAAAACACAGAAGCTGGATTGCTGGGGGAAAACTCGTAGTTGTGATCTTCACCACAATAGACACATGCTTCTTCTGCAACTTGGTTCACCACTGCAGCAGGCACCACAGCTGGCGGTTGCTGATGACTAACCACTGTCACATTTTTAAGAGCGTTAGCTAACATTGCAATATCAGCTCTAATGGTGGACACACCATCTACCTCTAACACACTCTTAACTTTTCTATTTATGCCTCTAACATCCGACCACTGACAACTATTGGTAGATATTCTTTCTAAAATTTCATGGGCTTCATTAAAATTTTTTGCCAAAAGGGCCCCTCCAGCCGAAGCAACAACCATACCTTGGGTTGCTCCATTTAACCCATTGTAAAATGTTTCCATTTGGATACAATGTGGTAATCCATGGTGGGGACACTTTCGCAAAAGCTCCTTAACCCTCTCCCAAGCCTCACTAAAAGTCTCATCCTCAAGTTGCCTAAACCCTACTATTTCACTCCTCAATTTAGCATTCCTATTAGGTGGGAAATATTTACTCAAAACTTTTTCCGCTAACTCATTCCATGTCCTAATTGATCCTGGAGCAAAAGAATTTAACCACGCCTTCGCTCCATCTCTAAGAGAATACGGGAACAAAGTTAATCAAAGGGCATCTCTAGGCACTCCTTGAATTACAAAAGAATCACTAACTCTAAGAAAAGATTTAAGATGTAAATGAGGGTCTTCAGATGACAAACCATGGAACTGACCCACGGTTTGCAACATCTGAAACATTACCAGTTTCATTTCAAAGTTTTCTGCCTCAATGTGAGGACGTGCAATCCCTGGATTTAACTCATCAAACATTGGAAAAGCATACGCTCAAATGGCTCTGGCCCTATCGTTCGCTACCAAGATAGGATTCTCAACCTGAATAATTTGCTGTTCATTTTGCTCCAGCGGCTGATTTTGCTGCAGCACACGACTCTGCTGGGGGTTCGCTGGATCTTCAGGACCTTGCGGGAGACGCGGCACATCAGCCATTGAATTTTGGTTTCTACGCTGCTCTCTCCTTCTTCTCCTGAATGTCCTCTCGATTTCTGGATCAAGCTCGAACCTTACCCTAGGCGGATTGCCCATGCACCAAACTCACACCTGCAAAAACAAAAGAAACAATCAAAAAGTTCTATCACCAAACCACTAAAACACATACACAAAACAGATCAGATAAAAACTTATTCAAGTCCCCGGCAACGGCGCTAAAAACTTGTTGGGTTTCCAGAGTGAGTAAAAATGAGATATAAAAAGACTCTAGAACTCTGTGCAAGTATATATAGTCCGCAGCAAGTAATAAGTATTTATCGAATCCAGGGTCTGAATGAGCTTTCACTTTATCTATTTTGTTTAGTTTTTCAATGGTTTCAAAAGTGGTTAAAATGATTGGTTTTTATAGAATGTTGAAGCAAAAGAAATGACAGAACAGAAAATAAACAAATAGGCAAACAGATTAGAAACAGGCGCTGGTCAGGATTTAGTAATTGTTTTAAAAGATGCTCTAGCAATATTATTGATCATGCAAAACTCTCGCAGTCTTATTAGCAGATTCCTCCCGGAACTCCAGATTTTTTAGAATGTGTTTCAACTCCAATGAAGCTCTACCGATCAAGCACTAGGCAACTGGCTATCCCTAGCTCAGTCACTGACGTTCACCAATACACAATGATCTAGTGTGATTAACCGCCACACACTCCCTAAATCATCCCTGAAACTTGAGAGAGGTATTCATACCGGCTGGCCAGGCGGACATAAAATAGAAATGAACACAACAATTAATCAAGATGCATCAAATCAATATTTATTACTAGAAATTAAGCACGGCAACTACATGTTCCCTAACCAACGCCTAAAGCTACTTAGTTCATAAGATGCATAGAGACACACGTTACAATCTGAGTAAGCATATCCATATTTACAAAATAATACAAGAAAATATTAATTCCCTTGATCAGCTTGCAAATGATGGTTTCCTTGATGGTCTCCAATCTCTCTCCTCTATTCAGCTCCCAAAAGTGGAAATGAGTATGACCTCTTCCCCAAAAGTGGAATGTATTTGACTTGGGCGGCTATCTCCTTTTATAGAGTGATAGAAGGCTTGAATTAGGTTGACCTAGACACATGGATGGCTCTCCTTGCTCCATAAATCCAAGAATAGCTTAACAGAATTCAGTTTGTTAAATTGGCTAACGAGCTGTGACGTGGCAGTTTTGCTCCCAGCTTTGCTCTAGCACAGGCTCCCTTAAGTCGCCCAGCAACATATTCTTCACAAAATAATTTCCAAAGCTTCCATTCTTCTTAATGGGTTAGAACATGCAATATTTATCTAAAAGCAACCCTATTAAGCACAAAAGACACACAAATCACTATAGAAATGAGGTCTAAATAACTCCCTTTTGGAGAGTTATCACTGTCCAACGACTGAAAAACCTTAGTTATGGTCGTTCAGCGTATACCCATGACCCGTTGTGCCTTAGACATAATTGCCCATGGCCTAAAGCTTTTGGGTTTTCATTTTGGGGAATGTTTGAAGGCTGTCTAACAAGGAAATAGGCCTAGTAAGTGGAATTTGGCTTTTCAAGCGTGTCTTAAAGATCTCTAGGTTGGTTCTAACCTTTTAGCTGCCTTTGTGATTTAGGAGCTTATCTTGGTTGCGTTAGGCTTGTTGAGGTTGTATGAAAGCGTTATTATAGGTAAGTAGTTTCTACTTACTAAGCTTGTTTGATTGCATGAAGTATGACTGTTTGTTACCTGCTTTACTCGTATTTGTGTTATGTATGAAATGTTATACGTGAATTGTTCTGCTGTGATCATTAAAGTGCTTTGTATAAAGCATGAAATGTATCTTCTGTGTTGCTTGAGATGTGTACGCTTAAGGTGTTTAAACATGATGAGTGTTTGTCTTAAGCATGTGTTTGGGTGTTAAGCATGATGAGATGTCGTGTTGAGCACATTGAGTCTGGCTTGCATGTTGCATGGGGGTGTGTAGCATGAGTCGGGTGTGAGGCGTAGCACATGGCTCGGAATTCATGTGTCGCGGAGCGTGACGTGAAAACCACGTAAGAGTGGCGCAACACATGAAGCGAAATTCATGTGGGGTAGGTGCGGAGCATGACGCGGAAATCATGTAATTAGCGGAGCATGACGCGGAAATCATGTAAATTGCGGAGCATGATGCAGAAATCATGTAAATTGCAGAGCATGACTCGGAAATCATGTATTAGCGGAGCATGACGCGTAAATCATGTAGTTACGGAGCATGATGCAAAAATCATGTGGAGTCTAGTGTGTGCGTTGCATAGCCTGTGATGCATTTGCATGAGGGTGTTGTTTTTAAGCATGATGTTAGTTTATAGCTTAAAAACATGTTGCTTGTGTTGAGTTTTATGTCCTAAAACTCGTAGATAGTAAATGTACTTTTGACCGAACTTTAATAAAATGATGTATTATTCATTTATCTATGTTTGTATTATGCAATCTTGTCTTATTAACCCTAATCCAATAAACTAAACATCCTAGGCTAATAGAATGAGGCTTGAACTAGTATGTAGGGACATACGAGGATCAATGTTAAGGATTTAGCCTAAATAGTCTACAGTATAGGGATGAGGCTGGGTACCTTATCCTGGTGACACTATGGATACGACCCGCTTTGTATTTTGATACAAACGTAATGATCCAACACGTTCATGTGTAGTTGAAATTCGAGTGGGGGTATCCTGTGCAATGAGTCTGCACAAGACCGGACCGCGAAATAGATAACCACTAACTGTAACACCGTTAGTTAGCTTGGTTTCTATTTCACTAGGATGACCTAGGCAACTTAGTCTCAATCCTGAGTGGATTATGGACTCCTGCCTGTGAGGGGTTGTCCTTTGATTTGTACGGGTGAGAGTGGCCTGCACGCAGACTCAATAAGCCTACCATTTTGGGGACAAGACCGAGCCAGCTGGGAACATAGTCACACAAGATGGAATTCACTCCTTCTCGACTTTAGGGTAAGTAGAGGTGTGTTCTCTTAAGTGGTGTCTTCGGGTCTTGAACGATGGGCCCTGCCCTCTCTATGGCACGAGAGGGACTTCTGTTTGTTGGTTGGACCTCAAACAGGTTGTTCATTAGAGGAGCACTGACACTTAAGGATAAAGAGGTAGCCCAGGGTAAAACGGTAATTTGACCTAGCTGGGGTACGAACACACGTGAACGGCTGACTTGCTGTTGATGGTTGATATCCGTGGACACAGAAATATATCTGCAGTGAGAAAAGTGCAGCTGTGGTTCTCTAGTGGAGTGAACCACAGTTAACGAAAATTGATTAACTTGGTTAATGAGTTTAGCCAATTAATCTCATATTGTTGGAGCTTCTGATCTGTAGGTCCATTAGGTCCCACTAATAGCTCACTTAGAGTGTTGAGGTAATTTTCTAAGGGAGAATTGAATATTCAAAGGAGTTCGAATGTTAAGTTTGAAATATGAATTTGATTCATATTAAAATTATAGGTTATAATTAATGCACATTTGATGTACATTAATATTATAGCTTAATTGAGAGAAATATAGTTAAATATATGATATTTAATTATAATATAAATTAATTGGTGAATTAATTAATATTTTGTTTTAATTTAATTTGATTTAATTAAGTTATATTAAAACTATAGGTTATGTGGAACATTTATATAAAAGTGTTTTATGTAAATGATATTAAATTAAATATTAGTTTAATATAATTAAAATTAGTTAATAATTTTATTATTAATTAATTTATTATTATATCAGTTAAGAAAACTGATCAGTCTTCCACCTACCTAGGGCATCACGCGTGAATATGAGATTTTTAAGGGGAGTGGAACTCTTCATCGGTTGAATAACCATCCTCTTAATTTTACGTTGGTCGAATTACTTTCTCTCTAATCATTCACGCAAAACTCTCTCTCAAACTGGTTTTCTCTGCGTTTCTTTCTATTCTCAAAAGAATCACAGAGATCATATTCTCCAAATTTTCCCTTAGAGAAGTTGCTCCCACAAGCCCCTTGACTACTATCCCGTGAGATTATTACTGCAATCTATTTGGTGGTGTTTGTGGTGAATTTCCAACAAGGAAAAGAAAGAACTCGCTGTTGTTTTTCTACAATCCGTAGGTGAAAAGGCGAAATTACGATCAAGGCTTCATCCAAAGTAAGTTTCTTTGAACCTTGATCGCTAGGATCAATTAATAGATTGATCTAGGGTAATTTTAAGAGATTATATGCATGTTTTATAATGTTTCCCAGCAACTATAATTTGTTATTTCTGATGTGAATGTTTTGCCAACGTATGGGTATTCCGATCGTTGTTTTGTTTGAGAAAAGGTCTCTGAAATCTTCCGCTGCCAAGGGCTTTTATCCCTACAGCTTGTTTGTGGTTGTGTAAACCTGTTGGATGCGTGTGCTAAGCATGTTGGTTGTATTGGTTTTTGTTTGTGGCTTGGTAAGTGTGAACTGCTTACCAGTACCACGGTTGTACTGATACCCCCTTCCCCATCTTCCCCCCAACATTTTATAAGTTGCAGGTTTGGACGACGAGCTGGACCTCGGTGAGGAAGAGGAGAACTTCGAGGAGGAACCCTAGGGAGTTCGAGTTTTCTTTCCTTTTGCATTGATGATATAGGCTAGAAGTTGGATATTGGTTTATTTCGGTTTGCTTTGGTTAGGTTTGTCAGTTTAGTGGATAACCATTATTTCTGTGATGGTGAGTTTTGGTTGAGTTACTTATCTTATGAACTTAAGGTTTAGAACTTTTGTTATCTCATTTAATGAACAAAAGTTGAATAAGTAACGTGTTTTGTTGCATGATTGGCTTAATGAATGTTGTTACGAGGCCTGACTCGTATAGTGAAGTAGGTTCTGAATCTGAATTGTAGTTTGGTGGAGTTGGGTTGAATGTTTAGAAGTGTTTTGTTGCTTATCAGGTGTTGAAAAAAAATTGGTTCAGGCCATTTTACGCTGTTATGCTGCCGAAATTTTCGGTACATTCGGTTTAAAGTGGTTTAGTTTCGTGGTTAATGGTTTAAGGAAAGTAGCGTCTCTGGGCTAGAGGTTGGAAAACCTGGGGCGATACATTTTCACTAGAATTTGCTTCAAGTTCAATGATGATGAAACTGTACAGAAGCTTTGATATGTGAAATGACTAGAAATTGAAAAAAAAAATCTATCGAAGAAGCTTCAATACGTTAGAGAGGAATTGAAAAAAAAATACAAAAGGATATCGTGAGCATTTTGAGAAATCATTAAAAAAGACGACAAATTATTTGGGAAGTTAAAATCACTGTTAAGGAGATTTTAGAAATCAAAGGATTTAAAAATAATTTTCTATAATTTTTTTTAAAAGATATGTATTACCAAACACATGGAGCAGTTAGGATTTTTTTTAAAAATAGATTTTACGTGTTCCAACTACAATCCCAAACACACCCTTAAATTAGTTGAGACAAAGCTGAAAAATTTCATTAAAACTTGATATTTATGTAATGTGATGTTTCGAATGACCGATCTATATAGTTAACCCTATTTTAATTGTTAATAGATAATAGATTCGTAACTTATCTTGAAGATTATAGGATTGAAGCCCATATCCCCATCCCACCTCTTGTTGAAGTCTAAAAAAAGGTGAAATAGTTACATACTTTCAATGCTTTAAGACCTTATTATCAAGATTTATCAAGGAAATCTAAAATCATAACAAATTTTTAGGGTTAATTAGAAAAAAAAAAATTAAAATTTGAGAAATCAAGGTGTTTTGAAAAAAATTGGAGAAAACAAGGTAATTTTTTGTCTTTATTGGATTCCGTGGCTAGCCACGGAACATTGGCCCGATTGACCGGTCAAAGGTGACCAGTCAACATTGCAAACTAAATCCGTGACTTGAAGTCACCGATTCACCTTTTTATTGTTTAAAAAAAATATATTATGTCACATCTCCAGATTCAACCTCTTTATTTATTTATTTTTTTTATTTTCGACTTTTTGCAAAACACCTCATTTTTTGGTTTTCACTTTATTATTATTATTTTTTAAATATTATTTCACATCTCCAGATTCAACCTCTTTTTTTTTTTGTAAAAAAAAAAAAATCAACATTTTGCAAAACACCCTTTTCATTTTTTTTCTTAAAAAACAACATCTCATTTGGTTTTCATTTGCAAAAAATTGTTTTCCCCATTTTTTTTTCAAAACACCTCTTTTTTTCCTTTTCCTTTTTTTTTTTAAAAAAACAACTTTTAGTGTAACGCCCCAGGTTTTGACTCTTAAGCAACTAGGACAACTCTCTTTAAACCGAATGTACCGAAATTTCGACAGCATAACGGCGTAAAACTGGTTATCCCAAAATTTTACAACACCTGGTAAAGACTTTTAACACTTCTAAATATGCAAAAAGCCAAACTCCACCAAACTTCAGCTAGATTTCACAAACCTATCTCCTCTAGACGAGATAGACTTATGGCAACATACAATAACTAAAAACCATGCAGCAGAATCATAAAGACATTTTATTAACAAAAGAGCTAGCCCACTAGCTAAAACAAACTATTCATCTCAACAAAACTATCGAGACTAATTTATAAGCTTAACCATTCTCAGGTGAAACCCTCACCATCATAGAACTACAAAATAACAACAACTCAAAAGCAACTAAAATCATATCAACGAGAGAAAACCCAACACTCTAGGAATTGTCGCCCTTAAGGATAAGGTGAGGGGAATGGATCGGATTTTGTCCAGGATACTTCAAATCTTGGATAAACTTGGTCCTAGCACCAAACTCCGAGAGGAAGGTTGATTAGGGATCCGAGGAAAGGGAAGGAGCCCATGGAGTACACTGCAGAATCAGAGACGAGATCGAAGAGAAAGAAGACCGACAGCATGACCAACAAGATCAGGGGGCTCAAACCTACAGATCGCACAATTCTGATGCGCCCAGAATCAAGCACACTTAAAGGACGTGACCACACAGGTTCAACATCAAGATACAGTCATTCAGGGACAGACCTTAGGGATCTGATCGAGGAGAAGCGCAGAAGTGCCAAGTCTGTCGAGACCGAGGCCAGAGCTACTGAAGCTGAAGCCAGGGCTGTCGAGGCCGAGGCCAAGAAGGACGATCTCCCTCGGAAGACTGAGCTTCTAAACACACTAAAAGGGCTCGGAAATCCTCAGGAAGACCTGCAGAAGTCAAAGGATTCGGGAGACCAAGACTTGGAAGAACTGATTGACCAAGTCGACCCATCCTTCACGGAAGAAGTCATGAAAGTCGAGGTGCCTCAGAAGTTCAAGGTACCTACATTCAAACCGTATGATGGCAAGAAAGATCCCGTACAACATATAAATGCCTACAGAAACTGGATGGACTTCCACGGCGTCTCAGATGCAATCAGATGTCGTGCCTAATCTTTCACTCTGACAGGATCAGCCAAGCATTGGTTTGAAAGGTTGAAAAGGAGATTCATCAGCTCTTTCAAGGAATTAGCTCGAGTGTTCCTCGCGTAGTTTATGGGAGCCAAAGAACAGCGCAAGCCTCACATCAACCTTTTAACTGTCAAACAATAGCCAGGTGAGAGCTTGCGCGATTATATTGAAAGTGTTAATATCTAAAAAGCGGAAGCAATTTTGGATCTTAGGCACATAATTTGTTCAATTTGATCAAACATTGCATGTTGTCCATTTAAAGAAAAACAGAGTATGTTTACCAACCTTGAATCAATGGAGAAATTGGTTGGATTTCTTTGTTGTTTTTCTTCACCAACGAGTCACGAACCAGCAAAGGATCTTCCTTGCTATCCTCAAGCCTTTAGAACGGATTGTGGGATCCTCAAGTGATGGAATTTGAGAGAGAAAGTTTGAAGAACAAGCTTGCCAGGTGGGTTTTGGTGAGTTTTCAATTTGGCAGCATTTCCTTATCTTTCAAGCTTAATTTCTTCAGCCATCTCCTTGCCTTTTATAGAGGGATTAGAGATGAAGAAATGCTCCAGCAATTGACACTAAATCAACCAAAAATTAGTGGGAATTTTGGTGTCCAACATGAGGTGAGTGCATGGGTTTAGTCACCATGCACTCCACCTCCAAAAATTCAATCATTTTTTAATTTAATTAAACCCATAATTATCCTTAATTAGTTGAATAATATTTGAAATTTAATAATCAGAAAAATTAAAATTTCAATTTCAATTTTTCAATTTTAAATTAATTCAAAATTAATTTAAAATAATTATTAAATAAATAATTAATTATTAATTTAATATTAAATATTAAATTAATATTTTTCCACCAATCCCGAACATTTCCTAAATGTCATTTTCAATCATGAATTCCTATTCATGTTATCGGTATTTAAATCATATTTAAATATTAAATACTCAACTACACGGTTTTCACAAAAACCCGACGTATCGACAACGCCTATCACCTCTACTCATATTTCTCAACATGAACTAAAGCAGTTCATATTTTATCCATCATATTTTCTAAAGGTTAGTCTCGAGCTAGCAAGGGGACCTAATGGACCTACAGATCATGGGCTCCAACGGTACGAGGATAAACTAGCCAAACTCTTTTAACCTAGTCAACCAACATCCGTTAACTACCGGGACACTCCACTATAGCCTAGTAGTTGAACTCCCCTTAGTGTAGATATATTTGTGTCCACTCGATGTAACTATGATTAGTAAGTCAATCCTTCACAGGTCGTTCGTTACTATAGATAGGTCAATAGTTCGTTTTACCCCTATAGCACATCTTAGTTCCTTAAGTCCATTGGTCCTCTAATGAACAATTTTGTTCATGGTCCAACTATTAAACAAGATCCCTCTCGGGCCAATGAGAGGGTGGAGCCCCTTTTTCAAGTCTTGGATTCAGCACTTAGGGGAACAACCTCTCTACTATCCCTGAATAGGGTAGGAGTGAATTCCATATTGCATTACTATGTCCCCAGCCATCCATCTAGTATTATCCCCAAAATGGGAGGTTTATTGAACGGAATTATATGACCACTCTCACCTATGCAGATCAAAGGATAACCCTAAACAAACAGGAGTTCATAGTAAGCTCAGGATTAAGATCGAGTTACCTAAGTCATTGCATGAAATAATCAGTCTTAATTGACTAAGTAGGAAAAACATTACTATGATTATAAGGGAACTCTACCGATTAAGTTCTGTCTAAGGCTGGGGGTATTTAAGCTGACGGTTTACGGAACACCTCCTACCTGGGAACTGACCCAGAATACCGGAGTTGAATTAATCATAGTTAAATGTTACCATGCAATGTAACTAGGTTTGTTAAAAGTGTTTAATGCACCTAGATCTTTAGAGTAAAGACCTTACATTACCGTGGTTATAAGGGAACTCTCTCGGTAAAGTTCTAAGGTTGGGGGTATTTAAGTTGACGGTTTACGGAACACCTCCTACCTGGGAACTGACCCGAACCTTGAGTTGAATTAACCATAGTAATGTTGACTTGCAATGTTGGGTTTATTAAAAGAAATTTAATTCACCTAAAACATTGCGATTGAATCCTTTCCATAATTGTTATAATAGGATCAGACTTAGATAGATTGACTTAGCCGAATTTTATCTAAGTTAAACAACCCTAAATTAACCTTAGGACATTTTCAGTGGGAGGAAAATTACAAAACGAGATTTAAATCAAGTTTTGCTCCTACGTCCCTATATTCACAACGTGAGGTTCATGCTCGACTTCGAGTCGCCTTAGGAGCGACCTCTCTTCGGAAAGTGTTTGCATGAATCAATAACAAGATGAATGGGAAAAATGTCTAGAGTAAGTGGGAGCGAGACACGTGTCAACTTATCCCTCGGTCTCCACCCCTAGTTCGCACCGTGAGAGTCCTATGATCCGCCTGCAAGTTGTCCTGGCGCAACCATCCCTTCGGAGGGTCTGATCATAGGATTCGGAACACCGTGAACTCCTGAATAGGATAGGGTCACTTAGGCTAATCACCAGCAGTTGTCTTTCCCTTCGGTAGCCTGTTGGTGCGTGCCTCTAAGATCTGAAAGTGGGAGGGTTACACTTACGGAGATGAGTTAAATGTGTTAACTAACCCTTGACCGAACAACGGTAACTAAACGCTGACGGAATATGAGTTATTCTGGTGTTAGAGTTTGGTTGAGATTGTCTCAATCAGAGGAGGAGTAGCTGACCACCCTTCGGTAGTTGTTGTTCTAAACCTATGAAGTATCGTTGCAAAAACTAAATCAATAGTTTTATAGGGTTTCTTTGATTGCTAATTTGTTTTTGCAGAATTTGATTGGATTATTTGCGATGGGTTAGTGCAAATAATAATACAAGTAATTTGTTACTTCAACAATTATATAATAATTTTATGTGTATTGTCTTACGTAATTTTTATAAATAACGGTAATACAACAAGCTTAAACGACAAATTGTGGTAAATAAGTCTAGGATTATTCTTAACTGAGGAATGTCCTCATGCCCCATATGTTTAATTCATTAAGAATTGTTCTTGGTGAATAGGACATAGAACCCTGCTTAGCAAAAGAGAACTTGTCTTGAAAACGTGATTAGTGAAGAATAATGATTCTTCCTGAATACTTGATTCAGGGGCCACAAATCACGTGTGTTCTTCTTTTAAAGGAATAAGTTCCTGGCAACAGCTTGCTGCTTGCGTAATAACTCTCAAAGTTAGAATTAAAGAGGTTATTTTGGCTATAGTAGTGGGGAACATTAAGTTATTTTTCTCAATGGGAGAAAATACATACTATTAGATAATGTGTATGTAATTCCTAAGATCAAAAGAAATTTGATTTCTGTGTCTTATTTGCTGGAACAATGTTACTTTTTACCTTTCTCTGCTAACACAGATTTGTTTCAAGAAAGGGAGTTGACATTTGTATAGCCTTACTGGAAAGTAACCTAAATGTTTTAAGACTAATCAAGAGTAAAGCAGTCATGAACACTGAGTTGTTTAAGACTGCTACTACTCAATGTGAAAAGAGGCAAAGGATTTCTCCTAAAGGAAAATACCTTTCTTTGGTTGTAAGGTAGACCATATTAATCTCAATTTGATTGGGAGATTGGTCAAGAGTGAACTTCTAACTGAGTTAGAAGATGACTCTCTACTACCTTGTAAGTCATACCTTGTGGGCAATATGACTGATAGATCTTTTACTGGAAAAGATCTAAGAGCCAAAGAACCCTTGGAGCTTGTACATTTGGATCCTTGTGGTTCAATATGTTAAAGCAGTGGGAGGACATGAATAATTCATCTCTTTTGGATGATTATTCAAAGGTATGAGTATCTTTACCTAATGCAACTTAAGTCTGGAGCTCTTGAGATATTCGAAGGGGCTTAGGGCTGAAGTTGAAAACTTGTTAGGTGAGATGATAAAAACACTTCGATCTGATCAAAGTGTTGAGTATAGGGATTTGAGATTCCAGGACTATTTGATAGTACATGGGATCACACCCTAAATCTCATTTAGGAGAAATAGAACCCTATTGGATATGGTTCATTCCATGTTGAGCTATGCTCAATTTTCTGGCTCATTTTGGGGTCATGCAGTGTTGACTGCATTGCATACTGCAGTAGGCAACCCCAAAGGAAACGAGAAGTGGATACTTCTTCAATTCTCAAGAGAATAAAGAATTTGTATCGACAAATCCTAAATTCTCAGAAGAAGTCCACATCAAAAATCATAAACCACAGAGTAAAGTCGTTTTAAGTAAGTTAACTAATGAAGCTACAGTAACACCCATAAGAGTTGTTGATGAGGTTGGTTGTTCAACAAGAGCTGTTGATGGACAAGTGCATCTGGTCAGACACATCCATGTCAATAGTTGAGAGTGCCTCGATGTAGTGGGAGGGTTGTTTTATAACCTGAACGTTACATGGGCTTGATTGAAGCCTAGGTCATCATACTTGATGATGGCATAGAGGATTCATTATCTTTTAGAAAGAAAATGAATGATGTTGACAACGGCCAGAGGATTAAAGCCATGGACCTAGAAATGAAGTCTTTTATATTTCACTTCCATCTGAGATCTTGTAGATCTGCTTGATGGGTAACACATATTAGTTACAAGTGGATTTACAAGAGGAAACGAGACATTCATGTCTTAACTAGAAGGGTTCATACAACAAGATCAAAAGCAAAAGAGTTTGCAAGCTTAAGTGATCCATTCATGGATTGGCCTAAGCATTTCGATCTTGAAATATAAGATTTGATATAGTGACCAAATCTTTTGGCTTTAATCAGAACATTGATGAGTCTTGTGTTTACAAGTGATCATCAATAGTTCAGTAGCTTACTTAGTGTTGTATATGATTGATATCCTAATAATTGGGAATGATATAGGTTATCTTACTGACATTAAAAGAGGCTAGTAGCTCATTTCCAAATAAAAATCTGGGAGAAGCTGAGCTGGCTTTGTTTCAAGTGTCTTATATCTACAAGATGTTAGTTAGAAATAAGATACAGAATTCCAAGAAGGATTCACTACCTGTTAGGCAAGGAATTCTTTTGTCTAAGGAACTGTGTCCTGAGACACCTCAAGATGTTGAGGACTTGAGACATAAGCCCTATGCAGTAGGGATTGTCACTAAGTATCAATCAAATCCAATAATTGATCTCTGGAGGACTGTTAAGTACATCCTCCAGTATCTTAGGGGAACGAGGGTCTATATGCTCGTGTATGGCACTGACGATTGGATCCTTACACGATACACTGACACAGATTTTCAAACTGATAAAGATTTGAGGGAATCTACATCAGTATCTGTGTTCACTCTTAACAGAGGAGATATAGTATGACATAGTTGCAGCCTCAACGATATAGGCCGACAAGCAGTTGCTTATGAAGCAGCGATAGAGACTGTATGACCTAGGAAGTTCAAGCCTATTTTGGAAGGTGTTCCAAATATGAACTTGCCTATTGCAAGACAAGCAAGCACATTAAATCTAAAGATATATTGTTGATTCATTCACGAAAGCTCTCTCGGCTAAAGTGTATGAGGGTCATCTAGAAGGTCTAGGTCTACGAGTTATGTACAAAGATGTAATCTAGTGCAAGTGGGAGAAGTGTAATGAGTATAGTGATACCATTATGTAATGAGTATAATGATGCCCTAGTTTATTGTATTTGTACATTGTATATGGTTTATACATGTATTTATACACCTGCTGCTGCATAGATTATTGTACATCCCACTAAACTAGAGTTTTAGTTCAAGTGGGAGTTTGTTGGGTTTAATGCCCTAAAACTCGTAGATAGTGAATGTAAACAAATTGTATACTTGTTTCAATAAAGTGTTATTGAGTTTCTACAATAAAGTGTTATTGTTAAATATTGCACAATTTGACTCAAATCCAACAAACTAAGATCCAAGGTTGTTTGTATGTAACTTGAACTAGTATGTGGGGACATACGGGGATCGATGTTCAAGTAACAACCTAAAACGTCTATAGTACAAGGATAAGGTTGGGTACCTTATCCTGGTAACACTATGAGATACGACCCGCTTTGTATTTAATACAGATGTATTGATCCAAAACGTCCATGTAGTAGACATGCCAGCGGGGGTATCCTATGCAATGAGTTTGCATAAGACCGGACCACGAAATAGTCAACCATTAGTTATAACACCGTTAACTAGTTAGGTTACTGTTTCAATAGGATTACCTAGGTAACTCAGTCTTAATTCTGAGTGTGTCATGAACTCCTTCTCATGAGGGGTTGTCCTTTGATTAGCATGGGTGAGTGTGGCCAATACGCCGACTCAATAAGCCTTCCTTTTTGGGGACAAGACCGAGTGGGAGGCTGGAGACATGACAACAATAGAAGGAATTCACTCCTTCTCGCTTCTAGGAGAAGTAGATGAGTGATCCCTTAAGTGGTGACTCTAGGACTTGAACAAAGGGATCCCGCCCTCTCACTAGCCCGAGAGGGACTTTCTGTTTAATGGTTGGACCATAAACAGGTTGTTCATTAGAGGAGCGCTGGTACTTAAGGAGACAGATGTAACATAGGAGTAAAACGGTAATTTGACCCAACCGTGATTACGAACACTCGTGAAGGACTGACTTACCGGTATAGGTCTATATCTGTGGACACAGAAATGTTCTATAGTGAGAAGAGTTCAGTTGTGGGTCTTTAGTGAAATGACCCACAGTTAATGAATATTGGTTAACTTGATTAATGAGTTTAATCAGTTAACCTCATATCATTGGAGCTTCTGCTCTGTAGGTCCATTAGGTCCCCCTGCTAGCTCGTAAAGAGTAATTAGGAACAAATATATCTTGAGAGAATTTGAATAGTTCAAATTCATATTGGGAATTAAGTTAATTGTATGAGATACAAATTAATATAATGTATAGTGATGCATTAAAATATAAAGTCTAATTTGAGATTAAACTTTATTATATTGAGAGATTGATATATTTGAAAGAGTTCAAATATATGTCTAATTAAATATATTGTATTTAATCAGAAGATGAATTAATTAATTATTCAATTTAATTTAAATTAAATGAGATTTAATTAAACTATAGTCTATGAGGGAATTATTAGAATATGATTCTAATATGTAATTAATTGAATATGGGAGATATTTAATTAATTATAAAATTAATTAATTATTGAAATTAATTAATTGATTAGTTTAATTGAATTAATTAAATGTGATTTAATTAAGTTTAATTAAAATATATTATGTGAGGAAATTACATTTAAATAAGATTTAAATGTGCATGAGATTAATTAATTAATATGATTAATTAATTAATATTTAATTAATTAATATGATTAGTTAATTAACATTTAATTAATTGATTTAATCAATTAAGTAATTGATCTTGATCTAACGGTCAAGATTGTTTCCTAACCACACATTCGGGTTTCCTCTCTTATAAAAGGAAAGGTTATGAGAACCCTAGCCCGAAGGTCTCATTCTAGCCTCCCTCACATATTCTCTCAAGAACTCTAGAGAGAAATTTTCTCTCTAAGAGTTTTCCCAATCAAGATTAGTACTCCCACAACTACGTTCCTAATCTCAGAGAATAGCAGGGTAGCCTCTTGGTGGTGTCCGTTGAAGTATTCAAAGTCATCAACGGAGGTAAGTTTTTCACCGCTTAACCTTTTGCCAATGTATTAGTATTTTGTAGAACAAAATTAATTTACGAACGATCCAATTGCTTCCGCTGTAACGGAATTGGGAATTCCAATCCTTAATTCACATCATGCGAGCATGGACTACCGAGTCCACCTCGCCTCATCCAGACTCGAGACTATGTGGCCTGGACCACAGGTTTACCTCACCTCATCTGTCTTGAGCATCTTCACATCGTGCGAGCCTGGACTACCGAGTCTACCTTGCCTCATCCAGACTTGAGACTATGTGAGCCTAGACTACCGAGTCTACCTCACCTCATCTGACTTGAGCCCATCACATTACGCGAGCCTGGACTAGCGAGTCTACCTCACCTCATCCAGATCTGAGTCAAGCTCACCTGGCTGAGACCGAGACCGAGACCGAGCACCTCTTGCCGAGGTCGAGCACATACTTTAAAGGTATTCTCCTCTTTACTAACTATGTTTTATGTTTTGAATAAAACTTTATTTGGTTAAGGGGGCTGCAAAGGGGATATGCACTCCCTATTAAACAAAAAGCAAGTAACATGGGGTATGCACTCCTTATTAAACAAAGAACACACTGGCTTAGCATGTTTAACTGAAGATTACATACTCTAGCCTATTCTCTCATGACTTTTCTACAAGGACTGACTAATGAATGCAGGGAGCTAAGTTTTGGGCTAACAGGGGCTTGAGGCCGAGGCCGACCCTAGCCTCTTCCCTTATTTTTCTTTTGCAGAAATTAACTTTTCGATGCAGGATCGTGAAATCTTCTGTTTTTCCTATTTTTACTTATGGATAAGCCCTAGATCTTGAATGAAGCGCTCCGAATGACCAAGTACGGGGGTCTCGCTGCCCGGTCAGCGAGTCGGGTTCCAAGGGCAAAGCGCCTGGTGGGGGTTCGGGGGCAAAGTTGAAGCCGAATCGTATTGATACCCTGTCCTTTTTACCTCTCTCAATGCTGAAGCCGATTATGAACTGATTTCAACTCGAGCACTATACTTTAAAATGCTATAGCAATGATGCACCTATGTATTTTCAACCATTAAAATTCGAAACAAAACCTTACTAAATTAGTATACGAAAGTAAATAAGCAAAAATAATAGGAAAAAAGTAAAATAACCAAGTTGACTCTAACTAAAGTTTATGACAAACTCACCAAAAAAAAAAAAAAAAACAAACAAAGAAAGAAAAAAGATAGATAGAAGTGGGCTTTACACAAAATCTTGGCTATAAACAAGTAAGAACCAAAATGAAAAATGGCTAAAAAGTCGCATTATTCAATATTATGGCTATTGATTTATTAGGAGAATAGTGAATCATTTTTCTTTTTGTTTATACGAATATTTACAATCTTTACATGATGGTTGCGAGTTTGTCGACTCCTCGTTGTCAAATAAAATTTATAACTCCAGCTCTATGCTACTTTGCAGTAGGTAGTGGGGTCATCCACACAGGGAAAGAAAGATCTTTATTAATTTTAGAAGCGAAGTAAAAATTGACGAAAATCAGACAAAAGACGAGACCGCTGGATTGATTATTCTTTAGATTACTTTGTTCAATTCAGTTTCATCGTTTGCTCTAATAATATTTTGTGAATTAATTTAAATTGCCCGGAATGCTTCTTGGCTTTTCAGATAGCCCACCTACTCAGCCTGTGCTTAATTAATTAAATTACCCGATAGCTCACGAATAACCTAATTAAATAATTATTGTAAATTGCGTCTGCCGCCTCTCATACTTAGACCGATAAATCCCCAGCCTAAATCTAATTAGCCAAATTAACAACCCTCTAAATCCTCTAAATTGCTAATTGGTTAATTGCACGATCGTACAAGGCCCAAAATTAGTTAATTAAATTAAGATTGAAGGATTGGAATTCCCCAATTCCGTTAGCGGAAGCGCAATTTGGACCGTTTCGTAGTTAATTTTGTTTTCACCAAAATATCAATACATTGGCAAAATTTAGAAAGCTATCCTAAATCAATTATTAAGGCTAAGCATACAACCTTAGAACTAATTCTAAAGGGGAGAAGCAAACATACCGTCGTTGTTGTCTCTGAATTCTTCAAGAACGTCTTTCTTGATTTTGTGTCAACAATTGGGAAACCACCAATTTGATCTTCCCCGCTATGACTCTGAGATTAGGAACGTAGTTGTGGGACTACTTAATCTTGATTGGGAAAAACTCTTGGAGAGAAAAATTCTCTCAAGAGTTCTTGAGAGAATATGTGAGGGAGGCTAGAATGAGACCCTAGGGCTAGGGTTCTCATAACCTTTCCTTTTATAATAGAGAAAACTCTAATGTGAGGTTAGGAAACAATCTTGACCGTTAGATCCAGATCAATTAATTAATTGATTAAATCAATTAATTAAATGTTAATTAACTAATCATATTAATTAATTAAATGTTAATTAATTAATCATATTAATTAATAAATTTTATGCACATTTAAATCTTATTTAAACGTAATTTCCTCACATAATATATTTTAATTAAACTTAATTAAATCACATTTAATTAATTCAATTAAACTAATCAATTAATCAATTTCAATAATTAATTAATTTTACAATTAATTAAATATCTCCCATATTCAATTAATTACATGTTAGAATCATATTCTAATAATTCCCTTATGTAGTTTAATTAAATATCATTTAATTTAAACTAAATTGAATAATTAATTAATTCATAATTAATTAATTCATCTTCTAATTAAATACCATATATTTAATTAAACATATATTTGAACTCTTTCAAATATATCAATCTCTCAATATAATAAAGTTTAATCCTAAATTAGACTTTATATTTTAATGCATCACTATACATTATATTAATTTGTATCTCATACAATTAACTTAATTCCCAATATGAATTTGAACTATTCAAATTCTCTCAAGATATATTTGTTCCTAATTACTCTTTACGAGCTAGCAGGGGGACCTAATGGACCTACAGATCAGAAGCTCCAATGATATGAGGTTAACTGATTAAACTCATTAATCAGGTTAACCAATATTCATTAACTGTGGGTCATTCCACTAAAGACCCACGGCTGAACTCTTCTCACTGTAGAACATTTCTGTGTCCACAGATATAGACCTATGTCGGTAAGTCAATCCTTCACGAGTGTCCGTAATCACAACTGGGTCAAATTATCGTTTTACCCCTCTGTTACATCTGTCTCCTTAAGTACCAACGCTCCTCTAATGAACAACTTGTTTATGGTCCAACCATTAAACAGAAAGTCCCTATCGCGCCAGTGAGAGGGCGGGATACCTTTGTTCGAGTCCCGAAGTCACTACTTAAGGGATCACTCATCTACTTCTCCTAGAAGCGGGAAGGAGTGAATTCCTTCTTGTGTTGTCATGTCTCCAGCCTCCCACTCGGTCTTGTCCCCAAAAAGGAAGGCATATTGAGTCGGCGTATTGGCCACACTCACCCATGCTAATCAAAGGACAATCCCTCATGAGAAGGAGTTCATGACACACTCAGGATTAAGACTGAGTTACCTAGTCATCCTATTGAAACAGTAACCTAACTAGTTAACGGTGTTATAACTAATGGTTGACTATTTCGTGGTCCGGTCTTATGCAAACTCATTGCATAGGATACCCCCGCTTGCATGTCTACTACATGGACGTTTTGGATCAATACATCTGTATCAAATACAAAGCGGGTCGTATCTCATAGTGTTACCAGGATAAGGTACCCAACCTTATCCTTGTACTATAGACCTTTTAGGTTGTTACTTGAACATCAATCCCCGTATGTCCCCACATACTAGTTCAAGTTACATACAAACAACCTTGGATCTTAGTTTATTGGATTTGGGTCAAATTGTGCAATATTTAGCAATAACACTTTATTGTAGAATCTCAATAACACTTTATTGAAACAAGTATACAATTTGTTTACATTCACTATCTACGAGTTTTAGGGCATAAAACCCAACAAAGATTTCATTTTCTCTAATTAAATTAACCTAACTTCTCTTAGTTTCTTAGGCCTATCGAAAGTCTACGCTAGGCTACCGTCAAACTAGCATTGGATCCGCCTCAACCTAGTGGCTATCTAAAAATAACTAATAGACCACGCTCATATTCAATTTAAAGGACGTCAAAACTCAAATCAATATACAAATGTAATGGTTTAAACGAGAAACTAAGATGCAATTCATATATATCCACAAAACAGAGTATAAAGTTTAGCAAACTCAACTAAATTAAACAAAGCATCTAAAGATTACACCAATCCAACAATCCTAAGGGGTTTAGCCCCTCATGCTACAAGGTAATCCAACAAAGAAACAAGAAAACATAACAAAATAATGAAAAACCTGGAAAGAAATCAATTCTGAACTTAAAGGAATGAAAGAATACAGAGCGGAATCGTCCAAAACGGTTGGAAATATGACCTTTGCGGCTAAAAAAACGAAGGGTTCGTATTTATAATCAACGTCAGCGTCGAGACGCCGACCCTTTCGTCTGCGGGCTGAGAAACGGGGCTTCGAAAATTGCAAAATCTTGCTTGATCCTTTTGGCTTCGAAAATGATGTCCAAGCGTTCCAGTCGATGCCTTTGGCTTCACGTCATCTCGAGGACTCCAAAATAGCTCGAAAACACCTTAAAAATTCTGAGTTAGCGCGGAAATGAAATATAGGCCTAATTGTCCTCTTGTGCTTGAATCCTTGTAAAATAAACACTTAAACCATCAAATGCACACTAACAAGATCAAATTAGAAGTAATAAGATAGCACGTTTTGGGTGCTATCAAATACCCCCAACCTGAATCTTTCTAGTCCTCGAGCAAGGCTAAAAAGACATGAATATGGATGCAAACAGATGAATTTTCATGACTTAATCTTCAAAGCTAAAGAATCAATAAGAATACAATCAAGAGACATTCACGTGAGACCCAACTCAGAAACAAATTAAAATTTTTCAAAGAATATCTTGCACTAGAGACTTCTAACTCACCAAGAACGGACTCTACTAACCTGGGATTGGCTTATCAAGCTCTCATTCTATCTTCCCCCTACACTGGCACTAAGGACTCGCTAAAGAGAGAAAATGGGACAAATTAGACTGCTACTTTCTACCTAGGTGCCTGAAATTTAGGAGCTTCTCACTTTTGCATTCTTTTAAGGCGGGGCACTAGCTTTCACACTATAATGCAGGGACCCATAACTCGAGTTTTTTACCCTTGTTTGGCATAACTGATCACACGGTAGGTAGCTCTTTTTACCTCTTATCACTCATGATTATTGCAAGCATACTTTTTCTAATGAAAGTAAAACAAGAACGATGAGCCATAATTTTTTTTTTCAGCTCAAACTCACTCACTCATTTTTCTTTCAACAGACAAATTTTCTTTTTAAACCTATGCAAGGTTCACATGCTAATTTGCGAAAAACTTTCTATTCTTTAAACTCATCCTTACACCTATCAGGGTGACCACAAAAATCTAAGCCTAATAAACGTCTCCTAAGCATTCGACTCCTATTCTAAAGCAAGAAAGAAACTCAACCAATACAAGATATTTCATAGAAAATTTTTAAAAAGGCTCCCTTTTGGGGAACTTACGATTACAACTCACCGAAAGGAAACCTATCAATACAAAAGCTAATCCTAGGAAATCATTGTCATGCTAAAAACATCTAAAATAATCCATTCATTCAAGTCAAACAATAAAAGCATACAATTGGCCTGACGCTCAGGTGCTCAGGACCCAACAGACAGAAAGTAAAGTGTACCCCACCCCCAACCTAATTCTTACATTTTCCTCAATGTAATACTAGACATGAACAACATAGGGCAATAAATAGAAAAATGGAGAAAAGATACTCCCCTAAAGTGAAGCTCAAGGTTGAACGGTGTACGAATCTGTCTTTTTAAAGCCGCTTACCTAAGAATTCAAAAACAATAAATTGAATAAGAAAAAACCAAGCAAATGCAAAACTAAAGAAAGAAAGGAAAAACAGAAAGCAATAAAATTTTTCTCTGGGTAGCTCCCAGAAATGCAATTTTTAACGTCGTTTGTCCGATGAGACTCTCTTCTCTTTTCTTTATTCAAGGTGGTCTCTCTCCTCAAGACCATACAACATTATTTTTAGAAATTTGCCTTCTTAAAAGGTTGGGAACCTGCAAAGAAAAATTAGAAGAAACAGAGAACTGACAAACAACACTATCAGCCCTGACCGTAGAAGACGAACAAACTGTCACATCAACAGATTTCTCAGTAATAGAAACATGGTGTTCGTCTACTACATCATACACATCACCATAAAAAATTACTGGGGTCCTAACAGCAGAAGAATGGGTCTCATTATCAGAAATCATGATAGACTTGGCATTACTAGATTGATCAAACACTGGATCTGAGTCTAACATGTAATATTCTAAAGACAAGACTTGAGGACTAACAGTATCATCAAAAACATTAAACTTAAAAGTCCTATCCTGAAATCCTACAGAATCTACTCCCACATCCACGTCTATCACTGCTCTGGTTGTCTTCATAAATGGACGACCCAAGAATAATGATGTAGATGAAGTAGAAGATGCATGAGTAGGCATGTCTAAAACATAAAAATCAACACGAAATACTAGGTCCTCAACCTTAACAAGAACATTTTCCACTATGCCTAAAGGTTTAATGCATGATCTGTCAGCTAACTGAATTAAAATTCCTGACTTCTTAATATTTGTTAAACCTAACTCCCTATACAGAGAAACGGGCATAACATTAATTAAGGCACCTAGATCTAACATGGCATGTTTTATTTTAGTGGAACCGATCATACACGGAAGTAAAAACATGCCAGAATATATGCATTTTTCAGGAAAGATCATCAGAAAGTAACATACTTACAGTTTCACTTACCTCCTCCTTACCCAAGAACTTAACCTTACCTTCATACCAAGCTTTTAGAAACTCGGTATAGGATGGAATCTGTGCTATCGCCTCGAGAAAGGGAATGTTCACCTGTAATTCCTAAACACCTCTAATTCATCCTGTGCATCATAGGAGACAGGATTAGCATTAAGTTCGAAGGAAGTGGAAAAAGTACTTACCTCATCATCTTTGTTAACAGAAAACTTTTTATTCAAAGAAAAATTTTGATCAGAAGAAGGGGAAAAGAAAGATCTTGGTGGAAAAATAGGTTGGGCTACTACACTCCATAAGGCACTAACGTTGGCCTTCGGATTAACCTCCAGTTGTGTAGGGATTTTTCCTGAGCTTTTGCTTTCCAACTTGCTGATTTGCGTGGCCATCTGAGTCATCTGACTCCCTAGGTTCTAAATCGCGTTCCTGGTTTCCTTCTAGAACTGCAAAGAACTGTCAGCAAATTCTTTAACAACCTCATCTAAAGACTTACCTGAAGAGGAACCTGTGGCTTGATTCTGCTTGAACACCTAGGGCTTTTGATTCCCATAGCTGAAATTTGGATGGTCTCACCACCCCGGATTGTAGGTGTTCTCGTATGGATTGTAGGGCCTTTGGTTCTCATTGCTCCCAACATAGCCTCCAATAGCATCGACTTAACTGCTCTCTTGAAGCTGGGGACATTCATCAGTAGTGTGGGAGGTCATCGAACACAACCCACAAGCTTTACATGTGTTTTACCTGCACACATAGAACGAACAAGCTTAGCTAAATCAGAAAGTTTAGAGTGCATTTCACTAACCTCACTTTTCGAAGCAGCCTGAAAAGGTGCTGCAGACTCTCTCGTGCCAAATTGTTGTGAGTTTTCTGCCATTCTTGAAATGAGTGCTCAGGCCTCAACTGCTACCTTATTCACTAGTGCACCACCACTAGCAACGTCGATCATACTCCTATCCATAGGGATAAGTCCCTCATAAAAATACTAAATCAAGAGCTGGTCGAAAATCTGATGCTGTGGGAAACTACCGGGGATCTGAGTAATGTCATAGATCTCCTTCCTCAGATTTACTGCTCAGCTCGCAGGAAAGAACTTTTCCAGGAAAAGTCTCTTCATCTCGTTTCAAGTAGTCACTGAGCCAGATGGTAGATAGTACAACCAGTCCTTCGCTTGATCCTTCAGAGAGAATGGAAACGCCCTCAGGTTGATAGCCTCCTCTGTGACTTTGTGTGGCCTCATACTAGAGCACACGATGTGGAATTCCTTCATATGCTTATGTGGATCCTTTCCTGCACTACCACGAAAGATAGGAAGTAAGTTGATCAAACCGCATTTAAGTTCGAAGGTACCTGCCGTTTCAGGGTAGGTGATACAGAGGGGCTTCTGATTCTGAAGGGATAAAAGCCCCACGTAGCGGAAAGTATTACCGAACCTACTCAGAGTCTTAGATTCTAATTGAAATACCAATACAATTTGCAAAATATTACAGCAATAAATCTATATTTAATGGACTGTACATAGGCTATAAACATGCCAAAAGATCAACTAGATTGATCCTAGTGATCAAGGATTTCATAGAAAACTTACTTTTGTAGAAAGCCTTGATCAATTCTCCTTTTCTTGCCAATAAGATTGAAAATGCAGCAACCCTCTTGTGCGAACACCACCAATCGGCTACACCGGTATATCTCTAAGACTTCTTGAAGCAGGAGACTTGTGGGAGTCTTTTGAGAGAGATCTCTGAGAGAAGGAGAGACAATGGGATGCCTTTCACCCCACCCCAGGGGTCCTATATATAGGTAAAGGCCAAGACCTTTTCCTAATAGGAAAAGGTCTAGGAATAAGTTCAAATCTATTATCTGAACAATATCTAATTTTAATAATTAATTAATTCCATAATTAATTAATTACCCAATTAAATATCACATATTTAATCTTAGGGATTTTATTAAAATTAAAATTAATATGAATCCAATTCATATTAAATTTATTTGAACTCTTTCAAATATTTTCTTTCCTAATAGGAAAAGGTCTCTAATTTTAATAAATAATTAATTAATTCCATGATTAATTAATTACCCAATTAAATATCATATATTTAATCTTAGGGATTTTATTAAAATTAATATGAATCCAATTCATATTAAATTTATTTGAACTATTTCAAATATTTTCTCTCAAGAATTAATTTTTGAAATTAATTCAAAAATTATATTATAAAGTTTCATAAACTTTATATTATAATGCATCAATATACATTATACGATTCCCCAAATAAATTGAACACTTTCAATTTACAATTTATATTTGTTTGCTTCAAGTCTTTTTACGAGCTACCAGTGGGACCTAATGGACCTACAGATCAGAAGCTCCAACGATACGAGACTAATCGGCTTAAACTCATTAACCAAGTTAGTCTTCATTCGTTAACTGTGGGTCATTCCACTAAAGACCCTCAGCTGCACTCTTCTCACTGCAGAATATTTCTGTGTCCATGGATATCGACCAATACTACAAGTCAGTCCTTCACGTGTGTTCGTATCCCAGCTGGGTCAAATTACCGTTTTACCCCTGGTTTACATCTTTGTCCTTAAGTCCCCAGTGCTCCTCTAATGAACAACCTGTTTGAGGTCCAACCAACAAACAGAAGTCCCTCTCGTGCCATAGAGAGGGTTGGGCCCATTGTTCAAGTCCCGGAGACACCACTTAAGGGAACACACCTCTACTTACCCTAGAGTCGGGAAGGAGTGAATTCCATCTTGTGTGATTATGTTCCCAGCTCCCCACTCGGTATTGTCCCCAAAATGGTAGGCTTATTGAGTCGGCGTGCTGGCCACTCTCACCCATACAAATCAAAGGACAACTCCTCGTGAACAGGAGTCCATAATCCACTCAGGATTGAGACTGAGTTGCCTAGGTCATCCTAGTGAAATAGAAACCAAGCCAACTAACGGTGTTACAGTTAGTGGTTAACTATTTCGCGGTCCGGTCTTATGCAAACTCATTGCATAGGATACCCCCACTCGCATGTCAGCTACATGAACGCGTTGGATCATAGCGTTTGTATCATAATACAAAGTGGGCCGTATCCATAGTGTCACCAGGATAAGGTACCCAGCCTTATCCTTGTACTATAGACCTTTTAGGTTGTTACTTGAATATCGATCCCCGTATGTCCCCACATACTAGTTCAAGTTACATACAAACAACCTTGGATCTTAGTTTATTGGATTTGGGTCAAATAGTGCAATATTTAACAATAACATTTTATTGTAGAAACTAAATAACACTTTATTAAACACAAGTATAAAATTTGTTTACATTCACTATCTACGAGTTTTAGGGCATAAAACCCAACAGATTCAAATCAGGCACTACCATCTTTCTGAGCGTCTGGTCTCCCATGTCAGGAAAGTGAATAAGCTCTCTACTCTCGCTCTCTCTGTTCCTGGCTCACCTCCTCAGGCGTCGCTCCTCCCGTGTGATCTCAAGATTATACCTTAAATTCTTATGCTGTACGGAACGAGTGATCATACAAAGAAAAAGTAGAGGAGAAAACAAACGCCTTTCCCAAGCAGCGGCGCCAATTGGACGGCTACGAGTTTTCCGAGTCCTCGTTGTCAAATAAAATTTATAACTCCAGCTCTATCCTACTTTGCAGTAGGTAGTTGCCGGGCTATCCACATGGAAAGAGAGATCTTTATTAATTTTTGGGATTTCACTAAACAAGGGGGTTTTGCAACAAAAAGGGGGTTTTGGTCTGTCACTGACCGAAGTAATTTAAAATGCAGGGAAAAAGGGAAAATTTGCCGAAAAGAATTTAATAGCATGCAAATAAATAGAAGCGAAGTAAAAATTGACGGAAATCAGACAATAGACAGGACCGTCAGATTGGTTATTCTTTAGATTACTTTGTTCAATTCAGTTTCATTGTCTACTTTAATAATATTTTGTGAATTAATATAAATTGCCCGGAATGCTTCTTGACTTTTCTGATAGCCCAACTACTCGGCCTGTGCTTAATTAATTAAATTACCTGATAGTCCACGAATAACCTAATTAATTAATTATTATAAATTGCGCCCGCTGCCTCTCATACTTAGATCGAGAAATCCTCAGCCTAAATCTAATTAGCCAAATTAACAACCCGATAAATCCTCTAAATTGCTAATTGGTTAATTGCATGTTTGTACAAAACCCATAATTAGTTAATTAAATTAGGATTTCATTTTCTCTAATTAAATCAACCTAACTTCTCTTAGTTTCTTAGGCCTATCGGAAGTCTACACTAGGCTACCGTCAAGCTAGCAATGGATCCTTCTCAACCTAGTGCCTATCTAAAAAATAACTAATAGACCACGCTCATATTCAATTTAAGGGACGTCAAGACTCAAATCAATATACAAACGTGATGGTCTAAACGAAAAACTAAGATGCAATTCATATAAATCCACAAACACAGAGAATAAGGTTCAACAAACTCAACTAAATTAAATAATGCATCTAAAGATTACACCAATCCAACAATTCTAAGGGGTTTAGCCCCTCATGCTACAAGGTAATCCAACAAAGAAACAAGAAAACATAGCAAAATAATGAAAAACCTAGAAAGAAATCAGTTTTGAACTCAAAGGAATGGAAAAATACAGAGAGGAATCGTCCAAAACGACTGGAAATATGACCTTTGCGGCTAAAAAAACGAAGGGTTCATATTTATAATTAATGACGGCGTCGAGACGCCAAGGCCAGCGTCGAGATGCCGGCCCTTCCGTCTGCGGACTGAGAAACGGGACGGCGTCTCGACGCCGCCATTATGACGGCGAGACGCTTGCTCTCGAGTTTGTCCAAAAATTGCAAAATCTTACTTGATCTTTTTAGCTCTGAAAATGATGTCCAAGCGTTTCGGTCGATGCCTTTGGCTTCATGTAATCTCGGGGACTCCAAAATAGCTCGAAAACACCTTAAAAATCCTAAGTTAGCGCGGAAATGAAATATAGGCCTAATTGTCCTCTTGTGCTCGAATCCCTGTAAAATAAACACTTAAACCATCAAATGCACACTAACAAGATCGAATTAGAAGTAATAAGATAACACATTTTGGGTGCTATCAGAACATTAGAAGTTATTTAGGGCACCATTTTTTATCAATTTTTCATTTGAAAACTAGAACTCCCGATCCTAGAGGCTGTTTTTCACAAGTCTCTGTGCACATTTTAGTTTTTGGTACCTATGATTAGGCTAAAAAATTAAACGAATTAAGGCTTTAGGGTATATAGACACATATACTTCGTATGTTATAATTTTATATGCATAGTTATAGGTGTAATTTTTAATATATACAAACACTAGAAGTTATCTAGGGCACCATTTTATTTGTTTCTTCATTTGAAACTAGCACTTTTGATTCCAAAGATCGTTTTTCACAAGTCTCTATGCACATTTAAACAAATTAAAGCTTTAAGGTATATAGATATATATACTTGATATGTTATAATTATCTGTACGAGTTATAGGTGTAACTATGAATATTTACGAACACTATGAATTATCCAAGACACTATTTTTATTAGTTTGTTCATTTAAAAACTACTACTCTCGATTTGAGAGACTATTTTTCACAAGCCCTATGTACATTTTAGTCGTTGATACCTATGATTATGCTAGAAAATTAATTCCAATTAATGTTACAAACTACTATTTGATTTGAATTAATGTTATATTATAATTTAATATGGTTTGTGATGTATGTTTTTAACAAATTCACCTATTTCCCCCTTAATACACTCCATTTTTTTAGTCTATCTTTTTGTTGGGTTAAAAGTGGAAGATCTAGACCATGGGCACTCTTGTCCAAACCCAATTTAAAACTTTCATTAAAAAATACGTTCATCCTTTTTTGAGTTTGACTATTTAAAATTAGCTATTTCTCTCGTTGACCCTTAAATTAATCTCATTTCATAGGATTATCACACCTCCAAACTCCGTTCATTTCTCGTTCTTCAAGTGATACAACAAGTAAAAGAGAGCAAAGAAGATAAGAACTAACAAACAAAAGTAATACTTGGAAGCGTGTTGGAACTTACACTATATAATCTTCAAGTAGGATCTCAAAATTAATTTACTCACACATTAGTACCACATTAGCACTTTCGGTCAATGGGTTGCCATGTTACTTGCCATGACCACCACGTCATGATTTTGCCACGTGTCTCGCATTTAGGATTTTTCGTTGTTCGGGTCATAACTTCCTTATTTGAACTTTGATTTGAGTGATTCAAAAGACGTTAGAATTTTCGTTTTGAGTTCTACACTATGGACACTTCAAAATACTAAAATTCTAGTAAAAAAATATTTTTGTTATCATCAAAATATTAATTGATTAATTGATTAAAATCAATTAATTAGAGAATAAGTGCCAAAAAAACCATGAATCAATCTTATTCAATGACTATTAATGTATTGTGGTATATATGCATGCATTATTTATCACACTACTACAAAAATCACTTTCAATGACGGGCAGTGTACGTCGTCTATACGAGTGTCGTTCTAACTTGTTATGACAGGCGACTTTTAATGACGAGTCATAACAAGGTACAATGACGGACATTTTTTATGTCGGGCATTTCCCGCCATTAAAAGGCGTCCGTCATGAAAAGTCCGTCATTGAAAGGGTGTTTTTCAATCGAGGACATTTTTAATGACGGGCAATGCCCGTGTAACGACCCTACATTTCATGCCTAGATCCTTGGGCCATTACCACATGCATTTCATTTCACTTACAAAGAATGACGAAGGAAACAACATTTAAAGTAAAATATGCTTAGAAAATCAGTGAAACTTTTCAGCTTAGGATCCCAAATAAAACAGTACAAGAAGAAATTCGAAAACATAAAATGCGGAAGTCTATCCTAAGGAAATCCATGGCTCGTTCAGCAGCACTCCGTCACGCGTTATGTACACCTTTGCCCTTACCTGCAATTACATGTTAGGGAAAAGAATGAGTATTTAAGAAAAATACTCAGTAAGTAACAATACTGCTAGACAGGCAACAACCAAGGTTTCAAAAGGTTATTTGGGCTAAGGGCCTAAAGGTTATGTCATCTCATTCCCGTTCATTTCATTTCATTCACCTTGTAGTATGAGTCTAGTGATCAATTAACTCACCTATAAAAATTTGCCAACTCACTGAAGGTGCACAGGTGGGTATTTTGGGAGATCTCTACTCCTACTGATGGTAGAAGACACCCAGTCAATGGAGCCAAGTCTCACCCATCAAGACACTATTGTGCGCATAGCGCACTAACTACCATTTCACTGGTGGGGCGTCCATGGGTTTTAAGTCGGAAATTAACTTCCACAGTTAGTAAATGGCACCTAGTCTGCGAAGCCAAGTCCCGCCCATTTAGCTCCTCATTTCAATCTAATACATCTCAGTCTTAGGTGTTTTAATTGACACGACCCCCTACTAGAGCAACTAGCCTATTCTTTTCCCTTTCTTACTCTTTTCCCCTTTAAGGCATTTTAGCACTCAGGTTAATTTTAACTGTCACCTAACCAATGAAATTTATCTTCCCAAACATTTACTAACAGACTAGACCAGCAAGTACCA
Organism: Luffa aegyptiaca; assembly: GCA_017139565.1. Lineage (NCBI taxonomy): Eukaryota > Viridiplantae > Streptophyta > Magnoliopsida > Cucurbitales > Cucurbitaceae > Luffa > Luffa aegyptiaca. Next base: position 17,494,965 of record CM029397.1, read on the forward strand.
TCCCAACTCAGTCAATTACAGATAACCTACCAAACATTCAACACTTCTAAACAAAGAATCACCACTTATCGCTGTCTACATACATTGCCAGTCAACTATAATATATCACAGTCAAGCACTCTCACCTATCTCATAGCACAAGTACACAACAACTAAATTCTTGAGACAAACGCATTCTAATCATCTCAGTCTCAACTCAAACATATCATACAATCTCAATCCAGAAGTACAACTGTCATTACAATGCATAAAATTTCATTTCAATTCAGCAAGTTAACTTACCTTGAGATAACTAACGCTGGACAAAGACACCAACCAATTTGATATAGCGCCAACCACGATATGCAAAAAGGAAATCTAATAACACACATATAAGGTTCTCACATCAGAGGCATTCCAAACTCAATAATTTTCCTAACGACACAAGACTTGAGGGGGGTCGAAAACTCACCCCAAATGATACTACTGCTTGCTGTCCAGTTTCCAAATTCTGCTCCGCCTTTAATGATTCGACCACCACATACTACGGATACCTTATATTAAAACCCAACGTTAATGGGTAGTCCATTAAAGCATAAAAGACCAATAAATCATGACTTACAAATTCCTTACCCACTAGCTGCAATCGTTGAACATTCAAGATGCATGCGGTTGTTTATCTTAAAGCGGTGGCGGCGGCGATCGATTTTGAGCGACAAAAATGAGCAGATCCGAACGGCGACAGCGTACAGATTCGTGTGGTGGCGGTGGCGTGCGACTGACCGGCTGAACGTGGCGGCGGCGGAGCTACATGCAAAGAGAGAGTAAGGCCGAGAGTGAGAGAGAAATGGGAGAGAGAGAGAGAGCATACTCACCGCGCGACGATGGCGGCGATTCACGACGGCAAGAGGAGGCCGAGGGCGATGGCGGTGCACGGCGCGGACGAACTTACAGAAAAGAGAGAGAGAGAGAGTGTGAGACCAAGGGAACCGAAACAAGAGATAGAGAGAAAAGTCTAACAAGGAGATGTGGGCTTGAAGGCGACGGCGCGGCGATTCACGGCAACGGAGGACGGTGGCACAGTGGCAAGGTGCGATGGAAGAGAGATAGAGTTGAGAGGGAGAGAAAGAATGGTGAGGGAGAGAGTATTATCGGGGAGAGAGAGTGCCTAAGATTTTTTTTTTAAAACGGTCCAATGACTAAAAAAATCTGGGGGGAAAATTTCCCCCCCCCCCACTTCCTCCTTGACCGGGTAAGTGGGAAGACCCAAATATCTCCCTTTCTTTTTTTCTTTTTGAATTGGCTGTTACAGCCCGTCATTAAAAGGTGTTCGTCATCAAAAATCCGTCATTGAAAGGGTATTTTCCAACCAAACGTCCGTCATTAAATATCTTTTTTAATGACAGGCATTGCCCGTCATCATTTTGTTAATAATTTAATAAAAAAAATTATTGGTTGCCCGATGGCATACCAACAATATTTTCTTCATTTATCAACTTGTAAAGAAAGTAATCTTAATCTTAAATGTGCAAAATTGTATAGAAATCAAATATTTGTCAAATTTCATTCCAATAAGCCAATGAACCAAATTTGTTCATATAATTTTTATTCATATAAGTTTGATATATGAATAAAATTACAAACACTTACACTTAAAAGCCTCAAAATTACTAAACACCTATGATTAAAAGTTTACACCTGCACCAAAAAACAAAAATTCCCTTACATGTCACTTTCATTCTTGTCACCATAATCTTGCCCGTACATCAAACTTGAAGAACCTAAGAGAAACATATTGTAATTAGGTTCGATACAACGCCAAAACAAGAACTCACATAACAAACATATGTCCAACAACTCGAAGAACCTAAGAAAAACAAATTTAGTTAACAATAAAATACACAAAAAAAACCAACCTCGATGAGTATTGGAAAAAATTGTTAGAACCACCCAATAAACTCGAAAAGCTTACAAACTTCAAGATATCAAGTTTAATGCTCTAGGTTTCTATACTTAACCTAGAGACATTACTAAAGCATCTATCCTAATTCTAACCGATTGCTCTAGAAATTTCGACAGCATAACGACATACATATGACTAACCCAAAAATTTTTAAACCTGTTAAACAAGAAAAACACACTTCTATATGAAAGAAAATCACCCAACTACAGCCTCACAACACTTCAGGTTCACAACAGGACCCCAAATATCCTAAAACTAAGCAAGTTAGTTTTAAGATGAAAAACTAATAAGTGACAGACTTTTAATGACGGAAAAACTATAAATATCCATCGCCTTACAACCGAAACAAGGAATCCTACACTTAAAAGAAATGAGCTTAACATTGAAACTAATAAGTGTACAACCAGAACAAGAAGTATATATATTTGCATCTACAACCAAAATAGGAAACATGTTCATTTTAAGAAAATCATCGTTGTAGAGCCAATGTTGGACGATTTTTATACCGCAAGCGTACGGGTCGTCACAAGTAATATAGTGATTTTGAGTATCGAGTATCGTCTCCACAGGGATTGGATTTTTTCAATTAATTACCATAAATAATCTTGCTATGCTTTATTTAGAGAACAAAATCTAATGCCGAAAAGAATAACAAAAAGCTAATCTAGAAAGCAAAAGATAAATGGAGACACAATTTGGAGGGATAATTCTAGAGTGGTTGATTTCATCAATTGGACCTTTAATCGCTTAATCAATTAACTAATATGGATAACTAATCATTTGATTCATAAGTCTAGAAGCCTAATGACAAGGACTCTCATGTCGGTCTCCTCCTATCTCATACCTTTCAATAAAGAAGAGATCGAATAAAGAATCTCCTTTCGATCCCGCGCATACCTTTCTATCCCGTGTCACTCGGGTAAATAGCGTAAGTCATGCATTCAGTTCTAGTCTAAGCTTCTCTCTGTCGAGTCTCCACTTAGTAACGATTCATTTAATCAGTGATCAGTTGATTAAAAGCATTAAGGAAAAAATGCACAAATGAACTATAATGACAATTAAACCAAATGAATTCATTAATTCAGCAAAAGTTCAACATCTAAATCAATCTCATAGAATTTAGGAATTTACTACTCATAATCACTAAAATTCAATAATTCCTAATCACAACAATTCTAGAAACTAAAACATAAAGGAAAAGGGAAGAGAAATGCTCATAAAAGTGTCGATCTCCTCGATCCCGCGCATACCTCCATCGATCCTGAGCTCCAAAGATCTTCAGCAAAGCTCCAAAACTCTCCCAAAAATCCCCAATTTTAGTGTGGACTCTAGAATGGGGTGAAAACCCACCAGTTGTCTTGGGCTCCAAGTTGTCGTAGCGTCGTGACGCTACATGGACAGCTTCGCGACGCTACCCCAATTCCAGAACTTTCCAGTGCGTTTTTGAGCTGATTTCTTTGGGCTTCCTTCATTTCTTTTGGCCCAACACTTTGTATGATAATTATTGGGCTTCTTCTTGACCCAACTAGATAATAAAAGCTTGAAATCCATGAATTTGGGCTTCTAACTCATTCTTCTTTGGCCTTTTGGATTTGGGTCTTCAATGGACTTCTCTAAAATGCTCAAAAAGTCTCCAAAATCATCCAAATTCTCTCAAAAATCCGATTTTTCTTCTTTGCCTCAGTTTTCTAAAATTTAAACATAAAATAGCATTAAAGTACACAATTCATGCACAAAACTAGCTAAAATAAATAGGAAAATGATAGCATTTCTGCCTGCTATCAGCCAACCAACTAATATCAATGAAATACGCAAGCTTGCATGAAGTATATATATTTGCATCTCTGCTAAATAAGCCTTTGAGCTAACCATTTGCTATATACCTCTAGTCTTATCACTTATGTTAGTTCCTAATGTACTAGGCAGTAATGCATACAACAATTGAGAGAACATTAAATTAAAAAAAAACGTTTTACAACTATAAGAACTATTGTTGAAATTTAAGTGCAATAGTTTGAAGACTTACGCCTGAGCGGTGCTAAGAAGCACCTTCATGCGAGCCTTCCAAGTAAGCGTGCCGTGTTGGCACATGGCTCCATGCGACCACTTTTTTAGATTTCCATTGTTCACATATTCATATACTAGCATCCTACATGAAGAAAACAGGTAAACACAATTTCTTGTGACCTTAAGAGTAGTAAGCAAAGTTAAATAAAGATAAACAATAGCCACATATTGTAAGCTAAAGTAACAAGTCTAGCTAAAATGGATAAATGGACTTGGGATATTTACACAATTGTAGTCACACCACGACAATATATCATGTGCATTGCACATGTTAAAATTACTATGTATTATTACATAACAAAAGACATCAAGTAATACCTATCTTTTGCTTAGTTAACAAAAAAAAAAAAAAAACTTTGAGATTTGAGAAAATAATAAATATTATGGAGGTGTGGGGAATCGAACCCCGTGCCTCTCGCATGCGAAGCGAGCGCTCTACCATATGAGCTACACCCCCTCATTTGATTAATTGAAAGAGATTAAATTTCTTTATGAATTCTACACTATGCACATTTTTTGCTTTACAACTACATTATGACACTTTGAATTACTAAAATTTTCAGTTAAAAAAGATAATAAAAACATGAATCAAATATATTCTCTAATCTTAAGGTACCGTGACATGTATTATTTATCTAGTACAATGAATATTTTTTTTGAAAAGACCATATTACAATGAAAAATTACATACATGAACATGTTAAAAGTACTAGGTACATAAAAATGACATTATCAAGTAATATGTATGTCTTTTGCTTAGTTAAAAAGAATTTGGAGCTTTCGAGAAAATGATAAATTAAATTTTTGGAGGTGCAGGGAATCGAACCCTATGCCTCTCGCATGCAAAGCGAGCGCTCTACCATATGAGCTACACCCCCTTCTTTGATTAAAACATAGACTAATCCATTTAGTATCGTCTCAAAGTTTACTCACAATAGTTATGCATTAGCACTTTTAGTTGTTGAGTCACAACATCACTTGCCATGTCAACAACCATTTGACCAATGATCTACACCGTTTCACCATTATGTCATGGTTTTGTTGCTATGTATTTGGCAATTAGGATATTCCTTCAATTTTGGTTTCGACCGTAACATTTTTTGAATTATGATTTAAGTGATTCAAAATATGTTAGAATTTTTGTTTCAAGTTCTATACTATTGACACTTCAAAACACTAAGGGGTGTTTAGTGTTCCGGAATAGAATCTGGATTCCTGGGAATTATTGTTTAGAATTTGGATTCCTAGGAATTCTGATGCATGTGTTTGGTGCACTATATTTGGTATGGATTTAATCTGATGCCTGTGTTTGGAATGTAGGGTTGGATTTGGACTAGAATCGTATTGGTTTTTTTTTTTTTAATATACTTATTTTCCCCCATTTCCAAGGGTTTATTCTACATAACAATGTGTACATAATTTTTTAGCCAATCATGTGAGGTTTGTGAACAAATTAGAATGTATTGGAATACAAGAGCGATTAGTACACCCAAAAAATATGACGTAGAACTTCTTTCCCCAATGAATATGAGATGTTTGGAAAACCAAATTATTTTTAGAAAAAGAGATTAAAATTATTTTCAAGCAGTTCGTTGGAAAGTTTTGGGAAATTTTAAAATTTAAGACGAGGTTGAAAATTATTCTTTTGTGAGAAAGAAGTACTTTGTTGAGAATGTGTGTCATCTTCTTTAATTTTTTAAACACATCCAGTAATCATTTTCAGCGGTTAGACTACAATTTGAGGGGTTTTGATCTCAAAACATAATTTCTTATTAACAAACATGGATATTGAAAATGTATTTGCTTTTTTTTTTTTTTTAGAACAAAAAAAAAAATGTATTTGCTTATTACACTTTTGACATGTAATAATAATACATAGAGTAGTTTCTAATCATGATCCTTGCCTAAGTATCTCAATATTTGCTTCTTGCTAATCACATCAAATAAAGTCGAGAACAAAAATTCGAATAAGACAAATAAATAAAATTACATTATTCTTTAGAAAAATTATTACAAGACTCTCGTGAAATTAAATTAATTATATCATTTAAATCATATTTAAATAATTATCTCTCTAATAACATATAGTATGAATTCAATTAATTTAATTAAATCAAATAAAATTAAATTAAATTAAATTAATTAAAAGAATGAAATACTTACGTTATGAGTTATGTCAATTGGGAAGGAATTATGTCCTTTATATAGAGTGTCGTATCCCTTTCCTTTTTTTTTTTTATTTTGACAATATGTGGGGTGGGGGGAATTGAACCTCATGGTCATTAGTACAACTTTATGCCGGTTGAGCTATGCTCTTGTTGGCTCGTATCCCTTTCCTATTCATAATAGGTTAGTGATATATTTAATTAATTCATAATTAATTACTCTTCCCAATTGTAATGGGATGGGGATCCATTTAATTAATTAATTAAATCAATAATTAAATAAAATTTAATTAATTTCATTTAAATCATATTTAAATGAATATCTCCCACATAACCTATAGTTTTTAATTAAATTAAATAATTAATTAATTCTCCAATTAATTAATTACTAAATTAAATATCTCATATTTAATTTAAGCCTACAACTAAATCGTATTTAATTGTATTTCTCTCAATTAATAAAGTTTAATCTTAAATTAAACTTTATATTACAATGTATCACATACATTATATTAATTGTATCTCATATAATTAACTTGATTTCCCATAATGGATTTTGAACTATTCAAATTCCTTTCAAGACTAATTGTTCCTAATTACCCTTTATGAGCTAGCAGGGGAACCTAATGCACCTAAAGATCAGAAGCTCCAATGATATGAGGTTAAGTGACTAAACTCATTAATCCGTTTAACCAATTTTCATTAACTGCGGGTCACTCCACCAAAGACCCACAGTTGCACTCTTCTCACTATAGAATATTTTTGTGTCCACGGATATAGACCAATAACGGTAAGTCAATCCTTCACGAGTGTTCGTAACGCCAGTTGGGTCAAATTTCCGTTTTGAAGATGTTAATATCTAACATGCGGAAGCAATTTTGGATCTTAGGCACTTCATAACTTCAATTTAATCAAACAAGTCATGTTGTTCATATGAAGAAAAATAGGGCAGTGTGTACCAACCTCTTTAATTCAACAAATTGGCTGAATCGGTTGCTTGTTTTTCTTCTCCAAATTGTCACGAACCACCACTTGATCTTCCTTGCTATCCTCAAGCCGTTGGGACGGATTGTGAGATCCTCTAGTGATGAAATTTTGAAGGGAAAAAGCTTGAAAACCAAGCTTCAATGGAGGTTGGATGTTCTTGAGTTTTGGAGAGATTTTGGCAGCATTTCACTAAGGATTCAAGCTTGGTTTCTTCAGCAAATTCTTCCTCATATGTAGAGGAATGTAAGTTGATGAGAAACACCACAAATTGACACCAAATTACCCAAAAATGAGTGGGTAATTTGGTGGCTAAGTGAGGGGGAGTGCATGGGTTTAGTCACCATGCCCTCCACCTCCTAAAATTCAAATTAATTTTGAATTTCCTAATTCAAAATTAATTTGGATTTTAGTTTTAATTAATTTTATAATTAATAATCTGAAAAATGTAAAATCTAATTATCAATTTTCAATTGTAAATTAATTCAAAATTAATTTAAAATAATTATTAATTAATTTAATATCTAATATTTTTTTTTTTTGAAAAAAATTTAATATCTAATATTATATTAATATTTTGCTAGCAATCCCGAACATTTCCAAAATGTTATTTTTCAATCATGAATCCCTATTCATGTGCTCGATTTTTAAATCATATTTAAATATATTAAATCTCTCATTGCTCGGTTTATCTAAAACCCAATGTGTCGATAACGTAAAATATGTCCAACCATTTCGTAAACCAAATTCGAACTTATTCTAATTCCTTTCATCATATTGTTCCAAAGGTTATTCTCAAGCTAGCAAGGGGACTGATAAGGGTCAAAAATAGGATTATAGGTTGTTCGGCGGTACAGGGCAAGCTGCCTAAGGCACCCTATATCGACTATAGGATTATAGGCTGCATTCGTGAGTTATCTATGTCAGAGTCGAGTCACAGAAATGTGCATAACGCTACTCGCTAAGCCTTCTAACGGTTCTTGGGAGCAAGGGCCAAATAAAAGTTAAATCTAACACAATGCATGGAATAGGCTTAAGTTAAATACTGCATGACTATGATTATTACCTTAGGGATGAATCCATGTTGAATACCTCGTTTATTTCTTATTGTTATTCTTTTAGTTATTTGCATGTTTTATTTATCTTTTTAAAAACCCAATCAATCAACTTATTTTCTTTGGTTACCTTTTCAAAAGCAATCATTTGAGCAGTTTCTTCATCAAATCTGAATTTCCAATTTAGTCCTCGTGGGATCGATACCCTTGGAATACTTCTAAGGTTTTTTTTATTACTACGTGTGACAGTGTATACTTGCACTAAGTGTTAGCTGAATTATTCTTTATTATTATTATTTATCTTATCTCACATTCCATCCATTCAGCTGACGACGCACCAAGTTTTTGGCGTCGTTGTCGGGGACCAAAAGTGAAACCAGATTTGTTTTTCAAATTGCGATCAGATTGCGACCACATTTCTGTCTCAAAGGGAATTTTACTTCGGTTTGCATTTGTTTTTCTTTTGTAGGTTGGAGTTAGTGCATGAACAAGGGGTGTCCACTCCTTGACATTGATCCGGAGATAGAAAGAACCTTTCGTCGTCGAAGGAAGGAACAAAGACGAAAGAAAAAGGAACAACAAGAGTTGAGCGCACGGGAATCTCTAGAGGAAGCATCTTACATTCAAGAGTTTCCAATGGAACCTCCTAGAGTCAATCCTCAAGTTGATCCACAAGATCGTGGAAGGGAGTAGAATGGCGGGAGAATTCCTCCTGTTCCTTCAGTTCCACCGGTGCCACAACAGGAAAATCCAATCTACATTGCTGAAGATCGCAATAGAGCAATGAGGGACTACACTTTACCAGTTTTCCAGACATTGAATCCAGGAATTTTGGAGCCACCGATTGATGCTCCACAGTTTGAACTCAAACCAGTGATGTTCCAAATGTTGAATACAATGGGCCAATTCTCTGGATTTCCAAATGAAGATCCACACAAACATATTAAGATATTTTTGAGAGTGTGCAATTCTTTTAAAGTAACAGGAGTGCCAGAAGATACGTTAAAACTAAAGCTTTTTCCATTTTTGTTGCAGGGAGATGCTGAAGCCTGGTTGGATTCATTTCCTCCAAACTCCATCACCTCTTGGAATGATTTGGCAGAGAAATTCTTGGAGAAGTTTTTTCCCTCCGATAAAAATGCCAAGTACAGAGCAGAAATCATTGCTTTCAGACAATCTTACAATGAACCTTTGGATGCAGCTTGGGAAAGATTTCAAAGGCTGGTTCGGAAGTGTCCACACCATGGATTGCCTGCTTGCATTATTTTGGAGCATTTTTATAGTGGATTAGATCAAGTTTCAAAGGCACTAGTAAACGCATCTGCAAATGGATCTTTTCTAAAGAAGTCTGCTAATGAAGCGCATGCTATTCTAGATACCATAGCCACCAACAATCGACATTGGGGAGAAAATGAACCAACAACCATTTTGAAAAATCCAGTGAAAGTAGTGGAAACAGAGGCTAACTCTACGATGCAAGCCCAGATCAAAGCCATCCATAGCATGATGATGGGCATGACCATGAACAATCAAGCCAACATAGCCCCTGCCAATGTTGTCTCTTCTCTCTGTTGTGAGATATGTGGTGAGGAACACATCGCTGATAATTGTCCACTAAATCCAGCATTTGTTTTTTATGTAGACACAAGGAAATCAGAACCAGAATGGATGGAATCCTTGTTCAGCCACGTACAACCCAGGATGGAAACAACATCCAAATTTTTCTTTGGGAGGACAAGCTGGATCAAGTAATTCCAACACTCATTAGTTTGGGAAGCAGCCTACGCAACAACATCCGCAGAAAAACTTCCAGCAAGTTCCAGTGCAGAGTCAAGAGTCAAATCTAGAGACTCTTATGAAGGAGTACATGGCACGGAATGATGCTGCAGTAAGGAATTTGGAAGTTCAGCTTGGAAAAATTGCTCAGGAGATCAAGAATAGACCGCAAAGGACATTGCCTAGCAAAACCGAGACCCCACACAGAGAAGGAAAGGAACAATGCAAGGCAGTGACCTTGAGAAGTGGATTAGAATACAATGGACCAAAATATCCAGTCAGTCAAGAAGCAGAGATCCAGTTGAAGCTCGAGAAAAGATTTGTGAAAAGAAGTCAGACATTACCTCGGATAATTTACAGAATAAAGAAGATAAAGTAGAAAGGACCAAGGAGCATGAAGCCTTGGTGGAAAAAGAAGAAAAATCAAAGTTGGAGAAAAGACAGGGAAATGCGACCGCAATACCTCATAAATTTGTGATAGACCCAGATTACAGACCACCTCCTCCATACCCGCAGAGATTCAAACATGCCTCACAAGATGTACAGTTCAAGAAGTTTTTAGATGTATTGAAGCAATTGCACATCAACATACCATTAGTGGAGGCACTTGAACAAATGCCTACCTATGTGAAGTTCCTAAAAGATATTCTGTCAAAAAAGAGAAGGTTGGGAGAATACGAAACGGTTGCACTCACAGAATGTTCCAGTGCACTAGTGAAGAACGAGATTCCTCCCAAGCTTAAAGATCCAGGAAGCTTCACCATTCCATGCTCTATCGGAGGAAGGGATGTAGGCAGAGCTTTGTGCAACCTAGGAGCAAGCATCAACTTAATGCCATACTCAGTTTTTAAACAGTTAGGGATAGGTGAAGCACGACCAACAATTGTAACTGTACAGTTGGCGGACAGATCACTCACACATCCCATTGGGAAGATTGAAAATGTATTGGTTAAGGTTGACAAGTTTGTTTTCCCTGCAGATTTCATCATTTTAGATTGTGAAGCTGACAAGGAAGTGCCAATCATCTTAGGACGACCATTCCTAGCCACTGGCAGAACCGTAATAGATGTGCAGAAGGGAGAATTGACCATGAGGGTCAATGATCAACAAGTCACATTTAACGTGATGAAGGCAATGCAATATCTAGGATACCTTGAGAAGTGTTCCATGATTGAAGAAGTTGACGAACTCTCTGTATCTATTTTGCAGGAAACATTAAAGGGAGAACTACTGAAAGGAAACAAGATTGAAAAGGAGGAACCAAAAAAGAAGGGGGTCGAAGAAATATCCGTCACAAATGATTCTACAGCAGCAAGGATAGAGGCACTAAGGGATTCATCAGATCACGAAGAAATCAGGTCATTACAGCATCTTTGATCATTCCTCCTGAACTGGAACTCAAGCCTCTGCCAGAGCATCTTAAATATAGCTTTCTTGGTGAAAACAGGACATTTCCAATCATTATCTCACCTTACCTTACTGAAGAAGATGAAATTTCTTTGTTGTAGGTCCTCTCTAAACATAAAAAAGCAATAGGATGGACCATTGCAAACATTCAAGGCATCAGCCCCTCATTTTGCATGCACAGGATAAACCTTGAGGAAGGAGCTAAGAATTCCATTGAAAGTTAGAGGAGATTAAATCCCATCATGAAAGAAGTTGTTAGAAAGGAAATCTTAAAGTGGATGGATACAGGAGTCATCTACCCAATTGCAGACAGTAGTTGGGTCAGTCCAGTTCAATGCGTTCCAAAAAAGGGTGGGATGACTGTAGTGGAAAACGAGAAAAATTAATTGATCCCAACAAGGACGGTTACAGGATGGCGAGTCTGCATAGATTATCGCCGCCTTAATAAAGTGACCAAGAAATACCACTTCCCGTTGCCATTCATAGATCAGATGCTACACAGGCTTGCAGGGAAAGACTATTATTTCTTATTAGACGATTACTCTGGTTACAACCAGATAACAATAGCCCTAAAAGACCAAGAGAAGACAACGTTCACATGTCCATACGGAACATTTTCCTTCTAGAGAATGCCATTCGGTTTATGCAATGCACTAGCCACTTTCCAAAGGTGTATGATGGGTATATTCTCCGATATGGTAGAACGAACCGTGGAAGTATTCATGGATGACTTCTCCGTCTTTGGTGAATCATTTTCAGCATGTCTACGAAATTTAGACCAGGTGGTAGAAAGATGTGGAGGAACCAATGTACTGAACTGGGAGAAGTGCCATTTTATGGTACGAGAAGGCATAGTCCTTGGACATCGCATTTCCAGGAAAGGAATTGAGGTGGACAAGGCAAAGATTGAGATCATATCCAAGTTGCCTTTCCCAAAAACAGTGCGAGATATCATAAGCTTTCTAGGCCATGCAGGTTTCTATAGAAGGTTTATTAAAGACTTTTATAAAATTTCCAAACCCTTGTGCAGGTTACTGGAAGTAGATAGACCGTTCGACTTCGATGAAGATTGCAAACAAGCGTTTGAGACTCTAAAAAAGGCACTCAACTCATCGCCAATCATAATTGAACCAGACTGGACTCAACCATTTGAGTTGATGTGCGACGCTAGTGACTTTGCAGTTGGTGCAGTCCTATGTCAGAAAAGAGGAAAGATAGTGCAACCTATCTACTGCGCAAGCAAGACGCTCAACGAGGCTCAATTGAACTATACTGTCACAGAAAAGGAATTACTGGCAGTAGTGTTTGGTTTTGACAAATTTAGATCCTACCTTGTGGGAACTAAAGTCATAGTTCACATAGATCATTCCGCCCTTAAGCATTTACTTTCGAAAAAAGATGCCAAACCCTGACTAATTCGATGGATTTTGCTTTTGCAAGAGTTTGACATAGAGATCCAAGACAAAAAAGGAACAAAAAATCAGATAGCAAACCATCTATCAAGACTTGGAGAGGAAGCACAAATAGAAAAAGGGCTGGACATCCAAGAGTCATTTTGTTGTGCAATTTTCCGCAAGCGTACGGTTGCCCAAGTAATATTAAAACGGAAAGTATTCCGAGTATCGAATCCTCAGGGAAATTGAATTAGTTCCATTAAATACCGAGAACCATCATGTTTTAATTTTATTTAGAAGCTCAACTTTTAAGAACCAAGAATTAACAAGAAACTAAAGAAATCATGCAATTACAGAAACTTTCCTATTAAGGGGACTTGACCTAGGGTGTTATCTAGCGTTTTGGATATGTAGCTCAATTAATTAGATGAATGTACTTTCTATTCTTCAATTCCATAAATCTAGAAGTAATTTTAAGCGAATTTCTCTTTCAAGCTCCTCCACATCTCATACTAACATAACTAATTCATGTGTCCATCTCAGTTAATCATAGTATGGCATTAAGCAACTTCGTTATCAATTTCTAATAATTCTTTTTCACTCTCGTGCTCCAAGCAATTATTAGCCATGCAATTTGGATCTAATCTAAATTCTCTCTGTCGAGCATCAATTTATACCAACACAACAATTAATCCGTGATCAAGAGATTAAAAGCTTTAAGAATAAATTGTATAGATGAAATATGAAGAACCTCGTCACATTATCCAATAAATTTAAACTACAATATCCATTTAGCTAGAATAACGACCCTAGGTCCCAAGATCTACTCACCAATGGAAATAATTTTGCCCAAGTGATCTTGATCCATAGGCCTAACTCAAATTACAACAAGGAATTATAAAGAAGTAAGGAAGAAATAATCGATAAGTTGATCCCAAGCTTCCTTCATGATCATCTCGACTCTTGAGCCTTGGAATCTCGCTCAATTCCACCTTTTTCCTCACAATTCTTCTCACGTTTTCTCTTTATTGAGCTAGGGGACGTCACTCTTTTCTTGGCGTAGAAGTTGTCACAGCGTCGCGACGCTACGCGGACAGCGTTGCGACACTGTCGCGATTCCAAATCTTTCTTTACTGCCTGCCAAGCGTCGAGACGCTCTGGTCTTAGCGTCTCGACGCATGGCCTTCTAGAAGCCCCATGTGCGGATTTTGGCCTCCTTTTTTCTTCCTTTTGGGCTTTTTGGACCTCCACTTCAAATATCTTCTTTTCTTTTCTCCATTTATGGCCCAAAGTCTTCATTTAGGACTTGAAATTCATAAAATTCATGGTTTTGCCTCACGAACTCGGTTTTCTACAAAATCGACATAAAAAGACATTAAAGCTCACAATTTAAGCACAAAACTAGCTAAAAATAATAGGAAAATGATAACACTTTTGCATGTTATCACATTTTTCGATGAACAGATTCTGGCGATCAGAACTATTGAACTTCCATGGTTTGCAGATTATGTAAACTATCTAGTCAGTGGACTAAAACCACCAGAAGCAACCGCTCAACAACCCAAGAAGTTCTTAAAAGACGTCAAAGACTACTACTGGGATGAACCGTATTTGTATAAGCTAGGGCCTGATCAAATACTAAGACGGTGTGTACCGAAAGAGGAGATACCTTTGATATTGGGAGTCTGTCATGCAGCTCCATACGGAGGACATTTTGCAGGACTCAAGACAGCGGCCAAAGTCCTCCAATCTGGCTATTTTTGGCCCAGTCTCTTCAAAGATGCGCACCTCTTCACGAAAAATTGTGATCAATGCCAAAGGACGGGGAACCTGACAGCTAAAAGCGAAATGCCTCTACACTTCATACTCGAAGTAGAAATCTTCGACGTGTGGGGGATAGACTTTATGGGACCATTCCCACCATCCTTTGGGAACATCTACATCTTGCTCGCAGTGGATTATGTATCAAAATGGATTGAGGCAATAGCAACCGCAACAAATGATGCCAATGTGGTAAAGAAATTCTTCCTAAAGAATATCTTCACAAGATATGGAACCCCTCGTTTCATCATAAGTGACGAAGGATCTCACTTCCTGAACAAAATAATAGCCAGTTTGTTTTCCAAATACAACATTAGACACATGGTAGCTACTGCGTACCATCCCCAAACCAATGGACAAGCAGAGCTCTCTAACAGGGAAATCATGGCTATTTTGGAAAAAACAGTGGATCCCACTCGCAAGGACTGGTCCTTAAGGCTCGATGAAGCATTATGGGCCCATAGAACAACATATAAGGCACCGTTAGGAATGTCTCCGTACCGCCTCATATTCGGAAAAGTCTGTCACTTGCCACTCGAATTAGAACACAAGGCTTATTGAGCATTGAAAAAGTTTAACTTCAACATGGAGAAAGCAGGAATCAAAAGGAAATTGCAACTTAACGAGCTGGAAGAACTCCGACATTTCTCCTATGAAAATGCAAAACTCTACAAGGAGAAAGTCAAGCGATGACATGATAGAAGAATTCACCCAAAGGAGTTCTACAAAGGCTAGAAAGTATTACTCTTTAATTCAATACTCAAATTATTTCCAGGAAAACTCAAGTCAAGATGGTCAGGGTCTTTCAAGATTGTGAAGATCTTCGACTTTGGGACTGTGGTATTGACAGATAATCAGGGCATTCACTTCAAGGTAAATGGACAAAGGATAAAACCGTATTGGGGGAGAGGCTTCGAGGATGAGGAAGCCCATGTCTCCGTGATTGATTTGGTATGACTTCTACATCTTGAAAGAATTTATTTTTGTATATTATCTGGATCTATGAAATAATAGTTTAGACAAGAGCTCTAAAATATCTGGACAAGAGTAGAAACTCTGTCTAGGAAAATCCTGTCTAGGAAAAGGTACTTAAGATGACCATTGGGAACACCTTTTCCTGGGGATTTACCTGGGAGTTTTGAAAAGTCCATATTATTTTGTGCCCTGACTCGTGTTTGGAATAAAAGCAGAAAAATGGGAAAAAGTGTAAGTTTGTTTTGAATAAATGATTTTTGATCAAGAGAGAACTTTGTCTGAGGAAAGTCCTGACTAGGCTGAGGTATTTAGCTGACCTTTGGGAACACCTCTACCTGGGGACTTACCTGGAAGTTGAATTGATCAAAACATTTTGTCTTAAAAAAATAAAATAAATCATGATTAAGCATATGAGCTTTCTAACATGTTTATGAGTGTTTCAGCAAAGAAGAAAAGTGAAGGAAAGTGAAAAAGTCAAAAAAATAAAGATAAGGCAGAAAAACTGGGTGAAATGCGACTGCATTTCTCCCCAGTGTATTTGGGAATGCGATCGCATTTGTTCGAATAAAAAGGGAGTCACGAATTTCGTTTGGCTTGCACGTGACCTAATTGGAAAAGTATAAATAGCTGACTTTAGTTCTTTTTCTCTTCACCAACCACTCGACCCTTTGCATTCAAGTCAAACCCTCAACTCTCCATTCTCTCATCTTGAAACCGAAAGACCCACACTCAAAGAAGATGAAGAACACCCAAAAGTCATCATCCTCACGCAAAAACACTCAATCTCCGAGTGCTCAAGCAACCCACGAAGCATAAGCTAGCGTGCGACGGCAAGAGGAGAACCCTGAAATGCCCATGCAAGGCAAGCGAAGGACGAGACCCACGGGATTCTCGTCGGCGGTCGTGAACGTCGGACCCAACGCTCAAACTCCATCTTCTTCTACAATTTTGACCAGTTCGAGGGAGATGCTGAGTTCATCTACACCAAGGAGGTTCACGCGCGCCACCGCTGTCTGCCAAACCCAAAAGCCCGCCACTCAACAGTTCAGAAAACGTTCGCGAGAATGGTTTGCGATGATCTGGGAGATGGGAGCTTAGAGACATGCTGCCCTTGAAGAAGAAGGGAATAGGCGATATGAAGAAGAAGCCGCCAAGGCAGCTGGAAGCTCTCGGCAAGGAGAAGCTTCAACGGGTAAAAGTTCTGAGCCTTTGACTAACCCCTCTTTATCTTGCAGGACCAAGCCCATTGTTACCTACAGCCCAAGAAAAAGGAGCCCGAAGAAGGTTGTGCCCGAAAAGCCACTAAAAATTGAGCCCCTCAAAATCGCAAGAATGCCTCTAGACATATTCGAAGGAATAATTTGCCAAGCAGTGGCAAAGGCTCTTGCGACTGCTGAAGGGTACAAGGCTAAACAGGATGCTTTGAAAGAGATTGAGACTGAGAGAGAGATGGAATATCAGAAAATGGTTGAGGAAGACGAGTTTGCAAAGGAAAGAGATCGTGAAGAAGAGAAAAGAAGAAGAGAAGAAGATTAAGAGGCTGAGAGGGCCTTAGAAGCTGAAGAAGAAAGAAAATATGGGGAAAACCTCAGGAGGGCAGCCATTGATTTGCAACTCCTAGAGGAAGAGAAAAAGAGAAGAGATGAGCTAAAAGAAGATGAAAAAAAAGAAGAAAGGAAGCTGAAGACTTCCTTGCAGCCTTTGAGCCACTCCACAAGGCTCAAAGTGAGGCTGATGTGTTGCATGGGAAGGTAGAAGAAAAGGCCCAACAGGGGCCAACTGAAGAAATTTTGGAAAAAAGAAAAAGAAAGAGAAGTAGAGGAAGAAGGACAGAATGCGACCGCATCTGGGCCGCATTCTGAGGAAGGCTTAGCCGAGGCCACCATTGATTAGCTAGCTGAAGAGGTTTTTGAGCCTTTATTCACGAATGACCCACCAACAGCTGATAGTACCTCTTCGGGAGAGAAGAGGGACGAAGAAGAAAAAGAAGATGAGGAGACCGAGACCTCCACTGACTCTGAAACTGAATCCAATTCAGAGATAAAGGAGTTGGATGATGACCAAGTTCTTATCTCTGCAGCATTGAGGAAAAAGAGAAAGAGAGAGATTAGGGATGAGAGGAGGACAAAGAACAAGAATGACCCCATATTTTCCAAGAGGTCGAGGACGAGGTCCATGGATGCCTCTCCTGCAGTTCGTCCTACCATCTCACCCGCCAAGCCAAAAGGAAAATCACCCAAGGCTGCGTCTCCCAAAAATCCATTCTCTGAGGTATTTAGAGATGTTAAGTTTTAGGAACAAATGGAGATCATGAGAAAGAGAGATTTCCTCTATGAGAATGGTTTCTCTAATAAAGTAGGAGCACTGCCAGAGTTTGTGAGTAGGATCATTTCGCAGTACAAATGGCAGGACTTCTGTGCTCACCCTCAGGAGGCTATCGTGCCTCTAGTGCATGAATTTTATGCCGGCCTGAGGGAGGAGAGCATTAGCATGCCGGTTGTGAGGGGGAAGATGGTCAGTTTCTCCTCAGTCGACATTAATCGGGTGTACAGGATCAAGGCACCCCTGAATCCAAGAAGGAATGATGTGATAAGGAACCCTTCGGCCAAGCAGATGAAAGAAGCTCTTAAACTTGTGGCCAATAACGGGGTTCAGTGGAAAGAATCACAGACGAAAGTGAAGTCTTTAGTGCCAAGCGATCTAAAGCCAGAATCGGCAGTTTGGCTTCACTTCATAAAAAACCGCTTGATGCCAACCACCCACGACAGCACGATTTCAGTGGATAGAGTGTTGCTACTCTATTGCCTTATGAATTGGTTGGAGATCAATGTAGGGAGCATTATCAGGGATGAGATTTTAGCCTGTGGGAGAAAAAGAGCAGGCAAGCTTTTCTTTGGATCACTCATCACCCAGCTCTGCCAAAGGGTGAAGATCGTTCCGGGCAAGGACGAGGAGCGTCACTTCTTCAAGCCGACCATCGACCTGTCCTTGATTGGAAAGCTCGAGCAGAACAACATCTAGAGGAAAGACAAATCCTCTACATCTCAGGCTACTCCACCTGCAGGGCCGAATGTAGCTTCTCCATTCCAACACACTCCTTTTTCAGGGCCTTCACCATCATCGGAAGCCCTAGCTATTACATACTGCTAGTTAGATCAAATCAGGGAGAACCTGAAGACGTATTGGGCATATGCAAAGGAGCGGGATGAAGCCATTAGAGAGTTCTATCTCTCTATCGTCCCAAGTATTGCTCCGGTCTTTCCCAATTTCCCTCAATCGTTGCTGCCTCAAGAAGACAAGGATTCTGATGAAGAGGATGATGAAGAAGATAATGAGAATGATGATGAAGAGAATGAAGAGAAAGAGAGTTCCTCGGACGAGGACTAGGGGAGTTTTCTGATTCCCTTTGACTGAAATTTTTTGTATATAATTCTGTTTTTGTGCTTGCTATTTTTTGAGTTTTAGCATGAGTTTAAATTCTGTTTTTAGTTGTTTAGTTGCTGTTTGATTGTTGTTAATGTTTAGTTTGTTAATAGTTTTGATCATAGGGTAGTTTAGATAGTTTGTGGATAGTTTAGATTAAATAAACTTGGGTTTTAATCTTGTCTTGAAAAAAAAATCTGCTTGCTGTTTTTTGAGCTTTACCTATGAACTTTTTGAGAAAAAAACCAACTTTAAGAAAACATTGCTTTAAAATGTTTTGGAAGAAAAAGCATGTTTTCAAAGGAGTTTTCTTTTAAGCACTTGATGATGAAAACTAGAGCTTTGTTCTATCTCAAAAGTGCCACCGTCACAACTGAATTGTTTTCTAGTCATAGGCTTTTCATTAGTCTTTTTCTTTACAGAATTTTCTTAAGTCTAAACTTCCTTGTGTTTAACCTTTCTAACACTCTAGGAGAGTTTAGCCTTGAAGTTTTGAAAAATAAAAAGCCTCATGTTAAGCCCATGCCTCAAAAACAAAGCCAATGAGGACATTGTCTAAATTAAGTTTGGGGGGTGCTTTATGCTTTACTATGTAAATATCTTTTGTAAATTTGTACTGCTAGAAAAGAATATGTGCTCAGTATAGTTGAAAAAAAAATGAAAAAAGAGAAAAACCGAGAGTTACTCCTCCTTCCTAGGGTTTACTGAGTAACCAGGGGCATTACCCATGGTTTGCCACTGCATGAAAGGTTTACCTAGGGAAGTGAGTATCATTCCGAGCTTGTGAACTTTGCTCGTAGCTAGATATCTTCACCACAAAGTGTTGATAAGCTAGAACGAAGGTAAAGATGACAGCAAGGATACTATTGGGAGAAAAAGAAGTTGAATAAAAAGAGCACCAGCAGTCAAATAAGTTTGGGGGGAGACAGGAAAGGTCTAGTCATTCATATATGCTCATGCTTTCCTCAAGATTGTTTTTCTAAACTAAAAGGACTACACTAGGCTCTATGAGTAGAAGTTAGGTAGTTTAAGCACATTGGTTAGGATGGATTATGGAGAGTTTTGCTTTGAAAAAGAAAAATAGAAATCTTCATGCCTAGGAAACTCAGACGTTGTGACTGGCACTAGAGTAGAACCCTCTCCTGAAAGGCAAACTTTTGAGAAAACGAATTTGAAAAACATGTTTATTTGCTTCCAAGTCACTTGATTTGAAAGGAAAAGTTGATACTAGTACTATGATTGATTACTATGCATGAACTCTAACATTTTGATTCGTAATTAGTATTTGAGCTCTAACATTTTGATTCGCAATTGCTTGAGGACAAGCAATGAGTTAAGTTTGGGGGTATGATGAGGGTCAAAAACATACCTATTTTACCCTTATATTTAGCTCATTTCTTGGTTAAATGTTGTATGTTGTGATCGATTTTATTATTCCTGAGCTCAAAATATGCTTAAGTTGTTAAGTTAGGGTGTTGAGAATCACTTTTGTTAAATTATGCTCATTTGTGCTTAAAAAGACTTGATCTTAAGAGAATTTGACTAAGTTGTTGCTGTGCAGGAAAAACAGAGGAAAAGCTGGAATTTCCCAAAAATGCGATCGCATTTCTGGGAAGGAAAAAATGAAATGCGACCGCATTTCTGGAAAAAATGAAGCAGTTCTGAGTCGTCCGCGGGTCGTTGATGACGAGTCTTCTTCGCACCTAACTGGCTGTTATGACCCCGAAACCGACTGGGCGACCTTCCAGCACCTATTTCGCAGCTCCTCAACCACTTTCTACACTATATAAGCTCAAGATTCGAAGTCAAATTCAAGCAGAACTCATTGGAAGAAAATGGTGATGACAGAACCCTGGCTCGACGCCTATGAGTAGGGATGCCCGAGGTCCTTCTTAGATGACTGAATTTTAACCTGAGTTAGACATCAAACCTTAGGGTTTGTAGGGATTTTCACCCATTCCCACTTGTAAAAGCGAGAGAGTGGAGTGTTGGGTTTTATGCCCTAAAACTCGTAGATAGTGAATGTAAACAAATTGTATACTTGTTTCAATAAAGTGTTATTGAGTTTCTACAATAAAGTGTTATTGTTAAATATTGCACAATTTGACCCAAATCCAATAAACTAAGATCCAAGGTTGTTTACATGTGACTTGAACTAGTATGTGGGGACATACGAGGATCGATGTTCAAGTAACAACCTAAAAGGTCTATAGTACAGGGATAAGGCTGGGTACCTTATCCTGGTAACACTATGTGATACGACCCGCTTTGTATTCGATACAAACGTATTGATCCAAGGCGTCCATGTAGGAGACATGCGAGCGGGGGTATCCTATGCAATGAGTTTGCATAAGACCGGACCACGAAATAGTAAACCACTAGATGTAACACCGTTAACTAGTTAGGTTACTGTTTCAATAAGATGACCTAGGTAACTCAGTCTAAATCCTGAGTGTGTCATGAACTCCTTCTCACGAGAGATTGTCCTTTGATTAATATGGGTGAGAGTGGCCTGCACGCCGACTCAATAAGCCTACCTTCTTGGGGACGAGACCGAGTGGGGGGCTGGGGACATGACAACACAAGATGGAATTCACTCCTTCCCACTTCTAGGAGAAGTAGATGAGTGTTCCCTTAAATGGTGACTCTGGGACTTGAACAAAGGGATCCTGCCCTCTCACTGGCCCGAAAGGAACTTTCTGTTTAATGGTTGGACCATAAACAGGTTGTTCATTAGAGGAGCGCTGGTACTTAAAGAGACAGATCTAACACAGGAGTAAAACGGTAATTTGACCCAACCGTGATTACGAACACTTGTGAAGGATTGACTTACCGGTATAGGTCTATATCTGTGGACACAGAAATGTTCTACAGTGAGAAGAGTTCAGTTGTGGGTTTTTAGTGGAATGACCCACAGTTAATAAATATTGGTTAACCTGATTAATGAGTTTAATTAGCTAACATCATATCATTGGAGCTTCTGATCTGTAGGTCCATTAGGTCCCCCTGCTAGCTCGTAAAGAGTAATTAGGAACAGATATATCTTGAGAGAATTTGAATAGTTCAAATTCATATTGGGAATTAAGTTAATTGTATGAGATACAAATTAATATAATGTATAGTGATGCATTAAAATATAAAGTCTAATTTGAGATTAAACTTTATTGTATTGAGAGATTGATATATTTGAAAGAGTTCAAATATATGTCTAATTAAATATATGGTATTTAATTAGAAGATGAATTAACTAATTATTCAATTTAGTTTAAATTAAATGAGATTTAATTAAACTATAGTCTATGAGGGAATTATTAGAATATGATTCTAATATGTAATTAATTGAATATGGGATATATTTAATTAATTGTAAAATTAATTAATTATTGAAATTAATTAATTGATTAGTTTAATTGAATTAATTAAATGTGATTTAATTAAGTTAAATTAAAATATATTATGTGAGGAAATTACATTTAAATAAGATTTAAATGTGCATTAGATTAATTAATTAATATGATTAATTAATTAGCATTTAATTAATTAATATGATTGGTTAATTAACATTTAATTTATTGATTTAATAAATTAATTGATTAAATCATTTAATTAATTGATCTTGATCTAACGGTCAAGATTGTTTCCTAACCTCACATTAGGGTTTCCTCTCTTATAAAAGGAAAGGTTATGAGAACCCTAGGCCTAAGGTCTCATTCTAGCCTCCCTCACATATTCTCTCAAGAACTCTAGAGAGAAATTTTCTTTTTTCCCAATCAAGATTAGTAGTCCCACAACTACGTTCCTAATCTCAGAGTATAGCAGGGTAGCCTCGTGGTGGTGTCCGTTGAAGTATTCAGAGTCGTCAATGGAGGTATGTTTTTCACCGCTTAACTTTTTGCCAATGTATTGGTATTTTGTACAACACAATTAATTTACGAACGGTTCAATTGCTTCCGCTGTAACGGAATTGGTGAATTCCAATCCTTACATGGGGTGTCTTAGCGAACTCTAGAAGGATTGAGTAAATAGAAAACCCATAATATTTAGCTATCTCCTTTATTTCCAGCTCTTGTTTACTTTTCATTATTCTGTATTATTTACATTCGTATTTCAATGAAAATGTATTCATTTGCACTTTATCTCACCATGAGTAGTTAAATTCCGTTGAGGGGTTCAATATGGTGAATTCCCTTATGGTTTAATGGCTTGAAAGTGTTTTATTTGCTTAAGTTTCAGTTCAATGCATGTCATTCTTTATTGATTATCACTGTAATCTTGCTGAGTTTAACTTGATCACTTAGACTTTGCATGCTATGTGAGTTTGATCTCGAAAGGGACAAACGATATCGGTTCTCATAAAGGTGATATAGGAGAAAAAGCTCGAAAGAGATTGTTCGGCGGTATAGGGCAAGCTGCCTAAGGCACCCTATATCGACTATAGGGTTATAAGTTGCATTCGTGAATTATCTATGTCGGAGTCGAGTCACAGAAATGTGCATAACGGTACTCGCTTAGCCTTCTAACGGTTCTTGGGAGCAAGGGCCAAATAGAACTTAAATCTAACCCAATGCATTGAATAGGCTTAAGTTAAATACTGCATGACTATGGTTATTACCTTAGGGATGAATCCATGTTGAATACCTCGTTTATTTCTTATTGTTATTCTTTTAGTTATTTGCATGTTTTATTTATCTTTTTAAAAACTCAATCAACCAACTTATTTTCTTTGGTTACCTTTTAAAAGCAATCATTTGAGCAGTTTCTTCATCAAATCTGAATTTCGAATTTAGTCCTCGTGGGATCGATACCCTTGGAATACTTCTAAGGTTTTTTTTATTACTACGTGCGACAGTGTATACTTGCACTAAGTGTTAGCTGAATTATTCTTTATTATTATTATTTATCTTATCTCACATTCCATCCATTCAACTGGCGACGCACCAGGGACCTAATGGACCTACAGATCATGGGCTCCAATGGTACGAGGTTTAACCGGTTAAACCCTTTTAACCTAGTTAACCAACATCCGTTAACTACCGAGTCACTCCACTATAGCCTAGTAGTTGAACTCCCCTCACTATAGATATATTTTCGTCCACTCGATATAATCATGACTAGTAAGTCAATCCTTCACAGGTCGTTCGTTACTATAGCTAGGTCAAATGTCTGTTTTACCCCTATAGCACATCTTTGTTCCTTAAGTCCACTGGTCCTCTAATGAACAATTTGTTTATGGTCCAACCACTAAACAAAGTCCCTCTTGGGCCAATGAGAGGGTGGGGCCCCTTGTTCAAGCCTCGGAGTCAACACTTAAGGGTGAACCTTTCTACTATCCCTGATTCAGGTAGGAGTGAATTTCGTCTTGCAATACTATGTCTCCAGCTATCCATCCAGTCTTATCCCCAAAATGGTAGGCTTATTGAACGACACTGTTCGGCCACTCTCACCCATGCAGATCAAAGAATAATCCAAAATGAACAGGAGTTCATAGTAAGCTCAGGATTAAGATCGATTTACCTAGGTCATCATATGAAATAGTCAGTCTTAACAGTAAACAGCGTTATAAAGTAAGTGATAGCATGCATAAATGCTGCTATTTTTCCCTTGAATTTAATAGCTTTTGATGTGCTTTATTGTGTTTTTATTATATAAATTCATTTAATCGATTAATTATGGTCCCTAGGAGTTTTTGTTGGAAATTTTGAGAAAAAGAGGAAAAAGAAGCCCAAAATAATGAAGATAATCTTGTAATAGACTTAAGATTTTAGTTCCTTTTATCTCGAATTTGTCAGGTTTAGGCCCAACACCCTCATCGGCCTCGGCACTGGGTCGAGGCCAAGGAGTAGGCGTCAAAGCCCAAAGATTACTTAACCCACGAAAGAGGATCTCCCTGGGCCCAGGAAAGCTTGATCCACGAAGCAAAGGTCCGAGAAGGTGGAGACGACGACAGAAAACCCTAATCTAGGGGGTGGTATAAAGGTCCCTTTGGGGACCCAAGTAAGGGGTTCGAAAACTTGATTCCTAACACTATTATTTTACAGTGCTATGATTGATTTGTCGGATTCCCTCAGATCACTGACTTAAGTTTCGGAGCGTGTGTGGCGAGCACCACACCGGTGTGCAGTGTTTGCTCCTTATTTGCAAGTCATGTCTTCCTGGATTCAATAAATTCACTGTTGGTGTCACGTGAAGGTCAGGTGAGCGCTTGGCCGGATTTTGCCATCAACATTTGACGCCGTCTGAGGGGAAGAAAGTTGGCTTGTGAGCACTGCACATAGGTGTGAAGGACAGCTAGTAGAAGATTGGAGAAAGAGAACTCAGAGGGGGATGAAGTTCCTCGACCTCAAGCTTATGCCCAAAAGATGGAAATAGCAGCCCTCAAGGGAAGAGTGAACGAGATGGGGCAGAGCTTAGCCGAGATTCTGGGCATCTTGAAACAGTCGAATCCCAGCATGAAGTACCAAAAGAGCCTCCCACACGATTAAAAGAAAGGAAAAGAGGTCTTGGAAGAAGAAACAGGGGAAACAGACAGTGTTACCAGCAAACTGCGGAAACTAGGGGGTGACAAGGAGTTGAATTTGAAGGATGAAGGGCTGAGCAAACGGGGGATCATAAGGGTGCACTTGACGCTCCAGATGAAACCAATACAGTGGGTTCGTGCAAGATGGTCGAGGTCGAGGCCAAAATTCAGGCAAAAATCGTACTTGAGGCGAGAGTCCAGGCCGAAGTTGAGGCTAAAGTGAGGGCTGAAGCCGAAGATGCGGCCAAAGCTAAGGTCGAGGCCAAAGTCAAGGCTAGGGTTCAGGCGGAGATGACCAGAGGAGGTCCCAACTGGGGGCTAGAGGTTCAGGGAAACACACACCCCAAGGATGCAGACAAAGAGAATCTAGAGGATCTAATTGGGCAAGCCGATCCACCATTTACTGGCGAGATCATGCAGGCAGAGGTTCCACACAAGTTCAAGTTACCGACTTTCCCGCAATATGATGGGAAGAAAGATTCGGTTCAGCATCTGGACACCTACCGATCGTGGATGGAGTTTCATGGTGTTGGGTTTTATGCCCTAAAACTCGTAGATAGTAAATGTAACATTTTACCGAACATTAATAAAATAGTTTATTTTGTTTGTATTTAGTAGATCTTGTCTTATTAACCCTAATCCAATAAACTAAACATCCTAGGCTGATAGTATGAGGCTTGAACTAATATGTAGGGACATACGAGGATCAATGTTCAAGATTCAGCCTAAAGGGTCTATAGTATAGGGATAAGGCTGGGTACCTTATCCTGGTGACACTATGGATACGGCCCACTTTGTATTATGATACAAACGCTATGATCCAACGCGTCCATGTAGTTGACATGCGAGTGGGGGTATCCTATGCAATGAGTTTGCATAAGACCGGATCGCGAAATAGTTAACCACTAACTGTAACACCGTTAGTTGGCTTGGTTTCTATTTCACTAGGATGACCTAGACAACTCAGTCTCAATCCTGAGTGGATTATGGACTCCTATTCACGAGGAGTTGTCCTTTGATTTGTATGGGTGAGAGTGGCCAGCACGCCGACTCAATAAGCCTACCATTTTGGGGACAATACCGAGTGGGGAGCTGGGAACATAATCACACAAGATGGAATTCACTCTTTCCCGACTCTAGGGTAAGTAGAGGTGTGTTCCCTTAAGTGGTGTCTCCGGGACTTGAACAATGGGCCCAACCCTCTCTATGGCACGAGAGGGACTTCTGTTTGTTGGTTGGACCTCAAACAGGTTGTTCATTAGAGGAGCACTGAGGACTTAAGGACAAAGATGTAAACCAGGGGTAAAACGGTAATTTGACCCAGCTGGGATACGAACACACGTGAAGGACTGACTTGTAGTATTGGTCGATATCCGTGGACACAGAAATATTCTGCAGTGAGAAGAGTGCAGCTGAGGGTCTTTAGTGGAATGACCCACAGTTAATGAATGGAGACTAACTTGGTTAATGAGTTTAAGCCGATTAGTCTCGTATCGTTGGAGCTTCTGATCTGTAGGTCCATTAGGTCCCACTGGTAGCTCGTAAAAAGACTTGAAGCAAACAAATATAAATTGTAAATTGAAAGTGTTCAATTTATTTGGGGAATCGTATAATGTATATTGATGCATTATAATATAAAGTTTATGAAACTTTATAATATAATTTTTGAATTAATTTCATAAATTAATTCTTGAGAGAAAATATTTGAAAGAGTTCAAATAAATTTAATATGAATTGGATTCATATTAATTTTAATAAAATCCCTAAGATTAAATATATGATATTTAATTGGGTAATTAATTAATCATGGAATTAATTAATTATTTATTAAAATTAGAGACCTTTTCCTATTAGGAAAGAAAATATTTGAAAGAGTTCAAATAAATTTAATATGAATTAGATTCATATTAATTTTAATTTTAATAAAATCCCTAAGATTAAATATGTGATATTTAATTGGGTAATTAATTAATTATGGAATTAATTAATTATTAAAATTAGATATTGTTCAGATAATAGATTTGAACTTATTCCTAGACCTTTTCCTATTAGGAAAAGGTCTTGGCCTTTACCTATATATAGGACCCCTAGGGTGGGGTGAAAGGCATCCCATTGTCTCTCCTTCTCTCAGAGATCTCTCCCAAAAGACTCCCACAAGTCTCCTGCTTCAAGAAGTCTTAGAGATATACCGGTGTAGCCGATTGGTGGTGTTCGCACAAGAGGGTTGCTGCATTTTCAATCTTATTGGCAAGAAAAGGGGAATTGATCAAGGCTTTCTACAAAAGTAAGTTTTCTATGAAATCCTTGATCACTAGGATCAATCTAGTTGATCTTTTAGCATGTTTATAGCCTATGTACAGCCCATTAAATATAGATTTATTGCTGTAATATTTTGCAAATTGTATTGGTATTTCAATTAGAATCTAAGACTCTAAGTAGGTTCGGTAATACTTTCCGCTGCGTGGGGCTTTTATCCCTTCAATTGGTATCAGAGCCAACTCAATTGTTCTTGATTTTTAAATTGAAATTTGCAATTTGTTCTTGGTGGGATTTATGCATTATGAATGTTATGGTTTGCGTATAAATGGTTTCGATTAATTTGGCCATAGATTTACAATTTTTGATGCGATCAAATGTAAAGGCCCCTGCGTTTTTGGGCAATTTAAATTGTAAATTGAGTCTATGTAAGTCCGGGTCTAGTTTAGATTGAAGAACGATGAAGATCGGGACCAAATTTGGCCAAAAGCGGCGGAAAACGGTGAAGATTTGCGGCTGGAACAGTGCAGATTTTCCAGAAATTCGAAAAAAAAATAAAAAAAAAGATGCGAAAGTCAGGCTTGAACTCGCGCGCGCGCGCGCATGCAGTGAATTCACGCTCTCCATCAACCACTGAAGCGACAGCAGTATTTTGATTACAAAACCGGTTTGGTTAATTATATCAATTTCCGGCGCGGTCCAAGTTCCGTCAGACCGGTCCGACGGTCCGGTTCGTGAAGAGGCGCGGTTCAACGAATTTCCAGCCGGTTTGTTGACTTTTCGCCTGGTTCGTTTGACTGGGCGGTTTTTGAAGCTGGTTCAGTGTTTTTCCGGTCCGGTTCGAGCGGTTTTGGCATTTTTTGAGCATTTTTGGTCCGGTTCGGAGCTGCAGAAGGCTGTAATAGGATAAAATAGCTTAAATTATTGTAATTTATGTGCTTTATTTTATCCTAGGGGCCAATTAATCGGTTTATACGCTATTTAAATGCTTTATGGATGTCATTTAGATTTAAAATCTCACCTTAGGTTATAAAGCATGCTCATGCATTTTATATATATTATAATTAGTTATAATGTATGGATGGAAATGCATGGTTTATTTTCATGAGTTTTTAATATATAGTTGAGTTATATTAAAATCATGAAAAAGGATAAGCATGATGCATACAATTACCTAGTTAAATATATATAGTTATATTTAATAAAATTGTTTGCAGCATGCTACTTTGATTTACCATTTTTGACAATATTTTAATTGTTAATTTATTAATAATGGAAATCAAAGTTGCATTGGGCATGAAACATCCATAGCTTAATATAATTGTTATATTAATTTCATGCAATGCAAGGCAATATATATAGTTTTATTATATTAACTTGAATATGATTGTTAATTATTTTAAAACTATAGTATGCATGATTATAGGGCTAATCATTAAAATTTTGAATAAGTTTAAAATTGATGATTAGAAACCGTCAACCTATAATAAAGATTGCATGCAAACATAGGATCATAGGTAAATGTATTATTTTTAAAATGTTTAAAATTAATTAGACCTAAGATCTCGTTAATTCTAATAGGATTAGAATTAAGTCTTGCTTAGTTTTTTAAAAATAGTTTTAACCTACTAAGTAGGACAAACATTACTATGATTATAAGGGAACTCTACCGGTAAAGTTCTGTCTAAGGTTGGGGGTACTTAAGTTGACGGTTTACGGAACACCTCCTACCTGGGAACTGACCCGGAATACCAGAGTTGAATTAATCATGGTTAAATGTTAGCATGCAATGTCACTAGGTTTATTAAAAGAGTTTAATACACCTAGATCTTCAGAGTAAAGACTTTACATTACTATGGTTAAAAGGGAACTCTCCCGGTTACGTTCTGTCTAAGGCTGGAGGTATTTAAGCTGACGGTTTACGGAACACCTGCTACCTGGGAACAAACCCGGAACCTGAGTTGAAATAACCATAGTCATGTTAGCATACGGTGTTGCTAGGTTTGTTAAAAGAGTTTAAATCACCTAGAACATTACAATTCTCTTTATAATAGTTATAATAGGATTAGACTTAGATAAATTGAATTAGCCGGATTTATCTAGGTTAATAAACCCTAAAATATACGGTAGGTCACTTTAGTGGGAGGTAAAATCAAAACTTGATTTAAATCGAGTTTTTACTCCTACGTCCCTATATTCGCAACGTGAGATCCATGCTCGGCTTCGTGTCGTTTTAGCGCGACCTCCCTTCGGAAAGTGTTTGCATGAGTCAATAACAAGGTGAATGGGGAAAGTGCTCATAGTAAGTGGGAGCGGGACACGTGTCAACGTATCCCTCGGTCTCCACCCATAGGTCACACCGTGAGAGTCTTATGATTCGCCTGCGTGTTGTCCTGGAGCAACCATCCCTTCGGAGGGCCTGATCATAGGATTCGTAACACCGTGAACTCCTGGAAAGGATAGGGTCACTTAGGCTAATTACCAACAGTTGTCTTTCCCTTCGGTAGCCTGTTGGTGCGTGCCTCTGGGATCTGAAAGTGGGAGGGTTACACTTACAAGGATAAGTTAATTTGTTAACGAATCCTTGACCGAACGACGGTGGTCAATGTCTATAGGAATATGAGTTATTCTGGTGATAGAATTGACTGAGAAGTGTCTCACTTTAGAGGAGGAGTAGCTGATCACCCTTCGGTGGCTGTTTCTCTAAACCTCTAAAGCATCGTTGCTAAACACAATCGATAGTTTGTTAGGGTTCTTTGATTGATTGTTTGCAAAATTGATTGGATTTATGCAATTGTTTGTTTGTCTGTTTGATGGGTTAAGACAAAGATAACTAATACGGTAAAAGTTTATTTTTCCAGCAATGTCTTCCTCTATCATCGCTTTATTGAAAAATGAAAAATTAACCGGCAAGAACTTTCCTACGTGGAAATCCAACCTTAATACGATTCTGGTTGTTAAAGATCTCCGGTTCGTCTTAACGGAGGACTGTCCTCCAGTTCCCCCTTGCTATGCATCCCAAGCGAGAAAGGATGCTTATGACCGCTGGACAAAGGCCAGTGATGAGGCCCGAGTCTGTATCTTAGCCAGCTTATCTGAAGTTTTGGCTAAGAGACATGAAAGCATTATTACAGCAAGAGAGATTATGAACTCTCTTCAGGAGATGTTTGGACAATTGTCCAGAAAACTCCACTATAATGCTCTCAAACGAGTTTATAACTGCCGCATGAAAGAGGGCACGTCTGTCTGGGAACATGTCCTGGAAATGATGGTCCAATTCAGCATGGCAGAAACATACGGGGCGGTCATAGATGAGCGAACTCAGGTTGCATTCATCTTGGAATCTCTTCCGAAGAGTTTCCTAAAATTTCGCAAACATATGATGGCGAACATGATGATGTACACCCTGACGAATCTCTTAAATGAGCTACAGCTCTATCTGTGCAATGAGATTCATGAAAACAAGGGGAATGCTCCCGCAGCTGCTGAAAATAAGAATGACAAGGAAGGTAAATTTGATTTACTTGTTTTAGAAACGTGCCTTGTTGAACATGATGAGTATGCCTGGATTTTAGATTCCGGAGCAACTAATCATGTCTGTTCTTCTTTTCAGGGAAATGATTTCCAGCAGCTTCAAGATGGTGAGATGACACTCAAGGTTGGAACGGGAGATGTCATTTCAGCAAGTGCAGTGGGAGCTGCGAAGTTGTTTTTCAGAAATAAGTTTTTGTTTTTAGAAAACTTGTATGTTGTTCCTCGAATTAAGAGGAACCTTATTTCTGTTTCTGGATTGTTAGAACACAATTATTCTATTTCTTTTGAATTAAATGAAGCGTTCATTTCTCGAAATGGAGTATTTATATGTTCTGCTAAACTAGAAAACAACTTATATGTGTTAAGACCAACCAACACAACAGCGCTTTTGAATCATGAGATGTTTAAATCGGCTGAAACACAAAATAAAAGGCAAAAGATTTCTCCAATAAGTAGCAACACATATCTTTGGCACTTACGTCTTGGTCATATTAACATCGATCGGATCGGTCGTTTGGTGAAGAATGGACTTCTAACCGATTTAGAAGACGAATCTTTACCACCCTGTGAATCGTGTCTCAAGGGTAAAATGACCAAGAGGCCTTTTACCGGAAAAGGTTATCGTGCCAAAGAACCTCTAGAGTTGATACATTCGGATCTTTGTGGTCCAATGAATGTAAAAGCTCGAGGAGGTTATGAATATTTCATCTCTTTCATAGATGATTATTCTCGATATGGTTACTTATACCTAATGGGTCACAAGTCTGAAGCTTTTGAAAAGTTCAAAGAGTTTAAGACTGAGGTAGAAAACCTATTAGGTAAGACAATTAAAACACTTCGATCAGATCGAGGTGGAGAGTACATGGATCAAAGATTCCAGGACAATATGATAGAACATGGAATCCAATCCCAACTCTCAGCACCTGGTACACCTCAGCAGAATGGTGTATCAGAAAGGAGAAATAGAACCCTGTTAGACATGGTTCGTTCTATGATGAGCTATGCTCAATTGCCTAGCTCGTTTTGGGGGTATGCAGTAGAAACTGCAATTCATATTCTAAACAACGTTCCATCAAAAAGTGTTTCTGAAACACCTTTTGAGCTCTAGAGGGGGCGTAAACCTAGTTTGCGTTACTTCCGTATCTGGGGTTGTCCTGCACACGTGCTAGTAACAAATCCTAAGAAACTGGAACCCCGTTCTAGAATATGCCAATTTGTGAGAGGTGGTATGTTCTACGACCCTCAAGAAAACAAAGTGTTCGTATCGACAAACGCTACTTTCTTGGAGGAAGACCACATTCGAGATCACAAACCACGTAGTAAACAAGTATTAGGAGAAGCTACAGAAGAGTCAACAAGGGTTGTTGATGAAGCTGGTCCTTCAACAAGAGTTGATGTAGGAGCCAGTTCTTCACGTCAATCTCATCCTCCTCCCATAGCAGGAGGGCCTCGACGCAGTGGGAGGGTTGTGATACAACCTGACCGTTACTTGGGTTTAACTGAAACACAAGTGGTCATTCCTGATGACGGTGTTGAGGATCCATTGTCTTATCGACAGGCAATGAATGATGTAGATAAAGACGAATGGAGCAAAGCCATGGACCTTGAGATGGAGTCTATGTACTTCAATCAAGTTTGGGAACTTGTAGATTCACCTGAAGGGGTCAAACCCATAGGATGTAAATGGATCTATAAGAGGAAAAGAGATGCTGCTGGGAAAGTACAGACTTTCAAAGCAAGACTTGTAGCAAAGGGTTATACCCAAAGAGAAGGGGTGGACTATGAGGAAACTTTTTCTCCTGTTGCTATGTTAAAGTCAATAAGAATTCTCTTATCCATAGCCACGTTTTATGATTATGAAATATGGCAAATGGATGTCAAGACTGCCTTTCTGAATGGTAATCTTGAAGAGAATATCTTTATGTCTCAGCCCGAAGGGTTCATAACCCAAGGTCAGGAACAAAAAGTTTGTAAACTGAATCGATCCATTTATGGGTTGAAACAGGCTTCCAGATCTTGGAACATTAGATTTGATACTGCGATCAAATCTTTTGGCTTTGACCAAAATGTTGATGAGCCTTGTGTATACAAGAAAATCAACAAAAACAAAGTAGCTTTCATAGTACTTTATGTTGATGACATCCTACTCATTGGGAATGATGTAGGATATCTGTCTGACGTAAAAGAATGGCTAGCGGCCCAATTCCAAATGAAAGATATATTAGAGGCCAAATATGTTCTTGGAATCCAGATCATTTGGGATCGAAAGAACAAAATGCTAGCCCTGTCTCAAGCAACGTATATCGACAAAATGTTGTCCCGATATTCGATGCAGAACTCCAAGAAGGGCTTGTTGCCTTTCAGGCATGGGGTTCACTTGTCTAAAGAACAGTGTCCTAAGACACCTCAAGAAGTTGAGGATATGAGACGGATTCCCTACGCCTCAGCAGTGGGCAGCTTAAT
Source organism: Luffa aegyptiaca (assembly GCA_017139565.1). NCBI lineage: Eukaryota > Viridiplantae > Streptophyta > Magnoliopsida > Cucurbitales > Cucurbitaceae > Luffa > Luffa aegyptiaca. The sequence continues at coordinate 17,528,744 of CM029397.1, forward strand.
GTATGCGATGCTCTGCACGAGGCCTGACATTTGTTATGCTGTAGGGATAGTCAGCAGATATCAGTCAAATCCGGGGTTAGACCACTGGGCTGCCGTTAAAGGAATCCTCAAGTATCTTCGGAGAACGAGGGACTACATGCTGGTGTTTGGGGCTAAAGAGTTAGTTCTCACTGGATACACCGACTCTGACTTCCAATCTGACAAGGATTCTAGGAAATCCACGTCGGGGTCAGTGTTTACCCTTAACGGGGGAGCTGTAGTTTGGAGAAGCATCAAGCAAGGATGCATAGCGGACTCAACCATGGAGGCTGAGTATGTAGCGGCTTGTGAAGCAGCCAAGGAAGCGGTTTGGCTAAGAAAGTTCCTGAAAGATTTGGAAGTAGTTCCAAATATGGACTTGCCCATTACGTTATACTGTGACAACAGTGGGGCTGTAGCCAATTCTAGAGAACCTCGAAGCCACAAACGAGGAAAACACATAGAGAGGAAGTATCACCTGATACGAGAGATTGTGCAACGAGGAGATGTGATCGTCACTAAGATCTCTTCAGAGCACAACATTGCTGATCCTTTTACGAAGGCTCTCCCGGCTAAAGTGTTTAAGGGTCATCTAGAGTGTCTAGGTCTACGAGATATGTACATTATGTAATCTAGGGCAAGTGGGAGATGTGTAATAGGGTATGAGGATGCCCTAGTTTATTGTATTTACCATTTCCAACTTTAGATTACTTGTACATGTTCTTTCCCATTATCTTGAGTTTTCGTTCAAGTGGGAGTTTGTTGGGTTTTATGCCCTAAAACTCGTAGATAGTAAATGTAACATTTTACCGAACATTAATAAAATAGTTTATTTTGTTTGTATTTAGTAGATCTTGTCTTATTAACCCTAATCCAATAAACTAAACATCCTAGGCTGATAGTATGAGGCTTGAACTAATATGTAGGGACATACGAGGATCAATGTTCAAGATTCAGCCTAAATGGTCTATAGTATAGGGATAAGGCTGGGTACCTTATCCTGGTGACACTATGGATACGGCCCACTTTGTATTATGATACAAACGCTATGATCCAACGCGTCCATGTAGTTGACATGCGAGTGGGGGTATCCTATGCAATGAGTTTGCATAAGACCGGACCGCGAAATAGTTAACCACTAACTGTAACACCGTTAGTTGGCTTGGTTTCTATTTCACTAGGATGACCTAGACAACTCAGTCTCAATCCTGAGTGGATTATGGACTCCTGTTCACGAGGAGTTGTCCTTTGATTTGTATGGGTGAGAGTGGCCAGCACGCCGACTCAATAAGCCTACCATTTTGGGGACAATACCGAGTGGGGAGCTGGGAACATAATCACACAAGATGGAATTCACTCTTTCCCGACTCTAGGGTAAGTAGAGGTGTGTTCCCTTAAGTGGTGTCTCCGGGACTTGAACAATGGGCCCAACCCTCTCTATGGCACGAGAGGGACTTCTGTTTGTTGGTTGGACCTCAAACAGGTTGTTCATTAGAGGAGCACTGGGGACTTAAGGACAAAGATGTAAACTAGGGGTAAAACGGTAATTTGACCCAGCTGGGATACGAACACACGTGAAGGACTGACTTGTAGTATTGGTCGATATCTGTGGACACAGAAATATTCTGCAGTGAGAAGAGTGCAGCTGAGGGTCTTTAGTGGAATGACCCACAGTTAACGAATGGAGACTAACTTGGTTAATGAGTTTAAGCCGATTAGTCTCGTATCGTTGGAGCTTCTGATCTGTAGGTCCATTAGGTCCCACTGGTAGCTCGTAAAAAGACTTGAAGCAAACAAATATAAATTGTAAATTGAAAGTGTTCAATTTATTTGGGGAATCGTATAATGTATATTGATGCATTATAATATAAAGTTTATGAAACTTTATAATATAATTTTTGAATTAATTTCAAAAATTAATTCTTGAGAGAAAATATTTGAAAGAGTTCAAATAAATTTAATTTGAATTGGATTCATATTAATTTTAATAAAATCCCTAAGATTAAATATATGATATTTAATTGGGTAATTAATTAATCATGGAATTAATTAATTATTTATTAAAATTAGAGACCTTTTCCTATTAGGAAAGAAAATATTTGAAAGAGTTCAAATAAATTTAATATGAATTAGATTCATATTAATTTTAATTTTAATAAAATCCCTAAGATTAAATATGTGATATTTAATTGGGTAATTAATTAATTATGGAATTAATTAATTATTAAAATTAGATATTGTTCAGATAATAGATTTGAACTTATTCCTAGACCTTTTCCTATTAGGAAAAGGTCTTGGCCTTTACCTATATATAGGACCCCTGGGGTGGGGTGAAAGGCATCCCATTGTCTCTCCTTCTCTCAGAGATCTCTCCCAAAAGACTCCCACAAGTCTCCTGCTTCAAGAAGTCTTAGAGATATACCGGTGTAGCCGATTGGTGGTGTTCGCACAAGAGGGTTGCTGCATTTTCAATCTTATTGGCAAGAAAAGGGGAATTGATCAAGGCTTTCTACAAAAGTAAGTTTTCTATGAAATCCTTGATCACTAGGATCAATCTAGTTGATCTTTTAGCATGTTTATAGCCTATGTACAGCCCATTAAATATAGATTTATTGCTGTAATATTTTGCAAATTGTATTGGTATTTCAATTAGAATCTAAGACTCTGAGTAGGTTCGGTAATACTTTCCGCTGCGTGGGGCTTTTATCCCTTCACATGGGGCTTCCGAGGCAACCAAGTGTTGTGCTTTCTCTCTAACCATGACGGAAATAACACGGCAGTGGTACAACAAGTTGCCACGGAAGTCCATCGGGTCGTTCAAAGAGTTATCGCGAATTTTTGCCACACAGTTTTTAGGCTCGAGAGATCGACGAAGACCACAGTTCAACCTATTGACCGTCAAGCAGAGACCTGGGGAAAACTTGAACGGATATATCACATGTTTCAGTAATGAGGTGCTACAGGTGGAAGGGTACAATGATGGTGTGGCTCTAACTACGGTTATTTCAGGATTGTAGGATGAAAAGTTATTAAATTCTATTGGAGAAAACCAGTTGCGCACATATGCCGAGTTCGTCTCCAGGGCACAAAAATACATAAACGCGGAAGAGATGATGAAATCCAAGCGTGCAGAAAGGGAAGCACAGAGGGTGACTACTATTAATAAGGGTAGAAGGAAAGAAGAAAAAAGGAAGAGGCCTCGGAGGGAGGATGGAGGTTGAGACCGTCACAATTACTCCTCTAGCCGAGGCCGTGTCGATCAGGGGGATGGCCGAGGCCGACCAAATCCAAAAGGTAAATTTCAAAGGTATACTCCACTCTCTATCCCACTTGAGCAGGTTTTGGCAGCAGTGCAATACACGAACTTGTTGAAACGTCCAAACAAGCTGAGAACGGATCTCGACAAGAGGAATAGGAACAAGTACTGCATGTTCCACTGAGACCATGGCCACACAACGCACAATTGTATACAGCTGCTGGACGAGATAGAGAGCTTGATCAAAGAGGGATATCTGAAAGAGTTTGTGAGAGGAGAAGGGAATAAAAGGTCGAGGCTGACCGGAGAGGAACGCGACGGAGGTAATAATGACCCTCCACTAGAGATCAAAACCATTCTGGAGGGACCTACAGGAGGAGAATCAAATCGAAAAAGGAAAGCAGTAGTTCGAGAGGCAAGATTTGAATTGGAAGGTCAGGGTATGTACTCAGTACGACTCTCAAAGGATTTGCCATCAATTGAGTTCACTGAATTAGAGGCCAACGACATTCATCAACCCCACAATGACACATTGGTAATGAGCTTAACGATTGTCAATGCAAGGGTTCACCGAGTTCTGATTGATGGAGGAAGTTCTGTAGATGTTTTGTCTTCCAAAGTGTTTGAAGCCATGAAGTTGGGGAGAGAGCGACTGAGACCGAGTGTTGCACCTTTAGTTGGCTTCGGAGAAGAGAAAATGATGCCAGAAGGCAGTATCGAGTTACCAGTGATCTTTGGAGAGGACCAGAATGTGGTGACAAAAATGGTTAACTTCTTAGTGGTAAACTGTATCTCGGCTTACACGCCATACTGGGAAGGTCAGCGCTGCATGAATTGAAGGCTGTTGCATCGACCTACCGTCAGATGATGAAATTCTCGACTGATAATGGAGTAGAGGTAGTTCGAGGGGAATAGAAAGCTTCCCGAGAGTGTTACTTCACTGCGTTCAGAGAAACGAGCAAGCAAGCAAGCACTGACCCGTGGGTAGGCCAGAGCCGAGGTCGACCAGGCCGAGGCCAAGTATGGGAATATCCTTACCCCATGGAGCACTGATAGCTAGTGTTTTATTTCCATTATGTTTTGCATTGACTAGTTGTATTTCCATTCTGTTTTTTGGCATTCACATTTGTAGGTGTAAGAAATTCAAAACGATTATTTGCACTATTTCTAATAAAATTCCTTAGTAGATTCTGTTGTTGCAAATGACCTAGTATAGCGTGCGAAAATGTCCTTGGTAGAGGGGAAACCCCAATACTCTCCAAGGCAAATGACATGGAAATGTCCTTGGTGGAATGGAAACCCCGATACTCCCCGAGGTGGCGAAAATGTCCTTGGTAGAGTGGAAACCCCAATACTCTCCAAGGCAAACGACATAGAAATGTCCTTGGTTGGGTGGAAACCCTGATACTCCCCAAGGCAATCGGCAGCCAGAGCATCCCCGGAGTTGGAGCCAAGACTCGGATCAGAATCATACCAATAGAGAAGGTGCAGAGACACTAAAACCTTGAGGTATGATGAACTACCTTGCGAGCATCTTTTACTCAAGTTTAATCTTTAAATTAAAAATAACACTTGAGTAGGGGGCTGAGGAGGGTAGACTATCGATTGGTTGATGATTAAAAGCTTGTCTAGGAAGAATATATCTAGATGGCCGAGGCCGACCAGGCTGGATTAAGTCATCACTTTTTCCTTGTTATCTTTTATCATGTATGTTATTGTGGCTGTTCAATTTTAATCATGCCCATGTTATTTCCGTTGCAAATTGGTAACTGTTTTTCTAGGCGCGAACTCAAGGGCGGAATGGCCAAGTGCAAGGCCGACAGGGCCAAGTGTATGCGTGTTTCATTGTATCTTTTGTGCAGGAAAGATGATGTTTAAATCATTGTGGTTATAGGCCGAGGCTACCAAGCCAAGCTTATATCTTTCTTTTTCTTAAAATGTCACTTTATTGGGCAGGAAAGCTGATGCAGAAGTAAAGTTTTCTACTCAGCTAGTACATAGCATTTCAGTAAGGATGTTGTGGTTTTGCTTAGATTAGGCCAAGATTGTGGTCAGCCTCGGTATATGGCCGAGGCCGACCAGGCTTATCTATTTTAATTGATCTAGTTTAAATTACTTGTGAGTGAGGAAAGTCAGAGCAATTGTAAAAAACCATCGTGATATTTCCATTGATAAGAAAAGGGAAATTACATAGAGGTGGATAAAACGTACATAAAAAAAAGGAAAGATGATCGTAGCAGCAGCAATTTTGGTGGCCCGAGTCCCAAATCTTCAGAGATCCATATGATCCCTACCGCCTGAAGACTCGTCAAATGAAGCGAAGGCATCGGGTTTGGTCGCAAGGGTGGTGAGGTCTTCTTGGATGAATGAGCCATCCACAGTTGGATGGCGCTTGCCGAATCTTTTGACAACCCATTTAATACCATCGTTCCATATTTCATCTTGCATGGCATAAAACTCATTAGTCTTCCTAAACTCTTCACCCAGGTAGTTGGCATCGGCCAAGTGAGCCTTAGCCTCCTTTAGCTGGGCTTTGGTGGTTTCCAACTCAGCTTCCTTGGAGTTGAGTTTTGCCCGACCTTCGTCCAACAGGCGGTTGGCTTGATCAAGTTTCTCCTGAACCTGTGTGAGCTCGCTTCTAGGAACGTTGTTCAGTTGGAGCTCATTGATCTTGTGTTGATAGCGAGCATAACAAACTATTTTCCCTATCTATTTTAGTTAGTCTTTGAAATAAATTGGCCAAATTTATGCATTTTAATGTTCTATTTGTAGGAATCAATTATTGGAGCTAAATCAAGAAAATGGAGTTAATCGAGTGTTCGGGGCACGAAAAGAGGCCAAAGAAATGGACTAGAATCAAAGTTGGAGGCTTAAGTTTAAGGCAAACCCGAGAGCTAGCATCTCGACGCTGCTTTCTGGGCGTCTTGACGCTGGTTTTCCTTTTCTATTTTTGGCGATGGCAGGGACAGCGTCGCGACGCTACTGACAATTTTCCTATATATACAATCTTTTGTGCTACGGATTGGGGGAGTCCATTTGGTTAGATTTTAGCCACAATTTCGACTAGAGACCTTCTGTGGGAGCTGAAGCAAAGCCAAGGAGTGGGAACCAAGCTTGAAGACGTGGAGATCGTGACGGGGACGTGTCGGTTTCTACGGATTCAAGAGTTTTCCTTTTCTTTCCCTTACCTCTTGTTGTTTTTATGGGTTTTCTTTCAAGTTTTATTTGTAGTTCTTTGACTATGAGTAGCTAGCTTGATTGTCTTAGGAATTGATGTAGCCCTTTGGGCGTTGATGGATTATTTCTTGCTTATGTATTGCTTTGAATTCATTTATGCATATTCTACTCTTAATGCTTTTGATTCATTGGCCATGAATTGAATAATGTTTTCTCTAAGTCTTGCTCGGGAGAGGGGATTTAGTTTAGATCATGTTGTGCATAACTAAGATAATCTTGAGATCAGGAGATGAGAGATAGTCTTAGAAATCGTTAAAGGATTAGACTTAAGGCCTTGCATGTTAATGAACTTAGATAGGGATATTGAGTTTATTACATGTATGAGAATTAGTTATGCTCGGGAGAGATAGCTATGATATAATAGTTTATCCTAGATTGATGAATCTTTACATGTTCACATATTCTAGCGATTAATCCACAACTCCAATAGGTGAAATCAATTCCCTAAGAGTCTTTCCATTTGAGACTCCACCTTTATTTTATGATTTTTTGTCTTTAAATTTATCTATATCATTAAGTTTTACTTCCTAAATAAAATTGGACAAGATTATTCATGGTACTTAATTTGCTAGAAAACCAATCCCGAAAATTGTGCATCACTTGTTCTCCAGGCTTATTATTACTTGACCCGTACACTTGCAGTAAGCAAATTGCGCATCACTTGTTCGCCAGGCTTATGGAAGGGGCGGTGATGTCAAGAATATCAAGAAAGACTCTTAGGGAATTGATTTCACCTATTGTCAAGAATAATAATAAAAAACTTATAATTTGGAAAAAATAAAACTTATAAAATTCCCACACACGCACATAATGTCAAGAATAAAACTTATAAAATAAAAAAAATAATAATAAAAAACAATGTCAAGAATAAAACTTATAAAATAAAAATAATAATAATAAAAAACAATGATGAAAAAATAATTTGGAAAAATGTAAACTAAAGCTTGTGATATTCTACAAAAGTAAAATCCAAGGAAACCAAATTACTAAAGCTGAGCATTATTCTCTCTAATTGGGTTTGCAGATTAATCTAATTGAAGCAAGTAGCATGGCACCAAACCCCAATCAGAGAGTGGGGGCTTAATGTTATGGGTAATTTTGGCGTAACCAGAATTCTAGAAGAAAGAAAAGTCGAACCCATCCCAAGCCGACCGGCGAAAGAGGAGGGAGGCACATCCCAATAAACGTGGCCCAACACCCCCCTCGGCCTCGGCCCTAGGCCGAGGCCGACCAGGCGTCGAAGCCCAGCGACTGCTTAACCCACGAAAGAGGATCTCCCTAGGCCCAGGAAAGCTTGATCCATGAAGCAAAGGTTCGAGAATGGGGAGACGACAACAGAAAACCCTAATCTAGGGGGTGCTATAAAGGTCCCTTTGGGGACCCAGGTAAGGGGTTCGAAAACTTGATTCCTAACACTATTCTTTTACAGTGCTATGATTGCTTTGCTGGATTCCCTCCGATCACTGACTTAAGCATCGGTGCATGTGTAGCGAGCACCACATCGGTGTGCAGTGTTTGCTCCTTATTTGCAGGTCACGTCTTCCCCGGATTCAATAAATTCACTGTTGGTGTCACGTGAAGGTCAGGTGAGCGCTTGGCCGGATTTTGCCATCAACATTGAGTATGTTGGGATGTTCTCAAGTGAAGTAGAGTTGTGATCTAGATTAGAAGTGTGTATTTTCGTTTTTCAGGTGATTAAAATTTTTGTTTAGTTAAAGTTACGTCGTTATGCTGCCGAAATTTTTGGGATATCAAGTTGGTGTTATGTTGGTCGCTACCGCAAGCGCACGATATCCCAAGTAATATAAAACGGAAAGAATTCCGAGTATCGAATCCACAGGGAGGCGAAGCGAAAATTAAGCAAGCAAAAATCTCTTGAGCACTAAAAATAGTTTGGAGAAATAATATTTAGGGGACAGTTCATGCAGTTAAAAAGGATTCAAAAATCAAAGCAGTTAAAGAAAATAATTTGATCAATCAAAAAAAATAAAATGTGGAGAAAGAGTTTTCTAATGGGAATAAGGGTCTTTGAAAATCAATTATTAGCCAAGCAATTGTTATAATTATCCTATCTCATTGCCCAACTAATTATAATCCTAGAATCTCCGTTAATCACATAGGTTCTCCTGTCGGTTTCCCCTAATTGTAATTAATTCATTTTAACAACCTAAGTGTCCTTAGCGCCATTAAAAATCATTAATTATTACGCTCTGATTCATTTTAGGAATCTAAGTTTAATCAACTAATCCCGGTGTCACGACGGGCAATTAAACTAGTTGCATGGATTATGATCTATCCTAACTTCTCTCCGTCGAGTTTCCATTAAGAATCGAATCATTACACAATTGGCCAGATTGAATAAAGCATTAAGCACATCCATACAAATAATTAGGAAAAAAAAAGGGCAAGAGACAGGTAATTATAACAACATTTTGTCTATAATTTCATTTCAAGACCCCAAATTGGGGTTTAGCTATACATAGCTAAAATATCCACAACATTTACAATAGAAAGCATAATTAAGAGCATAAAAGGAAAGGAATTGACCGTCGAAGAACCCTATTTGTTGACGCTCAGAGCTCCGCCGAACACTCCTTGAGCCTCCTAGGATGCTCCCAAAATTCCCCAAATATTTTCCACTAAGAAATCTCTCAAAAAGGCTAGAAAGCCTTGAGAGAGGCTCCAAAGGAGCCAAAGGAGGGAGGAAAGGAAGGAAAGAATGGATTGATTGATTGATGATTGTGCCTAAATGAGGCACCAAGAGGTGCCTTTTATAGGCCCAGATTGGAGGTAGCGTCGCGACGCTATATTGCACAGCGTCTTTTATAGTGTGCAATTTATAGTGTTGCCCAAGAAATGGACAGCTTCTTTTATAGGCCCGGATTGAAGAAAAATGGAAGTGGAGAGGTGCCTTTTATAGTGTTGCCCAAGAAATGGACAGCGTCGCGACGCTGTCTTCACAGCGTGCCATTTTCCAGCAATTCCAGCTTCGGTTTGGGCTAATTTTTGGGCCTTCTCTTCACTTCTTTTTGGGCTTTTCCATCATGATTGGCCTCTTTGGATCCCCTTTTGATCCAAGCTTGGATTTGGGCTTCATTAGCTTCATTTTTGGCACTTTTTCTCCCAAAATCACCAACTTTGCTCCTAAGGACCAAATAACAAAATACATTAAATATTTTCATTAATAACACGATTAAAGCACAGAAAAGCCTAATAAATTTGGACTAAAATAGCGACATTTTTGCTCGCTATCATGTTAGAGTAAAGTTTAGTAATGTTTCCTAGTTTAGAACAAATTTTGGGGGTGTTATAGGTGGATTGATCTAGTCATGGATTATCTGGATAGTACAACTTTCTATTTGTATCAATGATAATTGAGACAACAAAATTCCACTTGTGCTAATATACACTGTGTTATGTATAGGTGCAACTGTGCGCTTCTTGTATTGTAGCAAGTGATAAAGATTGTCTCTCCATAAGGATTAGTGTTAATTCATAGTGAAAAAGTCATTCAAATTATAGGTAAGCATGAATAATTTGTTCATTAACTAGAGTAATAAAGAAACGAAAGGAAATAAAAGATAGGCAAACTAGATAACTACAGAGGAAGAGAAGGTGCTCAACTATCAACTATCTCAATTTGTGAGAACAAATAGGCTTGGAATAGGGGGATTGATGTTTTGTAATGGATTATGCTATAACAAGTTTCAAGCTAACACTACACAACAAGTAAGACGTATAATCCTTGTAGTATATCATATAACATTCTTCCTAAATTTCTATTTAAGAAAATTAGAAATTAAACTTTATTATTATGAGAAAAATAAATATTTGAAGAAGTTCAAATATTAATATGAATTTGATTCATATTAAATTTATAGGATATAAGAGAATTTGAAGGAGTTCAAATTTTAATATGAATTTGATTCATATTATAGAATTAATTAATTGAAGGCCTGAAATTAAATATATGATATTTAATTGGGTAATTAATTAATTAACTAATAGAAGGTCTGAAATATTTAATTTGGTGATTAATTAATTGAAAATTAATCAACAATGGAAATGATTAATCACTTATGGAAGTAATTAATCATTTATGGAAATGATTTAATCATTTATGGAAGTGATCAATCATTTATGGAAAAGATTAATCAATTATGGAATTGATTGGTTATGGAATTGATTAATTATGGAAAAGATTAAACCAGTTATGAAAATAATTGATTTTAAATGAATATTTTATTCATGGCCTTTCTCCTATAAATAGAACACTAAACCTAGGATTTAGGTAATACAACATAAGGCCACAAGAATGCACTCTTGCATTCTCTCTGGTCTCCCTCTCATATTCTCTCAACCCAAGAACTCTAGGGAGAATTTTCTCTCTAGAGTTTTTCCCATTCAAGATTAGGTAGTCCCAAAACTACGTTCCTAATCTTAGAGTCATAGCGGGGAAGATCAATTGGTGGTGTCCCAATTGTTGACGTTTGGTCCCTATGAAATCAAGAAAGGTGTTCTTGATATTTTAGAGACGACAACGACGATATGTTTGCTTCTCCCCTTTAGATTTAGATCTAATAATTTTTGTATGCTTACCCTTAAGTTTGTATAGAATTTGTTCTATGTTTTTTGCCAATGTAATGGTATTTTTGGATAAACAAAATTAACTACGAATCGGTCTCAATTACGCTTCCGCTTTAACGGAATTGGAGAATTCCAAATCCTTCATCTAGATCTTGGAACATTAGATTTGATACTGCAATCAAATCATTTGGTTTTGACCAGAATGTTGATGAACCTTGTGTATACAAGAAAATCAACAAGAACAAAGTAGCTTTTCTAGTACTTTATGTGGACGATATCCTACTCATTGGGAATGATGTAGAATACCTTATTGACGTTAAGAACTGGCTAGCGGCCCAATTCCAAATGAAAGATTTGGGAGAGGCGCAGTATGTTCTTGGGATCCAGATCATTCGAGACCGTAAGAACAAAACGTTAGCATTGTCTCAAGTAACGTATATCGGCAAAATGTTGTCTCGATATTCGATGTAGAACTCCAAGAAAGGTTTATTACCTTTCATACATGGGGTTCATATGTCCATGGAACAATGTCCTAAGACACCTCAAGAAGTTGAGGATATGAGACACATTCCCTACGCCTCAGTTGTGGGCAGCTTAATGTATGATATGTTCTGCACTAGGCCTGACATATGTTATGCAGTGGGAATAGTCAGTAGGTAGCAGTCCAATCCAAGGTTAGACCATTGGGCAGCGATTAAGAATATCCTCAAGTATCTTCGGAGAACGAGGAACTACATGCTAGTGTATGGGGCTAATGATTTGATCCTTACAGGATACACCGACTCTGACTTTTAATCTGACAAGGATTCTAGGAAATCCACGTCAGGGTCAGTGTTCACCCTTAACGGGGGAGCTGTAGTTTGGTGAAGCATCAACCAAGGATGTGTAGCAGACTCAACCATGTAGGTTGAGTATGTTGCTGCTTGTGAAGCAGCTAAGGAAGCAGTTTGGCTCAGGAAGTTCCTGACAAATTTGGAAGTTGTTCCAAATATGGACTTGCTCATAACATTATACTGTGACAATAGTAGGGTTGTAGCCAATTCTAGAGAACCTCGCAGCCATAAACGAGGAAAACACATAGAGAGGAAGTATCACCCGATAAGGGAGATTGTGCAACGAGGAGATGTGATCGTCACCAAGATCACTTCAGAGCACAATATAGCTGATCCATTTACGAAGGCTCTCTCGGCTAAAGTGTTTGAGGGTCATCTAGAAGGTCTAGGTCTACAAGATATGTATGTTGTATAATATAGGGCAAGTGGGAGATGTGTAATGGATATAAGGATGCCCTAGTTTATTGTATTACTTGTATATTTACTTTTCATGTAATATACAATGTACATTACATTCCCAACCTTAGATTATTGCATTTACTTCCCATTGACAAGAGTTTTAGTTCAAGTGGGAGTTTGTTGGGTTTTATGCCCTAAAACTCGTAGATAATAAATGTAATGATTGACCGAACATAAATAAAGTATTGTTTGATGTTTTTTCAATAAAGAGTTATTGTCTATATTATGTACATCTTGCTTAAATAACCCTAATCCAATAAACTAAACATCCAAGGTTGAGGGATGAGTCTTGAACTGTATGTGGAGACATACGGGGATCAATGTTCAAGAAACAGCCTCAAGGGTCTATAGTATAGGGATAAGGTTGGGTACCTTATCCTGGCGACACTATGGATACGACCCACTTTGTATTTGATACAAACGCAATGATCCAACTTGTTCGCGTAGGGGACATGCAAGTGGGGGTATCCTATGCAATGAGTTTGCATAAGACAGGACCGCGAAATAGTAACCGCTAGTTGTAACACCGTTAACTAGTTAGGTTTCTATTTCACTAGGATGACCTAGGCAACTTAGTCTGAATCCTGAGTGGATTTTGGGGACAAGACCGAGTGGGGAGCTGGGAACATAATCACACAAGATGGAATTCACTCATTCCCGACTTTTGAGGAAGTAGATGAGTGTTCCCTTAAGTGGTGTTTCCAGGTCTTGAACAAAGGGTCTTACCCTCTCACTAGGTCGAGAGGGGTTTCTGTTTGATGGTTGGACCACAAATAGGTTGTTCATTAGAGGAGCACTGGTACTTAAGGAGGTAGAGGTAACTCAGGGGTAAAACGGTAATTTGATCCAGTTGGAGTTACAAAAACTCGTGAAGGACTAACTTGCTGTTATTGGTCTATATCCGTGGACACAGAATTATGTCTGCAGTGAGAAGAGTGCAACTGTGGGTCTTTAGTGGAGTGAACCCACAGTTAACGAAAATTGATTAATTGGTTAATGACTTTAGCTGATTAAATCTCATATCGTTGGAGTTTATGATCTGCAGGTCCATTAGGTCCCACTGGTACCTCGTAAAGAGACTTGAGGCAATTAAGTATAAATTTTAAATTGAAAGTGTTCAATTTATTTAGGGGAATCATATAATGTATATTGATACATTATAATATAAAGTTTATGAAACTTTATAATATAACTTTGAATTAATTTCAAAATTAATTCTTGAGAGAAAATATTTGAAAGAGTTCAAATAATTAATATGAATTGGATTCATATTAATATAAATAATTTAATAAAATCCCTAAGATTAAATATATGATATTTAATTGGGTAATTAATTATTTATGGAATTAATTAATTATTTATTAAAATTAAATATAAATAAGATAATAGATTTGATCTTATTCATGACCTTTTCCTATAAGGAAAAGGTCTTGGCCTTTTCCTATAAATAGGACCCCTGGGGTGGGGTGAAAGGCATCACATTCATTCTCATACTCTTAGAGAATTCTCCTAAAGGCTCCCACCAATCTCCTGCCTCTAGTAGTCTCAGAGTCATACTGATGTAGCCTTAGTGGTAGTGTTCACAATAGTTCGTGATTATTTCACAAGCAGTTTGTGAATTTAATCTGAGTCGTCAACGAGAGTAAGTAACTTGTTACTATATAAATTAAATTTAGATCTAATATTTTTGTATTTTTAGCCTTAATATAAATCTAGAATAGTTCTAAGTTTATTGTCAATGTATTGGTATTTTAGATTAAACAGAATTAACTACGAATCAGTCCCAATCACGCTTCCGCTTTACAGAATTACGGAATTCCAATCCTTCAAGAAGAAGCAGAGGGCTGACAAACAACACTATCAGCCCTGACCTTAGAAGACGAACAAACTGTCACACTAGTGGATTTCTCAGTAATAGAAACATGGTGTTCGTCTACTACATCATACACATCACCATCAATTATTGGGGTCCTAACAGCAGAGGAATGGGTCTCATTATCAGAAATCATGATATACTTGGCATTACTAGATTAATCAAACACTGGATTTGAGTCTAACATGTAATATTCTAAAGACAAGACTTGAAGACTATTAGTATCATCAAATACTTTAAACTTAAAAGTCCTATATCTTGAAATCCTATAGAATCTACTCCCTCATCCACGTCTATCACTGCTCTGGTCGTCTTCATAAATTGACGACCCAAGAGTAATGATGCAGATGAAGTAGAAGATGCATGAGTAGGCATGTCTAAAACATACAAATCAACAGGAAATACTAGGTCCTCAACCTTAACAAGAACATTCTCCACTATGCCTAAAGGTTTAATGCATGATCTATCAGCTAACTGAATTAAAATTCCTGACTTCTTAATATTTGTTAAACCTAACTCCCTATACAGAGAAACAGGCATTACATTAATTGAGGCACCTAGATCTAACATGGCATGTTTTATTTTAGTGGAACCGATCATACACGGAAGTAAAAACATGTCATGATCTATGCATTTTTCAGGAAGATCATCAAAAAGTAACATACTTACATTTTCACTTACCTCCTCCTTACCCGAGGACTTAACCTTACCTTGATACCAAGCTTTTAGAAACTCGGTATAGGATGGAACTTGTGCTACCGCTTCGAGAAGGGGAATGTTCACCTGTAACTTCCTAAACACCTCTAATTCATCCTATGCATCAAAGGAGACAGGATTAGCATTAAGTTCGAAGGAAGTGGAAAAAGTACTTACCTCATCACTTTGTTAACAGAAAAATTTTGATCAGAAACAGGGGGTTTTGCAACAAAAAAGGGGGGTTTTTGGTCTGTCACTGACCGAAGTAATTTAAAATGCAGGAAAAAATGGGAAAATTGCCGGAAAGAATTTAATAGCATGCAAATAAATAGAAGCGACGTAAAAATTGACGGAAATCAGACAAAAGACGGGACCGTCGGATTGGTTATTCTTTAGATTACTTTGTTCAATTCAGTTTCATTGTTTGCTCTAATAATATTTTGTGAATTAATTTAAATTGCCCGGAATGCTTCATGGCTTTTCAGATAGCCCACCTACACAGCCTGTGCTTAATTAATTAAATTACCCGATAGTCCACGAATAACCTAATAAATTAATTATTGTAAATTATGCCCGCTGCCTCTCACACTTAGACCGATAAATCCTCAGCCTAAATCTAACTAGCCAAATTAACAACCCGATAAATCATCTAAATTGTTAATTGGTTAATTGCATGATCGTACAAGACCCAGAATTAGTTAATTAAATTAGGATTTCATTTTGTCTCATTAAATTAACTTAACTTCTCTTAGTTTCTTAGGCCTATCGGAAGTCTACACTAGGCTACCGTCAAACTAGTGATGGATCCGCCTCAACCTAGTGGCTATCTAAAAATAACTAATAGACCACGCTCATATTCAATTTAAGGGACGTCAAAACTCAAATCAATATACAAACGTGATGGTTTAAACAAGAAACTAAGATGCAATTCACATAAATCCACAAAACAGAGAATAAGGTTCAGCAAACTCGACTAAATTAAACAAAACATCTAAAGATTACACCAATCCAACAATCCTAAGGGGTTTAGCCCCTCATGCTACAAGGTAATCCAACAAAGAAACAAGAAAACATAGCAAAATAATGAAAAACCTAGAAAGAAATCAGTTCTAAACTCAAAGGAATGGAAAAATACAGAGAGGAATCATCCAAAACGCCTAGAAATATGACCTTTGCATTTTGGTCGATGCCTTTGGCTTCACGTCATCTCGGGGACTCCAAATAGCTCGAAAACACCTTAAAAATCTCGAGTTAGCGCAAAAAATGAAATATAGGCCTAATTGTTCTCTTGTGCTCGAATTCCTGTAAAATAAACACTTAAACCATCAAATGCACACTAACAAGATCGAATTAGAAGTAATAATATAACACATTTTGGGTGCTATCAGAACACTAGAAGTTATTCAGGGCACCATTTTTTATCAATTTTTCATTTGAAAACTACAACTCCTAATCCCAGAGAGTGTTTTTCACAAGTCTCTGTGCACATTTTAGTTGTTGATACCTATGATTAGGCTAAAAAATTAAACAAATTAAGGCTTTAGAGTATATAGACACATATACTTCATATGTTATAATTTTATATGCGTAGTTATAGGTGTAATTTTTAATATATACAAACACTAGAAGTTATTTAGGGCACCATTTTATTTGTTTCTTCATTTGAAACTAGCACTTTTGATTCCAAAGATCGTTTTTCACAAGTCTCTAGGCACATTTAAACGAATTAAAGCTTTAAGGTATATAGATATATATACTTCATATGTTATAATTATCTATACGAGTTATAGGTGTAACTATGAATATTTACGAACACTAAAAATTATCCAAGACACTATTTTTATTAGTTTGTTCATTTAAAAACTACTACTCTCGATCTGAGAGACTATTTTTCACAAGCCCTATGTACATTTTAGTTGTTGATACGTATGATTATGCTAGAAAATTAATTCCAATTAATGTTACAAACCACTATTTCATTTGAATTAATGTTATATTATAATTTAATATGGTTTGTGATGTATGTTTTTAGCAAATTCACCTATTTACCCCTTAATACACTCCATTTTTTTAGTCTATCTTTTAGTTGGGTTAAAAGTGGAAGATCTAGACCATGGGTACTCTTGTCCAAACCCAATTTAAAACTTTCATTAAAAAATACATTCATCCTTTTTTTGCAAAGTGTAATGCGTTTAACCATTTTGCGAGTTGGACTATTTAAAATTAGCTATTTCTCTCGTTGACCCTTAAATTAATCTCATTTCATGGGATTTTCACACCTCCAAATTCCGTTCATTTCTCGTTCTTCAAGTGATACAATAAGTAAAAGAGACCAAAGAAGATAAAGAACTAACAAACAAAAGTCATACTTGGGAGCGTGATGGAACTTACACTATTCAATCTTCAAGTAGGATCTCAAAATTAATTTACTCACACATTAGTACCATATTAGCACATTCGATCACGGGGTTGCCATGTTACTTGCCATGACCACCACGTCATGATTTTGCCACGTGTCTCGCATTTAGGATTTTTCGTTGTTCGGATCATAACTTCTTTATTTGAACTTTGATTTGAGTGATTCAAAAGACGTTAGAATTTTTGTTTTGAGTTCTACACTATGGACACTTCAAAATACTAAAATTCTAGTAAAAAAATATTTTTTTATCATCAAAATATTAAGTAATTAATTGATTTAAATCAATTAATTAGAGAATAAGTGCCAAAAAAAACCATGAATCAATCTTATTCAATGACTATTAATGTATTGTGGTATATATGCATGCATTATTTATCTAGTACAATAAAAAATTATATCATGTGCATTGCACATGTTAAAATTACTATTTATTATTATATAACAAAAAGACATCAAGTAACAACTATCTTTTGCTTAGTCAAAAAAAAAAAAAACTTGGAGATTTGAGAAAATAATAAATATTATGGAGGTGCGGGGAATCGAACCCCGTGCCTCTCGCATGCGAAGCGAGCGCTCTACCATATGAGCTACACCCCCTCATTTGGTTAATTGAAAGTGAACAAAGAATATAATAACTAACAAATAAAAGATATATTTTGTTACCACTTGTCTGACATTTAGAATTTGATTGAAAAGGTGTTAGAATTTTCTTTATGAATTCTACACTATGCACACTTTTTTTTTTTTTTACAACTACACTATGGACACTTTGAAGTACTAAAATTTTTTAGTTAAAAAAGATATCAAAATATTAATTAATTATTGATTAAAATTAATCAAATAGAAATTAAATTTCAAAGAACCATGAATCAGAACTCAAAAAAAAAAAAAGAAAAAAAAAAGAAAAGAACCATTAATCAAATATATTCTCTAATTGTAAGGTACCGTGACATGTATTATTTATCTAGTACAATGAATATTTTTTTGAAAAGACCATAGTACAATGAAAAATTACATACATGCACTTTTTTTTTTTTTTTTTTGACAATACATACATGCACATCTTATCTTATCTTATCTTATCTTACTATCTTAAAAAGTGGCTAAGGGAGAGAAGCATTTTTAGACTATTTTGTCCATTTACCAATTTTTAGATTTACAAAGCATGCCACTAATAATGATAAAATTTATATATTTAATTATTACTCAAAAATCCTACCCACCACATGCACCACCCGTAAGCACTAATACTTTTTTAAAATAAAAAATTATTATATTTTTTTAGGAATTTTGTATCACTTATTATTACTAGTATTTTAACACGTGCTTTGCACGTTATGTGTTCATTTTTTTTTTATCCAAGTGAATATATATATATATAGGTATATTTTTTTTATTACATTTTGTTTTAACGTAAAATATGAATGTCTAAGTTTTTATTTAAAATAAAAAGATAATTTGAGTATTTTTTAAAAAAAATCCAAAGTATAATGAGAATCTATTTAATTTTAGAAATGAAAAGTCATTTAATAAGTTTTTTTTTTTAAAATATAGAAATACATCTATTGAAAAAAATAAGGTATGAATATTTTTTAATTAAATACTCAAATAAAACTTTTTAAAATTAATATCCATTACACAATTGATTAAGAGAGAGATTTGTCACATTAAATGAGATAAATTATTGAAGAGGAATATAGTACTAAAGGAGAAAAACAACCGAGAGAAAGACTCAAGTTTGTGTGAAAATAAAGTAGAAAAAATAGGTTTTTATATATAGTTGTAGGAGATAAAAGAGTTTTTTTTTTAAAAAAAACCTTTGAAATTCCAAAAATTTATATAATATGGGTATTATATAAAAAATTGAAGGTAATGTTGTCCAAAAAAAGTTTCTTACTTTTATTCATACCTTTTTTTTCTAAAAAAAGTTGATTGTTGCATTGCACGTAGTGTTTTTTTATTTTTTTAAAAAATCTCATTTTATATTAATATCTATAAAATCTATAAAAGATCTAAAAAATACCATTGATTTTTTAAAGAAATAATAACAAAGAAGAAAATTAAGAAGTGTTTACGAATTGCTAGACAAATAATGTAACTCAAGTTTGTTGGTGAAAAAATGGTGAAAGAAAACCACCTTTTATAATTGTAATGAGTGAAAAAATGGTAAAACTTTTGAAAAACCCATTCAATTAAAGTTCTATAATTAATTATGATTAAAGATAAAATATTTTTAGAAAATAAAAGGACAATTTCTTATATTCAACCTTTTTAAATTCCATACATTTATCAGTGGTGTATTTTATTTTTTTATTTATTGAAAGTTAATTTTATATTTTACGAATAAAACATTAATTGAGTTTTTTGTCTAATTTTTAGTATTATTAAATCATCAAATTTAGAAGAAAATAAATTTGATAAATAAATCATATAAACTCAATAAATTAAAAGAAAAACAACCGCGATTTATTTTTTAACTTATAAACCATGCACAAACTTTTAGAAGAAAAAAAATAACAACAAAACTATTTTTTTTTCTTTTTTTTAATAAAACAACAAAACTAATTGTAACATATTTATAGAAGGGATTTAATACCTATATCTTGCAAATATGCTAGGTCATCTAAAACAATTAATAAGAATAACCCAGAGATGAAAAGAGAAAAATAAAAAACTAAAAGGAGATTTTTTTAGACAGAGAAAAAATGCTAAAAAAACTAAAAAAAAAAAAAAAGTGGGCAAGATTCTCCGCTTCCAAATAGCCTTCTTTCACTAACACCTCCTTCATTTTCCATCTTTTTATCTCTCAAAATGTTTGTTTCTCTTTTCTCTTCATAGGTATCCTTCACAATTTGAAGCTCAATTGGATCCTGATTGATAATTGGTGTGGTATCCGATGGCCAATCTTCCAACCACATTTTAGATGGTCTCTTTTCCATTGCTCTTCAAGCAATCATATGGATAGGTAGCTAGTTTTCTCTCAAAAGAGTCAAACTGTACGTTGTGAAAAGAAGTGAGTAAACTCCATATATATACATGTAGGAGATGAATAAGTTAAAAAACTTTTGCACTTCCAACACCTTTTGAATTCCATTATTAATTTCACTTAAACATAAAATCATAAATGGCTAGAAATAAATAAGTATAACTTTTCATATTCAACCTCTCCCTATTCCTAACTTCATTTTGTAATTAATTAAAGTCATTAAAAATTGGTTGGTCATGGATGATTAGCTCTTAGTGGCATACCTAGTAAATTAGAAATTAGGAAAGGGACATAAGATATTAATATTAATATTAGAGATGTATCATAAATTCGAAAAAAAACAATTTTCTTTAAATGGTTTTTAAATTAAATCTAATTTGCACAACTATTTGTAATTAAAATTGAATTTCATAATTATTAAAAATTATGTGTGTTAAAAATTTATATAAACTAAATGACAAAGTGATTAAAAAAAATGATTTTAAAAAAAAAAAGACAAAATGATTTAAAATTTATATTAGTCATAAAATAAAATGATATAGATCTAAAAAAAATGAAATTCAGAAAGAAAAAAAAAAAAAAAAAAAAAAAACAATTGTCTTTAAATGGTTTTTAAATTAAATCTAATTTTCACAATTATTGTAATTAAACTTGAATTGCATAATTATTATAGTTATATAATTATTGTAGTGTTAAATAAATCACAAGGGCACATTTGTAATTATGTAAAAAAATAGAGGGTAAATATGTCCAAAAATGTTTTTTCAAGATCCTGACTTTTTATAGATTAGAGATTAGAGATTAGAGATTAGAGATTAGAGATTTTTTTTTTTTTTTTTTTGACAATATGGGGTGAGGAGATTTGAACCACAGACGTCATGGTTATCAATACAACTTTATTTCAGTTGAGTCATGCTCTTGTTGGCTAGAGATTAGAGATTAGAGATTAGAGATTTTATTTAATTCAAAATGTATACAATAAAGTCAATATTAATTGTTCAACTTTTATTTTCTCAAAAAAAAAAATTGTTCCACTTTTATTTTTATTTTTTTTTTTTGAAAAATATTAATTGTTCAACTTCTTTTCACATACTAATATATCCATAAATAACCCATTTATATAAGTTTTTTTTTAAAGTAAATAGCCAAGGTAAACATATGAAAGATGAAGAAGTTGGAATATGAAAAGTTCTATATCATTATTTCTGTAATTTAATTTCCAAAATTTATGAGCTTATATTTAATTATGTTTAATGGTGAAATTCCAAAGGTTTTGTAACTTTTATCTCCTACAACTATATATAGAGCTCTCTTCAACAATTTTTTTTACAAGCATTTGAGTTTTCTCTTTATCTCTTATATTTAGGTTTGTTTTTCTTCTTTTATTCATTGTTTTTGTTTTGTCTTATAACTTTTGTTGAATTACTTAATCTAACCTTCTTCTTGCTTTTCTTTTGTGGCAATATTGATCCTTTGTAATTTAAGAAAATACTTGAAGATATACAAAAAGAGAAGCTAGAAGATGATATATCAATTGAAGTTAAGCACAAGTATGTTTAAAATTAAGTTCATAGATATTTTTTATAGTGTATTCTTTTTGTGCAACTTTTATAATGTATTTAGCTTCTTTTAGGATGATGATGGTCAGTGGCGGATCCAGAACTTTATGTTAGGGGGGGCTTGTTCAATAGAAAAAAAATTTCGACATTTTTTAGGTTAAAATACCATTTTGGTCTTGGTATTTTGAAGTAAATTTCTATTAAATTTGGTAAAAATAGTGATAATAATTTCCATTTAAGAAAAGACATGATGTGAATTTGTTTCCAAAATTTATAGGAGGGCTATAGACAAAAAAAAAAACAAAAACAAAAACAAAAACAAAAAAAAAGTTAACAAGAACTAAATTTGGACATTTGTAAACACAAACACTAAAATAAAACAAATCTCAAAATAAAAGATAAAAATGATATCTTTTACTTATTTTTAATATATATATATATATATATATATAAATGAAAATCATAATAATTATAGTTTTTCAAATAGAATTAATTATTAAAAAACAATCTACTAGCATTTAAAAATATTATAGGTCTAATTTTATTTCCTTGTATAGTTTTCTACGTACTAAATCAATGAGAATAATAACTTTTTTTAATCAATATATATATTTATAAAAAGTTTATAATAAAACAAAAAAAAATTATTAAAAAAGAAGAAAATAAGTTATTAATGAAAAAAAATGGACTTAAAAGCGAAAAAAAAAAACAAAAATATGCGTTTGAGTAGGCTCGAACTCGAACGCTGGGCGGTAATGAAAAAAAAACGGACTTAAAAAGCGAAAAAAAAACAAAAACAAAAACACGTTCCGGGTGGCTCGAACTCGGACGCTCAAAAAACGGACTTAAAAAGCGATAAAAACAAAAAAATACGTTCTGTTTACTTCGAACTTGGCCGCTGGGCATCGCACAGGGGGGCTTCACGCGATATCACCAATGAGGCAAACATAAATTATGGTAAACTAACTGAACTTTTAAATATTAGTAAAATATACAGTAAAGTTCAGGGGGGGCTCGAGCCCCCCTGGGCCTACTGTAGCTCCGCCGCTGAATGATGGTGATAATAATAACTACTATTATTATTACTTTTTTAAAATTTTGTTGGTAATAAATGAACGAATTCATTACAGTAGTTAAAAAAAGGGTATTTTTACCTTTGTTTTGTTTTGCAAGTATTAAATACAAAATAACTGAAAAGAAACAAATTAATATTTTTAGAAATCTTTATTTTATTTAAATTTAATGAAATTCCTATTTAGTATAAATTGTCAGAGTAACAACTAATACACTTTTTAAATATTTTAAATATTTATTATGTCTCACTAAATACAAAGAAATTGATCGATTCTGATACTATTTTTTTATTACAATTTTTTTTTATGATATAATTATCAATCATAATATTTAATTATTTCTGACCAGCATTTTACAGCCCAAGTGGCGTTATAATACACATATTTTTACGGCACAAATATGTATATATATATATATATATATATATATATATATATATATATATATATATATATATATATATATATATATATATATATATATATATATATATATATATATGCATATATATATAAATAAAACAAAAATTTATATTAAATTGAATTATTTTTTCATGTTGAATTACATAAAATTGATAAGTATTAGTCATTCATAATATTAAAATTGTAGTATGGATATGAAAAAAAAAATTAACATAATATCTAAAATGTCCAATTTCAAAATTTTTAAATTCTAATTTAATTAAATACACTTTCCTATCTCTCCAAATATTTCATTTGAGTTTCATTTTCTCTTTCACTCCTTCACTCTCATGAAATGCTTTCTCAAATTCTTCAAATTCCATTTTTGTTCTTTTTATCTCTCATGTGCTTTTGATTATTTCTCTCTCGTCCCACTTTCTTGAAATGTTTTTTCATTGTCAAAAAGAAAATAATAATAATGTTTTCTCAAATTTTTAAATTCCATTTTTTTTTTTTTTGCTCTCTCTTATTCTTCTCATTATTTCTCTTTCTAACTCTTGAGGAAGTTTTATTTAATAATTAAAAAGTTAGAATGTGAACCATGAGAACATTTTTTTTTTTTAACCAAAAAGATGAATTTCATTAATCAAAAGAACATGTGAGATTACATTTGCAATGAGCATTATTACTCATTGAGACTAGCCATTGTGGTAAATCATTTAACCACAAAATGGATCTTCTAGATGAAAGGGCATCTTTTGCAAGATGATCAACTCTATTGTTTTTGTTCTGTGGAACATATGAAAAATTTATAGACTCAAAATTTTCAATCAAGTCCCTTATGTTGACAATCCCATGATAGACTTTAGAGGCTACGTCTTGCTCAGCTCTGATCATCCGAATAGCATTCACGGAATCAGAGAATACACATACCTTGGTAATGCGCATTCTTTGTAACAAACGAAGACCATGCAGGATTGCTTGAACCTCTGCTGCTAATGGAGAGTAAAAATTATCGTCATAAAATTCCATTGCTCCCATCAACTCCCCATTCCCATTAACGACCACTGCGCCATATCCTGATTGCTTAATAGAGAGATTAACTGCCGCATTTGTAAACATCTTCACCTCATTGGCGGTAGTAGGATTGGGAATTAAGGAAGCAGCATCATCAATATTCAAACTTTCCCTTTTGTGATGCCGATACTCTTGCCAATAATTACATATCCATTCGCAACGTTGACTCCATGAACCATTAGAACATGAAGCATTAGAATATATGAATAACTTGAATACAAAAAGTTTATCATTTATTTTATAAAGTTATTGTAAAAATGTATGACTTTAAATATCTTTAAATTTTATGAGTTTATATTTAATTACAATGAATAATGAAGTTTTAAAAGTTTTGTATTTTTTTTTATCTTCTACCGCTACATAAATAACTCTCCTATTTTTCTTTAATACATGAACATGAAAAGTTAGAATATTAAAATTTTTGTCAATTTATTCCTACAAATGAATTATAAAATTTATGAGTTTCTCCTTAATTATATAATGAAAATTTAAAAGTTTATCAAAATTTTAATAATTTTAAACTTAGTAAGTATATACAAAATTCATATATTACTTAATAAACCATTAATTATATTGCAAATATAAATGAACCGAAGATCGGATATATATTTAACTTTTTTTAAAAAAAAATAATATTCATATATAACAAAATGAAAGGAAAATACTAGGAATATGATAAAATCATAAAATAATGAAAAATACCACGTGCAAAGCACGTGTTAAAAGACTAGTGTTAAAATTACTAGTTACATAAAAATGACATTATCAAGTAATATGTATGTCTTTTGCTTAGTTAAAAAGAATTTGGAACTTTTGATAAAATGATAAATTAAAATTTTATTTTTTGGAGGTGCAAGGAATCGAACCCTGTGCCTCTCGCATGCAAAGCGAGCGCTCTACCATATGAGCTACACCCCCTTCTTTGATTGAAACTTAGACTAATCAATTTAGTAGCCTCTCAAAGCTTTCACACATTAGTAATGCATTAGCACTTTTAATTGTTGAGCCATCACATCCCTTGCCATGTCAACAACCATTTGACCAATGATCTACACCGTATCACCATTATGTCATGATTTTGTTGCTATGTATTTGGCATTTAGGATTTTCCTTCAATTTTGGTTTCAACCGTAACATTGTTGGAATTGTGATTTAAGTGATTCAAAATGTGTTAGAATTTTTGTTTCAAGTTCTATACTATTGACACTTCAAAACACTAAGGGGATGTTTAGTGCTCCGGAATGGAATCTGGATTCCTGGGAATCATTCTCTGGAATTTGGATTCTTAGGAATTCTGATGCATGTGTTTGGTGCACTATATTTGGCTTGGATTTAATCTGATGCTTGTGTTTGGAGTGTAGAGTTGGGTTTGGACTGGAATCGTATTGGTTTTTTTTTTATACTATACTTATTTTTCCCCCATTTCAAAGGGTTTATTCTACATAACAATGTGTACATAATTTTTTAGCCAATTATGTGAAGTTTGTGAACAGATTGGAATGTATTGAAATACAAGAGCGATTATGACGCCCAAAGAATACGACGTCGAACTTCTTCCCCCAACGAATATGAGAAGTTTGGAAAACCAAACTACTTTTAGAAAAAGAGATTAAAATTATTTTCAAGCAGTTCGTGGGAAGTTTTGTGAAAATTTAAAATTTAAGACAAGGTTGAAAATTATTCTTTTGTGAGAAAGAAGTACTTTGTTGAGAATGTGTGTCATCTTCTTTAATTTTTTAAACACATCCAATGATCATTTTCAATAGTTAGACTACAATTTTAGGGGTTTTGATTCCAAAACATAATTTCTTATTAACCAATATGGATATGAAAAATGTATTTGCTTATTACACTTTTGACATATAATCATACATAGAGTAGTTTCTAATCATAATCCTTGCCTAAATATTTCAATATCTGCTTCTTGCTAATCACATCAAATAAAGTTGAGATACAAAAATTCTAATAAGACAAATAAATAAAATTACATTATTCTTTAGAAAAATTATTACAAGACTCTAGTGAAAATGGAACAAAAGTTTACTAAATTGAATGACAAAATATATTTATAAAAACTAATATTTGTTGTCACATAATGGAGCGAGCATTCAGATTGTCATCGCTGAACATTTGAGTCGAATGCAAATGTTCTCCAACAAATCCACCATTCTCGTGCCCGTACCCGTATCCATAACCATAACCTGGAACAAGAACCAGAACTGCCATGTAATCAAGTCTGTAACCGTCTGTTACCTCTGTCTCCTTAAGTACCACTGATTCCTTTATTGAACAACCTGTTTATGGTCCAACTAATAAACATAAGTTCCTCTCGGGCCAGGAGAGGATGGATGTGAAGGATTGGAATTCCTAAATTCTCAACGGAAGCGTATAGGACCGATTCGTATTTTAATTAATTTTTCTAAAATACCAGTACATTGGCAAATCATACAGACCAATTCTATATATAAACTAGGCTAAGCATGCATTAGATCTAAATCTAATAATTAAAAAAAAATGAAATACTTACTTCTTGAAGACTTTCTTCAATGAACACCCACCAAGAATAATATGATCACAGTAGGGACACTACCACCGAGATCTTCCACTGTTATATATTTGAGACTTGGTGTTCTTGAGTTTTGGGAAAAAGAATTTCACTAGAATGTTGTGAAATTCCTAGAGAGAAATTTTGCTAGAGAGCAAAGTCTTGTGTTTTGAGTTATGTCAATTGGGGTTGCCATGTTACTTGCCATGACCACCACGTCATGATTTTGCCACATGTCTCGCATTTAGGATTTTTCGTTGTTCGGGTCATAACTTCTTTATTTGAACTTTGATTTGAGTAATTCAAAAGACGTTAGAATTTTCGTTTTGAGTTCTACACTATGGACACTTCAAAATACTAAAATTCTAGTAAAAAAATATTTTTGTTATCATCAAAATATTAATTAATTAACTGATTAAAATTAATTAATAAGAGAATAAGTGTAAAAAAAACCATGAATCAATCTTATTCAATGACTATTAATGTATTGTGGTATATATGCATGCATTATTTATCTAGTACAAGAAAAAATTATATCATGTGCATTGCACATGATAAA
This sequence comes from Luffa aegyptiaca, assembly GCA_017139565.1. Classification (NCBI taxonomy): domain Eukaryota; kingdom Viridiplantae; phylum Streptophyta; class Magnoliopsida; order Cucurbitales; family Cucurbitaceae; genus Luffa; species Luffa aegyptiaca. The sequence goes on from CM029397.1 coordinate 17,556,323, forward strand.
ATTACTATTGATTATTACATAACAAAAGACATCAAGTAATAGCTATCTTTTGCTTAGTTAACAAAAAAAAAAAAAAAACTTGGAGATTTGAGAAAATAATAAATATTATGGAGGTGCGGAGAATCGAACCCCGTGCCTCTCGCATGCGAAGTGAGCGCTCTACCATATGAGCTACACCCCCTCATTTAATTAAATGAAAGAAAACAAAGAATATAATAACTAACAAACAAAATATATATTTTGTTACCACTTGTTTGACATTTAATTAGAATTTGATTGAAAAGGCGTTAAAATTTTCTTTATGAATTCTAAACTATGCACCCTTTTTTTTTACAACTACACTATGGACACTTTGAATTACTAAAATTTTCAGTTAAAAAAGATATCAAAGTATTAATTAATTATTGATTAAAATTAATCAATTAGAGATTAAACTTTAAAGAACCATAAATCAAAACTCAAAAAAAAAAAAAAAAAAAAAAGAACAAAAGAAGAAAAGAACCATGAATCAAATATATTCTCTAATCTTGAGGTACCGTGACATGTATTATTTATCTAGTACAATGAATATTTTTTTGAAAATACCATAGTACAATGAAAAATTACATACATGCACATGTTAAAAGTACTAGTTACATATCTCTTCAAAAAAAAAAAAGTACTAGTTACATAAAAATGACATTATCAAGTAATATGTATGTCTTTTGCTTAGTTAAAAAGAATTTGGAGCCTTTGAGAAAATGATGAATTTATTTTTTGGAGATGCAGGGAATCGAACCCTGTGCCTCTCGCATGCAAAGCGAGCGCTCTACCATATGAGCTACACCCCCGTCTATGATTAAAACTTAAACTAATCAATTTAGTAGCCTCTCAAAGCTTTCACACATTAGTAACGCATTAGCACTTTTAATTGTTGAGCCATCACATCCCTTGCCATGTCAACAACCATTTGACCAATGATCTACACCGTATCACCATTATGTCATGATTTTGTTGCTATGTATTTGGCATTTAGGATTTTCCTTCAATTTTGGTGTCAACCGTAACATTGTTTGAATAATTTAAGTGATTCAAAATGTGTTAGAATTTTTGTTTCAAGTTCTATACTATTGACACTTCAAAACACTAAGGGGATGTTTAGTGCTCCGGAATGGAATCTGGATTCCTGGGAATCATTCTCTGGAATTTGGATTCTTAGGAATTCTGATGCATGTGTTTGGTGCACTATATTTGGCTTGGATTTAATCTGATGCTTGTGTTTGGAGTGTAGAGTTGGGTTGGAATCGTATTGGTTTTTTTTTATACTATACTTATTTTCCCCCCATTTCAAAGGGTTTATTCTACATAACAATGTGTACATAATTTTTTAGCCAATTATGTGAAGTTTGTGAACAGATTGGAATGTATTGAAATACAAGAGCGATTATGACGCCCAAAGAATACGAAGTCGAACTTCTTCCCCCAACGAATATGAGAAGTTTGGAAAACCAAACTACTTTTAGAAAAAGAGATTAAAATTATTTTCAAGCAGTTCGTGGGAAGTTTTGTGAAAATTTAAAATGTAAGACAAGGTTGAAAATTATTCTTTTGTGAGAAAGAAGTGCTTTGTTGAGAATGTGTGTCATCTTCTTTAATTTTTTAAACACATCCAATAATCATTTTCAATAGTTAGACTACAATTTTAGGGGTTTTGATTCCAAAACATAATTTCTTATTAACCAATATGGATATGAAAAACTCTTAAATTAATTAAGCAACCAATGCAATTTCATGCTCAATGCATTTTAATTTTTATTTAATTAATCTAACTCTTAAATTAATTAAGCACGAAAATTTAATATCATGCATTGACATTTTCATACATTAATATAACTTTTTATATTAATCGCCCATGAAAATAAATTAAGCATATAAATTACATATAGAAATATAACTCTTATATTTTTAAACTAAAGTAATTTCGTACTCAATGCTTCTCAATTTTCATCCATTTAATATAACAATTTATATTAAACATTCATGAAAATTAAATTCATGCATAATCCATATATTATAACAATTATAAATAAATATGCATGAATATGCTTAACCTATGGTGGGACTTAAATACTATATGACATTCATAAAGCAATTAAATAGCTAAGTAGACGGGTTTTGGCATCCTAGGACTCAAAACAATAGAAAAATTACATTAATTATTCTATTACAGCCCTATCATGCCATGAACCAGCCCAAAACGGCCTGAAACCGCGTCCAAACTCTCCGAATGGTACGAAAATGGGCTGAACAATGCTGACCCGTGCAAAACCAGCTCAAAAACTCCTCGAAACGGCCAGAACCGTGCTAAACCGAGCTGAAATGAGCTTGAACCGGTCCAAAAACGCTGAACCAAACAAAAAAACAACCCAGACCGCGCGAACCACAGTGAACCTGTTAAAACACTGAACCGCGTGCCAAACGTACGAAACCGAATCAAATCACGTGAATAACTATCGAACCGGTCAAGAGTCGGTCAAAGTTCACTGAACCGCGCCTCTACTGCCCAGACCGGACCGAAACTTCCCTGAAACCGAACACCAAATAACCCACGATCACTTCAAATGGCCCACGAACAGATCTACACGTGCTGGGGAAAAACGGACGACCCACGTAGAGATTAACGGCCCACGATCACCCTTGACGCATGCGTATTTGAAAAAGAAAAGAAACAAAATGCCCCAACTGCTGCTCGAATTGCCACTCCACGATCACGTGCGCACGCTTCAGCCACCCACGCTGCACGCGTTCGAGCCCAAACGAACGCGTTTCGTCTGATTTTTTTTTTTTGTGATTCTTCCGATTGTTCTTCCTCCAGGCTTCGGGATTTCCAGAAATAATCGATTTCCAGCACGATCTTCCTCGATTTGGCACCAAATTTATTCGTTTTTCACCCAAAATCGATACAGAATTCAAAGACACGGACTTGCATGATCAAATCAAGGAAAATTACAAATCTAAATGCTAAAAACCCTAACCATCTACCAGCAAAATTCATCCATCATATGCATAAATTAAATCCCACCAAGCAACCAATGCAAATTTTGAGAAACAAAATTAAAATTACGACCGGCTCTGATACCAATTGAAGGATTGGAATTCCCAATTCCGTAATAGCGGAAGCAATTGGACCGTATCGAATTTAATTTTGTTCATCAAAATACCAATACATTGGCAATTTTCAGAATTCATAATTCTACAATTTAAGGCTAAGCAAACTCACCGTCGTAGGCGACTCTGAATACTTCAGGAATAGGTTCTTGAACGCCAGGGACCAAAAATGAAGTCTTGGGACACCACCACAAGATTGCCCTGCTATCCTCTGAGATTGGGAATATGGTTGTGGGACCACAATCTTGAGAGGGAATTTTTACAGAGAAAACTCTTTATATTTCTTGGAGTGGAGAGAGAATTAGAGATTCTTGAGAGAGATAAGCGTACTTGGGATACTGCAGAATTAGTGATCTCCTAGAGACCCCTCTAACGTGATTTCACCCATGTTAGAGAAGAAGGAATAATATATTATATTAATTAAAATAAAATTTAATTAATTAAATATATTAATTAATTAATTAAAAATTTAATTAATTAATAATACAATCAAATATCTAATATTTAATTGCATGAGCATTAAATCATATTGAATGCACATCCCTCACATAATAGATAGTTTTAATTAAAATTAATTAAATCACATTTAATTAAATTAATTAAACTACATAATTAATTAATTCTTTGATCAATTAAATATCTTTTTTTTTTTTTTATACCAAAGTCGGATCCAATTCATTCCATCACACAAGTACACAACATATTACAGCTACAATGAGTACAATTACTCATTGATAAAAGCTCTCATGGATAGTTTCCTACCCAAAGCATCGATCTTCCATCTGAAAGGGCATGCTTTGTTAAGTAGTCTACCTGCCTAATACATTGGTGAGACACGAAATGGAAAGATAAAGACTCAAACTGACCACTCATTTCTTGGATTTGTAATATCCAATGATACACATCAGATGTGATATTAATTTCGTTCCGTATCATCTTGATTGCAGTGGATGAATCCGAAAAAACACGAGCCCTATGGACCTGCATTGTTTGCAACAAACGAAGGCCATGTAGCAGAGCATTAACTTCAGCCGCAAGAGGTGTATGGCATGTTGGATCAAAAAATTGCATAGCACCACAAATCCCATTATTGGCTCCAAAGACAATTGCCCCATATCCAGAGCCCACAACAGACGGTGCACATGCAGCATCCGTAAACATGATGACTTCTCTTTCCATCAAGGGGTTTGAATTGCTTGAATGTATTTGGTGGGTTGAATCCAATAAAATCCTTTGCCGAGGAGACGCTGGAGCTTGGATATGCTGCATTGCCGTGTTTGTTTCTAACCAATATTCATGCACCCATTCACATCTTTGTCCCCATTCCATAATTTGCAAATTATTATGGAAACTATTTCTATCATTCCATAGGGACCAAAAAGTGATACAAGCTTTTTCAAAAGATTCAGCCTCAAGATGCTTTGCAAGACAAACCAATCGATCTGCGAAATTATTGGAAATTGGAATATCGAAATCCACACGTGGAAACATAGCATCACAAATTTTCCTCGCCCGCTTACAACCACATAGTGCATGATCAACTGTCTCCCATTTTGATTGGCAAATGGAACACATAGGAGATATATCTATACCTCGTTTCGCAAGAGAATACGATGTTGGTATACATCCATGGTATGCCTTCCAAATGAACAGTTTTATTTTTTGTGGGAGTTTTGACTTCCAAAGAGAAATCCACCATGATTTTTGATCATTCGAACTCCCAGATTCCTGATCAATTATCAAAGACCGAGCGAGTTTGTATCCACTCCGGACAGTATAATTCCCATGGGAACAATAGTGCCAAATCCACTGATCTTCTTCTTGAGTATAACTAATTGGAATTGTCGCTATAATTTCCATATCATCCTGGTTCACCACATCTTTTAGTTTAGGTAGATTCCACGCCATTGATGGTGTTATAAAATCAGAAACTAGCACATTCTCTTGACAATCACCTCTCGGAGCTTGTATTGGCTTAAAAGTAATTTCCTTGGGAATCCAAGGATCTTTAAAGAAAAAAGTACTCTTCCCATTCCCAATCCTTTTCCGAACACCACTTAGAACAAGCTCACGTGCCCAAACAAAACCTCTCCAGAAAACAGAACAATTACTTTTGATTGAAGCAGATAACAAAGAATCATGATTAGCATATCTTCCCTTTATGACTTTGGATACTAATAGAGATGGATTTGTAAACAAACGCCACACCTGTTTGGCCAATAGAGCCTTATTAAAAAGCTCCATATCGCGAAAGTTCAAACCCCCCAACTCCTTTGGTAAGCAAACTTGGGACCATTTCTTCCAATGAATCTTCCTTCTTGTGTTAGTAGATCCCCACCAAAAACGGGCCATCTTAGAATGAATATCATCGCACAAAGTTTTCAGAAGGCGAAAACAGCTCATCAAATAAGTTGGAACTGCTTGAGCGATACTTTTAAGCAAAACCTCCTTACCTCCAACTGAAAAATATTTCCCCTTCCATCCCTGAAGAGTCTGCCACATTCGTTGCCTAATATCTTTGAAGTCTTCATTTCTTCTCCTGCTAAACGATGAAGGCACTCCTAAATATTTGCCAAGGTTATCTACCACTGGCATAGTCAACAAACCTGAAATTACCGCTCTGAACTCAGGATGCACATTTGGCGAAAAATATAATGCTAATTTATCCACATTAATCTTCTGACCCGATGCATGTTCATAACGAGCCAGAATACTCCTCAGCGTCCATACTTGTTCAATTGATGCTTTGCAAAAAATGAGACTATCATCTGCAAAGAATAGATGAGATATCTCTGGGCACAATTTTCCTAGTTCGAAACCCGACATATTACTTCGGGTTACGGCCCCAGTAATTAACGAGGATAGAACTTCTGAAATAAGAAGAAACAGATATGGAGATAATGGGTCGCCTTGGCGTAGTCCCCGCGTTGGTGTGATTCTACCCTTTGGAACACCGTTTAATAAAATAGAGAAACGAGTAGTTTGAACACACTCCATAATCAACTTCACCCAATTAGCATGGAAACCAAGTTTCAGCATCAAACGTTCCAAGAAACACCATTCGACCCGATCATACGCTTTACTCATGTCCAATTTTAAAGCCATCCAACCCAACCGACCTCGCTTCTTATTTTTAATAGAATGCAAACATTCATGACCCATAATAACATTATCAAAAATAGATCGACCAGGCACAAAAGCAGATTGATTCTCAGAGACTATTTCTTGCATTATCCACTTCATCCGATTAGCTAATACTTTCGATATGATTTTATACGACACATTGCACAAACTAATCGGCCTAAAATCAGAAATCAATTTCGGATTCTTCACTTTTGGGATCAAAGTAATATGAGTGTCATTCCAATCCCCAATCGATCTATCCAAATTGAGTAATTCCAGGCAATTTAAAACAGTAATGTTAACAACCTCGCTCCAGTATTTCTGATAAAATAATGCAGGAAAGTCGTCTGGACCAGGAGCCTTCGTTGGGTGCATCTGGTTGATAGCTCTTTCTATTTCGCATTTTGTAAAAGGCATCAATAATTTCGCATTCATTTCCGGCGTCACCTTTGTCTGCATATCCTGTAAAGATTGATCAATGTGATCCATAGAAGGGTTAGATGATGAGAATAACTCAGCGAAATAAGAAATAAAAGCTCGATCCAACTGAGTTTGCTCTGTGATTAGCGTGCCATTAGCATCTTGGATCTCACGAATTTCATTTCGTTTTCTCCTGTGAGACGCTTGCTTGTGGAACCATCTCGTTGTTCGGACGACGACTACTATTCGCCGTTTTACGACTTTCAGACCGCAAGCGCACGGGTCGTCACAAGTAATATAAAACGGTAGGTATACCGAGTATCGAATCCACAGGGAGGCGAAGCGAAATTTAAGCAAGCAAAGATTCCTTGAGCACTAAAAATACTTGGGCGAAATAATATTTAGGGACCAGATCATGCAATCAAAGAAAATTAAAAATCAAAACAATTAAAGAGAAAATTTGATCAATCGATAAAAATAAAATACGGAGAAAGAGTTTTCTAATGGGAAGAGGGGTCTTGAAAATCGATTATTAGCTAAACAATTGCTATAATTGTCCTATCTCATCGCCCAACTAATTATACTCCTAGAATCTTCGTTAATAACATAGGTTCTCCTGTCGGTCTCCCCTAATTGTAATTAATTCATTTTAACAACCTAAGTGTCCTTAGCGCCATTAAAAATCATTAATTATTACGCTCTGATTCATTTTAGGAATCTAAGTTTAATCAACTAATCCCATTGTCACGACGGACAACTAAACTAGTTGCATGGATTATGATCTATCCTAACTTCTCTCCGTCGAGTTTCCATTAAGAATCAGGTCAGTACACAATTGGCCAGATTGCATAAAGCATTAAGCACATCCATACAAATAATTAGGACAAAAGGGCTTGAGATAGGCAATTATAACAACATTTGAACTATAATTTCATTTCAAGACCCCAAATTGGGGTTTAGCTATACATAGCTAAAATATTCACAATAATTACAATGGAAAGCATAATTAAGAGCATAACAAAAGGGAAGGAATTGACCGTTGAAGACCCCCTCACTGACGCTTGGAGTCCCTCCGAACACTCATTGAGCCTCCTAGAATGCTCCCCAAAATTCCCCAAAAGTTTCCCACTAAAGAAACTCTCAAAAAGGCTTGAAAGCCTTGAGAGAGGCTCTCAAAGGAGCCAAGAAAGCAAGAAAGGAATGGAAGAATATGATGATTGATGGTAAAATGAGGCACCAAGGGGCGCCTTATATAGGCTCGGAAAGGGGGTAGCGTCGCGACGCTATACGGCACAGCGTTGCTACGCTGTGACGTCATCGACTTGCCTCCCAAGAAATGGACAGCGTCGTGATGCTGTCCTTACAGCGTCTCGACGCTAGGCGTTTTCCAGATCTTTCAGCTACGGATTTGGGCTTCAATTTGGGTCTCTCCACATTTCTTTTTGGACCTTTTTCTTCATAGTTGTCCTCTTTTGACTCCCCTTGACCCAAGCATGGAAATTGGGCTTGAATGGCTTCATTTTGGGCACTTTTATCACCAAAATCCATAGTTTGCTCCTAAAGACCAATTAACAAAATACATCAAATATTTTCAATAAAAACACAATTAAAGCACAAAAAAGCCTAATAAATTGGGACTAAAATAGCGACATTTCTACTCGCTATCACTCGTATTTCTATCTCCCCACTTTAGCCAGCTTTCTCTTGAACGTTGCTTCCAATAAATTTCTTCATCTGCCAATGCTTTATCTGAAGAATCCTCAACGCATTTTATTTCAGCAAAATCCCATGGCGGCGGCTTGGAATATAAATCTTGAAGAATACGTTGGTTGATCAAAATATCTTTCCTAACATATGATGATGTACCTTTGCCCCATCCTATAAAGCGGTTTTTGCAATGTTGTAAGCACATCTCAAGTTTGGGAAGATCCCGTCCACTACTATTCCAACAATCCAAGTCAGCAATTATTTGTTTGCAGTCCGGATGTTGAGTCCACACCTCTTCAAAATGAAATTTTCGTGAACGTTGAATCTTACGCCACTCACACTCGGGGATAGAAGCCGCAACATTCATAAGAATCGGTCGATGATCAGATCGAGCCCAATTTAAATGTTCCACCGAGTAGTTAGGAAATAATTGTAAGAAGTCCTCGTTAGCTACAAATCTATCCAGGCGTTCATTTATCTGATTCTCCTCATGTTGTCTATTTGACCACGTGAACATGTCTCCTATAAAATCCAAATCCTGCAATCCACAATCATCCATTGCATCACGAAACAACTGTAGTTGGGAATCACGAACTGCATTACCACCATCCTTTTCTTCAAAAAGAAGAGTTGCATTGAAATCGCCCCCCACAATCCATGCAGAATCATCGTGGTTATACATACGTCGAAGTAAATTCCATGTTAGATTCCTATTACTCCCATTTGGATTTCCATAAATTCCGGAGAAACGCCAAATTTTCGAATCCCAATTAATCGCTGCATCGATATGATAATGGGAGTATGATCGAATTGTAACATCAATCTCTTCTTTCCAAAGCAAACAAAGACCCCCGCTACGGCCCACACAGTCCACAATAAAACATCCAGAGTAATTCAAAGACAACTTTATTTTATTCAAATTTCGAGCTTTCGAAGTACATTTAGTTTCTAGCAAAAAAAGCAACTGAGGATCATAATGTCGCACCCCATCGCGAACAGCTCTGAACGTCCGTGGATTCCCCAGACCACGAACGTTCCAACACATCATTTTCATGGCTCTCGGCGGGGCTGCTCAGCAGCCTCCACCGTTGGTTCATTTGAAATTGTGACATCCTCTTCTTCAGCTCTAGTCCGTTTCAGCGAACCTCCGAGCTGTCCATCACCCATACGTTTTTTTTGGTGGTCATCACTACTGTTGCTGCTTGGATCCATTTGCTGGTTGCGAGCACGTCTTTTCCAACCTTTCACTTTGGGCCCAATTTTGGATATGTATTTTGCTGTAGCTGATGCCTCACCCAACTCAAAGGTGGATTTTGCTAAATTAGTGGCCCAATTTCCGTTTGCCTTACCATCCATATCTTGCTGGAGAGTACCGAACTGGTTCGGTTTTTCATCATGAGTGGACAAAGAATATAATCCGGCCGGCGGTTCAACTGCATGATCTGTTAGAAACTGAACAGACACTTTGCTTGAAGAAATTGGTTGCGTGATCTCCGGCGGTTTCTTCTCATTAATGAAGGAATTAAATGAAAATTCATTAAATCCATTGACTCCATTAATTACCACACCTTTTCCTTTGCTATCGGCATTAATGTCAGACGCCTTCCCAAAATCGAGCCGTTTCTTCACTGCAGAATCGTAGGAATGAATGCCAATAATGGGTGCATTCAATTCACGGTTTTGGTCTGTTGCCTGATTCAACGCAGAAACAAGAGGTTCCTCCACCGCCGACGATATGTCCATCGGACGGCTGCCGGATCCTAATCGAGGTGTTGATCGCCGCAGATTTTTCGGTGCCGGATCATGACCGCCAACAATCGTCTGGGCCTGAGAAGAAAAGTTGTTATTATTCGGTGATACATCCATCATTATGCCATTGCCCATGGGACTAGTAGATGGAGATCGATAAACATTAGAAGACCTTCCGGCGAACGCCATCCACATGCCATATTCCTGATGTCGAACAGAGCCATCATTGCTGAGAGTAAAGGTACAATCTTTAGCTACATGATTGATCCGACGGCAGAAAGAGCATATCTCCGGCAGCTTTTCATACTTGATGAGGGTCTAGATGCTTCCTAGCGAATCATCAAGACGAACTTTAATACCTCGCCGAAAAGGACGTGTAATATCCATGATGACTCTCACTCGGAGACTTTCTTTCCAGCCATACCCGCGTCCACCATTATCATACTCCTGAAATTGACCAATAGCATTCCCCAGCCGTTCCGCCATAGATAAATTATAGAGATCCATTGGTAAGTCGCAGAAATGTACCCAAAAGATCGCGAACTTGAACTCCATCGCCGTAGGTTTCACCATAGGAATTGGTTTTGATAAAACCAAAAGGAATTTATCAAAAAGCCATGGTCCTTGGCGGAGAACACGATTCTGATCCGCTTCTGATCACAAAGAAAACAGGAACAAATTAGGTCCCATTTTCTCCACCATTAGGCCGCTTGGTATATTCCAGGCAGACTTGAATGTGCGTCTCATTACATCCCCCGAGATAAAACGAGGTGCCAGTAGCTTCCCGATGAGACTGAATCCCAACGACTGGCTAGTGATCAGAGCTGCTTGGCGATCAACATCAACTTCGGTAGTTTCCTCCTCAGCCGTAAGACTGAATCTCTCCCAATTCTCGAGCATATTTTCGAAGGCCATGATAGAAGACCAAGAGTTAATCGCAGTAATAGCCGTGGACTGAATTTTCGATGGTACTCAAACCTGCTACCATCGCCAATTTAAATGACTACAAGAATGTGTACTGAGATTCTGGAAATCCCTGAAAATTAACTCAAACTTGAATATTGGATTATCACAGAGGGCCGGAGATTGTGACAAATCGCTGAATTAAAGCCAAATCAAAACGCTGAAGCACTGAAATCTGAAAATGGAAAAAAAACGGAAGCGTGATCCACGAAAACAAGATGAAACTGAAGAAACACCAAATCCGCAATCGGAAACAAAAGAAGGCAAGAAAAACGACACCGCGTATTCAGAGAACTGAATACGGAAAAACGGTGAGTAAATCACCAAAATTAAACGCCGATGGAATTCTAGAGAGAATTCCAGCGACAAGATTGTTTATAGGTTTATCGTATTTCTCTTTGATCAATTAAATATCACATATTTAATTAATCAAACATTTGAATTATATTCAAATGTGCATCTCTCACATAACCTATAGTTTTAATATGAATCATATTCACATTAAAATTAATCTATAGATTTAATTTAATTAAATCACATTTAACTAAATTAATTTAATTTTATAATTAATTAAATATCATACATACTTAATTAATTACTCATTAGAATCATATTCTAATATATCTCTCATACAATGTATAGTTTAAATAAATCACATTTAATTTAAACTAAATTGAATAATTAATTAATTTATTTATTAATTAAATATCATATATTTAATTAATTATATATTTGAACTCCTTCAAATATATTATTCTCTCAATTTAATAAAGTTTAATCTCACATTAAACTTTATATTATAATGTATCACTATACATTATATTAATTGTATCTCATACAATTAACTTGATTCCCATATTGAATTTGAACTATTCAAATTCTTTCAAGATAAATTGTTCCTAATTACTCTTTACGAGCTAGCAGGGGACCTAATGGACCTACAGATCAGAAGCTCCAATGATATGAGGTTAACTGACTAAACTCATTAATCGAGTTAAACAATATTCATTAACTGTGGGTCACTCCACTAAAGACCCACAACTGCACTCTTCTCACTGTAGAATGTTTATGTGTCCACAGATATTGACCAATAACGGTAAGTCAATCCTTCACGAGTGTTCGTAACTATAGATTGGTCAAATTACCGTTTTACCCCTGAGTTGCCTCTATCTCCTTAAGTACCAGTGCTCCTCTAATGAACAACCTGTTTATAGTCCAACCAGTAAATAGAAAGTCCCTCTCGGGCCAGTGAGAGGGCGGGATCCCTTTGTTCAAGACCCGGAGTCACCACTTAAGGGAACACTCATCTACTTCTCCTAGAAGTGGGAAGGAGTGAATTCCTTCTTGTGTTGTCATGTCCCCAGCCCCCCACTCGGTCTTGTCCCCAAGAAGGTAGGCTTATTGAGTCGGCATGCAGGCCACTCTCACCCATACTAATCAAAGGATAATCCCTCATGAGAAGGAGTTCATGACACAATCAAGATTAAGACTGAGTTACCTAGGTCATCCTATTGAAATAGTAACCTAACTAGTTAACGGTGTTACATCTAGTGGTTTACTATTTTGTGGTCCGGTCTTATGCAAACTCATTGCATAGGATACCCCCGCTCGCATGTCTCCTACATGGACGTCTTAGATCATTACGTCTGTATCAAATACAAAGTGGGTCGTATCTCATAGTGTTACCAGGATAAGGTACCCAACCTTATCCCGTTCACTATCTACGAGTTTTAGGACATAAAACCCAACATTTACAGCATGAAAATCCATGAATAGAAAATTCACGAACTCAAGAACTTAGCAAATCTCAATGAACACCACCACTTGGAGCCACTGTTATTCTCTAGATTCTTGAAGTTTGATTTGTGGAAACCCACCTCTAGAATTTTCAGAGAAGTAAGAAAATTACAGAAGAATGGTCAGTAACTTTTTTCTAGAGAGAATTCAAGAAAGCTTCATAGGAGATTGAGAGTTGCTTGGTCTTTTTTTTCTCATAGACATTCTGTGATCCCATCAAGAGAGAAGGAGGGGGACTTACACGTAGTAACTGCCCACTCAGGTGTAACTCTCAGCATAACTACTAGGAGTTAAGATTAAATTTAATTGGGAAAAATACACTTTTGGTCCCTGAGGTTTGAGTTAGGTTTCATTTTGGTCCCTGAGTTTTCAAACTCAACAATTTATCCCCTGAGGTTTGGTTTTAGTTTCATTTTAGTCCCTCCATCCATTTTTCCGTTAAAAACTAACGGTGAGCTGACGTGGCACTGTTTTTTTTATTAAAAAAATATTTTTGAATTTTTTTAAATATAAATATATTAAAAATAGTAAAAATATTATTATTTTTTAATTTTATTTCCTTCCTCTCTCTTTTTTTTTCTCCTTCTTCTTTGACACACCGACTCTTCTTCTTTTTCAAGTTTACTGGCCGCCGACGACTTTTTTTTTCTCTTTCTTTCTTCTTTCTTTCTCTCTCCGTCACAATCTCATTCTCTCTCACTGTCCCTCTCTTTCTCTCTCTCACCATTGCTCTCTCTCTCTCACCGTCGTCCCTCTCTTTCGCTCTCTCATCGTCTATCCATCTCTCACCGTGCGTGGACTGGAACTCGCAGCGAGATCTGAAATTCTCTCACCGTCCCTCACTCGCAGGTTTGAACTTGCGCCGTGTGTGGACTGGAACTCGTGGGTTTGAACTTTCTCTCACCGGCGACCACGAACGCGATTTTCCTCCACGCGATTCCTCTCTCTTTGGTTGTCTCCTTTTAAAATCACGAAACCCCGCAAATTCCAAAAACCTCTTCCTTGCTCCTAAATGAAACAGTTTCACTACCAATTACACAAACGTGACCCAATGCACGCCCAGAAGTGCCCAAAAAAATCACAGAAACGACAATCAAATCGTGCCCTAATGTTATTCCGCAACCCTTTAAACAGTAATGCAGCAAAACCACGAGGAGACCAAGAGCAAAGCACCGTCATAGAAGTGAACAATCGATTGATGATAGGGATTTAACAAGCAAAACAAAATTACCCAGTCAATGAGAGAAGTAATGAGCAGTAACGAGCGTGAAGAAATGAGAGCCTTGGACCTCCAGGCAGAGAATTTGGTGGCACAAGCGAAACTGAATGAGAGTCGAGTTTCTTGAAATGATGTGCTCGCAGAGTTGTCCAACTGTTGGGGTGCTATGGAATTCGAAGCTGTAGGCGCCCTATTGAAAACCTTTTTTCTATTTTTAGGAAGGGGGATTTCTTGCCAGAGAGAGGAAAAGAAAATCGTGTTCATGGTCGCCGGTGAGAGAAAGTTTAAACCCACGAGTTCCAGTCCACACACGCCGCAAGTTCAAACTAAAGGGTTGAAATCCCTTTTGGCAGCGGAAGCAATCAAGAACAATCTCGTTTTTAATTTCAATTTTAGGAAAAACAAATACGTTGGCAAATCAAAAATAGAAACAATTTCTAAATTAATCTAAGATTAAGCATGCTGAACAATTTGATCTAAAACTTATTTTAGAACTAAGAACTTACATGAGTTTTGAGACAATCACAGCACAATGCTCCAAATATCGTTTTTCTTCCTCCCAATGAACACCACCACGTTGGATCACCCGCTATGACTTTAGGGACTTGAGATCCGGCTTGTGGGAACCAAACTTGGTCTTGGAAGGGAATTTTACAGCAAAGGAATTGCTTGAATTTTTGAGAGAAAAAACAAGAGTAGAGAGAAAAAAAAAAACTCTTCTGTGTCTATCGTAAAAATGAGGGTGAGATCCATTAGATGGGTAACCCCCTCTTCACTTAACGATAAGTGGAGGGGGGAAGTTAAAACCTTACTCCATCTAGATCGTTGGATCAAATCCAAACGATCTTGGCCGTCTATTAATTAAATAATAATCATCATTTAATTAATTAATTAATTATAATTAATTTAATTAAATCAATTATAACATAAGGTATTTAATTCAATTTGAATCATATTAAATTGAATTAAATTGGCCATTCAATTAATCTCATTAATTGAATCCACATTAATTAAATATCCAATATTTAATTACAATTGAATCATATTCAATTTTAATCTCTCTCATTTAACCTATAGTTTTAATGTGCATCATAATGTACATTAATATAAACTATAGAATTAATTTGATTAAATCACATTTAACCAAACTAAATTAAATTAATTAATTCATGAATTAATCAAATATCACATATTTAATTAAATTCATTATTCTCTCAATAATTAATTTCAAATCATATCCAAAATTAATTATAAAGTTTAATTCTTTAATTAAACTTTATACTATAATGTATCTCCATACATTATATTAATTCTCTTTAATATCAAGACGAAATTATCTCAGAACCCGTTATGAGCTAGCAGGTGGACCTAATGGACCTACAGATCAGAAGCTCCAACGATACGAGATTGATCAGCTAAACTCATTAACCGAGTCAATCAACATTCGTTAACCGTGGGTCACTCCACTAAAGACCCACAACTGCACTCTTCTCACTGTAGAATATTTCTGTGTCCACGGATATCGACCAATTGCAGTAAGTCAATCCTTCACGTGTGTTCGTAACACCAGCTGGGTCAAATTACCGTTTTACCCCTGGGTTACCTCTGGATCCTTAAGTACCATTGATCCCTCTAATGAACAACCTGTTTAGGGTCCAACCACTAAACAGAAATTCCTCTCAGGCCAGGAGAGGACAGCGCGCTTTTTTTCAAGCCCCGGAATCCGCCCTTAAGGGAACACACGTCTACTTGCCCCAATAGGGGAATGAGTGAATTCCATCTTGTACTGTTATGTTCCCAGCCCCCATTCGGTCTTGCCCCTAAAATGGTAGGAATATTGAGTCGGCGAGCAGGCCACTCTCACCCATACAAATCTAAGGACAATCCCTCCTGAAAAGGAGTTCATAACAGACTCAGGATTGAGATTGAGTTACCTAGGTCATCCTATTGAAATAGAAACCTAAACTAGTCAACGGCGTTACATCTAGTGGTTACTATTTCGCTGTCCGGTCTTATGCAAACTCATTGCATAGGATACCCCCACCCACATGTCTCCTACATGGATGCTTTGGATCATTGCATCTGTATCGGATACAAGGTGGGTCATATCACATAGTGTCACCAGGATAAGGTACCCAGCCTTATCCCTATACTATAGACCATTTAGGTTGTTACTTGAACACTGATCCCCGTATGTCCCTACATACTAGTCCAAGTTTCATTTAATCAACCTTGGATCTTAGTTTATTGGATTTAGGGTTTATTAATGCAAACTCGATTATTCAATAACCAAATTACTGAATCACTCAAATAACGCTTTATTGAGATCGATTAATTTGTTTCATTTACTATCTACAAGTTTTAGGGCATAAAACCCAACACAAACCTGCGAGTGAGGGACGGTGAGAGAGTTTTAGATCTCGCTGCGAGTTTCAGTCCACGAACGGTGAGAGAGGGAGAGACGGTGAGGGAGCGAAAGAGAGGGACGACGGTGAGAGAGAGAGGAATGGTAAGGGAGAGAAAGAGAGGGAAGGTGAGAGAGAAGGAGATGGTGAGGGAGAGAGAAAGAACGAAGAAAGAAAGAGAAAAAAAAAGTTGCTGACGGTCGGTGGCTGGCGAGCAGCAGTCACCAGACGCCAGACGTCGGACACCGCCGACTGGTAAACTTGAAGAAGAAGAAGAGCCAGTGTGTCGAAGAAAAAGGAGAAAAAAAGAGAGAGAGGAAGGAAATAAAAATTAAAACATAATAATATTTTTATTATTTTTAATATATTTACATTTAAAAAATTCAAAAATACTTTTTTTAATAAAAAAAAATAGTGCCACGTCAGCTCACCGTTAGTTTTTAACGGAAAGTTGGATGGAGGGACTAAAATGAAACTAAAACTAAACCTCAGGGACTAAATTGTTGAGTTTGAAAACTCAGGGACCAAAATGAAACCTAACCCAAACCTTAGGGACTAAAAGTGAATTTTTCCCAATTTAATTTAATTAATTATATCATTTAAATCATATTTAAATAAATATCTCTCTTATAACATATAGTATGAATTCAATTAATTTAATTAAATCAAATTAAGTTAAATTAAATTAAATTAAATCAATCAATTAATTAATTGCTAAATTAAATATCTCATACATTTGAATCATATTCAAATACACATTTCTCTCCTAATCTATAGTATTAATTTAATTAATTCGATTAAATTAATCAATTAATTAATTTCTTAATTTAATTAAATATCACATATTTAACTAACCTTACATTTGAATCATATTCAAATGCATATTTCTCTCATAACCTACCGTTTTAATATGAATCTCATTCACATTAATTTTAACTTATAGTTTCGATGTGAATCCAATTCACATTTAATATTTGAACCTCTTCAAATATCTAATCCTCTCATAAATTAATTTTGAATCATATCCAAAATTAATTTTATATTATAAAGTTTAATTCAATAATTAAACTTATATTATAATGTATCATCAAAATTATATTAATTGTATCACATACAATTAACTAAAATTTTCTTATTGAATTTGAACATTTCAAATTCCATTCAAGACTACTTAACCTCAATACCCTTTACGAGCTAGCAGGGGGACCTAATGGACCTACAGATTAGAAGCTCCAACGATACAAGATTAATCGGCTAAACTCATTAACTAAATTAATCAACGTCATTCGTTAACTGTGGGTCATTCCACTAAAGACCCACAATTGCACTCTTCTCACTGTAGATTATTTTCGTGTCAACGGATATCGACCAATAACGGTAAGTCAATCCTTCACGAGTGTTCGTAACGCCATCTGGGTCAAATTATTGTTTTACCCCTGGGTTACTTCTGTCTCCTTAAGTACCACTGATTCCTCTATTGAACAACCTGTTTATGGTCCAACCAATAAACAGAAGTTCCTCTCGGGTCAGGAGAGGATGGGCATGAAGGATTGGAATTCCTAAATTCTCAATGGAAGCGTATAGGACCGATTCATATTTTAATTAATTTTTCTAAAATACCAGAACATTGGCAAATCATACAGAACAATTCTATATATAAACTAGGCTAAGCATGCATTAGATCTAAATCTATTAATTAAAAGAATGAAATACTTACTTGTTGAAGACTTTCTTCAATGAACTCTTACCAAGAATAATATGATCACAGTAGAGACACTACCATCGAGATCTTCCACTACTATATCTCTGGGACTTGGTGTTCTTGAATTTTGGAAAAAAGAATTTCACTAGAATGTTGTGAAATTCCAAGAGAGAAATTTTTCTAGAGAGCAAAGTCTTGTATTATGAGTTATGACAATTGGGAAAGCATTATGTCCCTTATATAGAGTTGAAGGAGATGAAAGCCCCGGCGCAGCGAAAGTGCATCGAAAGGACCTTGCGCCGTATATTGATTAATATTAAAATACTTATACGAATAGGCAAAAAAGAAACTTTAAACATGCTTTAAAGTTGCTGGAAATTGATATAAACATGCTGGAAAAATAAATCTAAATTTATTTTCATGCTTTTCTAAAGAAACGGGAAAGAACTGTTACCAAACTTCGTTGTAGACTTGACCGTTCTTCGCCAACGACGCTTCAACGAACAAAAACGCAGCAACCTTCTTGTAGTTTTTTCGCTCGAAATTTCTTCTTCAAAGACACAATAACCACAGAGGTTACACTGGTATGTCTCTAAGTCTAGAAGGCAAAAGATTTGTGGGAGTCTTTCTCTAAGAGGGAGGCTAGAGAGAATTCTAGGGTCTTGTCTTGTGAGTCTAAGAGCAAGAGGGCTACCAAACCAATTAGGTCTAGTGTTCTATTTATAGAAGAGTGGCCATGAATAAAATATTCAATTAAATCAATCTTTTTCAAAATTGATTCAATCTTATTCCTTATTTAATCAATCCAAGATCAATCAATTCCATAATTGATTAATCGTTTCCACAAATGACTAATTGCTTCCACAAGTGATTAGATCATTTCCATAAATGATTAATCACTTCCATAAGTGATTAATTATTTCCATAATTGATTAATTCCCGATTAATTAATTCTTTAATTAATTAACCGCCAATTAAATATCACATATTTAATTTCCGGCCTTGAATTAATTAATTGCCCAAATAGATTTTAGGCCTTCTAATTAATTAATTCATATTTCAACTCTTTCAAACTTCCATAAATTTAATATGACTCAAATTCATATTAATATTTGAATTTCTTCAAATATTAATTTCTCTCATAATAATATATCAATATATATTATATTGTTTCCCTTAGTAAATTGAACACTTTCAATTTACAATTATTACTTAGTTGCCTCAAATTACTTTATGAGCTACCAGTGGGATCTAATGGACCTGCAGATCAGAAGCTCCAACGATGTGAGATTAATTGGTCAAACTTATTAACCAAATTAATCAATATTCGTTAACTGTGAGTCTATAGTGGAATGTACACACATTCCACTATAGACTCACAGTTGCACTCTTCTCACTGCAGACATATTTTGTGTCCACGGATATAGACCAATAACAACTAGTTAGTCCTTCACGAGTGTCTGTAACACCAACTGGGTCAAATTTACCGTTTTACCCGTAGGTTACTTCTATTTCCTTAAGTACCAGTTCTCCTCTAATGAACAACCTGTTTGTGGTCCAACCATCAAACAAAAAACCCTCTCGTGCCATTGAGAGGGTAGGGCCCTTTGTTCAAGACTCGAAGTCACCACTTAAGGGAACACTCATCTGCTTTCCTAAAGTCGGGAAGGAGTGAATTCCATCTTGTACGATTATGTTCCCAGCTCCTCACTCGGTCTTATCCCCAAAATGGTAGGCTTATTGAGTCGGCGTATTGGCCACTCTCACCCATACAAATCAAAGGACAATCCCTCATGAGCAGGAGTCCATAATCAACTCAGGATTAAGACTAAGTTGTCTAGATCGTCCTAGTGAAATAGAAAACCAACTTAGTTAACAGTGTTATAACTAGTGGTTACTATTTCGCAGTCCGATCTTATGCAAACTCATTGCATAGGATACCCCCACTCGCATGTCTCCTACACGAACGCGTTGGATCATGGCGTTTGTATCAAATACAAAGTGGGTCGTATCCATAGTGTCACCAAGATAAGGCATCCAGTCTTATCCCTATACTATAGACCCTTTAGGCTGTTTCTTGAATAGTGATCCCCATATGTCGCTACATATAGTTCAAGACTCATATTACAGCCTAGGATGTCTAGTTTATTGGATTAGGGTTATTTTAGGCAAAGACAAACATAAAATAACTAATAACACTTAATGGAAAAATACATCAATATTATTTCATTAATATTCGGTCAACGGTTACATTCACTATCTACGAGTTTTAGGGCATAAAACCCAACAAGAGTGTCATATCCCTTGTTAAGAGGGCTCATTAGTTGTTACTTCAAATATTATTGTTGCAATTGTTTTCATATTTTTAGTATTTTTGTTGTAAAATTTATTTACACATTGTATTTCCAATATGCCTATAAATAGGCCACTATGGTTTTAATCCAAGATAGAAAGAATTGAAGTCCTTTGTCATTTTGTGGGTTTTATGTAAATTTCCTAAAGCACTTTAATGCGTGTGATGATATCAGAGCCCATTAGGTCAAACGACCCATTTTTTTTAACCTTTTCGCTTCATTTTCTTTTACTTCTGTCGCTTTTCTTCCATCTCTTTTCACTTTGCCGCCATGGAGTCTTCAACAAATAAGACAACACCGGATCTCCCAAATTCCTCTCAAACTTCCAAATTCCTCTCACACTTCAAAAATAGTAAACCCAGGCCATAAAACTACCATGGTCAAACTTGATGAAGAGAACTTCCTCCTGTGGAAACTTCAGGTGCTTACCACGCTTTGAGGATATGGATTGGAGCAATTTCTTGATAACGATTCTGCAATACCTCCTAAATAAATCGCTTCTACAAATGTTGCAACGTCTAAACAAACTTTAAATCCCGATTATCAGTATTGGATTTGCCAAGAAAACTTGATTACGACGTGGCTCTTGGGTTCTATGACGAACTCACTCCTGTCTGAGATGTTAGACTGCAAAACTGCTCGTGAGGTATGGAAAATTCTTAATGCCCATTTTTCTTCGTGCAATATGGCTAGAGTTATGGACCTTAAATCAAAACTTGAGGCAATGAAGAAAGGTAGTTTAAAGCTTGAAGAATATTTTTTGAAAATTAAGAATCTTCTAGACTCACTAACAGCAACTGGTCGGAAAATATCACATGAGGATCACATAATGCACATTTTAGCAGAATTGCGGCTAGAATATGATGCTACAGTATCAGTTATCTCAGAAAAAGATGAATCTCCTTCTCTTCAGAAAGTTTATTCTCTGTTGTTGGCTCAAGAAAATCGCATTGAACGTCACTCGTTAATTAATTCAGATGGCTCATTACCTCCAATCAACCTCACCACCTAGGGTCAATTGAAACAACATTCCCACCATTCTTCTCTAAATCACAGTGACATAAACCATCGTGGGAGGAACCAAGGTAATAAATCTAAACGTCGTGCTGGTTTGATAGGTTCAGTACGTTTCTCCACTCCATTGGGTTTGTTAACTCTAAAGTTGACTCCTCTTTACTTGTTTGTCACCAAAACGGTCAACATTGTTATGTCTTGGTGTATGTGGATGATATTGTCATCACAGATAGCTCTTCTACGACCATTAATCAATTGGTGCAGTCACTTCATCAGAAGTTTTCGTAAAAAGATCTTTGTCCCTTAAGTTAGTTTTTGGGGGTCAAAGTATCATCCCCTCCCACAGGTGGTCTGTTTCTTTCTCAATGTAAGTATATCTCAGACCTGTTATATAAAACCAAAATGCATCAAGCGAAACCTATTTCTTCTCCAATGGTGAGTGGTTCAGTGTTATCAGCCTTTCATGGTGAAAGGTTTGCAGATGTTCGACTTTATAGAAGTACCGTTGGTGCCTTACAGTATGCCACCCTTACAAGACCAGAGATTGTCTATAGTGTCAATAAAGTTTGTTAGTTTATGCACTCTCCTACAAACTTTTATTGGCAGGCAGTAAAACGTATTCTTAGATATTTGAGTGGTACACTAGATCATGGTTTGCTTTTTCGAAAATCGAAGGATTTATTATTACAAGGTTTTGCAGATGTTGACTGGGATTCTGATCTTGATGATTGAAAATCTACATCTGGTTTTTGTGTCTATCTTGTTGGAAATCTAATTCAGTGGGCTTCCAAGAAACAAAGTATTATATCCCGTTCTAATACTGAAGCCGAATACAGAAGTTTAGCACATGTTTCAGCAGATTTGATATGGCTACAATCTTTGTTCCGAGATTTGAATGTCAACTTAGTGCAACCACCTATTCTTTGGTGTGATAATCTCAGTGTTGTACATCTTAGTGCAAATCCAATTTTACATTCACGTACTAAGCATGTTGAAATTGACATTTACTTTGTCAGGGATCTTGTCTTACGGAAGCAGTTGCAAGTCTGTCATCTTCCTGCTTCTGCTCAGATAGCTGATATTTTTACCAAGCCTCTTTCTGCCTATTAAATATTATTGCTGATATTTTTACTTATGTTGGGGTTTATGTCTTAGAGCTCAAGTTTTGTTATCCTTTATATAATAAAGATGTTATTCAGTGAAATTGTTTATTTATATCTTATAATCCAAAAGAAACATTCATGGTTATAACATGAGATACTCGAACTATATCATAAATATAAACAGGGATCAAGTTCGAGTGTATAACCTAAATTGTCTATAGTAAATGGATAAGGTTGGGTACCTTGTTCTGGTAACACTATGGATGCGGCCTACTTTGCAAATGAGGCAAACGACGTGATTCTGGATCGTTCATATAGAGACATACGAGTAGGGGCATCCTGATAGCGAGCATAGCTAGCTAGTTTTTCCTAATTAATTTAGCTAGTCTTTGATGATTTATTGGCCATTTTATTGCACTTATTTGTTTATTTTGTAGGAAATGGTTGATTGGAGCTAAAGCGCGATATTGGAGTTAATCGGGTGCTCGGGACGTGAAAAGTTGCAAAAGAACCAAAGAGAATCAAAGAAGGAAAAGTCAAAGTAGGGTCAACTGCAGGCTAGCGTCGAGACGCTAGCTCTTGTGCGTCTCGACGCTGGCATTCCATATCTGAATAGGCGCTAAAAGGTCACAGCGTCGAGACGCTGCGACCTTAGCGTCTCGACGCTGCGAGTTTTCCTTTCCAGAAACGCGCGTTTTGAAGGCAGCGTCTCGACGCTATGACAAAAAAAACAGAATATAAGCTTCTTTTCGGCTAGGTTTTTTGGGGGGGAACTCTTTTGGATACTTTTGGAGCCGTAAAACAGAGGAGAAAACAAAGGATTGAGGCTGAACAAGAGGGATAAAAGCGGAAATCAACCCATTGTTCGTGGGGATCGTGACGGGGACGTTCGGTCTTGGCCTACATTGAGTTTTCTTTTCCCTTTCCTTTTCTCTAGCTAGATTTATGGCTTTGTTATGTTTAGTTGAGCTTGTAATTTCATTCATGAGTAGCTAAACTTGTAGCTTAGGGATTGATGTAGTTGATTTTGTTTATGGATTGATTTATGGTTTAAGTTGTGCAAATGGTTATTATGTTGCAATCTTGATTTAATGCTTTCAATTAATTGGCCATTAGTTGAATGATTTGAGTTTTTATTCTTGCTCGGGAGAGGGGATTAAATGTAGACTTACTCAAGATTGCATGACTAAGGTTTATTTTCTAATTCGTGACGGTTTTAGATTAACTTTAGAATTGGTCAAAAGATCTCATTGCCTTGCATGTTAATAAACTTAGATAGGGATATCAAGTAGATTAATTTTCATGAGAATCAATTATACTCGGGAGAGGTAGTTGTGATTAAAGGGTCTTAGGCTCATAATTCCATTGTGCATAATAACTTACTCCTTAAAATCAATCCTAGACTAAATCGGCGAAATCAATTCCCTAAGTGTTTTTCCAATTGAATTTCCACTTTTTACTTGCTTTGATTTAGTTTTCATATCATTCACTCACTACTTTTTGATCCCTAAATAAAATTGAGAAAGATAATTCACAATACTTGATTTGCTTAAAAATCCAATCCAGAGGACGACACTCGTTTATACGAACACTTTATTATTACTTGACCCGTGCGCTTGCGGTAAGGAAAATTCCACATCAAGTTTTTGGCGCCGTTGCCGGGGATTGGCACATTTAGCTAGATTGATATTGTGAAAAAATTGTTTGATCTTAATTTAGGGTGTATTTTTACTTTTCTAGGTTGATTGCATTTTTCCATATTTGTTTTTCTTTCCATATTTGTTTTTCGAGTTTAGTTTTTCTTTTAGTTGAGTAATCTTTTCCTTATTTGTTTCTTGTTATTCCTTTTTAGATTAGTTGTTCCTTATTTGTTAGATTCCTTATTTGTGTTTTGCCATATTTATTTTTGCATTCCATATTAGGTTATTTTGTTTCCTTTTCTAGATTATATTTTCCATATTTAGATTAGTTGTTTTCTTTTCTTTGTTTCTTTCCATAATTGTTTTCTTTCCTTTTTAGGGTAGATTTGTTTTTTGTATGCGTAGTAGTAGAGAAGTGATACCGTTGGATCCCGAGATTGAAAGAACAATTCATAGGCTTCGAAGGGAAAATAGAGAAATTATTCAGATGGCTGACCAAAATCCACCTGAGGAGCCTAGGCCTATAAGAGATTACTTTCAGCCCGTGTTTCAGGGGCAACAGTCGGGGATTGTCTATGCCCCAATTAATGCCAACAACTTTGAGCTGAAGACCGGTCTCATTCAGATGGCTCGAGACTGTGCATATAGAGGATCGCCCACCGAGGATCCAAATTCTCATCTTAAATCATTTTTGGACATTTGTGGGACGGTAAAAATTAATGGCGTTTCTGAGGATGCTGTTCGCTTACGCTTATTTCCTTTTTCTTTGCAGGATAAAGCACGAGATTGGTTGCAGTCCATTCCCCCTGGGAGCATCACCACCTGGGATGCTTTAGTCCAGGCCTTTTTAAAGAAATTTTTCCCTCCTGCAAAGACGGTCAAGTTGAGGACCGAGATTGGGACATTCCAACAACAATATGATGAGCAGCTGTTCGAGGCCTGGGAGCAATTTAAAGAGCTACTGAGGAAGTGCCCTCAGCATGGATATCCCGACTGGCTTCAGGTTCAATTGTTTTATAATGGTTTGACTCCTAGTACAAAAACGATTGTTGATGTAGCTGCAGGTGGGACTCTGTTGTCCAAGACCGTGGAAAATGCTCGTACACTTCTAGAGGATATGGCCACCAACAGCTATCAGTGGCCATCAGAGCGGTCTGCACCTAAAAAGATTGCTGCTGGAGTGTTTGAGGTTGACAAGGTAAGTGCACTCCAGACCCAGATGACCTCCCTTGCTAATGCCTTTCTAAAATTTTCAGGTACAGGGAGTGCACAGTCAATTGAATCAGCTGCTGCTTTAGCATCTAGATCTCAGGAGGAGACCATCGAGCAGGTTCAGTACGTATCAAATTTTAATGCTAGGGGATATAATAATAAGTCTACACCTACACATTATCACCCTAACAATAGGAACCATGAAAATTTCTCTTATGCCAATACTAAGAATGTTCTTAATCCCCCTGGTTTTGCCCCTCAAACTCAAGAAAATAAAAAGTTAGAGGATCTTGTTGGAGCTTTCATTGCAGAGTCAAGTAACAGGA
Organism: Luffa aegyptiaca; assembly: GCA_017139565.1. NCBI lineage: Eukaryota > Viridiplantae > Streptophyta > Magnoliopsida > Cucurbitales > Cucurbitaceae > Luffa > Luffa aegyptiaca. The sequence continues at coordinate 17,582,204 of CM029397.1, forward strand.
CAACCAAATTAGGGAAGCAGTCATTGCCATCAACACCACAGTGAATGGCCACAGTACAGCCATCAAGAACATTGAGACTCAGCTGGGACAGTTGGTAAGTGTTGTGAGCACCATGAATAAAGGTAAGGCCCCAGCTGAGCAAGAGAAAACCCAGATGGAGTACTGTAAGGCAATCACTGTGCACCAGGAGGAAGTTGAAGAGGAGCCTGAGTCTGAGGATTATGACACTCCTACTGGAGAAGCTGAGGAGGACACATCATCTGATGAAGCTGAAAAGCCTGAACCTGAGCCTCCTATTCCTTCTCCTCCCTTGATGGTCCTCAAAGAAAAGAAGAGGAAAAAGAAAAAGAAGAATAATCAGGTTCAGTTTGACAAGTTTATGAATGCTTTTATGAATCTGAACATTAATATTCCTTTTGCAGAGGCATTAGAGATGCCCCAGTATAACAGGTTCATGAAGGAGTGGTTAGCAAAGAAGCGAAAGGAAAAGAAGGTTGACACGGTGTATCTTGCTTCCATATGCAGCACTAGAGTCCAACAGAAGGTACCTGAAAAAGTAGCAGATCCAGGGAGTTTTTCTGTTCCTTGCAGTTTTGGTACTTACTCTTTTAGAGCATTATGTGCTAGCATTAATATCATTCCTCTATCTTTATGCAAAAAGTTAGACATAGGTGAGATTAAATCTACTCCTGTAAAGCTCCAATTGGCTGATCAGTCTGGGGTTAGACCAGTTGGCATTGTAGAAAATGTTTTAATCAGAGTAGGTAGATTTTTCCTCCCTACTGATCTGTATGTTATGGACATGATAGAAAATCCTTCAATGCCTGTCATACTAGGAAGACCATTCCTCGCTACTGGGCGAGTGATTATTGATATTGAGCGCAGGGAGCTCACTCTTAGAGTCAGGAACGAAAAAGAAATTTTTAAGGCAGTTGAAGACTCTAAGGGACAATCTGAAGTGCTTTTCATGGGCTACAAGAAAGGTGCAAGAAAGAGCACCTCTGTTGGATTCACTGAAAAGAAGCCTCCTTGAAGCACGGTCAACACGTCGAGCTAATGACGTTAAACAAGCGCTTATGGGAGGCAACCCAAGTAACTGTAGTTGTGCTTTTCTGTTTGCTTTTGATTTATTGTTTGTTTTTGTAGGTCTTGTTTTCTGTCTCTCTTTTGCTTTCAAGCTTTCAAGATTTCAATCAAGAAGTCATCATCATTCCAGGCCAATATTATTCACTCCTCTCATTCTTTTATTGTTCTCATGCTTGTTTATGCCTTATATTCTTTATACATTGAGGACAATGCATGTTTTAAGTTTGGGGGTGGGATAGCATGTTTGTGGAGCCCTTGAGCATCTGAGTTCGGGCTATAGTTTTGAGCTTTCGTTGAATTAAGCATATGGTTGTTTTCTGGATGCTATTTTTGCATGACCATGATGTCCTAGGATAGGCTTTCTTGTCAATTTTTAAGCTTGCGATGAGTTGTAAGCATGAGTTCCCAAAAAGGGAGACTTTTTAAAATTTTTCTAGGAGATGTCTTGCATGAGTAGAGTATTTTTCTTGGCTAGATTTGGATTTGAATGCTTAGGAGCGAATTATTGGGTTCATATGCTTGTTGTCACCTCGATAGGTGTAGGGAAGAGCTACAAAGTTAATTTTTTTTGCAAATTAGCATGTTTGATCTCGCTTAGGAGGAAAGAAAAGAATATATGCTAATCATGTTCATAAAGAAAAATCATTCTTGTTGTTATTATTGAGAAAAAATTATGCCATGGCCTGTGCACAGTTTGCAATGTTTAATAAAGTTTAGGCAAAAAGAGCTACCCCTGTCGTGATCAGTTAGGCCAACCAGAGAAAACTCAGGTTAAGGGTCCCTGCAACAGGTGTGTGAAAGTTAGTGCCACATATAAATGCTTAATTTAATTGTTAATTATAAGCACCTAAGTATGGAGAAAAACAAACTAATTTGTTCCATTAACTCATTAGTGAAACCTTAGTGCCAGTGTAGAGGGAAGATGAGCTGAGAGTTTAATAAATCAATCCCGGGCTAGTAGAGTCTGATCTTGTTGAGTTAGATCTCGCTTGTGCAAGTTAATTTGGAAAAATTTTAATTTGTCTCCCTCATTGGTCCTTATGTGCATGTCTCTTGCTTGCTTGGTTATTGACTTTTGAGCCTTGAGGATTGAGTCATGTTTGTTGCATCTATTCTTCCATTATATGCTTGATTTTTAGTTTGCTCGAGGACTAGCAAAAGCTTAAGTTTGGGGGTGTTTGATAGCGAGCATAGCTAGCTAGTTTTTCCTAATTAATTTAGCTAGTCTTTGATGATTTATTGGCCATTTTATTGCACTTATTTGTTTATTTTGTAGGAAATGGTTGATTGGAGCTAAAGCGCGATATTGGAGTTAATCGGGTGCTCGGGACGTGAAAAGTTGCAAAAGAACCAAAGAGAATCAAAGAAGGAAAAGTCAAAGTAGGGTCAACTGCAGGCTAGCGTCGAGACGCTAGCTCTTGTGCGTCTCGACGCTGGCATTCCATATCTGAATAGGCGCTAAAAGGTCACAGCGTCGAGACGCTGCGACCTTAGCGTCTCGACGCTTCGAGTTTTCCTTTCCAGAAACGCGCGTTTTGAAGGCAGCGTCTCGACGCTATGACAAAAAAAACAGAATATAAGCTTCTTTTCGGCTAGGTTTTTTGGGGGGGAACTCTTTTGGATACTTTTGGAGCCGTAAAAAAGAGGAGAAAACAAAGGATTGAGGCTGAACAAGAGGGATAAAAGCGGAAATCAACCCATTGTTCGTGGGGATCGTGACGGGGACGTTCGGTCTTGGCCTACATTGAGTTTTCTTTTCCCTTTCCTTTTCTCTAGCTAGATTTATGGCTTTGTTATGTTTAGTTGAGCTTGTAATTTCATTCATGAGTAGCTAAACTTGTAGCTTAGGGATTGATGTAGTTGATTTTGTTTATGGATTGATTTATGGTTTAAGTTGTGCAAATGGTTATTATGTTGCAATCTTGATTTAATGCTTTCAATTAATTGGCCATTAGTTGAATGATTTGCGTTTTTATTCTTGCTCGGGAGAGGGGAGTAAATGTAGACTTACTCAAGATTGCATGACTAAGGTTTATTTTCTAATTCGTGACGGTTTTAGATTAACTTTAGAATTGGTCAAAAGATCTCATTGCCTTGCATGTTAATAAACTTAGATAGGGATATCAAGTAGATTAATTTTCATGAGAATCAATTATACTCGGGAGAGGTAGTTGTGATTAAAGGGTCTTAGGCTCATAATTCCATTGTGCATAATAACTTACTCCTTAAAATCAATCCTAGACTAAATCGGCGAAATCAATTCCCTAAGTGTTTTTCCAATTGAATTTCCACTTTTTACTTGCTTTGATTTAGTTTTCATATCATTCACTCACTACTTTTTGATCCTTAAATAAAATTGAGAAAGATAATTCACAATACTTGATTTGCTTAAAAATCCAATCCAGAGGACGACACTCGTTTATACGAACACTTTATTATTACTTGACCCGTGCGCTTGCGGTAAGGAAAATTCCACATCACATCCTGTGTAAAAGATGTTTACACAAGACAGGACCAAGAAATAAGTCACTCTTACTTTATAACGTCGTTTACTGTTGAGACTGACTATTTCGTACGATGACCTAGATAACTCGATCTTAATCCTGAACTTGCTATGAACTCCTGTTCGTTTAGGGTTATCTTTTGATATGCATGGGTGAGAGTGGTCATAATGTACCGTTCAATAATCCTACCATTTTGGGGATAACACTAGATGGATAGTAGGGGACATAGTAAAGCAAAACGGAATTCACTCCTACCCAATTCAGGGATAGTAGAGAGGTTGTTCCCTTATGTGCTGAATCCAAGGCTTGAATAAGGGGCCCCACCCTCTCATTGGCCCGAGAGGGATCTTGTTTAATAGTTGGACCATAAACAAATTGTTCATTAGATTACCAGTGGACTTAAGGAACTAAGATGTGCTATAGGGGTAAAGCGGACTTTTGACCTGTCTATAGTAACGAACGGACCTGTGAAGGATTGACTTACTAATCATGGTTATATCGAGTGGACGGAATATATCTATAGTGAGGGGAGTTCAACTACTAGGCTATAGTGGAGTGTCCCGGTAGTTAACGGATGTTGGTTAGCTAGGTTAAAAGAGTTTAGCCAGTTTAACCTCGTACCATTGGAGCCCATGATCTGTAGGTCCATTAGGTCCCCTTGCTAGCTCGAGACTAACATTTGGAACAATATGATGGATAAAATATGAATTACTTCATGTTCATGTTAAGGGAAATAGATAAAGGTGATAGACGTTGACGATACGTCAGGTTTTATGAAAACCGAGTTTGTGTGATTTAATATTTAAATATGATTTAAATATCGTGGACATGAATAGGGATTCATGATTAGAAAATAACATTTCGGAAATGTTCGAGATTGATGGAAAAATGTTAATTTAATATTAGATATTAAATTAATAATTAATTATTTAATTAATAATTATTTTAAATTAATTTTGAATTAATTTAAAATTGAAAATTGAAATTTAATTTTACATTTTTCAGATTGAATAATTAAATAATAAATTCAAGATAATACTTGAATTTATTAAAATTCAAAAAAATGTTGAATTTTTGGAGGTGGAGTGCATGGTGACTAAACTCATGCACTCCCCTCACTTAAGCCACTTCAATTCCCACTTAATTGTGGTTAATTGTTGTCAATCTTAGGCTTCTCCATTTCAGCTATGATCTCTCTATATAAGGGATGAAGTTTGCTGAAGAAATGCAACTTGAAACCTACTGAATTGCTGCCAAAATACAAACTCATCAAACCCACGTTCACAAGCTTGTTGTTCAAGCTTTTTCCTTTCAATTTCATCACTTGAGGATCCCAAAATCCGTTCCAAAGGCTTGAGGATAGCAAGGAAGATCTAGTGGTGGTCCGTGATTGATTGGGGAAGAAAAACAAGAAGGAAATCCGACCAATTTCTCAATTTAAGCAAGGTTGGTAAACTGTCTCTGTTTTTCTTCTCATGAACAACATGCCATGTTTGATCAAATTGAGCTTGTTATGTGCCTAAGATCCAAAATTGCTTCCGTATTTTTGATATTAACACTTTCAACTTCAAATATTATTGTTGCAACTGTTTTCATATTTTTAGTATTTCTGTTGTAAAATTTATTTACACATTCTATTTCCAATATGCCTATAAATAAGCCACTGTGGTTTTAATCCAAGACAGAAAGAATTGAAGTCCTTTGTCATTTTGTGGGTTTTATGTAAATTTCCTAAAGCACTTTAATGCTTGTGATCCCTTTCCTATTCATAATAGGTTAGTGATATATTTAATTAATTAATAATTAATTACTCTTCCCAATTGTAATAGGATGGGGATCCATTTAATTAATTAATTAAATCAATAATTAAATCAAATTTAATTAATTTCATTTAAATCATATTTAAATGAATATCTCCCACATAACCTATAGTTTTTAATTAAATCAAGTTCAATTAAATTAAATAACTAATTAATTCTCCAATTAATTAATTACTAAATTAAATATCTCATATTTAATTTAAGCCTACAACTAAATCGTATTTAATTGTATTTCTATCAATTAATAAAGTTTAATCTTAAATTAAACTTTATATTATAATGTATCACATACATTATATTAATTGTATCTCATACAATTAACTTGATTTCCCATAATGGATTTTGAACTATTCAAATTCCTTTCAAGACTAATTGTTCCTAATTACCCTTTATGAGCTAGCAGGGGAACCTAATGGACCTATAGATCAGAAGCTCCAATGATATGAGGTTAAATGACTAAACTCATTAATCAGTTTAACCAATTTTCATTAACTGCGGGTCACTCCACTAAAGACCGACTGTTGCACTCTTCTCACTGTAGAATATTTCTGTGTTCATGGATATAGACCAATAACGGTAAGTCAATCCTTCACGAGTGTTCGTAACGCCAATTGGGTCAAATTTCCGTTTTACCCCTGGGTTACCCTTGTCTCCTTAAGTACCACTGATTCCTCTAATGAACAACCCGTTTATGGTCCAACCAGTAAACAGAAGTTTCTCTCAAGCCAGGAGATGATGGGCGCCCTTGTTCAAGACCCAGAATCAACCCTTAAGGGAACACTCATCTACTTGTCCTAAAGACAGGAAGGAGTGAATTCCATCTTGTGTTGTTATGTTTCCAGCCCCCACTCGATTTTATCCCTGAAATGGTAGGCTTATTGAGTCGGCGAATCTGGCCACTCTCACCCATACAAATCTAAGGATAATCCCTTATGAAAAGGAGTCCATAACACACTCAGGATTAAGATTGAGTTACATAGGTCATCCTATTGAAATAGAAACCTAACTAGTCAACGGTGTTACATCTAGTGGTTACTATTTCGCGGTCCGGTCTTATGCAAACTCATTACATAGGATACCCCTACTCGCATGTCCATTACATGAACGCTTTGGATCAATGCATTTGTATCAAATACAAAGTGGATCGTATCACATAGTGTCACTAGGATGAGGTACCCAACCTTATCCCTATACTATAGACTCTTTAGATTGTTACTTGAACATTGATCCCCATATGTCTCTACATACAGTTCAAGTTTCATATAAAAACCTTGGATGTTTAGTTTATTGGATTTAAGGTTAATTATTGCATGACTAAGATTAACAAATTCAATAACTCTTTATTAAATAATTTCAATAACTCTTTATTGATATTAATTATTTTGTTACATTTACTTATCCACGAGTTTTAGGGCATAAAACCCAACAAACTCCCACTTGAACTAAAACTCTAGTGGGATGTACATCAACACAATAATCCAAAACCAATGGGTTGTATTATTACAGTATAATACATAAAATGTACAAATACATGTAAAATACAATAAACTAGGGCATCCAATATACCCATTACACATTCTCCCACTTGCCCTAGATTATCCTATGTACATATCTCGCAGACCTAGACTCTCTAGATGACCCTCGTTAGCCATGAGGGCCTTCGTAAATAGATCAGCAATATTGTGTTTTTCTCTTTTGCGGCTACAAGGTTCTTTAGCATTTGCCACTTCACCACTATTATCACAATAAAGGGTGACTGGCAAGTTCATATTTGGAACAACTTCCAAATTAAGAACGTCCTAAGCCATACAGCCTCCTTAGTTGCTTCACAAGCAGCGTCGTATTCAGCCTCCATGGTGGAGTCTGCAATACATCCTTTCTTGATGCTACGCCATACTATAGCTCCCCGTTAAGGGTGAAAACTGACGCTAATGTGGATTTCCTAGAGTCCCTATCAGTATGAAAGTCAGAATATGTGTATCCTGTAAGGATCAAATCCCTAGCACCATATACAAGCATATAGTCCCTCGTTCTCCGAAGATACTTGAGGATGTTTTTCACAGCATTCCAGTGGTCTAACCTTGGATTGGATATCATCCACATACAACACTAGAAAAGCTACTGAACTATTGATGGTTTTCTTGTAAACACAAGGCTCATCAAGATTCTGGTCAAAGCCATAAGATTTGATCGTAGTATCAAATCTTATGTTCCAAGATCAAGATACTTGTTCTAATCCATAAATGAATCGATTAAGCTTGCAAACTTTTTGCTCTTGACCTTGAGTAATGAACCCCTCTGGTTGACACATAAAGATGCTATCCTCGAGATTGTCATTTGCCATATTTCATAGTCATAAAAGGTGGCAATGGACAAAAGTATCCTTATCGATTTTGACATGGCAACAAGAGAGAAGGTTTCCTTATAGTCCACCCCCTCCCTTTGGGTATAACCTTTTTCCACAAGTCGAGCTTTAAGGTCTGTACCTTTCTAGCTGCGTCTCGTTTCCTCTTGTAGATCCTATGGGTTTTACCCCTTTAGATTGATCTACAAGGTCACAAATTGAATTGAAGTACATATACTCCATTTCAAGGTCCATAGTTTTGACCCACTGGTCTTTATCCACGTCATTCATTGCCTGTTTATAAGTCAATGGATCCTTGATGCCATCATCAGGTATGACGACTGAAGTTTCAGCTAAACCCAAATAGTGTTCAGGTTGAATAACAACCCTCCCACTACGTCGAGGTATTCTCAACTCTTGAGAAGGATGGGACTGACCGGATGTACTGGACTCATCAACAACTCTTGTTGATGTATCTGTATCTTCACCAGAAAGCTCACTTAACACTATTTTTACTACGTGGCTTATGATCTCTAACGTGGTCTTCTTCTAAGAAAATAACATTTGTCAATACAAATACTTTATTTTCTTGTGGATCGAAGAAGTATCCACCTCTCGTTTCCTTGGGGTAGCCTTCAAATAGGCATAATTTCGAACGAGGTTCCAGTTTCTTCGGGTTTGTCTCCAGCACGTGTGCAGGACAACCTCAAATTTTGAAATGACGTAAACTAGCTTTATGCCCTCTCCAGAGCTCAAAAGGTGTTTCAAGAACACTCTTTGATGGAACTACATTCAGAATGTAAACTGCAGTCTTTACTGCAAAACCCCAAAATGAGTTAGGTAATTGAGCATAGCTCATCATTGAACAAACCATGTCTAACAAAGTTTTGTTTCTCCTTTCTGATACACCATTCTGCTGAGGTGTACTAGGTGTTGAGAGTTGAGATGTGATTCCATGTTCTATCAAATAGTTCTGGAATCTTAAGTCCATATACTCTCCACCTTGATCAGATCGAAGTGTTTCAATGGTTTTGCCTAATAAGTTCTCAACTTTAGTTTTATACTCCTTGAACTTTTCAAGTGCTTCAGACTTATGACTCATTAAGTATAAATAATCATACCTTGAATAATCATTTATGAAAGGGATGAAGTATTCATACTCTCTCGAGCTTTAACATTCATTGGACCACATAGATCCGAATGTATGAGCTCTAAGGGCTCTTTGGCTCTGTAACCTTTTCCAGTAGAAGGTCATTTTTTCATTTTATCTTCGAGGTAAAGAACCATCTTCTAACTCGCTTAGAAATCCGTTCTTAACCAATCTCCCAATCTTATTGAGATTAATGTGGTAAAGTCTCAAATGCCAAAGATAGGTACTTTGAGAAACCTTTTGCCTTTTTGGTTGAGTCTCAAATGTTTTAAACATCTCATGATTTAAAATAGCTCTAGACTCTATTGGTCTTAAAACATACAAGTTGTTCTCTATTTGCACTGGACAAATATCAACACCCTTTTTAGTAATGAAAGCTTCATTAACAGCAAATGATACTGAACAACCTTGTTCAAGCAAACAAGACATAGAAATCAAATTTCTTTTAATCTTGAGAACTATATACACATTATCTAATGTCTCCCACTACCTTAGTCGAGATGAACTCTCCTTTTCCAAATCTGAGAGTCATCTCACCAGCATCTAACTATTGCAAGGAGCTCATTCCTTGAAAGGAAAAGCAAACGTGATGAGTGGAACCTGAATCTAGGATCCAGACTGTATCCTCATTTTCCACTATGCACGTTTCAATGACAAGTAAATCACATTTGTTATCATTGGCATTGGCTAGGCAGTTAATGTCATATTCATCCTGAACAATTCGAGATGAATTAGACATATGGGCCTGAGGACATTTCTCAATTAAGACCGATCTTAATTTATCTACCACGAGTTTAGTATCTAAGTGTGTTTCTTTGGTTGTATTTGATATACCATTATTACATTTGGCGTTGGACAAGGCGCTCACAGAACTAGACATGTTGATATCAAACAAATTAATTTGAATTAGTTATCTTGCATTAACCCATTACACAAGCAAAACAAGCATTTAATCAATTTTAGCAAAAACAAGCAATCAAAAAACCCTAATAACTATTGATTCAGTTTTTTCAACGATACTTTAGAGGTTTAGAGCAACAGCTACCGTAGGGTAGTCAGCTACTCCTCCCCTCAAGTGAGACAATCTCAGCCAATCACTATTACCAGAATAACTCATATTCTAATAGTTTTTAGCTACCGTTTTTCGATCAAGAAATCATTAACAACTTGATAATTTCTCGTAAGTGTGACCTGCCATTTTTCAGATCCCAGAGGTCCGCCCCAACAAGCTACCGTAGGGAAAGACAATGTTGGTGCAAAACCTAAGAAACCCTATTCATTTCTAGAGTTTGCGTTGTTCCGACTCCCATGCTCAAGCTCTCCGTAGGGTGATCGCTCCAAGGGCGACTCGCAGGCAGAGCATGAGAATCTCACGGTGCAACCTAATGGAAAAGACCGCAGGATACTGATAACTCTCCTAAAGGGAGTTATTTAGGCCTTAGTTCTATAGTATTCTGTGTGTCTTTTGTGTTAAATAGGGTTGCTTTTAGATGAATATTATATGTTTTAACCCATTTGGAAGAATGGATAATTGGGAAGTTATTATGTGCAGAATATATTGTTGAGCGACTTGAGGGAGCAAAATCTGTGATCCAGTAAAGCAGGGAGCAAAACTGCCACATCACAGCTCGTTATCCATCTTAATGAACTAAGTTAGTTGAGCTATTTTCGGACTTATGAAGCTGGGAGAGCCATCCACGTGTACAGATTGACCTAATTTGGGCTTGCCTTCATTCTATAAAAGGGAAGAGTCGTTCAAGTCAAAGACATTCCACTTTTGGGAAAAGATCATTTCTCATTTCCATCATTGGGAGCCGAATAGAGGAGGATAGATTGGAGACCTTCAAGAAGACCATCAATTACGGATTTGACCAAGGGAATTAATCTTTTCTTGTAATTTCTTGTAATTATGGATGCACATACTCGGATGGTAGCGTGTGTTATCATGAGCTTTATGAGCTAAATTTGCTTAGGTGTTGGTTAAGAGTTATGTAATTGTTGTGCTTCATTTCTCTATGCAATAAATGTTGATTTGAGCATCTTGATTATTTTTTGTGCATATCTTTATTTTGTGCCCGCCTAGCCAGCCGGTATGAATACCACTTCTTAGTTTCAGGGATGATTTGAGAAGTGTGTGGCATTTAATCACACTAGATCATTGTGTATTGGTGAAAGCCAGTGACTGGGTTAGGAATAGCCAGTTGCCTAGTGCTTGATCGGTAGAGCGTCATTGGAGTTGAAACACATTCCAAAAAATCCAGAGTTCCGGGAGGATCCTGCTAATAAGACTGCGAGAGAATTGCCTAATCAATAATATTGCTAGAGCATCTTTTAAAACAATTACTAAATTCCTGACCAACTCTTGTTTCCGATCTGTCTACTTTAGTTGTTTACTTTCTGTTCTGTCATTTCTTTTGCTTCAGCATTTTATCAAAATCAATCATTTTAACCACTTTTGAAACCATTAAAGAGTTATACAAAATAGATAAAGTGAGAGCTATTTAGCCCCGTGGATACGATAAATTACTTATCACTTGCTGCGGATTGTGTATGCTTGCACAGTATTCTAGAGTCTATTTTACCATATTTTTACTCACTCTGGAAACCCAACAGATACATTGACACGTGTCCTTCTCCCACTTACTATAAATACTTTCTCTATTCACCTTGTTATTGACCCATGCAAATACCATCCGTAGGGGGACGCTCCCAAGGCGCCTCGAGGCCAAGCATGGATCTCACGGTGTGAACTCTTGGAGACATGAGAGCTAAATTTTGATTTATCATATATATCATTTTTCTCCCACTAAGTATTTTAAAAATTAGGGTTTATTACTTAGGTAAATTCTGGCTAAATGAATCTATCTAAGTCTATGCCTTATATAACTCTTATTTGGAGGTCTTTAATCTAATGTCTTAGGTGAATTAAACTCTTTTAATTAACCTAGCAACATTGCATGCTAACATAATTATGGTTAATTCAACTCAAGTTCCGAGTCAGTTCCAAGTAGCAGGTGTTCTGTAAACCGTCATCTTAAGTACCTCCAGCCTTAGACAGAACTTCACCAGGAGAGTTCCCTTATAACCATAGTAATGTAAAGTCTTTACTCTAAAGATCTAGGTGAATTAAACTCTTTTAATTAACCTAGCGAAATTGTATGCTAACATAACTATGGTTAATTCAACTCAAGTTTCGGGTTAGTTCCTAGGTAGGAGGTGTTCCGTAAACCGTCAGCTTAAATACCTCCAGTCTTTGAAAAAACTTTACCGGCAGAGTTCCCTTATAACCATATGATATGTTTGTCCTACTTAGTCTCATTAAAACCATTTTAAAACTAAGTAAGAATTAATCCTAATCTTATTGGAATTAATGTGATCTTAGGTCTAATTAATTTTACACATTTTAAAATTGATTCATTTTCCTATGATACTATGTTTGCATGCAATTCTTTATTATAGGTTTATGGTTTCCAATCATTAATTTTAAAACAAATATTTTCATATTTTAATGATTAGCCCTAAAATCATGCTTTCTATGGTTTTATTTAATTAACAATCATATTCAAATTAAATAAATAAACCATACACTATGCGTTGCATGAATAATATAACACTTATATTAAATCTATGGATGTTTCATGCTTAATGCATCTTTGATTTTTCATATTTAATTAACATAACTTCTTTACATTAAACCAAACATGAAAATCATATAAGCATTCATAAGACATTAAATTAAATATAACACTTTATATTTAAACTATGTAATGTCATGCTATATGCTTATTCAATTTCATATACGAAATTCATCCATCATGCATTATACCATACATTATAATTATTATAATATATTAAAATGCATGAACATGCTTAACCTAAGGTGGAATTTATTCTAAATGACATCCATAAAGCATTTAAATAGCAAATGAATCGATAATTTGGCCCCTAGGATATAATAAAGCAATAAATTACATTAATTTAGCATAATTTTATCCTAATAAGTCTTCTTCTGCTCCATAACCGGACCAAAACGACCTGAATGACCCAAACTAACTTGAATCGGCCTAAAAAAACTTGAACCAATCCATCCCATCACGAACCGGAGCCAACCACCTTGAACCGGACCGAACTGAACCACAAAAACGTGCATGAAACCCTAGCGTCGAGACGTTGTTGTGTTTCGCACGCTTCTGAAATTTTGACACAGCGTCTCAACGCTGATGAACCAGCGTCTCGACGCTGTTGTGTCTGGTGTAGAGAATGGGAGAATTCTGCGGCTATTCTTCCGACTTTGGCCAACATTGGTCTCGATCTTCATCGAATTTTGAGCTTAATCTAGACCTGGACTTACATAAGACTCGAATTTACAAATAATTGCCCAAAAACACAAGGGCCCTTACAATTTTGATCATATCAAAGCAGTAAATTCTAAGGCCAAAAATACCGTAAACATTCATTCGCAAAATTACATCCACAATGCAATTAATCCCACCAAACCAGTGAAAATTTCAAAAATTCTAAATCAATTGACAATTTTCTCTGATACCAATTGTAGGGACGGAGGTCTCGACGCAGCTGATAGCATGCAAGAATGCTATCTATTTCCTATTATTTTTAGTTAGTTTTGTGCTTAAATTGTGTGCTTTGATGCCATTTTATGTTTAAATTTCAGAAACTCGAGCCAAAGGAGTAATACCGAAGTTCTTGAGAGATTTTGGATGAATTTGGAGGCTTTTGGAGTATTTTGAAGAAGACCATTGAAGATTCAAGTCAAAAAGCCCAAGACAGATGACTTGCAAGCCCAAATTGAAGTCCAAAGGGCCATATTCAAGAGGAGATCCAAGAGACGCTAGCCTTGGGCGTCTCGACGCTAGGCAAGCCGTGGAGAAGAAGAGAAATATGGGGCAGAGTCGAGACACTGCCTACGCTAAAGCGACTTGGGCATCAAGTATCATACGTCACGGTGTCACGACGTTGTTGTAGGGATAAACAACCCTAGGCAGCGGAAGACGTCAGAGACTTTTTCGAATAAAAACGCCGATTGGGATACCAATACGACGGCAAAACAAATTTACAGCAGAAAATAAATATAACATGCTGTATTACTGATATAAAACATGCTATAAACCGAAAACATAAACTAGATCTCATCTAAAATGGATCCTATCGATCCTAGATCAAGAAACACTTACCCTTGAAGAGTTCTTTGATCGTTTCGCCAAGATTTTCCCCGGAATGCTCAGAAAAACAGCAGCGAAAGGACTTTGATTTCACTGTAAAAGTCTCACGAACACCACCACCAAGGATTCACCCGTATTCTCTTGAAGGTTACACGTAAGGGGCTTGTGGGAGCACAATCTCTAAGGATTTCTCTGGAAAAATTTTCTGTGTTCACAGAGAGAGAGCAAAAACGAGAGAGGGCGAGAGAGAGTGAGAGATTGCGTGAGACCGGGATGATCAAAACTGAAAGTGTCCCCTTTCTCTTTTACCTATCGATGAGGAGAGGAAAACCAGGGCCACTTCACGCAAATCATCAGGTAACTGATCAAATCAGTTACCTGATATTTTAATTAATTATAAATTAAAATCCAAAATTCTAATTATAATTAATCAATATTAATTAAATCAACATTAATTTAAATCCTACTTAAATTAATATCCCTCTTTAACCTATAGTTTAATTAAATCAAATTTAACTAAACTAAATTAATTAATTAATTCAAAAATTAATTAATTAAAAATTAATAAAATTGAATATCATATATTCAATTATTATTCTCTCTCATAAAACTATAGTATTAATGTACATCCAATGCACATTAATTATAACCTATAGTTTGAATATGAATCAAATTCATATTTTAGCTTAATATTCGAACACCTTCAAATATTCAATCCTTCCTTAGAAATTTACCTCAACGCCCTTATAGAGCTACCGATGGGACCTGATGGACCTACAGATCAGAAGCTCCAACGATATGAGATTAGTTGGCTAAACTCATTAACCAAGTTAATCAATATTCGTTAACTGTGGTTCACTCCACTAAAGAACCACAGCTACACTCTTCTCACTGCAGATATATTTCTGTGTCCACGGATATCGACTGTCAACAGCAAGTTAGCCCTTCACGTGTGTTCGTATCCCAGCTAGGTCAAATTACCGTTTTACCCCTGGGGTACCTCTTGATCCTTAAGTACCAGTGTTCCTCTAATGAACAACCTGTTTGAGGTCCAACCAACAAACAGAAGTCCCTCTCGTGCCATAAAGAGGGTAGGGCCCATTGTTCAAGACCCGGAGACACCACTTAAGGGAACACACCTCTACTTACCCTAATATCGGGAAGGAGTGAATTCCATCTCGTAAGACTACGTTCCCAGCTCCCCACTCGGTCTTGTCCCCAAAATGGTAGGCTTATTGAGTCGGCGAACAGGCCACTCTCACCCGTACAAATCAAAGGACAATCCCTCATGGACAGGAGTCCATAATCTACTCAGGATTAAGGCTAAGTTGCCTAGGTCATCCTAGTGAAATAGAAACCGAGCTAACTAACGGTGTTACAGTTAGTGGTTAACTATTTCGTGGTTCGGTCTTTGTGCAAACTCATTGCACAGGATACCCCCACTCGCATGTCAACTACACGAACGCGTTGGATCAATACATTTGTATCAATAAACAAAGCGGGTCGTATCCATAGTGTCACCAGGATAAGGTACCCAGCCTTATCCCTATACTACAGACCCTTTAGGCTAAAACTTGAACATTGATCCCCGTATGTCCCTACATACTAGTTCAAGCCTCATTCTATTAGCCTTGGATGTTTAGTTTATTGGATTAGGGTTAATAAGACAAGATATAATACAAACATTGAATAATACATCACTTTTATTAATGTTCGGTCAAATGTACATTTACTATCTACGAGTTTTAGGGCATAAAACCCAACAGTTGTGACATCAGCGTCTCGACGCTGGGGCTGCTAGACAACTGTAAAATGGGCCATTTGCAACCGAACTTGGAGAGCCAATTTGAGTGTTTTCACCCCTATTCTCGATTCCATACTAAAATTGGGGGATTCGGGAGAAGATTTGGAGCCTTGTTGAAGATCTTTGGAGCTCGGGATCGATGGAGGTCGCCATGGGATCGAGGAGATCGACACAATTATGAGCATTTCTATTCCCTTTTCCTTTGTTTTTAGTTTCTAGATTAAGTGTGAATAGGAATTATTGGATGTTTAGTGATTATGAGTAGTTAATTCATAAATTCTATGAGTTTGATTTAGTTTGTTGAACCTTTACTTAAATAATGAAGTGATTTGGTTTGATTGTCATTATCATTCATTTGTGCATTTTTTTCTTAATGCTTTTAATCACCTGATCACTGATTAAATAAACTATTTTCTAAGTGGAAACTCGATGGAGAGAGGCTGAGACTAGAACTGAATGCATGACTAATGTTTATTTACTCGAGTGACAGCAGGATAAAATAAATAGACGTTAGAGGTTGTTAATGAAGGGTCGTAATGCCATGCTTAGTAAATAAAGAGGAAGCCGAAAGGAGATTCTTTATTAAAAGGCATAAGAATAGATGATAACTCTCCAAAAGGGAGTTATTCAGGGGCATTTTTTAAACAAACCCCATAGTTCAGGGGTATTTTTTTATAATTTAGCCTTTAATATTTGATATTAAATTAATATAATTAATTAAATTTATTAATTAATTTTAAATTCAAAATTAATTTAAAATTCTTTTTCATTAGAAGAAATTGAATTGGTTTTTTAATTTTGATTAAAAAATTACCAAGAGGTAAATTATCTCTCAATGACACCGAGACGATGATTCACTAATCTTAAAATTACAAGAGTGAGCCACCTAATACACACCTCAGCTTAATGGGGTTTGTTGTCTTCATGAAGTAAAAGCATACTTCTTCTTTAAATACAGAAGAAAGATGTTGGAAATGAGGTTGCTTTAGCTGAATTTTTTTTTCTCTCAAAAGTGTCAAGTTGTACTTCTCATCTTGCTCCCAAATTGATCACATCTAGAGTCCCACAACTCGTTCTAAGGCCGGAAGATAGTAGGGAAGACTCTCGTGGTCGTCTACAAATCGATCGTGTTTAAGAATTACCCCTCAGATTACTTGAATTTTGCTCCAAAGGTTGGTAATCTTCAACGCTTTGTTTTTGCTTCGGTTTTAACATGCTTTTGGTTCTAAAATTATTTGAAATTGAGAGTCAATCGATCCAAATTGCTTCCGCTTGGGTGTTCGACACTCCTTCACAATCATAATCAATCACTAAGGCCCCGTTTGATAACCATTTGGTTTTTGGTTTTTGGTTTTTGAAAATTAAGCCTACAAACACTATTTTCACCCATAAGTTTCTTTGTATTGTTATATATCTTCTTCCCATGTTTTCAAAAACCAACTCAAGTTTTAAAAACCAAAAAAAGTAGTTTTCAAAAACTTGTTTTTGTTTTTGGAATTTGGCTAGAAATGCAAATGTAACCTCAACAAAGATGAAACTCATTCTTAGAAAATTGGGAGAAAACAAGTTTAATTTTCAAAAACCAAAAACCAAAAACCAAATGGTTATCAAACGGGACCTAAATTAATTCATACATCTAATCGATGAAATCAATTTCCTAAGGCTTTTCTCCATTAAGTTTTCACACCTTTTAATTGCTTTGAGTAGTTTTGGATTTATTTGCATCGTACTCGAATCTTTTTTCTAAATAAAATTGGGCAAATATACCTTTAGTAATTAGGTGAGCTAGAAAACCAATCCAAAGGACGACATTCGATTTTTAATCACTATATTATAACTTGGCCCGTACACTTGCGGTGAGCAATTTGTGTAACAACTATCTACGAGTTTTAGGGCATAAAACCCAACATTTGCAACGATGTTTCAGAGGTTTGGAGAAACAACCACCAAAGGATGATCAGCTACTCTTCCCCTGAAATTAGACAATTCTCAGCTAACACTAATGCCAGAATAACTCATATTCCTATAAACATTCGCCGTCGTTGTTTGATCAAGGATTCGTTAACACATTTAACTTATCCCCATAAGTGTAACCCTCCCACTTTCAAATCCAAAAGGCATGCACCAATAAGCTACCATTAGAAAAGACAACTGTTGGTAATCTTACTATATATAAAAGGGGCTTAAGGAGGAGAATCTTTGCTTTCCTCTTTTGCCCTTATAATTTTAATAAATGTCCATTTTGCCCTTCTATATTTGTTAAAGAGACACAACTCCGAGTTAAAGTGTCCTTCGAGACGTGATTAGTTACACTGATGCATCCATTCGAGAATTAAAATTAAAAATATATCTTACAATAAAAAGGGGTCATTAGTCATGTCTTTCCAAAAAGCATATTAACTTATGAGTTTTCTACATATTTTTTTATGGATTAAAATTAAAAATATATCTTACAATAAAAAGGGGTCATTAGTCATGTCTTTCCAAAAAGTATATTAACTTATGAGTTTTCTACATATTTTTTTACGGAGGAGAATCTTTGCTTTCCTCTTTTGCCCTTATAGTTTTAATAAATGTCCATTTTGCCCTTCTATATTTGTTAAAGAGACACAACTTTTGAGTTAAAGTGTCCTTCAATCTTTGCGGATGAGACGTGACTGTTCAAGCAAAGTTAGTTACACATCAGATGCATCCATTCGAGGATTATCCACCTAATGGCACAAAATGATATCCATTCAAGTTCGAAAGGAAACAAATTTCCTGTTATATTATGTTGTGCGATGACATTAAACAAAACACAATGACAAATTGTTCTGAATATTAGAAAATATTTTTTCAATGTCAATAAAAAAATTCTTATCAAATCACTTGAAGATCAAAATTTGTCATCCAAACATACAAAAAAATGTTATTTTCAAAGAAGTTATACTTTATTAAATTCTTTAGTTTTGTTATAAAAAAAAAATTAAATACTTTAGTTGTTTTTTTTTTTTAAAAAAAAATCAACTTATATAATTCTTATGAAATATATTTCTTTCTTTTTCTCTAGAATACAATCTCGAAGCTCACCGATGAATTAAAATATATTTATTCAAAAGTTAACTTTCACCGTAAAAAAATATATTCCAAAGATTTCAAACCACATGCAAAATATTTCATATTTATTATTGTAAATGAACATAAAACAATATAATATATAGTTTTAGACTTCTAGGCACCATTTTTTTTTTTTTTAAATTTTCAATCTAAAAATTGAAATTAAACGTGCGATGCACGTGTTTTTAAACTAGTTAACCTAAGTGACCCTATCCATTTCTGGAGTTCGCGGTGTTTTGAAACTTATGATCGGGCCCTCTAAAGGGATGGTCGCTCCAAGACGACACACAGGCGGATCATAAGAATCTCACGGTGCGACGTAGGGGTGGAGACCGTAGGATACGTTGACATGCATCCTGGTCCCACATACTATAGACTCTTTCCCCATTCACCTTGTTATTGACCCATGCAAACACTTTCCGAAGGGAGGCCGCGCCCAAGGCGACACAAAACCAAGCATGGATCTCACGTTGTGAATATAGGGATGTAGGAGAAAAACTTGATATAAATATCTCGTTTTGTACTTTTCCTCCCACTAAAGCGGTCCTACTGTATTTTAGGGTTATTTAACTCAAATAAATTTGGCTAAGTCAATCTATCTAAGTTTATGTCTATTATAACTCTTATAATCAGGTCTTTACATTATCTATTAACTACGAATCGGTCCCAATTCGCTTCCGCTAACGGAATTAGGGAATTCCAATCCTTCAATTGGTATCAGAGCCGATCGTAGATCTAATTTTGTTTCTCTGAAATTTACATTGGCTAATGGTGGGATTTAATTTTGCATTGGTTGTATGAATGGTTTGCTAGTAGATGTTTTGGGTTTTTAGCATTAGATTTTGCAATTTTCCGTTGATTTGATCAATGTAAGAGCCCAGTGTTTTGGGCAATTTAATTGCAATCGAGTCTGTAAGTCTGTGTCGTTGATTTTTAGATCAATTTGGATGAAATCGATGCAATTTGGAGCCAAATCGGAGAAGAAACGAGGCTGAAAATCGATAAAAATTGGAAAGCCGAGAGCCAGCGTCACGACACTGTTCATCGGAGTCGCGACGCTGACGAAAAAACTCGCAAAACGGACGAACGCGCACTGCAAAAAAAATAAATAAGATAATAGGCGGTAAAAGGATCTGAAAAACGTGTGTGGCTATGTTGGTTGAATCACCGTCTTGTGAAGTCCTAAGGCCGTCGTTCGAGCGTGATTGTGCTCATTTGTTTTTTATTTTGGAGAAATTTTCCGGGCAGTTGCAGTTCGGTCTAGTCCAGCGTGGGTTGACCGGTCCTATGCAGTTTCGCACGGTTCATACATATTTGACCGGTTCTTGACTGGTTCGAGGAGATTTGACCTGGTTCTTGAATTGTATGTGCGGTTCAGTCCGATTCAACGCGGTACAGGCCGGTTCAAGTGGTTTTTGGCTCGGTTCAGCATGATTTGGCCCGGTTCAAGCTTATTTCAGCATGGTTTAGCACGGTTCAGTCCATTTTCTTGTTGGTTCGAAGGGTTTGGATGCGGTTCGAGGCTATTATGGGCTGATTCATAGCTAGATAAGACAATTTTAGATTAATTATTGTAATTTTTCTTATTTATTTTGTCATAGGATGCCAAAACCCGTCTACTTAACTATTTAATTGCTTTATGGATGTCATATAGCTTAAAATCCCACCATAGGTTAAGCATATTCATGTATATTTATTATTATAAATGTTATAATGTATAAAATATGTATGAATTTAATTTTCATGAGTATTTAATATAAGTTGTTATTAAATGGATGAAAATTGAGATGCATTGAACATGAAATTACTTTAGTAGAGAATATAAAGAGTTATATTTATGAAAGTAATTTATATGCTTATTTATTTTCATGAGTAATTAATATAAAGCGTTATATTAATGTATGAAAATGGTAATGCTTAATTTTAATTTTCTTGGGTAATTAATTTAAGAGTTAGGTTAATTATAAGGAAATTAAATTGCATTGAGCATGACATTACCTTAGATTATATAATTGTTATATTTTTGTATGTCATGTATGCTAGTATATGTGGTTTATAAATTAATTAGAATTTGATTGTTAATTTATGTCACCATAGTAGCATGTTATAGGATTAATTCATTAAAATTTATAAGTGTTATAAAATTAATGAATAGAAACCGATAACCTATAACAAAGAATTGCATGCAAACATAGGATCTTAAGATAAATGGATTAATTTTAAAATGTTTAAAATTAACTAGACCTAAGATCACATTTCTAATAGGATTAGAATTATTCTTACTTAGAATTAAAAATAGTTTTAATTGATTAAGTAAGAAAAACATTACTATGATTATAAGGGAACTCCACCGGTTAAGTTCTGTCTAAGGCTGGGGGTACTTAAGATGACGGTTTACGGAACACCTCCTACCTGGGAACTGACCCAGAATACCGGAGTTAAATTAATCATGGTTAAATGTTAGCATGCAATGTCACTAGGTTTATTAAAGGAGTTTAATACACCTAGATCTTTAGAGTAAAGACTTTACATTATTATGGTTATAAGGGAACTCTCTCGGTGAAGTTCTGTCTAAGGCTGGAGGTACTTAAGATGACGGTTTACGGAACACCTCCTACCTGGGAACTAACCCAAACCTTGAGTTGAATTAACCATAGTCATGTTAACTTGCAATATTGCTGGATTTATTAAAAGAGTTTAATTCACCTAGAACGTTGCAGTTAAATCCTCACCATAAGAGTTATAATAGGATTAGACTTAGATAGATTGACTTAGCCGAATTTATCTAAGTTAAATAACCCTAAATAAACTATAGGACATTTTCAGTGGGAGAAAATTTTCAAAACGAAATTTAAATCAAGTTTTGCTCCTAAGTCCCTATATTTACAACGTGAGATTCATGCTCGGCTTCGTGTCGCCCTGGGCGCGGCCTCCCTTCGGAAAGTGTTTGCATGGGTCAATATCAGGGTGAATGGGGAAAGTGTTTATAGTAAGTGAGAGCGGGACACGTGTCAACGAATCCCTCGGTCTCTACCCCTAGTTCGCACCGTGAGAGTCCTATGGTCCGCCTGCGTGTTGTCATGGCGCAACCATCCCTTCGGAGGGCCTGATCAAAGGATTCGGAACACCATGAACTCATGAATAGGATAGGGTCATTTAGGCTAATCACCAACAGTTGTCTTTCCCTTCGATAGCCTATTGGTGTTGTAGGGATTAAAGCCCTAGTGCAGCAAAAACGATCAGAGGACCTTATCGATCTAAACACCAATTGGAATACCAATACGACGACAATTAAATTCACAGCAGAAAAACAGATTTTAATGCTACTGAATAGGCTGTAAAACATGCATGAAACTAATAGAAAACTATCTAAAATAATTTTCTAATTGATCCTAATGATCAAGGATCAAAAAGATCTTACTTTACTTGAAGATCTCGACCGTTTCACCAATTCCCTTGATGGATTCACCCAAAAACAGCAGCAAAAATCCTTCCTTTTGCTGTAAATTTGCCCACGAACACCACCAATAAGGTTGCACCGGTATTCTCACTCATTGCTTGGTTGAGGAGCTTGTGGGAGCAACTAGTTTCTAAGGGTTTTTTAGAATATGGATCTCTGTGATCAATGGAAAAACCAGAGAGTCTGAGAGAGAGAGAGAGATTCGCGCAATAAAACAGAGAGAAAAGTGAGTTATCGTCAAAAACTGAGGGAGTGGTTATTCTACGGATGAAAACTTCCCACTCCCTAAAATAACTCCCCTTCACGCGTGAAAATTAGGTTTGTGGAAGACCTATCAGTTCACTTAACTAATAAAATAAATTAATTAATTAATAATTAAATTATTAACTAATTTAATTAAATTAAACTAATATTTAATTTAATATCATTTATATAAAACACTTTTATATAAATGTTCCACATAACCTATAGTTTTAATGTAATTCAATTAAATCAAAATTTAATTAAATTAAATTAAAACAAAAAATTAATTAATATTATAATTAAATATCATATATTTAACTATATTTCTCTCAAATAAACTATAGTATTAATGTGCATCCAATGTACATTAATTATAACCTATAGTTTTAATATGAATCAAATTCATATCTTAAACTTAATATTCAAACCCCTTCGAATACTTAATTCTCCCTTAGAAATTTACCTCAACGCCCTAAATGAGCTACCGGTGGGACCTAATGGACCTACAGATCAGAAGCTCCAACGATATGAGATTAATTGGCTAAACTCATTAACCAAGTTAATCAATGTTCGTTAACTGTGGTTCACTCCATTATAGAACCACAACTGCACTCTTCTCACTGCATATATATTTCTGTGTCCACGGATATCGACCATCAACCGCAAGTCAACCCTTCACGTGTGTTCATATCCCAACTAGGTCAAATTACCGTTTTACCCCTGTGCTACCTCTTTATCCTTAAGTTCCAGTGCTCCTCTAATGAACAACCTGTTTGAGGTCCAACCAGCAAACAGAAGTCCCTCTCGTGCCATAGAGAGGGCAGGGCCCATTGTTCAAGACCCGAAGACACCACTTAAGGAAACACACCTCTACTTACCCTAGAGTCGGGAAGGAGTAAATTCCATCTTGTGTGATTATGTTTTCAGCTCCCCACTCGGTCTTGTCCCCAAAATGGTAGGCTTATTGAGTCGGTGTGCAGGCCACTCTCACCCGTACAAATCAAAGGAAAATCCCTCACGGACAAGAGTACATAATCCACTCAGGATTGAGACCAAGTTGCCTAGGTCATCCTAGTGAAATAGAAACCAAACTAACTAACAGTGTTACAGCTAGTGGTTAACTATTGCGCGGTCCGGTCTTATGCAAACTCATTGCATAGGATACCCCTACTCGCATGTCAACTACATGAACGCATTGGATCATTACGTTTGTATCATAATACAAAGCGGGTCGTATCCATAGTGTCACCAGGATAAGGCACCCAACCTTATCCCTATACTATAGACCCTTTAGGCTGAATCTTGAACATTGATCCCTGTATGTCCCTACACACTAGTTCAAGCCTCATACTATTAGCCTAGGATGTTTAGTTTATTGGATTAGGGTTTAAGACAAGATTACTCAATACAAACATAGATAAATGAATAATACGTCATTTTATTAATGTCCGGTCAAATGTTACATTTACTATCTATGAGTTTTAGGGCATAAAACCTAACAGTTGCGTGCCTCTGAGATCTGAAAGTGGGAAGGTTACACTTACGGGGATGAGTTAAATGTGTTAACGAATCCTTGACCAAACAACGGTAACTAAACACTAACGAAATATGAGTTATTTTGGTGTTAGGGTTTGGTTGAGATTGTCTCAATTCAGAGGAGGAATAACTGACCACCCTTCGGTGGCTGTTGTTCTAAACCTCTGAAGTATCGTTGCAAAAACTAAATCAATAGTTTTCTAGGGTTTCTTTGATTGCTTGTGTGTTTTTGCTGAATTTGATTGGATAAGATGTAATGAGTTAGTGTGATAAATAATCAAGTAATTTGTTATTTCAGCAATTCAATAATAAAATATGTGCATTGTCTTACGCCTATGTAATAAATAACGGTGATTATACAACAAACTTAAACGATTAATTTGTGGTGAATGATTTAAGATTAGTCATAACAGAGGAATATCCTCATGCCCCAAATGTCTAACTCATTAAGAAGTATTCCTAATGAATATGACATTGGACCTTACTCAACCAAAGAAGACTTATCCAAAGACAGTAAATTTGATTTACTAGTTTTCGAAGCGTGATTTGTGGAGAATGGTGATTCTGCCTGAATACTTGATTCAGGGAGTCACAAATCACGTTTGTTCTTCTTATTAAAAGGAATAAGTTCCTGGCAACAGTTTGATGCTGGTTATATAGCTTTCAAAGTTGAAACTAGAGAAGTTGTCTTGACTGTAGCAATGGGGAACGTTAAGTTATTTTTTTCAGGGGGAGAAAATACATATTATTAGATAATGTGTATGTATTTCCTAAGATTAACAGAAATTTGATTTCTATATCTTATATGCTGGAACAATGTTACTTTGTACCTTTCCCTGCTAATGTAGTTAATTTCAAGAAAGGGAGTTAAATTTTTTTCAGCTGAACTGAAAAATAACATAAATATTTTAAGACTAATCAAGAGTAAAGCATTCATGAACACTGAGTTGTTTGAGGCTGCTACTACTCAAAGAAATGAGAGACAAAGGATTTCTCCTAAAGAAAAATACCTTTCTTTGGCGCTTAAGGTTAGGCCATATTAATCTCAATATGATTGGGAGTTGGGTCTAAAGTGGACTTCTAAGCAAGTTAGAAGATGTACCTTGTACGTCATGCCTTAAGGGAATATGACTAATAGGTTCTTTTGCTTGAAAAGAACTATAGAGCCAAAGAGCCCTTGGAGCTTGTACATTTGGATCCTTGTAGTTCAATATGATAAAGCAGTGGGAGGGCATGAATAATTCATCTATATTATAGATAATTATTCAAGGTAAATGTATCTCTACCCAATGCAACTTAAGTCTGAGGCTCTTTATTGTTTTAAGGGATTTAAGACTGAAGTTGGAAACTTGTTAGGCGAGATGGTAAAAGCACTTTGATCTGATTGAGGTGTAGAGTATGTGGGACTTGAGATTCCAAGACTATTTAATAGAACATGGAATTACATCCCAACTTTCAACCCCTGGTACACCTAAAAAGAACTGTGTATCAGATAGGAGAAATAGAACCCTATTGGATATGGTTCGATTATGAGCTATGCTCATTTGCCTGACTCGTTTTGGGGTCATGCATTGTTGACTGCAGTGTGTGTTTTGAACAACGTTCCATAAAAAATGTTTTTGAAACATTTTTTGATTTGTGGATAAGGCGTAAAAGTGGTTTACGTTATTTTTGGGGACACTGTTCGAAAGTATACCTATTCGTAGGCTGCCCCATGGAAACGAGAGATGTGGATACTTCTTCAATCCATGAGAGAATAAAGAATTTGTACCGACAAATGCTACATTCTCATAAGAAGACCACATGAGAAATAATAAGCCACAAAGTAAGATCGTTTTAAGTAAATTAACTGATGAAGCTACAAAAATATCAACAAGAGTTGTTGATAAGTCAACAAGGGTTGTTGATGATGTTGAACCTTTAACAAGAGTTGTTGATAGGACCGATACAACTGGTTAGTTACATCTATCTCAAGAGTTGAAAGTGCCTCGATGTGTAGTGGGAGGGTTGTTCTATAACCTGACCATTACATGGGCTTTACTGAAGCCTAGAACATCATACTCGATGATGGCATTGAGGATCCATTGTCTTAAAGCAAGGCAATGAATGATGATTAGGACCAGTGGATTAAAGTCATGCACCTAGAAATGGAATCTATGTGTTTCAATTCCATCTGGAATCTTGTAGATCTATCTAATAGGGTAACGCCTATGGATTGCAAATGAATCTACAAGAAGAAACAAGACGTAATCTTATGGTTGGACTTGTGGCAAAGGGTTATACCTAAAGACAGGGGACTGTAAGAAATTCTTATCTCCTGTCATCATGTTGAAGTCTGTTAGAACTCTTGTCCATTTTGAATGGATGTCAAGACTACCCTTTTGAATGGTAATCTTGAGAAGAGAATCTACATGTCTCAACCAAAAGAGTTCATACAGCAAGATCAAGAGCAAAAGGTTTGTGAGCTTAATCGATCCATTCATCGATTGATTGAAGCATTTTGATCTTGGAATAGAAGATTTTGATAGTGTGATCAAATATTTTGGGCTTTAATCAAAACATTAATGAGTCTTGTGTCTACAAGAAGAACGTCAATAGTTCAGTAGCTTACTTAGTGTTGTATATGATTGATATCCTAGTCATTGGGAATGATGTAGGTTATCTTACTAACTAGTAAAATGAGCTAGCAGCTCATTTCCAAATGAAAATTTGGGAGAAGCTGAGTTTGTTCTTAGGATCCAAATTGTTAGGAACCGTAAGAACAAAAAGCTAGTCTTGTCTCAAATGTCTTATATCTACAAAATGTTAGTTAGATATAAGATGCAGAATTCCAATAAAGGTTCTCTACCTTTCAGACATGAAATTCTTTTGTCTAAGAAACTGTTTCCTAAGACACCTCAAGAGGTTGAGGGCATGAGACGAATGCCCTATGCAGTAGGAATTGTCAATAAGTATCAATCTAATCCAAGATTTGATCACTGGAAAACCGTTAAGAATATCCTTAAGTATCTTAGGAGAATGAAAAACTATATGCTCGTGTATGGGACTAAGGATTAGATCCTTACAGGATACACTGACACAGATTTTAAAGACTGATAAGGATTTGAGGAAATCTACATTAGTATCCATGGTTAATCTTTACGAAGGAGCTATAGTATGACATAGTTACAGTCTTGACCATATAGGTCGAAAATGTAGTTGCTTGTGAAGCAGCGATAGAGACTGTATGGCTTAGGAAGTTCTTGACTGATTTGGAATGTGTTCCAAATGTGAACTTGCCCATGACACATTATAGTGATACAGTGGTGTTGTGGAAAATTCAAAAGAACCTCGCAGCCCATGACAAGCAGACACATTGAATTGAATGGAATATTGCTGATTCATCCACAAAGGCTCTCCCGGCTAAAGTGTATGAGGGTCATCTAGAAGGTCTAGGTCTACGAGTTATGTACAAAGATGAAATCTAGGGCAAGTGGGAGAAATGTAATAGGTATAGTGATACCATTATGTAATGGGTATAGTGATGTCCTAGTTTATTATATTTGTACATTGTATATGTTTTATACATGTATTTATACACCCACTGCTGTATAGATTATTGTACATCCCACTAAACTAGAGTTTTAGTTCAAGTTGGAGTTTGTTGAGTTTTATGCCCTAAAACTCGTAGATAGTGAATGTAAACAAATTGTGTACTTGTTTCAATAAAGTGTTATTGAGTTTCTACAATAAAGTGTTATTGTTAAATATTGCACAAATTGACCCAAATCAAATAAACTAAGATCCAAGGTTGTTTGTATATAACTTGAACTAGTATGTGGGGACATACGGGGATCGATGTTCGAGTAACAACCTAGAAGGTCTATAATACAAGGATAAGGCTGGGTACCTTATCCTGGTAATACTATGAGATACGACCCGCTTTGTATTTGATACAGACGCATTGATCCAAAGCGTCCATGTAGTAGACATGCAAGCGGGGGTATCCTATGCAATGAGTTTGCATAAGACCGGACCATGAAATAGTAAACCACTAGATATAACACCGTTAACTAGTTAGGTTACTGTTTCAATAGGATGACCTAGGTAACTCAATCTTAATCCTGAATGTGTCATGAATTCCTTCTCATGAGGGATTGTCCTTTGATTAGCATGGGTGAGAGTGGTCAATACGCCGACCCAATATGCCTTCCTTTTTGGGGACAAGACCGAGTGGGAGGTTGGGGACATGACGACACAAGAAGGAATTCACTCCTTCCCACTTCTATGAGAAGTAGATGAGTTTTCCCTTAAGTGATGACTCCAAGACTTGAATAAAGGGATCCCACCCTCTCACTGGCCCGAGAGGGACTTTCTGCTTATTGGTTGGACCATAAACAGGTTGTTTATTAGAGGAGCACTGGTACTTAAGGAGACAGATGTAACACAGGGGTAAAACGGTAATTTGACCTAGCTGTGATTACGAACACTCGTGAAAGATTGACTTACCGATATAGGTCTATATCTGTGGACACAGAAATGTTCTACAGTGAGAAGAGTTCAGTTGTGGGTCTTTAGTGGAATGACCCACAATTAATGAATATTGGTTAACCTGATTGATGTGTTTAATCTGTTAACCTCACATCATTGGAGCTTCTGATTTGTAGGTCCATTAGGTCCTCTGCTAGCTCGTAAAGAGTAATTAGGAACAATTATATCTTGAGAGAATTTGAATAGTTCAAATTCATATTAGGAATTAAGTTAATTGTATGAGATACAAATTAATATAATGTATAGTGATGCATTAAAATATATATAAAGTCTAATTTGAGATTAAACTTTATAAAATTGAGAGATTAATATATTTGAAAGAGTTCAAATATGTCTAATTAAATATATGGTATTTAATTAGAAGATGAATTAATTAATTATTCAATTTAGTTTAGATTAAATGAGATTTAATTAAACTATAGTCTATAAGGGAATTATTAGAATATGATTCTAATGTATAATTAATTAAATATGGGCGATATTTAATTATGAAATTAATTAATTGATTGATTAGTTTAATTGAATTAATTAAATGTGATTTAATTAAGTTTAATTAAACTATATATTATGTGAGGGAATTACATTTAAATAAGATTTAAATGTGCATGAGATTAATTAATTAATATGATTAATTAATTAACATTTAATTAATTGATAATCAATTAATTAATTGATCTTGATCTAACGGTCAAGATTGTTTCCTAACCTCACATTAGGGTTTTCTCTCTTATAAAAGGAAAGGTTATGAGAACCCTAACCCTAAGGTCTCATTCTAGCCTCCCTCTCATATTCTCTCAACTCAAGAACTCTAGGGAGTTTTTTCGCTCTAGAGTTTTTCCCATTCAAGATTAGATAGTCCTACAACTACATTCCTAATCTCAGAGTTATAGCAGTGAAGATCAATTGGTGGTGTCCCAATTGTTAATGCTTGGTCCAAAATCAAGAAAGGTGTTCTTGATATTTCAAAGACGACAACGACGGTATGTTTACTTCTCCCCTTTAGAATTAGTTCTAAGGTTGTATGTTTAGCCTTAATAATTGATTTAGAATAGTTTTCTAAATTTTGCCAATGTATTAGTATTTTGATGGAAACAATATTAACTACGAATCGATCCCAATTCGCTTCCGCTAACGGAATTAGGGAATTCCAATCCTTCATTTTCTTCTAGGTGAATTAAACCCTTTTAATTAACCTAGTGACATTGCATGCTGACATTAAACTATGATTAATTTAACTCAAGTTCCGGGTTAGTTCCCAGGTAGGAGGTGTTCCATAAACCGTCAACTTAAATACAAAATCTCATCGGTTAATGTTTGTCCTACTTAGTTTATTAAAACTATTTTAATACTAAGTAAGACATAATTCTAATCCTATTAGAATTAAAGTGATCTTAGGTCTAATTAATTTTAAACAATTTAAAATTAATTTCATTTCCTATGATCCTATTTTTGCATGCAACTCTTGATTATAGATTGACGGTTTCTAATCATTTATTTTAAAACTATTTTCAAATTGTAATCATTAGTCCTAGAATCATGTTTTCTATGGTTTTATTTAATTAAAAATCATATTCCAATTAATTAATAAACCATACATTATGCATTGCATGAATACAATATAACATTTATATTAAATCTATGGATGTTTCATGCTCAATACATCTTGATTTTCATATTTAATGAACATAACTCTTTATATTAAGCCAAACATGAAAATCATCCAAGCATGCTCATCACATTGCATTAAATATAACTCTTTATATTTAACCTATGCTACATGTAACGCCCCGACTTTTTAAAACCTAGAGACTGACTAGGGACGTTACTACATGCATGAATGATTCAAAGAACTAAGGAGTTAAATTTTCCTTGAAGCCTAAAATGCATACACTAGACATATAATTTTAGTAAAACAATTGTTTGGGATCCCAAGAAAACTTGTAAAACATAAAAATGTCTGAACGCCTCAAAATGCAACAAAAATAAGTTTTTGAATATTTACATGGAAAATCCAAATAACAAAAACTAATGTGCGAAAGTAAAATATGCTGACACCGTCCACCATGGCACCACCAGCAAGTGCCCTTGATCAGTCGCCTAACACGTTCTCGCCCTTGCCTTAAAAAAAATTAAAATATACAAAGAATGAGTATTAAAAATACTCAGTAAGTAACCCCTCTACCAGGGTTGGTTATGCAAGCACAAACATTTATGATAGGACCTAATTTTGCTTTATAAAACTTTATTCCTTGGCCATAACGCCAAATGTGACCCTATCGCCACGAAAACTATTATGTGACCTTATCGCCATTAAAAACTTTATTGTGACCATATCGCCACCTATTGTCATGGCCATATCGCCAGGTTTTGAAATAAATGCTAAAATCATTTCTTTGACCATATCGTCAAGTTTGGGAAAAATTATAAAAAGAAAAACACATCTTGACCATATTGCCAAGTTTTAATTAAAACTCTTGGCCATATCACCAAGCTTTTCAATAGCAAAATTTTTAAGATTGTACGTCACTGTGGGTCATACATATGCACGTGAGGTCCCTTGGCTAACTTTATGATAATGCCACACAACATATTTTCTTTTCATTCCAATAATGTCATCATGGAGAAACATCAAAGTCCTAATTTGCATGCTCATTACTCAACATACAAGAATATAACAAAGTAAAGTTCACATAATAACATTCCAATTCATGCTCCACCCTCAAAACAGTTTAGCACCCAATGATTTTGCAATCATCATAACAAACAACAATTTTTACAGTCAACAATAAATTTCCAACATGCTGATAGGGGAATTACTTACACAGTATCGCCCAAGAATTTTTACTCCAAAATCTTACTCCAATGATTTTCTAAATCCTTAGCCAAGAATGCCCACAACTACACATAAAAGGCTTTCTAAGATTAGAAATTTTTGTCCAACAATTCAATTAAACTCAAACATGCTTAAAGGAGGTCTTTACCCTTGAATACTCACCCGGAAAGGCCTAAACAGCTGCTGGACAATACTTAAAATCATTGAATCTAGCAACCTCAATGCTGGAAAAATAGAGGGTAATGTTGAAATGTGCTCAATTAACAATGGGTCAAAGACTTAAATGAGCAAATAAAACTCACCAACCAAATAATTCCTTTTGCTTAGCAGCAACTTGAGTGGTCAATACTCGACTTGAATGACAGAACACACAAGAACCTAGAATCGATTTGGGAAACATCTATGGGTTAATTTCTATTCTTAAGAAAATTGTTGAAGAAACTCAAATCAAACATGGAAACTCACCGAGACTTACCCCAAACGACACCAAATAAGTGACTATGGCTGCTGCAACCAACACTTGACGGCGGCGACGATTCGCGGCAGATCTGAGCGATGCAATCAGTGACGACAGCGTGCGTGGGTCGGAACAGCGACGGTGGCGGCACAATGGGGTGACGACTCGAGACGTTGCAGTGGTGCAGCTTGCGGCGAATCTGGACGTGGATGCGTGTGGCGCAGACAGAGAGATGAGAGGGAGCGAGTGAGAGAGAGGGAGCTCGCAGAGGGAGGGAGACGACGGCGGCGTTGCAGTGGTGCGGCAGATCTGGACGGCGCACAGGTGACCGGAGAAGAAGGGGTAAGCAAGGCGGCGTTGTGGTGGCATGCGGCGTAGACAGAGACGAGAGAGGGAAAAATCGCAGAGGGAGAGAGAGAGAGATCGTGAGTGAGAGATGAACCGTGGGGCTCTTGATTTTCTTTCTTTTTTAAAAAAAAAAAACTCACTTGCTTCTTGAATTAGGGGGGCAGGTGTGAAATCAGCCCCCCTTCTCTCCCTCTTTGACTTTTTATTTCTAAAAAAGAAAAACCTTTTTTTTTGTTGTTACACTACATGCTTTATTAATTTCATCAATTTAACATAACAATTATATTAACTAACTCATGAAATCAAATCATCATGCATAAAACCATACATTATAACTCTTATAATATAAATTATGCATGAACATGCTTAACCTAAGGTGAGATTTTATCTAAATGACATCCATAAAGCATTTAAATAGCATATGAACCGGTTAATTGTCCCCTAGGATAAAATAAATAATAAAATTACATTAATTTCATTAAATTTTATCCTAAAAAGCCTTCAGCCGCTCAGAAACCAGACCAAAAATGCTTGAATGGGCCTAAAATCGCTCGAACCCTGCCAAAACCGCTCGAACCAGGTCAAAACCACTAGAATTGGGCCAGAAAACCACTAAACCAGGTCAAAACCTTGCGAACCGATCAAACCACTCGAACCAGTCAACAAACCAAACGGGAAACGCTGGACCAGACGCGAATCGCGCCTCTTCCTGGACCAAAATGTGCGTGTGTTGAACCAAGCCTAAGGCTGACGTCAGCGCTCTCGTGTTGCTGACGTCACCCGCCGCGTTTTTTTCTCAATTCCCAGCCACTGCACCTATCGTCCAGCATCTGTTTTCTGCCGTTTTTGGCCAAATTTGGTCCCGATCTTCACTGATCTTCATCCTATGACTAGACCCAGACTTACAGGCTCAATTTATTGATGAATGCCCAAAAACGTAGGGGCCCTTACACTTTTGATCGCATCAAAAACAGTAAATTCTAAGGCCAAATAACCTCCAGTTCATAGCAAAATAACATTCACAATGCATTTTAATCCCACCTAAAACCAAAGCAAATTTTAATCGGTAATTAAAATACATGAGTTGGCTCTAATACCAATTGCAGGGATTAAAGCCCTTGCGCAGCGGAATTAAATCAGACATTGCTTAGTTTTTAATTACAGAATAAAATACCAGTACATTGGGACAAAAATTACAGTATGCATAACAATTAAACTACTGTAATTTGCAGGTAAAACATGCTATAAATTTCTAAATTAGAAACCTATTTCTAATTATACAGAGTTACAGAGAAGAGAGATTTGAAGACAAACCTATGTTGACGACTCTAAATGCTTCACCAACTCCTTGGATTGATCTTCTCTGCAATTCCAGTGACACCACCAACATGCCTTCATCGGTATATTGATAACGCTCATTTATGTGCACTATTTAGTCTTAAAAACCTAGGTTATTGTTTAGAAAGCAAGGACTTTGTGTTTAAAATCTTATCATTTCAAGTCAATTTAGCAAAAGTAGTAGAATCTTGTGAAAATCTTATAAATGTAGAATTTATGTTTAAAATGTACAAAAAGAGATTACTTTTGTAAAGAATTTATCCAAGTTCATGTTTTTGTGCATAGGACTTTGCGAAGGAGATGCGCCCACAAATAGGAGAATAAAGGTCAGCAGAGCAAAAGAGTCGAAGTGAAGGTTTGCGCCTGCATCTAGACCTAAGGATGTAGGATATGCGACCAATATGTGCCCGCAACCTTATAAGGAAAGTAGCCCTAGTTGAAGGCAAAGTTGTCAAAGCAGCACATAGAAGAAAATGCGCCCGATATGCGGCCGCAACTAGGCTTTCCGACAGAATACCGAGATTCGTGGGATCTTCACAGAATCGTCCGAAAATCCCAAATCTTGTATCAAATCTCCGAAGATTGTGGACTCTTACCTTCCAAGGCCTTCTCACACTGATCTCGGCAGCCAACCTCACCTTCCAAGGTCTATAAAAGGGGATCAAGATGCAAGAAGCAAAGAGAGCTCGAAATTTCAACCTTAGGATAGATTTTATGTTTTTCTCCCTTCTCATCTTGTAACCACTTCGAGTTCCGGGTCTTTCAGCCTCTTTCGACTCTTCCATTCGAAAGAAGAAGAAGAGAAAAGCTTGTCTCTCCTTGAAAAAGGGCAAGAGCAAGCTAGATAGAGAGGGAAAGATCCTTAATAGTGTATTGTCTTTTATTTTCTGTTTTCATTTATTATTTCCAGCATTCTTAAGTTTCTGTTTTCTTTTATTTCAGTTGTAAGTTATAAGTCTTGTACTCAATTCGTTCATTTAATATGAATTTAATTTGTTTTTCCATTTTGTTTTCTTTTTACTTATTGTCATGCACTTTACTTTCATTCATGAGCTAAACTTCTTCTCGGGAGTTCAAATATGTGGATTCCTTGAGTAGAAGAAAGCTCCACCTATGCAAAAGCAACATTGCTCCTTCTTAGCATTGTTTGTTTTTGTTGAGTTTAATTGTCATTGTTAGCTTAAATTGATCACTTAGGTTAGCATAGTTTGTATTTAGCTGATGGCCAAAAGGTTGGAGTTAAATGTGCGGGTTCGCAAAACAATAATGGAAAATATCCTAAAAATAGGACTTTGGCTTCTTGCATCATAGAAATAGGACTGGAACCACTAGGGTTTTAAGAGTCGTGAGGGTTATTTACCTAAGTTTCAGCTAGCCCTAGAAATAGATGCCTAGTTGGCTTAGACTTCTAAAGGCACCTACAGCGAAGCCGAATACAAGTAGGACTTTTTTTTTTAGTTCGAATACAAGTAGGACTTAACTCACAATCTAGTTGTTAGGGTAATTGCGGGCGCAACTATAGGATGCTATCTGCAGCATGTCAATGTGGGCAATATAGATAGTACTCTGCAGCCATTTGTAGTGCCTGAGTAAGTTGCGAGTGCATAGGTGGCCGCAATCTAATGCTTAAAGTTACTATTTGAATTCCCCCGTTTATCTCATAGAGTTTTTACTGTTTTCAATTACTTGCTTATTTTTAATTTCGTCTTAAATCAAAACCATCTTCAAAATATTTCTTTGGTTACCATTTTTTGTTGCAAACTTAGAGGAGGTTCCTGTTTTTACATAATCTTGTGCTTTTCAACTAGTCACCATCTCTCTTGGGTACGATATCCGGAATACTTTCCACTTGATTACTGGATAGTGTATACTTGCACTCGAGCAGTGTCATAGTGCATGTCTCGTCATATATCTCATAGGGATAAAGGTTAGGGATGGTGGGATCCTTTTTGGTAGGGAAAATCTTTGGAGGATTTTTTCTCTAGAGAGAAATCTTTTGCACTGAAAGAACTGAAAGAGAAAATTATAGAACTATTCTTTGTATAATTTTTTTTTATGTTTGACGCCAGAAGAGAGAAGGAAAACTTCCCACCTCCCTATCGTGTACGAGTCAGTTTAGGAGAGAGGGAGTGCAAACCGTGGAATCATCTACGTACACTCATCAATTGCAACAACTGACTTAATTTAAATTTAAAATAAAATTTAAATTAGTATAATAAAAGAAGAAGAAGAAGAAGAAGAGAGAGGGAGAAAGAAATAATAAAAGTATTACAAAATAATAATATTTTTATTATTTTAATATATTTATATTTAAAAAATTCAAAAATAATTTTTTTAATAAAAAAATTGGTGCCACGTCAGGATTTCGTTAATTATTAACAGAAAATTGGATGGAGGGACCAAAATAAAACTAAAATCAAACTTCAAGGGCTAAATTGTTGAGTTTGAAAACTCAGGGACCAAAATGAAACATAACCAAAACCTCAGGGACTGAAAGTGTATTTTTCCCTAATAATAATAATAATTAATTAATTAAATGTAACTAATTAATTCATTTAAATCATATTTAAATGAACATCCCTCACATAACCTATAGTTTTATTCAATTAATTTAATTAAATCAAATCAAATTAATTAATTAATTAATTAATTACTAAAATTAAATATCATATATTTAATTTAACCTATAATTGAATCATATTCAATTATATTACTCTCATATAACCTATAGTTTTAATGTGCATCTAATGCGCATTAATTTTAACATATAGTTTTAATATGAACTCACTTCATATTAAAATAAATATTTGAACTCCTTCAAATATTTAATTCTCCCATCAATTAATTTTGAATCAAATTCAAAATAAATTTATATCATAAAGTTTAATTAAAATATAAACTTTATATTATAATGTATCAACATACATTATATTATTTCTCTTATTAAATTTGAACATTTCAAATTACTTTAATTACCTCAATACCCTTTATGAGCTACGAGTGGGACCTAATGGACGTACAGATCAGAAGCTCCAACGATATGAGATTAATTGGCTAAACTCATTAACAAAGTTAATCAATATTCGTTAACTATGGGTACACTCCACGATAGACCCATAGTTGCACTCTTCTCACTGTAGATATATTTCTGTGTCCACGGAGATAGATCAATAGCAGCAAGTTAGTCCTTCACAAGTGTTCATAACACCAACTGGGTCAAATTACCATTTTACCCCTAGGTTACCTCTACATCCTTAAGTATCAGTGCTCCTCTAATGAACAATCTATTTATGGTCCAACCATTAAACAGCAGGGCCCTTTGTTCATGACCCGGAGACACCAATTAAGGAAACACTCATCTACTTACCCTAAAGTCAGGAAGAAGTGAATTCCATCTTGTGTGATTATATTCCCAGTTCCCCACTCTGTCTTGTCCCCAAAATGGTAGGCTTATTGAGTCGACGAACTGGCCACTCTCACCCATACAAATCAAAGGACAATCCCTTGTGAACGGGAGTCCATAAGACACTCAGGATTGAGACTAAGTTGCCTAGGTCATCATAGTGAAATAGAAACCTAACTAGTCAATGAAGTTACATATAGCGGTTACTATTTTGCGGTCCAATCTTATGTAAACTCATTGCATAGGATACCCCCACTCGCATGTCCCCTACACGAACGCGTTCGAGCATTGCGTTTGTATCAAATACAAAGTGGGTTGTATACACAGTGTCACCAGGATAAGGTACCTAGCCTTATCCCTATACTATAGACCCTTTAGGTTGTATCTTGAACAGTGATCCTCATATGTCTCCACATACAGTTCAAGACTCATACAACAACCTAGGATGTTAGCTTATTGGATTAGGGTTATTTAGGCAAGATAATACAAAATAAACAATAACACTTTATTGAAATAAACATCAATAACACTTTATTAATAAACAGTCGAATGTTACATTTACTATCTACAAGTTTTAGGGCATAAAACCCAACAGACCGAAACATAGGATTGAGTAGGAGAAGAATTGGATTGTATATCAGCAAAAGGAAAGAATTTTCATCAAACAAAACATGGTGGGAAATAAGAATCTTATTGTTGCTCATATTGTAGCACAAATAACCCTTATACTCGAATGGATAACCGAGAAAGAGAAACTTGGTTGTTTTAGGTTGAAGTTTATGAGAATTATAGGGTTTAAGGAGAGGATAGCAAGTGCAACCAAAAGTTTTAAGGTGATAGTAATGAGGTGGTCGTTTAAAAAGTTCAAAAGGTGATTTATGATTTAATGAGACGGAAGGAAGTTTGTTAATGAGGAAAATTGCGACAGCAAAGGCATATGACCATAATTTTAAAGGCATCGATGATCGAAGCATTAAGGCCATAGCAACTTCAATGATGTGGGAATGCGTCCATTCAGGCACACCATTTTGTTCAGGGGTGTAGGCACAAGACTTTCTATGTAATATGCCATGAGAAGAAAGATAGTTTGCAAGTGATTGATTGATATACTCCCCACCCCAATCAGTTCTTAGAGTTTTAATACAATAAGATAATTGATTCCCAATGAAAGGTTTAAAACGCATAAAGACAACAAGAACGTCAGATTTCTTAGCTATTGGAAATATTCATGCGTACCGAGACAGATCATCAATAAACGACACATAGTATTTAAATCCGTTGATAGAAATTTCAGGGACTGGACCCCATACATCACTATGAAGCAACTCTAATGGATGCAGAGAAAACATAGTAGATTTGGGAAAAGGAAGTTTATACATTTTGCTATAGAGACGGTATTCACAAACACAACTATTGCGATTACATATAGGTCAATTGAGATAACGAAGAACAGAACTGAGCACTTGCAAATTAGCATGGCCTGATCGGTTATGCCATAAAGTAGAGGACGACTTGACTCCAATATGAGTGACACAGATGAAAAGATGGATGATTTGGTAGATATAGAGGGAGCGACAGATGGAGTGATAGGATAAAGGCCATTTTGACTAGGTCTTTGGAAAAGAAGTCACCCCGAAGTTTTGTCCTAAATAGAGAAACAGTCATAATAAAAAATAACTACACAATTATTATCAACACATAGTTGATGTATGGACAAGAGATCACTAGAGATATGAAGTACTCACAAAAGATTGGATAAGGATAAAGAGGAAGTAGAGGAAATAGAAAATGTGCCAGAACCTGTGTTAGTTATAGGGAGAGTTTGCCCACTGCCTACAGAAATATGTTCCTCACCATTATACTCAAAAGCCACAGATAGATTACCAAGATCAGCCGTAATGTGTGCGTTACACCCAAAATTCGCAAGCCA
Organism: Luffa aegyptiaca; assembly: GCA_017139565.1. NCBI lineage: Eukaryota > Viridiplantae > Streptophyta > Magnoliopsida > Cucurbitales > Cucurbitaceae > Luffa > Luffa aegyptiaca. The sequence goes on from CM029397.1 coordinate 17,621,266, forward strand.
CGGTAAAACAGAAGGAGTAGCAAAGGAATTTGATAAACTCAAATAAGAGTTATACTGTGTTGCTACCATCGTAGAAAGTTGAGGTGACGGATGACAACCCTAGTGGTGATAGTTCATTCTATTGTAACAATCCAAGGTGTTATGACTTGGGTGTTGACAAATTTGATAAGAAGAACGATGATAGCCCGTATAGCAAGCTATTTTTCCTAGGTAATTTTAGTTAGTCTTTGAGTATTATTTGGCCAAATTATGCATTTTAATGTTTATTTTGTAGGAAAATGAGTTTTGACATGAATTGGAGCAATTGGAGTTGATCGGGTGCTTGGAACGTAAAGAAAAGCAAAAGAAACGAAAAAAGGAAGAAATTGAGGCTTATCAAAGTGTGCAAACCAGAGAGGTAGCGTCGAGACGCTGCCTCCTTGGCGTCTCGACGCTACAAAAATTCCATAACTGATATTGGCGGTGAAGAGGACAACATCGAGACACTGTCCCTAGCGTCTCAACGCTGTCGACAGAATCTGTATAAAAGGAAAGAGATTTGCACGACCAAAGGAAGTTCAAATTTGGGAGTTTTTAGACCTAATTTCGACATGAGGCATTCTGTGGGAGCTAAAGCAAGGCCAATGAGTGGAACCAAGCTTGAAGACGTGGAGATCGTGATAGGGACGTGGCGGTTTCAACGGATTTAAGAGTTTTTCCTTTCTTTACCTTATCTCTTGTTGTTTGTATGGCTTTTGATTCAAGTTATGTTTGTAGTTCAATGACTATGAGTAGCTAAACTTGTATGTCTTAGGGATTGATGTAGTCTTTTAGCTTTATGGATTGATTATTGGGATGTTTTGTGCCTTTATTTTATTCATGTGATTATGGTTAAATGCTTTCAATTAATTGACCATTAGTTGAATGATTTAGTGTTGAATCTTGCTCGAGAGAGAGGATTCAGCTTAGACTTTGCTAATTGCATGACTAAGGTAAAATTCTAAGATCGAGAGATTTAGAATAACTTTAGAAGTTGTAAAAAGAACTAAACTCAGCCTTGCATGTTAATGAAGTTAGATAAGGATATAAAGTTTATTGTATGCATGAGAATCAATTATGCTCGAGAGAGATATTTGTGATTTAAAGTTCTTTGACTTATGAAATAATTGCACGTAAAAAACTCATTCCCTTTCATTAATCTTAAATCTAAATTGACGAAATCAAATCCTTAAGAATTCTTCCATTTGAATTTTCACCCTTTAAATTGCATCACCCTTTTGATTCAGAGTTTTCATCGTAGTGTGATCTCTAAATAAAATTGGGCAAAAGTATTCACGGTAATTGATTTAACTAGAAAACCAATCCAAAGGACGACATTCGATTTTTAAATCACTATATTATTACTTGACCCGTACGCTTGCGGTAGAAAAATTGTGCATCAGATGACTGCCAGTAGATAAAGGATTTGTAAAATTAGAGTTACGACATCTACCTTTGTCATTTTGTGGTGGAAAACGACCACGCCCATTGTTGCGACCACGACCTCGTCCTCTACCACCATTACCATTGAAAGGAGAATGAGTAGAAATAGGTTGAGTGGATGCAAACATAACAGTAGGTTGAGAGACAAGATCCTCTCGATTCGACCGTTTTTCTTGGGTAGACTCCTCATACTTCATTAGTACATGTAATTCAGCAAACGATACTGGTTGCAATCGAGCATGCCTTGAGGTGAGGAAAGTGTTGTAATAGGCTGGTAATCCATTCAACGTGTAGATTAGAAGATCTTCATCATTGATCGTTATGGAGACATTCACCAATTTGTCCTTGATTTTCTTAATTCGTTTGACATAAGCATCAATCAATTCATCAACTTTCTTTGAAATTGACTGCAAACCAGATTTCAAATTGACTACATTAGTACGAGAACTGGAGGAATAGTGCTTTTCAAGTACCTCCCACATTTCCTTCAAAGTAGTGTTGCCAACGACATAAGCGAGAGCTTCAGGAGACAAGGTAGCATTTATGAGCGTAATGAGAGCCTGATCTTTTGCAATCCAATCACCATGCTTCAGATTGATCGCTAGAGTAGCTGTTTTAGAGGGAGACGATACCGAATCAGAAGGATTTTCAATGGTTGAAGAAGCCGCAGCAACCGAAGAAAGAAACTCAATAGGCTTCAGAATAGTTCCATCAATGAAGCCAAAGAGCTTATGAGCCTTAAGGATCGACATAAGTTGAAACTTCCAAAAAATAAAATTGGAAGAATCTGATTGGATAGACATCAGATTACAGATATTAGACAATAGAAAAATTGGGGAATGAAGGTTCTTCTCAGCAATAGTCATGGCAGAATCCATTAATTCAGAAAGCAGATAAAAAAAAAAAGAAAGACAAGAAAAGAAAAGAAAAGAAAGGGGATAATAAAAGAAAGAAGAAAGAAAGAGGATATTAAGAAAAGAAAGGCTTAGGGTTTTAAACCCCGTTCTCAACACCACGTGGCACCTCCGTTCGTAGATCTGAAGAGTTGAAATCCCTAAGTGGAAGTGACCAAGACCTTAATTTCAATTTTAAAAAATCAAATACGTTGGAAAAATAGTATATAAAAATACAAAATAGAGAACCAATTCTACTATTAAAAACTACAGGTTAAGCATGCTTAATTATTTGTGATCATTTTATAGAGAAGGGAAAAAATGCAACTCACTTGCGTGAACGACTCTGAAAATTAACCACCAATTCCTTTGGATTGATCACATACTGTCAGGAACTCCTCTGTAAAATTACATTCACAGCAACAGAGGGACACCACCAGAGATCTTCACCAATATGACTCTGAGATCTCAAATTGGCTTGTGGGAACCTCCTTTTGAATTTTGGGAAAGAATATCACACACAATTTTTGTGAATTCTAAGAGAGATCTTTTTAGAGAGAGTTTTTGCCTGGAGTGATTATCGTGAAGCCATTGCAAAATTGCCAAAGAGTCCTCTTTTGTAGTCCCAAGCGTAAATAGCAGTTTGTGAGAGAGAGGGAATGTAACGCCCCCAAAAATTTAACCTAAGGCAACAATACTAAATATTTACTCTCATGACAACCTGATGCTCCGAAAATTTCGGCAGCATACCGACGTAACTATAACTATCCCAAAATTTAGTTATTACCTGAAAACAAGATTTATACACTCCTATAGTTCTAAATAACCAACCAGCATCTCCATTTCACATCAGGCACAACATAACATCCACAAACTCCCAACTATACAAATTTTAACAACTACAGAGTAAAAGTAGAAATCCTAAAATGAACTCTCAACTTTCAAACAACACTAACTTCAAATATGATCACCAACCATTGCTCACTTACATTTCGAAACAGAACAACTACAACATAATTCAACTCAACTTTAAGCCTAAAGACATGCAACATAGAATGGAAGAAAACAAGACCATAAGAAGACAAAACCCAACTACAAAGTATTAAAATTTATCTAATGTCTCGTTCTTTCTCAGGCCTTCTCCTCAGCATCACCAGGCTCGTAGTATTCCTCATCACCTGCAAAATCTGGTGGTGGGTCAGTACAAAACCACGGTACTGAGTAAGTGGCTCACACCTGAAGAGTCATCAAACAACATACAACATATAGGACAAACATCATGTTTTTCAATTACATTAACATGCCTTATATACGAGGTGAACAATCAACACAGAGAAGCATACTCAACTGATGCAACCATGCACCTAACACATGAATTTCCGCACCATGCCATGCACATTCAAAACACATGAATTCCGCATCATGCCATGCATACTCACAACACATGAATTCCGCATCATGCCATGCACACTCGGTTTTCTCTCAAGCTCCACGAGCTCGCTCAACACTCATAGCCCTCACAAAGCTCTCTGAGACTGACTCCTTCAAGTCAGCCGACCCCTGACCATATTACCCAGGGTCTCGACATTTCTCTTCGGCGCTCAACGTTCGACCCTTGACCATATTACCCAAGGCCTCGAACTGTGCATCGCCCCTTGGCCATATTACCCAAGGCACCCGATGCTCCTCTTAATCCATTGGTGACATACCACCCCTCGACCATTTTTACCCGAGGCACCTGGTATTCACCTAACTTTCCTTTTAGACACACAAGGTTCTCTGACCTCACACTCTCACTAGAATGCATGAATCCTACTCATCATGCTTCTAGACCATGTTTCATGCCAATGACATGCAACTCATAATGCACATACCAAACATGCTTTCTAAACCATGCATTGAGTCATATAACACGTCAAATGAACTCCACGTTTTTCAATCAATCACTATGAAACAACATTCTTAGCACAATAGTTTCAACACATAAGCTCAACACAGCAGTCCAACGTATTCAAAACTCATCACAATCACATAACACATACATATTTGTACAGTATAAGATAAAACCAAGCAAGTAAAGCACACAACATGCTAGCACACAAGCAAACAGACCCAACAGGTAGAATTCCACTTACAGATAGTTCTAAGGCGTTCCTAAATTAGTCTAACAAGCTCCTGCAATACATAATACAAGATTCAAGGCTAAACTCAATTCTAAAACTTAGTTGAAGCTAGAAAGGTATTTAAGAGGGGAAACTTTACCCAAAGGCAACTTTAGAAGCTAGATCAAACTTCCTAAGTTAACAAGTATTCAACGTTTGCTAGAAACTGCTCAAAGGAGTGAGAACCTATAAACGATGAGTTTCCAAGCATTAGGAGTCGATCTAACAAACTTTAAAATACTTTTAATGAGTTAGAAAGGTCTAAAGCATGCTGGAAATTGCTGAATCTTACCCAAAAGACTTGAATCCTTGCTGGACAGTGATTGAAAAGCTCCAGAACGTCGGTCTAAAGCTGCAGGGCTATGGGCAATCCGATATAAGACCTTTCGGGCTATGGGTAAACGTCAAAGACCAGATTCGAACCTAACCGCTTGCTGGAAATTGATTCAAAAGGCCTAATCCTGCAAATTGGAGTCATTAGAGAGTGGGCAATTCATATCAATGCTATTCGGGATATGGTGTAACGCCCCCAAATTCTTAAGAGACTATCTAAGGTTACCATTAAACTTAGTCACATTACTCATTAAGGTGCTACCGAAAATTCGGCAGCATAACAACGTAATCTTGATTAACCAAAAATTTTACAACCTGTTAAAAACATCACATAACAATAAATAAGCTTCCAACACGATTACGAGTCAGATCTCGTAATCATTCTCATTCAATGAACCCAATTCAAATTAAGCCTAGTTCGAAATAATAAACGAAGTAAATCGACAACCATAAAGCTAAACAGCGCCTCATGACTGACACAAAATTTTATCTCTCCTGACATTGTTTAAAACAACTAAAACGTAATAATAATGAAATAGACTCTTAAACTCTGCTTTCTCAAGCCTGCTCCTCAGTATCACCAGGCTCGTAGTATTCCTCATCACCTGCAAAATCTGGTGGTGGGTCAGTACATAACCACGGTACTGAGTAAGTGGCTCACACCTGAAGAGCCATCAAACATCATACATCATACATAGCAAATCAGGCTTTACAATCACACTATCAGGTGAACATCATACATATCGCAACATGCTCAATTATGTAAACGTGCAACTAACCATGCACCTAACACATGAATTCAGCATCATGCCATGCACACTCGGTTTTCTCTCAAGCTCCACGAGCTCGCTCACTCATAGCCCTCACAAAGCTCTCTAAGACTGACTCCTTCGAGTCACGCCGACCCCTGACCATATTACCCAGGGCCTCGACGTTTCTCTACGACGCTCAGCGTTCGACCCTTGACCATATTACCCAAGCCATATTACCCAAGGCACCCGATGACATTCATAACGTATAGGCTCAACACATCACCCCTTGGCCATATTACCCAAGGCACCCGATGCTTTCACACATATAGACTCATCACATCGCCCCTTGGCCATATTACCCAAGGCACCCGATGCTCCTCTTAACCATTGGTGACATACCACCCCTCGACCACTTTTACCCGAGGCACCTGGTATTCACCTAACTTTCCTTTTTAATCACACAAGACCCTCTGACCTCAGAATCTCCCTAGAATGCATGAATCCTACACATCATGCTCCTAGACCATGCACTATGTCAATGACATGTTCATTTACCCAAAGTGTACATTCCAAACATGCTTTAAGCTATAAAAACACATAAAACGAATAACACGCTCTCAACATTATATTCATGTCTTTCAATCAACCACAACGAAACCACATACTTATCATAACAGTTTCAACGTATCAAATCAACTCAGCACTCAAAACTCATCATGAACATATAATACATACGTACATATCCAACATATGCTAAAACCAAGCAAGTAAAACACACAACATGCTAGCACACAAGCAAACAAACTCAACAAGTAGAAATCCACTTACTGATAGTTCTAAGGCACTCTTAAATTAGTCTAACAAGCTCCCAACAAAAGGCTTAAGCTAGGATTTGAACACTCTAATAGCCAACCGAAACTCTAGGCAAGGTTTTCAAGGGTTAGAAATCTACTCACAACACACGAAGTTAGTTTGAAAGGGTCTAAGCGAAGCTTTGCTGCGTAATCCTTACCAAAGCAAACTTGGTTTTTGGCTAGAAGTGATCGAATGTGTCCAAACCTACGAATAAAGAGCTTCCAAACATTAGGGATCGGTTTATCAAACTACAAAACACTATTAGTGAGTTTGAGAGGATACCAAGTGGCTGAAACTTACTGAATTGATCCCAACCTACTCCAAGTAGTGTTGATTGGTGATCAAATAGGCTTGAGCGAGTCCCCAACTACAAACAAAAGTTTTTCAAGTATTATAGAATGATCTAGACCAAAATAATCAAATTCGAAGGAGTCTAGAGAGCGTTCAAACTTACTAAACTTCTCTAAGCAGGACTGAACGCTTGCTGGTCAAGGCTTTCCATTGCTCAAAATCGCCAAATGTGTGGGTCCCCATGGGTTCAATGTTGCAGCCGCAAGCAAGAAAGAGAGGGAGGATATCAAGCTTCCATTTCATGGATTTTAGCCGAAAACGAGAGGAAAAAGAGAGATTAACCTGCCATTCAACGAATCCAAACGAAAATAAAGAGAAGGAGAGACTCACGCACGAAAGAAGAAGGTGAAGCCGAACCACCTGACTGTTGCGCACGCGAAGGAAGAAGAAGAACATTCTAGTCGAACCATCTGCCAGTGTGCACGCGATGCTTGCCGGAGGGAGAGAGGAACAACACGAGCTTGAGGTTGTCGACGAGAGAAGCAAAAGAGACGAGATGCTACAGTGCAAGGAGACGGATTGGCAACGGTTCCTCGCCGGCGAAAACAAGCAGCACACGAGTGGGAGGGAGAAACTAACAACGCGAATAGCACAAGAGAGAGGATCTGAAAACCTTGCGGAAGGAGAAGAATCGATCAACAACGCGAGAGGGGACAAGAGAGACAATGGTGCGAAGTGGGGGCTGGCTGGAGAAGAAATGCTTGTAGGACATGCTGCTCCTGTGGGTCTCGCCGGAAAGAGAGATTGAGAGAGGGAGATGGCTGGCGGAGAGGCTGCACGAGGGGGGTCCAACGGCGTAAAGAGAAAGAGAGGGAAGAGAGAGAGGCTAGGGTTTTCCTTCTTTCATTTCTTTTTCTTTTCTTTAAAAAAGACTCATTTTTCCCTCTAAATTCCAAATTTTAAAACCTTAATTTCCCTCTAAGATGAGAAAATTTGTGGATAACTTTAATTTCCATAATTACGGGATTGAGTTCAAGAATTTGATTCCTAAACAAAAATTCCGCGACTTAAATAATTTGATTTGATCTCATCAACTTAATTCCAATTTGAACTCAATAGTTTATCCAAAATATTTCGAAATGACCTTATTTTGAAACGTAGGGCGTTACATATGGGCAATTTGATTAAAAGCCAAACGGACTATGGGTAAAAGCTTAATCTTACCGAACGAGATTAAACACGCTGGAACAGATGCGAGATGTCGAATCTGTAGCCGCTGGAACCAAATTGCACAAAGGACTCACGAACCCCAAATCAAATCACATGGCTCGATCTCGCTGAGGATGGAAATCGTGAATTGAAGTCAAATGGAGGGCTGGAATGACACTGAACACGCTAGACAAAACGTTGCTCGCATATGAAAGGTCGCTAGAGACAAGAAATCACACTGAAACCGCGTGGGTCACGAGCCAAAAATGATTTAGGGTCCAAAACCAATGGGTATCACTAGAACTTGCAAATTGAAGCCACACGATAACAAAACGCACCAGAGGTTCACGCGAAGGAAGCCGACGCTACTGAATGCGGCTGGTGTTGAGGTCCCACCGCTCGTGGGTTGCTACAGACACCAAATGGAGCTGGAAGCTGTGGCTTGCAGGTCTTCGCGCGCAAGAAGGGAGAACGAGAGATCGAGAGACCCATAGCTGTGGGTACACTCAACTAAAGACCCATAACTGCACTCTTCTCACTGCAAATATATTTCTGTGTCCATGGATATAGACCAATAACAACACGTTAGTCCTTCACGAATGTTCGTAACACCAGCTGGGTTAAATTATCATTTTACCCCTAGGTTACCTCTATATCCTTAAGTATCAATGCTCCTCTAATGAACAACCTGTTTATGGTCCAACCATTATTAAACAGAAACCCCTCTTGGGCCAATGAGAGGGTAGGACCCTTTGTTCAAGTCCCGAAGGCACCACTTAAGGGAACACTCATCTACTTACCATAAAGTTGGGAATGAGTGAATTCCATCTTGTGTGATTATGTTTCCAGCTCCCCACTTGGTCTTGTCCCCAAAATGGTAGGCTTATTGAGTCGGCGAACTGGCCACTCTCACCCATACAAATTAAAGGATAATCCCTCATGAAAAAAAAAATCATAATACACTCAAGATTAAGACTAAATTGCCTAGGTCATCCTATTGAAATAGAAACCTAACTAGTCAACTGAGTTACATCTAGTGGTTACTATTTTGCGGTCTGATCTTATGCAAACTCATTGCATAGGATACTCCCACTCACATGTCACCTACACGAACGCGTTGGATCACTGCGTTTGTATCAAATACAAAGTGGGTTGTATCCATAGTGTCACCAGGATAAGGTACCCAGTTTTATCCCTATACTATAGACCCTTTAGGCTATATCTTGAACATTGATCCTCGTATGTCTCCACATACAGTTCAAGACTCATAAGACATCCAATGATGTTAGTTTATTGGATTTAGGGTTATTTAGACAAGACTAATACTACATAATTCGATAACTCTTATTGAATAACAATCAATAACACTTTATTGATAACAGTCAATCATTTACATTTACTATCTACGAGTTTTAGGGCATAAAACCCAACAAGATCTACCTTGGAAAATGGAGTTGTAAAAACGGAGACTACATGTAGGCACACGTGGTAGAAAGTTATAAAGTAATCGAATTTCCCTAGTCACATTCAAAATCATGTCAATTAGAGGGAAAACATATTTAGGAGTCAAAATTTTAGTTAAAATGACGAGAAAAACCACATATTGTGAGAAAGATCCTACACTTTGGGGAAAAAAACCACCTCATGATCTTTGAAAATCAAAATACTAGAAAAATTACTTTAAGAAAAAGGAAAAATACAATTTTAGTCCTTGAGGTTTGGGATAGGTAACATTTTAGTCCCTGAGTTTTCAAACCAACCAATTTCACTTATGAGGTTTGAATTTTGTTACACCCTTAGTCCCTCCATCCAAATTTCCGTTAATTACTAATCACTATAAGAAATAACAGATACAATAGCTTATGAAAAAAACTATAAAAAAACCTATTATAGCCTTTTTCGAAGGTCCTGACAACCCATGTTATTAAAAGTCTAGGATTATTTATAGTGTTTTTGTATAGCTATAGTGGGTGTTATAATAGAGTATGAAGGTATGGCTTATACACATTGCTATGGAAACTTTTTATAGCGTTTTTAATTAAAGCTATAATATGTTTACATAGCTAAAATATTTGTGCTATCTTTAACATATAATAACATTTTTTTAATGCTATAATAAAGTATTTATAACTTTAATATTATGCTATAACTAAGTTATTTAGTGTTTCCTAATTATTAAAATTATGGTAATAGACTTTTGATAGCATTTATTTTTTGTCATGTAAATTTTGTTATAGCTTTTACTCATGGATATAAAAGGTAGAACCTTTTTTTTTACAATAATTTTTTGGTGCTAGAAATATGATAGGACCAATTTGGCCCTATATATTTGTTCTTAATCTTGCTAGTTTTGAAGGGATTGGAATTCCGTAATTCTGTAAAGCGGAAGCGTAATTGGGACCGATTCGTAGTTAATTTATTTTAATCTAAAATACCAATACATTGGCAATAAACTTAGAACTATTCTAGATTTATATTAAGGATAAGCATACAAAAATATTAGATCTAAATCTAATTTATAGAATAACAAGTTACTTACTCTCGTTGACGACTCAGATTAAATTCACCAACTGCTTGTGAAATAATCACGAACTACTGCGAACACTACCACTATGGCTACACCGGTATGACTCTAAGACTACTAGAAGAAGGAGAGTGGTGGGACCCTTCAGGAGAATTCTCTAAGAGTATGAGAATGAATGGGATACCTTTCACCCTACTCTAGGGGTCCTATTTATAGGAAAATGTCACGAATAAGATCTAATCAAATCTATTATCTTATTCATATCTAATTTTAATAAATAATTAATTAATTATCCAATTAAATATCATATATTTAATTTTAGAGATTTTATTAAAAATTTATTTTATTAATATGAATCCAATTCATATTAATTATTTGAACTCTTTCAAATTTTTTCTCTCAAAATTAATTTTTGAAATTAATTCAAAAATTATATTATAAAGTTTCGTAAACTTTATACTATAATGTATCATCATACATTATATGATTCACCTAAATAAATTGAACACTTTCAATTTACAATTTATACTTAATTGCCCCAAGTCTCTTTACGAGCTACCAATGGTACCTAATGGATATGCAGATCAAAAGCTCCAACGATATGAGATTTAATCGGTGAAACTCATTAACCAATTAATCAATTTTCGTTAAATGTGGGTTCACTCCACTAAAGACCCACAGTTGCACTCTTCTCACTGCAAACATAATTCTGTGTCCATGGATATAAACCTGTACCGGTAAGTCAATCATTCACGAGTGTCTGTAATCACAACTGGGTCAAATTATCGTTTTATCCCTATGTTACATCTGTCTCCTTAAGTACCAGTGCTCCTCTAATGAACAACATGTTTATGGTCCAACCAATAAACAGAAAGTCTCTCTCGGACCAATGAGAAGGCGGGATCAATTTGTTCAAGTCCTGGAGTCACCACTTAAGGGAACACCCATCTACTTCTCCTAGAAGTGGGAAGGAGTGAATTCCTTCTTGTGTTATGATGCGCAAATTGCTAACCGCAAGTGTATGGGCCCAAGTTATAATATAGTGATTAAAAATCGAATGTCGTCCTCTGGATTGGTTTTCTAGTTCACCTAATTACTAAAGGTATATTCGCCCAATTTTATTTAGAGAAAAGATTCGAGAAAGATGCAAATTAATCAAAAACTACTCAAAGCAATAAAAAATGGTGGAAACTTAATGGAGAAAAACCTTAGGAAATTGATTTCACCTATTAGATACATGAACTAATTCAGAGATTGAATATGAACGAACACGTAACGATTTCATAAACCAGGGATTATTGATTATTAAAAGCCTCTCCCGAGTACAATTAATTCTTTATGCAAATTAAGAAATTGATATCCCTATCTAATTTCTACAACAAGCATAAGCATTAAAGAACAATCCTTAGAACGGTTTCTCAAACAATCCTAAATCTCCCGATTATAGAACCACCTAAGTCATGCAATTGATAATCTAATCTAAACTACCCTCTCCCGAGCAATTAATTTAGATGAAACAACATACAATCCGTGATCAAGAGATTATAAGCATTAAGCATTCAATTGCATAAATAAAAGGCGTTACGAACAGTCCTAAAAATCCCTAAATTAATCCATACAATCTAATGGATACATCAAGCCCCTAAGAAACGAAATTAGCTACTCATAGTCTCAAAATCACAAGCAAAATTTGTCCAATACATCATCAAATCAATACAAGAAATAAAGGGAGAAAGAATAAACTCGCGAGCCGTGATTTCCGCGCGTTTCCATCACGATCTAGGCTCCGAAAATCCACTCCCCTTGGTTTCCTCAGTATTCTGCTCCAATTTCCCCTTCAAGAATCATATTTTGCTCTCCAAAAAGACTCCCCCCAATCAGACTACTTCGCTACGAATTTATACTGCCCATTCTGCGTGACAGTGTCGCGACGCTAAGGACACAACGCCGCGACGTTGTCGCGTTGCGTGCCCTAATAATTCTGGAAAGTCTCGCAGCATCGAGACGCTGTGGAGGTAGCATCTCGACGCTGCCTCAAAAACGCGCCTTCTGAATTATGGGGCAGCGTTGAGACACTATCTATGGGGCATCTCAACGCTACCCTTTTGAATAGGGGCCTTGAACCTTGCCTTCTTTTGCTCATTTCCTCACTTGGATTAATCCTTTTTCTCCAAAATCACCGGTATTCTTCAAAAACATCAATCTCCGTCAAAATTTTTTATTCCTACAAAATTAAACCAAATAGACATAAAATTGGTCAAATAATCCTCAAGACTAACACTAAATTAACATAAAATATAGCTCAATAAATTGCGTTATCATGTTGTCATGTCCCCAGCCTCCCAGTCGATCTTGTCCTCAAAAAGGAAGGCATATTGAGTTGGCGTATTGCCCACTCTCACCCATGCTAATCAAAGGACAATCCCTCATGAGAAGAAGTTCATGACACACTCAGGATTAAGACTGAGTTACCTAGGTCATCCTAACAGTAACCTAACTAGTTAACGGTGTTATATCTAGTGGTTTACTATTTCATGGTCCAATCTTATGCAAACGCATTGCATAGGATACCCCCGCTTGCATGTCTACTGCTGATAGGACCTAAATAGTCCTATTTTATCGCCTCTAATCTAAGCGTGTTAGAGTAATTTTATGCTTTACTTGTCTTATTTTCAGGATCTTTGAGCTTAGGCGATGTCGGGAGCCAATCACGCTAAATTGGTGTTAATTCGGACAATTACAGAGTTTTGGAGCCATCTCGATGTCTTGAACGACGAGGAGGTGAAAAGACCCAAATGTATTGACGCGGGCCTGAAGAACGACACCAAGAGTCGAAGATTGGAGCCCCATACCGAGATGAAGCGAGAAAAAGCCGAGAAAAAAAGCAGTATGCACGGATTGAAGGTGTTCATATAACACATGCGGAAGCAATTTTAGGATCGGAGGCACTTAACTACATCAATTTTAGAAAATGAAAACATGCTGTCCAAATACCGTAAGGAGAGAGCAAAATTTTTACCAACCTTTTGGAGACCGATTCAACAACTCCCTTTGATTCCTTTGATCACGAACGGTGTGTGGACCACCTCTAGTGTCTTCCCTACTATTCTCCGAGCCAAGAACGACTTGTGGGAGTCTATAGAGATAGGGAATGGGAAGGGAATGCTTGAAGGTTCAAGCACTAGAGAGATATATGGAGATGAGTGAGTTTGAGACCAAAATCCAGCAGCATAACAATATGGAAAATGGCTCTCTTTATTTGAATATGATTCATACTCCTTATATAGACATCTTCCATGCAAAGAGAAGCCTCATGACACTAGACACATGGTGAAATTGCAACTCAAAGTGGATTCTAGGTGTTTAATTCACAACACATGCAACTAGTGCATGGTTGTGTTGTTTTCCACTATGCATCAACATGCAAGAGTGGGATGCCACTAAATCCACTTAAAATTGAATCTAAATTCTCAATTTTCAGCTTGCAATTCATTCCTATTTCAATTCAAAATTGAAATTGATTTCTAGGCAATTAATTTGTACAATTCCAAGTAATTTTTACATGATTAATCCAATTAATCTTTATCACCTAGTGCCATGAATTATATATGATTCCTAATACATATATGGTATTCAAAACACTTTTAAATACTCCATCTCTCATTTTCTAATTTAATTCATAATTAAATTATTGTGTCAAACACAATTTACGATAATACCCGTTTTCCCGATTTTGAACGATTCAAAGCTTCCTATCTTTTTGTTCTAGGCTTTGTTCCGATATGAGCTAGTAGGGGGACCTAATGGACCTATAGATCATGGGCTCCAACGATTCGAGGCTAACCGACTAATCTCATTATCCAAGCTAGCCAACATTCGTTAACTACCAGGACACTCCACTATAGCCCGATAGTTGCACTCCCCTCACTATAGATATATTTCCGTCCACTTGATTTAACCATGATTAGTAAGTCGATCCTTCACAGGTTGTTCGTATCTATAGCTAGGTCAAAAAGCCGTTTCACCCCTATAGTACTTCTAGTTCCTCAAGTCCCACTGATCCTCTAATGAACAATTGGTTTATGGTCCAACCAATAAACCGAGTCCCTCTCGGGCCAATGAGAGGGCGGGATCCCTTTGTTCAAGCCCCGGAGTCAGCACTTAAGGGAACAACCTCTCTACTATCCCTAATTCGGGTAGGAGTGAATTCCTTCTTACACGACTATGTCCCCAACTATCTACCCGTTCCTATCCCTGAAATGGGAGGCTTATTGAGTCGGCGATACTGAGCCACTCTCACCTATGCAGATCTAAGGATAAGCCCGAATAAACAGGAGTTCATAGATAGCTCAGGATTAAGATCGAGTTACCTAGGTCATCATATGAAATAGTCAGTCTCATCAGTAAACGGTGTTATAAAGCGAGAGCGACTTATTTCTCGGTCCTGGTCTTATGCAAACTCATTGCATAGGACGCCCCCACTCGCATGTCTCTACATGGACGATTTAGGATCACATCGTCTATACCATCTATAAAGCGGGCCGCGTCTCATAGTGTCCCCAGAATAAGGTATCCAGCCCTATCCCTATACTATAGACTGTTTTGGCTATTACTCGAGTTTGATCCACTTGTATGTCTCTACATAAAGCTCAAGTGTTCATCCTATAGCCATGGATCTTAGTTTATTGGATTTGGGTAATTATATGTGCAATTTACTTTATTCAGTAATAACTTTACTGAATTAGTC
This sequence comes from Luffa aegyptiaca, assembly GCA_017139565.1. Lineage (NCBI taxonomy): Eukaryota > Viridiplantae > Streptophyta > Magnoliopsida > Cucurbitales > Cucurbitaceae > Luffa > Luffa aegyptiaca. The sequence continues at coordinate 17,636,493 of CM029397.1, forward strand.
TCGATAACGCCTTTATCGAATAAGTATATAATTCGTTTAACATTCACTATCTACGAGTTTTAGGACACCAATCCCAACACGGATCAGGGATGGCGTCGCGATGCTGCCCCTGGCATCTTGATGCCAACGCGAATATGAAACAACGTATAAAGTTCGTGGCGTCAAGACGCTGCCCTTGGCGTCTTAACGCTGCGATGTTTTCTATAAATAAGTAGTCTCGATTTAGTCCGCCGTTAGGTCAGAAATTTGGTCTCTTTACGATTTCTTTCACCTCTTTTACTTTCCAACATCTTTGTAGACCTTATTTGGTCATTACTTATGCATTCTTTTGTATTAGTTTGCATTTTTACTTTTTTTATGAGTAGCTAAACACATATATATCATTGGATTGGGATTATGCCTTGATTGCTATTGTATTTGGCTGAGTTTTCTGGTGTTTTAAGGTACTATTCTTGCTGTATTTCTATTAAGTTTTGTATGTTATCCCGTTTAAACCAATACATGAGGCTAGTCTTTTAGGATTGACGACCCTATGTGATTACCGCTTGTGTATTCTATCCGTTATTTTTAGATAGCCACTAGGTTGAGGCAAGCCACTCTCTACGTGAGACGACCCTTGATAGGCCTAGGACGCATGCTAAAGGTTGTATGAATTAGATTTAAATTGCATTTAAATTTAGTTAATACAATTCCGGACCCACGATCCCAAAGCGGCTAGTTTAAGTAGGTGATTGTAAAATTGCTTATTCTAGATTAGTTAGATATAATTTAGTGATCGTTGCGAGGTCTCGGATGGTTGCTACTTTATGTATGAGGGGTGGCAAACGATAGAAATAAAAACTAATTAATCTTGTTAATTGCAGAATTCACGATTAGCAAGTTAATTAACACAGGTTAGTGTAGGGGGTCCTCCGAGTAACCAAGAAGCCAACCAGACTAATAAAAATCAGCATAGAATAATTATTAGAGAAAACTAGGAAGCTAAGTGAAATAGCAGTCAGGCATAAGAAATCCCAATCCAGCGATCCCTTTTATGATATTGATTTTTCTGTCTTATTTCTCAATTGCATGTCTTACTTTGTCTCCTTTAAATTCTGCATTTATTTTTCTTTGTCCTCCTTTCCAAAATCCCCCCTGTTTTATTAGCACAAAATTCTACATCTACTAGGTCCCCTTCCCTGTGTTCAACCCCGACCACTATTTCTACAAAATAGTTATAGTGTAGTGGATTATAAATTTATTTGACCAACACGACCTTCGACAAGTCGAACTCGTCAACTACATGGACGCTTTGGGATCAATACGTCTGTATCAAATACAAAGCGGGTAGTATCTCATAGTGTTACCAGGATAAAGGTACCCAACCTCATCCTTGTACTATAGACCTTTTAGGTTGTTACTTGAACATCGATCCCCGTATGTTGCCAAATACTAGTTCAAGTTACATACAAACAACCTTGGATCTTAGTTTATTGGATTTGGGTCAAATTGTGCAATATTTAACAATAACCCTTTATTGTAGAAACTCAATAACACTTTATTGAAACAAGTATACAATTTGTTTACATTCACTATCTATGAGTTTTAGGGCATAAAACCCAACAAGTTTTTATGTTAACTATCATGCTTAATTGTATTATTTTGTAGGTGTTTGGTGATAAGAGTTTCTCGGGAACCAATATTCCAAATTGATGTTAATTCGAGGAAATTAACGTAGTTTTGATCCACCTTGAAGTCCACGGGATGTCGAGGCAGTGAAAAGACCAAAGCGGAGCATTCGAGACTCGAAAATAACGTCAAAAGGATCAAGAATTGAAGCAACCAAACAAGGAAGACCCGAGAGGTGGCGTCTCGACGCTACCTCACGGCGTCTCGACGCTACGAACTCAAAGGACCGGAAAATTCACCATCAGCGTCGAGACGCCACCCATAGCGTCGAGATGTCGTTTCGTTATTTAAAGAGCAGTTTTCGCATTTTAGGTCAGATTTTATGGATTGGACGAGGGCAACAGTCGTTTTCTTGATTTCTTCCCCGTTTTCTCCCATTCTTCTCTGCTTTCTTATAGTTTTAGGTTAGTTTAGGTTGGTTTCTCGAGCCTGGGCTTAGATTAGACTTGTCTATGGTCGTCTAAGAGTCGTTCGCTGTAGTTGGAACCTCGGGATTGTAAGTACATTTGAGTTTTATGAGATTTATTGAGCTTTCTGTTCTTATTGCATATTCCCCTTGGGTTTTTATGTGCATAATGTATGTTTTACTTGTTGTTTGTGATTTTAGATTCCTGCTTTTATAATTAGCATGCGCAGTAGGTTAGATTGACGCCCTAACTCGCAGCTCGTATGTTAATAATTCGTTAAAGAATTGATTTCCAAGTAGCTAATGGATAGTTAATAATTCATAGTTAGCGCATAGACCGATTCATGGGCACGGGTCTCAAGAGCAGTTTTCTGACTTTGTTGCTCCGCATGATAGGTCTAGGGTCTAAATCGCTATTCGTAATTAAATTAGATTTCCCCTAATTAATTATGGGTATTCTAACCTAGAGCAACAATTAGTTAATTTATTAACCATGGCCAGGTTGATTAATTAATCAATTGCATGTTGGTTCAACGGGTTCGTTGGGTTAGTGCTCTAGGGGCATCTTGAACTTAATGCGGTTATTTAATTGATTAATCTCGACGGGTTAGTAGGGGTTAATTAATTAGTAATTAGTAATTGAGTCGATGGACGATGAAATCGAGTCAATTGATTTAGAGTACCAATTAGACAGCATGCATTTAAACCATTATCTATTAATCGATGAGTAAAAACGAATGTACTGAACCCGAGTGTCTCCAGCTACAGTGATCGACAAGGTGAGATTAACCAACCTCCCATTTACTTTTCCGCCATTTAATTTCCTGTCATTTACTTTCTCGCAATTTTACTTTTCCCTGCAATTAAATCCCTCTTTCTTCCACCTCCTTTCTATTGCCAAACACAAAAGAGATTAGAAGTACTAAACCAGTTGTTCCCTGTGATCGACCTCGGCCACTACTGCTACAAGTTAGCTTTGGTAGTTGGAGATTATAAATTCATTTGACACGAGTCTCGACAGCTTGCACCTGTCAAAATAGTTCATTTTATAATTTAAATATCATTTAATTGACTAAAATTTTAAATTTTTACTTCAAGTGCTCATTTTTAGTTAAATCCACACACAAGAAATACTTCATAACACATTAAATACCATGACATGTAATTCACAATTGAAATTTCATAATCTATTTACATTACAAAATAAGGTATTTAATAGTTTCCTAGAATAAACAAGTTATCCAAAAGATGATGCTGTTGAAATACATAAGTGTCCGAGGAAGGTTATCCCACCCGAGAATGCAGAATTCAAGAAACGATTGACTTAGGAAGAACCAAGGGGAACCTGCAAACGTGTCAGAGATAAGGTCTTAGGTACAATAGCTTCCACAAGCATTTAAATTAAGAAGAAATCCAGACAAGTATAATCTTGATAGCTATATAAAGAACACATAAGGAGTCAAACCTCGTAACCATTCTCATCCAATTAACTCAATTAAACTTATAAGTGTACTCAAACATTAAACGAAGTACATAGATTAATTCAAATAAACTTTGTCATGGGAGGAAATTGCTTGAGATTTATTTTCACGAACTATTTATAAAATATAAACACCGAAAATTTTCTTAGGAAAATATACACTTACAAGGACCAAGCATGCAACCTTCTTATAAAGGATCTGAAATCTTAATGTTCTTGCACCATTGCATGAGCTTATCCAAACCATCTTTTAGCAACAAAAACAAGTTGAACTGCAATATCATCAAATTGTATTGTCCAAAAACTCAACATGAAAATGAACTGAAATCATCAAATTGTATTGTCCAAAAGCTCAAGATGAAAATAAACTGAAATCTTGATTGACTTGAATATCATTCAACAAAATAATTCCATATGAAATAAGTTAGACAGAAAATTAGCATAACATGTATAGACTTGCAAACATATATACAAAAAGATGTTGGGGCTTCACAATGTTCACAAAACGAAAGGCATAAGTAGAAATGATATGCCAGTGTGGAATAACGTCCTTGGCAAAAATACCAAAGAAGATAAACAGATTAACAATAGATTGACTGCATTATATTAATTCATTTTATATAAGTTAAGATTAGAACCTAAAAAACTTTGTGCAAGGCCTTGATTTGCTTTCTAAACCAGTAGATAAGGAGTACGTTTCTGATTTGGACTTCTTTTACCACACCATTTAAAATACAGACATTGACAATGCATGTTCTTAATCTGTCAAAGGAAGAACTTTAAAATTTCAAAACAGAGACATTTAAAATCATACGCTTGGTAGCTTTCATTACACATCTCAGCAAATTGGTTTTCTAAAACAAAAATTCATTTCCAATACAATAAAACTTCATAATTTTTCTAGAAAAAGAAGGGCCAATACCTTGAGACTTGTGGCTGAATGGAAGAAGTCCTCCTTCATGGAATCTATCTGATCTTCAACACCATAAATAGTAGCATTATGTTGTGCACATCTAATCTTTATTGGATCAATATCAATTGCGATAACATGTTTGGCCCTCTACCTGTAGGATTGAAATTCCCTAATTCTGTTAGCGAAAGCGAATTGGGACCGTTCGTAGTTAATTTTGTTTCCACCAAAATACCAATACACATTGGCAAAGATTTAGAAAACTATTCTAAATCAATTTATTAAGGCTAAGCATACAACCTTAGAACTAATCTAAAAGAGAGAAACAAACATACCGTCGTTGTCGTCTCTAAAATATCAAGAATGCCTTTCTTGATTTTGTAGGGACCAAGCGTCAACAATTGGGGCACCACCAATGATCTTCCGGGACTACCCAATCTTGAATGGGAAAAACACAAGAGGAAAAATTGTGGCTTTAGGGTTGTGAGAATATGAAAGAGTGGCTAGGGAGGCTAGAGAGAATGCAAGAGTGCATTTTTGTGGCCTTAGGGTTGTGTATTGTGTATCACCTAAACCCTTGGTTTAGTGTTCTATTTATAGGAAAAAAAACCATGAATAAAATATTCACAAATAATCAATTATTTCCATAATTGATTAATCATTTCTATAATTAATCTTTTCCATAATTGATTAATTATTTCCATAAATGATTAATTACTTCCATAAGTGATTAATCATTTCCATAATTGATTAATTATTTCTATAATTAATCATCTCCATAATTGATTAATTATTTTCATAAATGATTAATTACTTCCATAAGTGATTAATCATTTCTATGAATGATTAATTATTCAATCAATTAATTACCTAATTAAATATCATATATTTAATTTCATGTCTTCTATTAATTAATTAGTTACCCAATTAAGTATCATATATTTAATTCCAGGTCTTCAATTAATTAATTATATATATATATATAAATCAAATTCATATTAAAATTTGAACTCCTTCAAATTCTCTTATATCCTATAAATTTAATATGAATCAAATTCATATTAATATTTGAACTTCTTCAAATATTTATTTCTCTTCTATACTATAGTTTAATTAAATCACATATAATTAGACTAAATTGAATAATTAATTAATTTACTAATTAAATATCACATACTTAATTTGTCATACATTTGAACTCTTTCAAATATATAATTATCTCAATTAATAAAGTTTAATCACAAATTAAACTTTATATTATAATGTATCACCATACATTATATTAATTATATCTCATACAATTAATTTGATTCCCATAACGAATTTGAAGAATCATAATTCTTTTCAAGATAAATTTGTTCCTAATTACTCTTTACGAACTAGCAGGGGGACCTAATGGATCTACAAATCAGAAGCTCCAATGATATGAAGTTAACTGACTAAACTCATTAATCAGGTTAACCAATATTCATTAATTGTGGGTCATTCCACTAAAGACCCACAACTGAACTCTTCTCACTGTAGATCGTTTCCGTGTCCACGGATATAGACCTATACCGGTAAGTCAATCCTTCACGAGTGTCCGTAACCACAGCTGGGTCAAATTACCGTTTTACCCCTGTGTTACATCTGCCTCCTTAAGTACCAGCACTCCTCTAATGAACAACCTGTTTATAGTCCAACCATTAAATAGAAAGTCCCTTTCGGGCCAATGAGAGGGCGGGATCCCTTTGTTCAAGTCCCGGAGTCACCACTTAAGGGAACACTCATCTACTTCTCCTAGAAGTGGGAGGAGTGAATTCCTTCTTGTGTTGTCATGTCCCCAGCCTCCCACTCGGTCTTGTCCCCAAAAAGGAAGACTTATTGAGTCGGCGTACAGGCCACTCTCACCCATGCTAATCATGAAGGTGTACATATTACACATGCGGAAGCAATTGAAGATCGAAAGCACTTAAGACATTCAATTTTTGCTCCTAAAGCATGCATGTTCTATAAAAGACAGAAAAGAGAGTTTAGGGAAAACCAACCTTTGTAGCTCACAAATGAGGTACTCCTTGTGGTGTTTTCCTTCTCCAACTTCTCTTGGACAACCTTTAGAGTCTTCCCTACTATTCTCCGGGCCGAGAACGACTTGTGGGAGTCTATAGTGATAGGGAATGGGAAGGGAATGCTTGAAGGTTCAAGCTCTATGGAGATATGAGATGAGAGAGTGATTGAGGAAGAAATTCAGCAGCATAACATTAAGGTAAATGCTCTCACTCTCTCCAATCTGATTCTTCTTCTACTTATAGAGAGAATCCATGCAAGAAGAAGCCTCAAGATGCAAGACACATGGTGGTCTTAAGGGTGAAAGTGGAAGCTAGGTGTTCAAACAACATTACATGCAAGTATGCATGTTTGTGGTGTAATTCCACTTTGAATCTTCATGCAAGAGTGGAATTACATCATTTTCCACTTACCATGATTCAAAATCAGATTTCAAATATTCATTTATGATATTAATATCAATTCTAAATGTGACATTAATATATAAGATCATATTTGAACCTTGCCCAATTGATTATAAATGATTAAGCAAGTTAATCACCTTAATATTGTGCATCTTTTATATATGAATCTTAATTCATGTATATAGTATTTAAAACCCTTTTAAATACTTTATCTCTCATTTTCTAATTTAATTCATAATTAAATTATTGTGTCAAACACAATTTTACGATAATACCCTTTTTCCCGACTTTGAACAATTCAAAGAATCCTATCAATTTGTTCTAGGCTATATTCCGATATGAGCTAGTAGGGGGACCTAATGGACCTATAGATCATGGGCTCCAACGATTCGAGACTAACCGACTAATCTCATTATTCAAGCTAGCCAACATTCGTTAACTACCGGGACACTCCACTATAGCCCGATAGTTGCACTCCCCTCACTATAGATATATTTCCGTCCACTTGATTTAACCATGTTCAGTAAGTCGTTCCTTCACAGGTTGTTCGTAGCTATAGCTAGGTCAAATAACCGTTTTACCCCTATAGTACTTCTTGTTCCTTAAGTTCCACTAATCCTCTAATGAACAATCGGTTTGTGGTCCAACCATCAAACCTAAGTCCCTCTCGATCCAACGAGAGGGTGGGGCCCCTTGTTCAAGTCCTGGAGTTAGTACTTAAGAGAACAACCTCTCTGCTATCCCTGAAAAGGGTAGGAGTGAATTCCGTCTTGCGAAACTATGTCCCCAGCTATCTATTCGATCTTATCCCCAAAATGGTAGGCTTGTTGAGTCGCCGATGCTGGCCACTCTCACCCATGCAGATCAAAGGATAATCTCGTATAAACAGGAGTTCATAGCTCGCTCAGGATTAAGAACGAGTTACCTAAGTCATCTATGAGAAATAGTCAGTTTCTACGGTAAACGGCGTTATAAAGAGAAAGTGACTTATTTCGTGGTCCTGTCTTATGCAAACTCATTGCATAGGACGCCCCCACTCGCATGTCTCCACATGAACGACTTAGGATCTCATCGTTTGTACTTAATACAAAGTGGGCCGCGTCCATAGTGTCACCAGGATAAGGCGCCCAACCGTATCCTTATACTATAGACTATTTTGACTATAAACTTGAACTTGATCCTACGATATGTCCCTACATATAGTTCGAGTATTCATTTTATAGTCAAGGATCTTAGTTTATTGGATTTAGGTTAATCATTCGCAATGTATATATTCAATAACATCTTTTACTGAATAACCTCAATAACGTCTTTATTGAAAATAGAATATGTTTAATGATTTACAAACTACGAGTTTATAGGACATTAAACCCAACAAATCAAAGGGCAATCCCTCGTGAGAAGGAGTTCATGACACACTCAGGATTAAGATTGAGTTACCTGGGTCATCCTATTGAAACAGTAACCTAACTAGTCAACGGTGTTACAACTAGTGGTTGACTATTTCGTGGTCCAGTCTTATGCAAACTCATTGCATAGGATACCCCCGCTCGCATGTCTACTACATGGACGCTTTGGATCAATACGTCTGTATTAAATACAACGCGGGTCGTATCACATAGTGTTACCAGGATAAGGTACCCAGTCTTATCCCTGTACTATAGACCTTTTAGGTTGTTACTTGAACATCGATCCCCGTATGTCCCCACATACTAGTTCAAGTTACATATAAACAACTTTGGATCTTAGTTTATTAGATTTGGGTCATATTGTGCAATATTTAACAATAACAATTTATTGTAGAAACTCAATAACACTTTATTGAAACAAGTATACAATTTGTTTACATTCACTATCTACAAGTTTTAGGGTATAAAACCCAACACTACCATCTTTAACGAGTTAATGAAACAAAGTGTTGTCAAAAATATTCTATTAAATATATTTTAGAAGTTGTAAAAGAGAATAACACATCAATTTAATCAAATCCACTTATTCATGAACCACTGGTATATATGGAAAAATGAACTATATAACATCCTAACCAATTATCTGATACATGCAAGTCCAACTATCCATGTAAACTTATAAAAATGAGCAAAGATAAAATTAGTTGAACATCACCTTTGGAAAAACTGGATGGCATTTCCACTAAGGTTTGGGTTATGTTTCATTTTGGTACTTAAGTTTGAAAACTCAACATTTTGGTCCTTGAGGTTTGGATTTCGTTTCATTTTGGTCCATCCGTCCAATTTTCCGTTACTAACGAATTGCTGACCGCCGATAGCCACAACCAAATTTTTTTTTCTTCTGCTTTCTCTTTCTTTTCTTCTCCTTCATTTCTTTTTCTTTCTCTTCATTTTCTTTTTATTTTTTAAAGAATAGAAAATGAGGAGGGAGGATGGACACCTTCCTCCCTTTTCCAGCGTCAGAAAGCTCCTCTCTCCTCCTTTTCTATTCTTTAAAAAGAAAAAGAAAATGAAGAGAAAGAAAAAGAAAAGAAGAAAGAAAGGAGAATAAAATGAGAAAGTAGAAAAAAAATTGGCCACCGACGGCAGTAACTACAGGATTAGGGTTATGGTGGTGGTGAATAAGAAGAAGAAATAAAAAAATAATAATAAAATAAACACTTTTTTAATTAATTTAATATTATTTTATTTTCAAAAATTAAAATAAAATACTTTTTTTTAATAAAAAATAGTGCCATGCCAATAAATTGTTAGTAATGAAAGGAAAATTGGATGGAGGGACCAAAATGAAACCAAATCCAAACCCCAAGGACAAAAATGTTGAGTTCTTAAACTTAGGGACAAAAATGAAATCTAATCCAAACCTCAAGGACCAAAAGTGTATTTTTTCCAAAATAATAAAAAAAATATTTAATACGTTATTCTATTTAAAAAGTTAAAAAATTTTAAAAAAAATATGCCACATCATCAATCCATTAATAATTAGCAGAAAATTGGACGAAGGGACAAGGATGTAACGAAATCCAAACCTCAAGATAAAAATGTTGAGTTTGAAAACTCATCGGCCAAAATACTATCTATCCCAAACCTCAGAGACCAAAAATATATTTTTCCTTAAAAAAAATGTAGGGTCAAGAGAGTGCTTCACAAAGAATAAATTTATTAGAGAAACACTCTAGAAAGCATGGGTCCATGAAAGCTAGGACTACAACAATAAAATAATGAACCAATAAAGAGATGATTCACATCCTAGGCAAGAAATGTTTGGACTATTGCTCCTTATGTTTGATAGAGGCCACAAATTTCATCAATCCTTCGAGGTTTATGCTTACCTTCTTTAAAAATCATGTTTCCTCTCAAAACTCGACCACGAGAAGTAGAAAACAATATTTTACCCCAACTGCCAAAATTAGATGACATCGTTTTAAATGTGACGAAGACTCTTTAATTTTTTTTCGCAACTCACCACTATGTCACATTTTTCATCTCTATTTAAATGGAAAAAAACTAATAGAATGATTGTTTCAAAACAATTTCAAAATGAAACTTTTGAAATGATAGAAGCATAATTGAAACTTGTCACTTGTATCACGTCTATCTCTATTTTTACAACTTTGTACGTCAATTCTGATTCTACTTAAACAGAAATGTTGTTTTGGAATAATTTTCAAATTGAAGCGTAAAAACTGAAAAATTGGGAAATTTTGTATAATCTTAATATATGTTTGAACTATTTCTTTAAATCTTTAAAAAAAAAAAAACTATTTCTTTAAATCTTGGGAAAAATACACTTTTAGTCCCTGAGATTTGGGTTAGGTTTCATTTTGGTTCCTGAGTTTTCAAACTCAACAATTTAGTCCATGAGGTTTGGTTTTAGTTTCATTTTAGCCCCTCCATCCATTTTTCCGTTAAAAACTAACGGTTTGCTGACGTGGCACTATTTTTTTTTATTAAAAAAATTATTTTTGAATTTTTAAAAATATAAATATATTAAAATAATAAAAAATAATATTATTTTATATTATTTTTATTTATTTCTCCCACACTCTCTCTCTCCTTCTTCATCTTTTTCATAGTTTTCTTCTTCCAGCCACCGGCGCTGGTGACGTCGTCGGCCGTCGTCGCCGGCCACCGCCGGCGAACCCTTTGTTTTTTTTTTTCCTTTAATCAACTGTCGTAGCGCCACCCCCTCCCGCGTCTCTTCTTTCCGGCCAGCCATCGTGAACAATTTCTCCCCTTCGTCTGTGTGTTTTCCGCGAGCAGAGACCCACATCGCAGCCACCTCTCTCCCCCCTCCATCTCGTTCTCTGTTATTCTCGAGTAGCCAACCCGAATATACCTCCCCCCCACGAACGCGAGCAGATCTCGAACAACGATGGTGGTTTTTGTCTCGAAACATTCTCCCCCTCTCCCATTTTCTCGTTCAGCTCCCCTCCCTCCCCATTTACTGTCAGTAATAGCAGCGCGAGACCCGTGACTATCTTCCTTCGGCTTTGACGGCGGCGAACAGCCACTTCTCAAATCGGTACATACGGCAGAAACAAGAACACCCACTTTGACGGCGCCCCCTTCGATTTGGCTGGAATGAGCCCAGATCTGGGTTATTCCAGATCCAGATCTGGGTCGTTTCGATCTGGGTCTTTCCAGCTCCTTGAGTTGCTGCTCGCCATCTTCTCTTCGCGCGCGAGGTGCTCGCCGGAGTCATGGGTCTTCTCTTCCTCCCTCCCTTCTCTTTTGTTTGTTTTTTTTTTTTTTTAAAAATGCAGAACCTTTGGAAGAAAGGAGAGGAAGGAAAGAAGAGAAAGAAAGAAAAAAAAAGCCGCCGCCGCCGGTGGGTTTAGGGTTGAATAAGGGAGATGAAGGAGTAGGAGGATAAGGGAAAACAAGAAGAAAGAGTAATGGAGAAGAATAAGAAAATAAATAATAACAAATAAATATTTTTTATAATTAATTTATTATTATTTAGTTTAAAAATTAAAAAATAATTTTTTTAATAAAAAAATGTTGCCACGTCAACATTCCGTGAGAGTTTAACTGAAATTTTGACGGAAGGACTAAGAATGTAACGAAATCCAAACTTCAGGGACTAAATTGTTGAGTTTGAAAACTCAGAGATCAAAATGAAACCTAACCCAAACCTCAGGGACTAAAAGTGTATTTTTCCCTTAAATCTTTCAAAAAAAAAAAAAAAAACTATTTCTTTAAATAGGTTAAAAGAATAAAGTTCTGTGCCAGATGAAGTAAACCATAATTAGCTTTCCTAAGCTAAAAAGGAACAGAGAAAAGAAAGGAAAAAAAAACCGCGAAATGAATCCTGAGAGTGACGCAGACCCAAAAGCCCACTTTTCCGCGTCACTATTTTTTTGTGAAAAACAAAATTCCAAAATTTTTTCCCGCGAATCAAAGAGAGTGCCACGCTGGCAATCCGAGTGATCCCTCTCTCAACCAATCACATCTCTTGGTTCTTTCCTTTATAAACCAAAACCCTCACTCTCCCCTACTCCCCCCAATACACAAGACTCTTCGCCATAAATCCGATCATCTCAATAACCCCAAATTAGGGTTCTTGATTTTCATCTCTTCTTTCTCAAAATCCAGCGCTTTTTTCCGATTCAACAATGAGTTCCACCGGCGGTTCCACTAAAGGAGGCAGAGGAAAGCCCAAGGCCACCAAATCCGTCTCCCGATCGCACAAAGCCGGTCTCCAGTTCCCCGTCGGTAGAATCGCGAGGTTTCTCAAGGCCGGAAAGTACGCTGAGCGTGTAGGCGCCGGAGCTCCGGTCTACTTGTCCGCCGTGCTTGAGTATCTCGCCGCTGAGGTAAACAGATCCTCTGTTCTTGTGCTTTTCGTAGTTGATTTAGGATGTGTTTGTTTGGATTAATTTCTTAAGTGATTTTGTAGAGCTATAAGTGTTTATTTTCTTAAAATTTAGGGTTTCTTTTTGTAACAATTTTTTTAAACAATCAATTTGGTTTGAGATCGTCTTTTAAGAATCATGAAGCTAATTATTTAAGAATGATTGATTGAAAATCCCTTTAGAATCGTTTTCTAGCAATTTAACACTCGTAGGGTCACATTTAGTTGTTGTGTATCACTCTTAAGAAAACGTAATCAAACACAGGTCTTTGTTCAAACAAACTTGGAATTCTGTTTTGATTTAGGTGGATGTATCTTTAACTTGTCTTTTTGGTTCATTGTGATTGGAATTAGGTTTTGGAGCTTGCTGGGAATGCTGCAAGAGACAACAAGAAGAATCGTATTGTGCCAAGGCATATTCAGCTTGCAGTAAGGAACGATGAGGAGTTGAGTAAGCTTTTGGGATCTGTAACCATTGCTAATGGAGGAGTTTTGCCCAACATTCACCAAACCCTTTTGCCCAAAAAGGCTGGCAAAGATAAGGGTGATATTGGGTCTGCATCACAGGAATTCTAGGGTTTTTTTTAGGGGTTTTTTCTTTTGGAGGATTTTGTTTCTTTACTAGAGATGACAGTGTTCTGCTGTGAAATGGATGGGGTTTGGTTCAGTTCCATTTGTTGGCTCCTCTGTGTTGTGTCATCTTCATTTTGTTCAGATGCATATAGTTTATATCCATGTGAGGTTGTTTGAGGATTTGTGTTTCAAGAATGATGATGAGATCAAACTCCTTTTCACAGTTGGAAGATGTATGAAATGGATGTTTCTTGTTCAAAGCATTCAATTTTTGGTAACATTTTCAGAATTCTGCAGTGGGAGAGGTTTGATTATTTTTGAATCTTGCATTTGGTTAGAATCATTTTTAAATTAAGATAAGATTATTTTTGCTCCTGTGAGTGGTGACCGAGAATCTAGTTAGATACAAGTACTTGTTATCTGAACCATTTAAGGCTGCGTAAACATTTTGATGCAATAATCTTCTTCCAATTTTTTTTTGAAACAATCTTCCAATTTAATGCACTGTATTTTAGCTTTTTTTTTTTTTTTTTTTTTGATAATATGTGGGGGTGGGGGTTTGAACCATAGACCTTGTGGTTACTAGTATAATGTTATGTCAGTTGAGCTATGCTTTTGTTGGTTCATTGTATTGTAGCTTAACTAGTGAAAGTTCTATATCTTTTAACCAAATGAAGTTTTGAATTTTTCTCTCATGGGTTTCAACTGAATAGAATAAGGTAAGTTTTGGTCAAAATTTTGGTTCATTCTCTCCTAGGTTTTTCCATTATTGGTTGTATTAATTTTAACTTTGAGCTTTCAATTTCATCGAATTGAACTCTAAATTTGTCTAGTTGTATCAATTTTAATCCTAAACTTTTAATTTCATCAAATTGAACATCAAATTTATTGGATCATATCGATTTTAATTCCAAATTTGTATAAATGTTATAATGTATATTTTCGGTTAACTTTTTGTTTGAACCAACATATGTAATTGATTATTTCTTTATTCACATTGTACCTTAATTGGTTTTTTATAAATAAAAATATTAGAGAAACTTTATTTTAGATGATTTTTTTTTTCTTGTTGTTAAACACTTTGTGAGGGTTTCTTTTGCTATTATTTAAGATTATGAAAACAAAGAAACTTTAAAGGTTTTTTTATCTTCAAATATTTGCTAGTTTAGATTTTTTTTTGTTACTAACAACTTTGTGTGATTTTTTTTTTTCTGTTTTTTTTTCTTACTAATTAGAAGAATGTACAAATGTAGGAAACAAAAATAAAGAAATTTCAAGTTTTTTATTTCTCATATTTGTTAGATTTTTCTTGTTGTCAATAATTTTGTGATTTTTTTTTATAATAATGAAAAGAATAGTCTAATAAATTTCTTCCAATAAAGAGTTTTTCTAATAAATTTCTTACAAAACACTAACTCAATGCAATGTGAATTAAGAAAAAAAAAAGAAAAGGAAATTGTCAATTACATGTTTTAATAGCAATTCAAATGAAAAGTGGACCAAAGGTCTACATTGCAACATTTATGCAAGTTTGAAGTTAAAATTGATACAATTTGTTAAGTTTGAGGTTCAATTTGATGAAATGGAAAGTTTAGGGTTAAAATTGGTACAACATGCTAAGTTCAGGGATCAAAATTGATTTTTTCCCTATATTCTACTAAATTTGGATTGTATGTATAATGTTTTTCTTTGGGTATCAATATAAATATCAAATCTCTTTATTACTCACTATTTTAGAATTGAGTATATTCTACTCATTCGAAGGCATATATTTTCAAATAAAACAATAGAAGTTTTAATTTCCATCTCCTTGTAGAGTTTATTTAAAAAAAAGAAAAAAAATACACTTTTGGTCCCTGAGGTTTGAGTTAGGTTTCATTTTGGTCCCTGAGTTTTCAAACTCAACAATTTAGTCCCTGAGGTCTAGTTTTAGTTTCATTTTGGTCCCTCCATCAATTTTTTCGTTAAAACTTAACGGATTGCTGACGTGGCGTAATCTTGTCTTTTTCCTTTTCTTCTCCCCCTCCTTCTTCCATCCGGTGCCTCCACCTACCGTCGTCGGCCACCATCGCCGCCCGCCATCACCGATCGTCGTTGGCTGTCGCTTGTCGGAAATTTTTTTTTTTTTTTTTTTTTTTTTTTTTTTTTTTTCTCTCTTCCGTTCTTCCTTCTCCTTTCCCTTCTTTCTTTTCTTTCTTCTTCTTCTCCTACTGATTAAAAAAAAAACCGAAGGGGGAAACCCCTCTTCGATTCCGGCACCGGAAAAAATAGAAGCTCAATGGACTGTTTTTTTTTTTTAAAAAAATCGAAGGGGGAAGAAAACGCCCCAGATCTGGAACGAAAAACCCAAAGAAAACTGTCGGAATGCAAAGAAAACGCCCCAGATCTGGAAAAAAATTGAAGCTCAGTGGACTGTTTTCGTCGGAAACGCATCGAAATGGAGCTCTGTCTTCGCTGCGCACTCACTGTTGCAGGAAACGAATCGAATTGCTTGTGGAGCTCACTATTGCCGGAAACGAATCGATCCGCTGCTGATGTGCGCGAAGAAATCGTTGGAGACGAAGTGGAGCCCACTGTGCGCGAAGGAACTGTCGGAGGGAGGGATGAGATGAAGAGAGGGAGAAATGAGAGAGGGAGAACTGTGCGCGAAGAAACCGTCGAAGGGAGGGATGAGATGAAAAGAGGGAGAGATGAAAGATGGAGAATTGTGCACAAAGAAACCGTCGGAGGGAAGGATGGGATGAAGAGAGGGAGAGATGAGAGAGGGAGAGAGAAAGAAAGAAGGAAAAAAAAAGAGAGAAAAAAATCTCCGATGGCCGGCGTCGACGGCGGCGGCGGTCGGTGCCAGCAGCTATGGTGATGGTTTAGGGTTTGAAGAAGAAGGACAAAGAGGAAGAAGAAAGAAGAAAGAAATTTAAAATAATAATAATAATAATATTTTTATTTTAAAAAATTAAAAAAAGAATTTTTTTAAATAAAAAATTACGCCACGTCAGCAATCTGTTAAGTATTAACGGAAAAAATGGATGGATGGACCAAAATGAAACTAAAACTAAACCTCAAGGACTAAATTGTTGAGTTTGAAAACTTAGGGACCAAAATGAAACCTAACTCAAACCTCAGGGACCAAAAGTGTATTTTTCCCTTAAAAAACATTGGGTTTATTTTAGTGTGTAGAAATATATTTTTGTTGATGTTTATGGAAATGTTGAGGTCTAGATTTTATGAAAATGTCAATGTTCATAAAAATGTTGAATATTCTGGAAAAAATTATAGAAATTGATGGAAATTGTTTGAATTAGTCAATAAAATTTTAATGGTGGCTTAATGAGATTTAATCATTTTTAATCATCATATTTAAAAATGAAGACAATATTTAGATGGAAATATCAATTGAAATGTTGATTTGTGTAGGAATTGTTTTTTAAAAAATATGAAAATTAATGAAAATTATTTAAAGTATTAAATTAAATTTTAATTGACTTAATTATATTATTATGTATCATTATACATAATATTTATATTAACATGTGGATAAGATGTTAATTAAAATTATGCCAATTAATAGAAATTATTTCAATTATTAAATGAAACTTTAAGTACAAAAGTAAAGGAGATATAAAACATTGATATATGACAACATACCTTTGAATTCTTATAAATTGTACAATGGCTTATACCAAAAATATGATCTTGGAGCATCTAATTCATAGTCTTGTTAATTTTGATAGAAATTATAATATTGCTCCTAAGTCATCCTATACTGAAAAGTTTGAAAAAAGTTACTTAGATGAAAGCGATATGACTTGTACGACCAACATGTAAATTCTATTGGTGGATACATCTCATGAGTCGATGGTGGGAATTCAGATAGGATGTTGCTATAGCCAAGACTTGAAGGGTTGTCATAATTTGAGTAAGAATAACTTCCTCTTGACCATAGCCTTGAGTGTTATTGCTCCTTATGCTCATTGTCTCCATACTCGAAATCAAAGAACTTTCATCCAACTGCGTTAAATAAAAATATCCTGCATCACGTTGTCGATAGAAAGGTTTGCCAATAGCAGCAATCCCCTCGCGAGATCCGTGGCCCTCGTCTTGGTTGACTTGGTCAAATCCAACCTCACATGAAGAGGGATTTAATCTTAGTTGACTAGATTGTCCTTCTCTTGTATGGTAACCACTTGAAGTCCCCACAGTTTTTGAAGTCCCCACATTTGTATCACTTCCTCACTAGATGTGTTACCATCATTCGTACCGTCATATCGCTAACCTTCGACTTACCTCTACGAGGATTTTCCCTCAATTTTTGAAGCTTTGTTGTTGTATAGCCAGAGTCTTAAACACAAATCATATTTAGAGTCATGCAACAGTGAGTCAAGTGCCCAAACCTCTTCAGTCATTACTTTCTCCACATTGATGCCAATCCTTGTAGACATGTTGACAATCTCAGGATCTGAATTGCCAGATTTTTCATTCAGATGTGGTGGTTTAATCCATTGAAAAAGTGGGTTATCATTGTCATCATTTGGATATGCTACAACATCGACGTAGTCCATATCTACTACTTTTTCATCCCTGGCCTCCATGTCTCTAATCTTCAGTTTCATATTGTAGTAGTAGTAGACAAGCTTGTGGAGCTTTTCGTAAGCCAACTGATTGTGTTGCTTTGTGTGTACTAAAGCAAACGTACTCGAATTTCACTTACATGCAGACGATGAAGTTGTTTGAGCCAAAATCCGAACAACTAGTTTACGTACTGTAGGAGCACATGCACCATACTTGTCCCACCAATGGCCTATAGACACAAAAAGAATAGTAATAGAGAAAAACAAATTAGTATATTCCTTATGTTCACTTTATAGAGTAGATATTCATAGTTTTAAATACTACTTACCTACATAATTTTTTTTCTTGATATAATAGCACGTCGCTCACTTAAACTATGTTTAGCTTGTATAAAATAAATAAGCTGCATTAAAAAAGTATATATTAGGTGAATTCCTATCAATTCGAATGAAGATAATTGTCTGTCAATAATTTTTGTATAATTACCTCAATTCCAAAATCTCCAACATTTGGACAAGCTAGAAATAGTTTAGTATATACTCTATGTAAAACGTCAATTAAATTTAGAATTCATTCCAGGACCATTGGTGTACTGATATTTTGGATTAAAAGATTGAGCTACAAATGATATAGAAAGTTGGTTATTATAGTAATACTAAAAAAATTCATATTCGATGTGATGAATAAAATTGACAAACTTAATTTTCAAATGAGTTCCCAAGTAGAGGCGTTCCCTTATAGTCAACGTAAATACCTCAACCTAGACAAAACCATTTTAGAAATGAACATATGTAGACAATTTATTCATACTCATCTAATAATAATAAATAAATTCATATTCGATATATATATATATATATATATATATATACCTGATCAACCTAGACAGAACTATGTTTGAAAGATAAAGTATAGTCGATTTATTCAAACTTAATAGTATAATATAATAATGAATATAAAAATATAACTGCAATACGATAAATAATTTTACCTGCAACATGAAAAGGATGAGAAAGTGTTTTGTCCCATCGGGCTTGAACTATTTGGTTGACCCAAGCTTTGCCTTTGATCTGACTGATTCTATCTTTCATATTCTCAATTAAACTATAGATAATAAGTATCGTTGGAACAACCTCATAGTCCATAATGTGAAGAGCTGTGTACTTTGTCTCAAAAATGTTTACAATGCTCTCCACATTGTCCCAAAATAAATTACTTAGTACATGAGACTAAATTTGTTTTCCAATAGTCGTCCGACTCAACTTATCATTATATCATGCATTATCACTGAATAACTGTTTTAATTCAACCTTCTTCTTCAGCATGCTATTTAATGCAAGATAGTTTGTTGCAAACCTAGTGGTCCCAAGTCGAACTATATCACATTCACAAATCTCGCGCATTTTACTAAGTAATCATCCATGATTATATATATAATTGGTCGCGCCTCGTGCAACTCTAATAAGGTATCCTATTGATTCTGTTTGGCTATATTAGGGGTGTACAAATAACCCAACAACCCGAATCGCAAGGGTTGGGTTGGGTTAAGATTTCTTTCGGTTTGGGTTGGGTTGGTTTTTATAGAACTGAAATTTCGGTTCAGTTCATGGGTTCAAATTTTTTTAGTTTGGTTCAACCCAAACCGAACATGCATTTTTTAATATATGTATATATATAAAGTATATGTTATATTAGTAAAAAAAACATAAATGTTATAATTAATAAGATCCTTTGAACTTTGAATTTTGTGGATATTAGATATTTGAATTTTATGTGATTTTAGTAATTAGTTATGTGATTTGTGTTGTAAATATAAGTATGAATATTTTAGAAAAATAGACAATTTAAATAATTAAGAAATAAAAAGATAACCCGACAACTCAACCCAACCCAACCCGAAAATGGAGGGTTGGGTTGCCACGTGTATTCGGTTCTTTCCGGTAGCCAACTGTAACAGCCCGTATTTTTCAATACGGTCAAACTTACAAATAATGCGGAAGCGATTTAACAAAACTGAAAACACAACCTATTATTCAGAAAACAAGGCTTACAACCAAAGCCAAGTCCAACATTCCAACAATTAAAGAATTAAACAATACTAAAAATAACAAAACCTACCGAAGCCTACTAAATCCTAAAGATCATAAGTCCTCATCGGTCATGCCAGAATGCTAGCCTAATCGCTGTCAGAATTATCACTTGCTCCATCATCTGAAAACATTTTTAAAACACAAAATGAGTACAAAAATACTCAATAAGCAACTTCCACATCAAGTTCACAATTCATTTTCGTTCAAAACAAAACATAAGATTTCAGGTAATAAAACATTTCAATATTCGAAACAAAATCATTCTTTCAGTCAAACAAACTTTCAGTCAAACAATACTTTCAGAATATATTGGGAAAGATGCATCAATGGAGTAGCCCAGAACAGAAGTGGTTACCCGTCGGTAACACCAATCATACATACATACATAATTGTCGGTTAAAACCGACCAGAACATATCAAATCAAATACTTAAGTGTGAGGCCATGTGAGTGAAACACACACATGAATCTACATTCCAAAGGAACGTCAAACCACATAAGTGCCTTCCCACAAATAAGTTTCAGAACAATACATACAAATACTTAAGTGTGAGGCCATGTGAGTGGAACACACACATGAATCTACATTCCAAAGGAACGTCAAACCACATAAAGTGCCTTCCCACAAATAAGTTTCATTCAGAACATATAACCGTCAATTCCAATATGGCTACTACAAAGCATACAATCCCCAAAACAAAATTTGGCATATCCGGATAGCACAATCGGTTCAATTCAAAACACTTTTCAAAACATTCAAAATAGTAAACATGCTTTCATTTAACAAAACAATTAAAACATAATCAATTTCGATCAAGTTCAATTTCAATTTGAAACAAACAATTTTAACCAAAATTTCTATTTTGGAAGGGATGTGAAAATTACTTACCTCGATCAGAACCAACAAATCTTAAGCCCAAAACAAATCAAATTCGGTTCCTTGAATCCAACAATATCCTAAACATAGCCAATACTTCCCTAATTAGAAACCAACGAATCCATCTTAAAGGTCTAACGACCAATCCAAATGGCAATCAATCTTAACCTCCAATTTTTTTCCCACTGAAAACAAATTCTCTTCATAAAAAGTTGGGAAAATAGGCTTATTGGGTGCCAAAAACAGCCTTGGTAATCTGGAAAATTTCACTTTAAAACCCAACTTTTTCATACCAAAAACCAGTAAAACAAATACCTTTCAATACCCATTTAAATACAAAACAAGATTTCAATTCTCCAATCTTTAAAACCTTCAAAACTATCTTAAAATTGGGATAAATAACCCAGAAAATTTCTGCAATAAAAATAAGGATTTTCCAAGCTTTTAACACTAACACAAATCAATATTGGCTACTTTAAACATAAAAATCAGATCTGAAAAGCCCAATAAAACTGCTGTAAAAACAGTGAAAACATCCCCTTTTCATGAACAAATCAAAACCGTAATTCATACTTCAATTTATCAATCATATGGCAAACTTTTTGAACAAAAAGAATCCAATTTAATCACAAAAACAGCCCCAAAATCAAAGAAATCCAAGGCTGGAAAATTCTGGAAAAATTCCTTTTCATTGAATCTTTGATTTTCAAACAAAAACTCTAAGAGGAAAAAAACTTTGATAAAAATTTAGGCCAAAACAAAAAAACTTAAAACTTTTTAGGGCAAAAGGTTTGAAAACCAATTTCATCCCAAATAGAACAAATAAAACTTCATACTAAAACTTTTCAAAAAGAAAAGAAAACAAAAGAAAAACATAGAAGGGAAGAAAAACTTACTACTACTTTTTCTCTGGGAAAGAAAGTGCAGAATGCGTTCCTCTTCTCTCTTTTTTGATTCAGAGCGTAAAAATAATTAGGGCTAAAGAAAAGGTTTTTAAATAGAACCCTAATTAAAACCCTAAAAGGATATTTCCTTTTCTAAAAAAAGAAAAGGATAATTCAAATTTACCTCCTAATTCTCAACACCATTCTTGCTGTAAAAATCATTCTCATTCCAAGACTTGATCCCACAGTCAAGATCTCACAACTTAGAGTTATAGTGGGTGTTCACATTTTTGGTGGTGTCATGGATTCTCAAACACAGAGGAATACAAAACGTGATCAAGAGGGAGCATAGTGCTGTTCTTGGTCTCCAATCATGTAAGTCTTCAAATCTCTAAATCGTTTAGAGTAAATTAAATAAATCCAACATTCTTAATCTAGGAATATACTGTAGAAATCGTTTTGAAAATTTTTCCCAATGTATCGATATTCTATTTAATTAGAATTGAATTTACAATCGATTAATTTCGCTTCAGCTGAAGATTCAATTCCTTCATAACCACTAAATGTAACTCTGTTGACTAGGTAGGTTTCTATTTTAATAGGATGACATAGACAACTTAGTCTTAATCCTGAGTGTATGATTGTTAGCATGCAAAAATGCTAACATTTGATCCCTAAATTCAAGTCATTTTGCAAGGAATTAGTGGTGTTTTAATGATCAAATTTATTAATTTCAAAATTTTTGGTCCCTTGGAGCATTTAGAAGAAATCTTGGAGATTGTGGAGATGAATTGGCTCAAATTTGAAGAGATGTGCAAGAAGATAAAAAGCTTGGGTTAAGAGATGAAGCCAATCTTAATATAAATCAAAGCATAAACCCAATCCAACGATCTAATACGATTAGCTACTCATAGATGAAGTAAAAACATGAATAAACAAGAAAGAATCTATAAGATATGACCTAAAAAGGTCTACAACAGTGCTAAAACGTAAAAGAGGCAAAAGAAATCGTAAAAGGACCAAATTTCTAACCTAACGGCGGACTAAACCGAGGCTACGTATTTATAGAAAACACGGTGGCGTCGAGGCAGCGTCTCGACGCTGCGAATTATACACTCCGGATGAAAATCGCGTCGGCGTCCACACCTTACTGTTTATTTTCTCGGTCTTGTCTCGTGTCTTCTTTGTACGGGGCTTCAATCGTCGGCTTTTGGTGTCGCTCTTCAGGCCCGCTTCAGCACAATTGGGTCTTTTCACCTCCTCTCTGTCCAAGACACCGAGATGGCTCCAAAACTCCGTAATTGGCCTGAGTTAACACCAATTAGTGTGATCGGCTCCCGACATAGCCTAAGCTCAAATATCCTGTAAGTAAGACAAGTAAAGCATAAAATAACTCTAACAAGCTTAGATTAGAGGTGATAAAATAGGACTATTTAGGTCCTATCAGGTTCCGATCGAGGCTTGACTCACGACGGATCAAAGGCGTAAGTAAGGGATTCGACGCCGGTTTAGTTCTTTTTCCTTTCCTTGTCCATTTACTGTTTTAATCATGTACATGGTGGAAATTTTGGGATTAATTTTAACATTGTATAGCTAAAATCCCGACATTCGGGTCTTGAATGAAGAAATATAGTTGAAATGATATTTTGATTACTTCTTATTGTGTCCTCTTTGCTAGTTATTTGTTTGGATGTTCGTAATGCTTTGTAAATTTGATGGTCCGTAGTTGTCGAGGCTTCGAGTTGTCAAACAAATTTATAGTCCACGATCACTAAACTACTTGCAGTAGTAGTGGCCGGGGTCGATCACAGGGAACAACTGGCTTACTTCTAATCTCTTTTGTGTTTGGTAACAGAAGGGGGGTTGAAGAGAGAGAAGGATTGAATTGCAGGGAAAGATAAAATTGCGACAAAGGAAATGGTAGGAAATTAAATGACAAAAAAGTAAATGGGAGGTTGGCTAATCTCACCTTGCCGATCACTGTAGCTGGGGATGAAGGTGTTCATATAACACATGCGGAAGCAATTGAAGATCGGAAGCACTTAAGACATTCAATTTTGCTCCTAAAGCATGCATGTTCTATAAAAGACAGAATATAGAGTTGAGAGAACACCAACCTTTGTAGCTCACTTATGTGGAACTCCTTGTGGTGTTTGCCTCTCCTATGCTCCTTGGACAACCTCTAGAGTCTTCCCTACTATTCTCTTGGGCCTAGAAAGACTTGTGGGAGTCTATAGAAGAAAGATAGAAGGGAATGCTTGATGGTACAAGCTTTTGGAAGGAGATGAAATGAGAGAGAATTTGAGGGAGAAAATTTGCAGCATAACACTAAATGAAAGCTTGCTATTCATTTCAATTTCAATTCAAAATTGAAATTGATTTCTAGGAAATTAATTGGGACATTTCCAAGTAATTTTGATATGATTGATCCAATCAATCTTTATCACCTAATGTCATGAATTATATATGATTCCTAATACATATATATGGTATTTAAAACACTTTCAAATACCTCATCTCTCAATTGCTAATTTAATTCATAATTAAATCATTGTGTCGAACACGTCTTACGATAAAAACCCTATTTCCCGTTTTTGAACGATTCAAAAATTCCTATCAATATGTTCTAGGCTTTAATCCGATATGAGCTAGTAGAGGGACCTAATGGACCTATAGATCATGGGCTCCAACGATTCAAGGCTAACCGACTAATCTCATTATCTAAGCTAGCCAACATTCGTTAACTATCGGGACACTCCACTATAGCCCGATAGTTGCACTCCCCTCACTATAGATATATTTCCGTCCACTTGATTTAACCATGTTCAGTAAGTCGTTCCTTCACAGGTTGTTCGTAGCTATAGCTAGGTCAAATAACCGTTACACCCCTATAGTACTTCTTGTTCCTTAAGTTCCACTAATCCTCTAATGAACAATCGGTTTGCGGTCCAACCATCAAACCTAAGTTCCTCTCGATCCAACAAGAGGGTGGGGCCCCTTGTTCAAGTCCTGGAGTTAGTACTTAAGAGAACAACCTCTCTGCTATCCCTAAAATGGGTAGGAGTGAATTCCGTCTTGCGAAACTATGTCCCCAGCTATCTATTCGATCTTATCCCCAAAATGGTAGGCTTGTCGAGTCGGCGATGCTGGCCACTCTCACCCATGCAGATCAAAGGATAATCTCTCATAAACAGGAGTTCATAGATAGCTCAGGATTAAGAACGAGTTACCTAGGTCATCTATGAGAAATAGTCAGTTTCTTCAGTAAACGGCGTTATAAAGAGAAAGTGACTTATTTCGTGGTCCAGTCTTATGCAAACTCATTGCATAGGACGCCCCCACTCGCATGTCACCACATGAACGATTTAGGATCTCATCGTTTGTACTTAATACAAAGTGGGCCGCGTCCATAGTGTCACCAGGATAAGGCACCCAACCATATCCTTATACTATAGACTATTTTGACTATAAACTTGAACTTGATCCTACGATATGTCCCTACATATAGTTCGAGTATTCATTTTATAGTCAAGGATCTTAGTTTATTGGATTTAGGTTAATCATTCGCAATTTACATATTCAATAACATCTTTTACTGAATAACCTCAATAACGTCTTTATTGGAAATAGAATATGTTTAATGATTTACAAACTACGAGTTTATAGGACATTAAACCCAACAAACTCCCACTTGGACTAGAAACTCTAGTGGGGTACATAAAGTTAGGTGTGAGAGAAGTATAAAGACAATAAACTAGGGCATCAACCATACCCTTACATTTCTCCCACTTGCCCTAGTCTAATAAAGCTCGTAATCCTAGATTAACTAGGTGACCCTCAAAAACTTTAGCCGTGAGGGGTTTTGTAAACAGGTCAGCCATGTTGTGCTCCGAAGCAATCTGCGTGACGATCACATCTCCTCGTTGCACGATCTCCTTGATGAGATGGTATTTGCGCTCAATATGCTTTCCTCGCTTGTGACTTCGAGGTTCCTTAGAGTTTGCAACTGCACCACTGTTATCACAATAGAGGGTGACAGGCAGTTGCATATTTGGAACAATTTCCAACTCTGTTAGGAATTTTCTTAGCCATACTCCCTCTTTTGCTGCTTCACAGGCGGCTACGTACTCTGCTTCCATGGTAGAGTCAGCAATGCAACCTTGCTTAATACTCCTCCATACTATTGCTCCTCCATTTAGAGTAAACACAGATCCCGATGTTGATTTTCTTGAATCTATATCGGTCTGAAAATCTGAGTCAGTGTATCCTGTAAAGATCAGATCCTTAGCTCCATACACGAGCGTATAATCCCTAGTTCTCCTTAGATACTTAAGGATGTTTTTAACGGCAGTCCAATGCGCATGACCAGGATTGGACTGAAATCTGCTGACAATTCCTACGGCATAGCATATGTCGGGTCTGGTACTCAGCATGGCATACATCAAACTACCAACTGCTGATGCGTAGGGAATTCGTCTCATTTCCTCAACTTCTTGAGGTGTCTTAGGACTTTGTTCCTTTGATAAGCGAACCCCGTGTCTAAAAGGTAATAATCCTTTCTTGGAGTTCTGCATCGAATATCGTACCAACATTTTGTCGATATATGATGCTTGAGACAGTGCTAGCATTTTGTTCTTTCTATTTCTAATGATTTGAATGCCCAGAACAAATTGAGCCTCACCCAAATCTTTCATTTGGAATTGAGTCGCTAGCCATTGTTTTACGTCAGTCAGGAATCCTACATTATTCCCAATAAGTAGGATATCATCTACGTATAGAACTAGAAAAGCTACAGTGCATTTGACGATTTTCTTGTAAACACAAGGTTCGTCAATATTCTGCTCAAAGCCATACGTTTTGATCGCAGTGTCAAAACGTATATTCCAAGATCTTGATGCTTGTTTCAATCCATAAATGGATCGTTTAAGTTTGCAAACCTTTTGCTCATCACCCTGGACTATGAATCCCTCTGGTTGAGCCATATAGATAGATTCTTCAAGATTGCCGTTCAAAAAGGCTGTCTTGACATCCATTTGCCATATTTCATAATCATAATATGTGGCAATGGATAAGAGTATTCTAATCGACTTAAGCATGGCAACAGGGGAAAAAGTTTCTTCAAAATCGACTCCTTCCCGCTGAGTAAAACCCTTTGCCACAAGTCGAGCCTTAAAGGTTTGAACCTTACCGGCTTGGTCTCGTTTTCTCTTGTAGATCCATTTGCAACCAATAGGTTTTACCCCATCCGGCTGCTCTACAAGATCCCAGACCGAATTGAAGTACATTGACTCCATTTCGAGATCCATGGCTTTGATCCACTGGTCCTTATCAACATCATTCATTGCCTGATTAAAGGACAATGGATCCTCTACACCATCATCAGACATGATGGTTTGAGTTTCTGTTAAACCCATGTAACGGTCAGGTTGAATTATAACCCTCCCACTACGTCGAGGCTCTCTCACTACCTGAGATGGATGTGTTTGATCAACAACTTTTGATGGACCAGCTTGATCTACAACTTTTGTAGATTCTTTTGTAGTTTTTCTTGAAATCTCATCTAATACTAGCTTACTGCGAGGTCGATGATCTTTTATGTGATCTTCCTCAAGGAACGTAGCGTTTGTCGATACAATCACTTTATTATCCTGAGGATCGTAAAATAGACCACCTTTCGTTTCTTTAGGATATCCTACAAATAAGCACAGTTTTGAACGTCGTTCCAACTTCTTTGGGTTTTGTACTAACACGTGTGCCGGGCATCCCCAAATCCTGAAGTGACGTAAACTACCTTTACGCCCTTTCCATAGCTCATAAGGTGTTTCAGAAACACTTTTAGAGGGAACCATGTTCAAAATGTATACGGCAGTCTCAACTGCATATCCCCAGAACGAATCAGGCAACTGAGCATAGCTCATCATTGATCGAACCATGTCTAACAAGGTTCGGTTTCTCCTCTCTGATACACCATTTTGTTGTGGTGTAGCAGGGGCTGAGAGTTGGGACGTAATTCCATGTTCTATCAAATAGTCTTGGAATTGTAGGTCCATATATTCTCCACCTCGATCTGATCGTAGTGTTTTAATCGTTTTACCTAAGTGGTTCTCAACCTCGGTCTTGTACTCTTTGAACTTTTCAAGGGCTTCAGACTTGTGATGCATTAGGTAAAGGTAGCCATACCTTGAATAATCATCAATGAAGCTGACGAAGTATTCATACCCTCCTCGTGCTTTGACATTCATAGGACCACAGAGATCCGAATGCACGAGTTCTAAAGGTTCTTTGGCCCTATAACCTTTTTCTGAAAAAAGGTCGTTTGGTCATTTTTCCCTCGAGGCAGGACTCACATGGTGGTAACGAGTCATCTTCTAACTGGTTTAGTAGTCCACTCTTTACAAATCTTTCAATCCTATTGCGATTTATGTGGCCTAATCTCAAGTGCCAAAGATAGGTATTAGGAGAAACTTTCCGCCTTTTGTTTTGAGTTTCTGCTACTTTAAACATTTCCGTATTAAAAATAGCTTTAACTTGAATTGGCCTTAACACATATAAGTTGCTTTCAAGTTTTGCAGAACATATATGCATACCTCTTTTGTTAACAAACACTTTATTAATATCAAAAGATACTTGGTATTCATGTTCAATCAAACAAGAGATAGAAATTAAGTTCCTTTTTATATCGGGAACGTACAAGACATTTTCTAGTAACAAAAATCTATCTCCAAAAGACAACTTAAGAGTTCCTGAAGCTCTGGCTGTGACGACCTCTCCAGTTCCAACTTTGAGAGTTACTTCGCCGTCTTCCAGCATATGCCAGGAACTAATTTCCTGTAAAGAAGAGCATACATGGTTAGTCGCTCCTGAATCTAATATCCAGGCAGAGCTATCTTGCTCAACTAAACATGTTTCGATAACGAGCAAATCATATTTACCTTGTTTTTCCTTTTCAGCCTTCTTTTCTGCTAGGTACTTGGGACAATTGCGTTTCCAATGTCCGTCTACATTACAATGGAAACATTTTCCTTTATCTGCAGCTTTAGTTTTTGCCTTGCTTCCCACTGGAGCGTTTCCTTTCCCTTTATCCTTCTTTTTCTTCATTTGAATACTCTTATTCTTTGAAGTGGAAGGTCCAGACTTGGTTCCTGAGGATGATCCCTTTTGGAACCTTTTGGTTGTAGCAACATTTGCCTCCCCTTCATGTCCCCTCTTAGTGAGACTTTGGTAAGTCTGGAGCTCGTTTAGCAAAGTAGTCAGGTTAAAGTCTATTTTGTTCATGACAGCGTTTGTCCTGAACTGAATGAAGCTCTTCGGAAGAGACTCCATTATGAAACTTACTTGACTACCCTCGTCAATTGTAGCACCGTTTACTTCAGTAATGTTAAACTGAACCATCATGTTCAAAACATGTTCCCTAACTGAAGCACCTTCCTTCATTCGGGAATTGTAAACATTCTTGAGAGCTTCGTGCCTGATTTGTGAGGACGGTTGTCCAAACATACCTTGCAACGAAGTCATGATCTCCCTTGCGGTGACCATCCTCTCGTGTTTTTTCGACAAGACATCCGAAATGCTTGCTAAAATATAGACTCTTGCTTTATCATTAGCTCGAGTCCATTTCTCATATGCTTCCCGAACAATTCGGTTTGTTGACGAGCTAGGGTTAGGCGGACACTCTTCGGTAAGGACAAATCTAAGATCCTCGATTACTAGTATTGTGTTTAGATTAGACTTCCAAGTTCCATAGTTATCCCCGTTAAGCTTATCCGAAGCGAGTAATTGTACTAGTGAGCTAGACATGCTGAAAAATTAAACAAAGCTATTAGAAATTGCTTATTAACCATTTTTAGACAAAATCCAATCAAGTTTTAGCAAAAGTAATAATGTACCCAGGATTATTATTTTGCAACGACACTTTAGTGAGTTAGAGCAACCGCTACCGAGGGGCAGTCAATTACTCCTTCACCAAACCAAGACGTTCTTGACTAAATACTAATCCCAGAATAACTCTTATTCCTATAGTTGTTTAGTTATCGTTACGTTTGGTCAGGAATTTACTAACACTTAGTAACCCTTGTAAGTGTGACCCGCCGTTTTAAGATTACAGAGAACGGCCCCAACAATGCTACCGAATGGAAAAGCTAATGTTGGAAATGGTCCTAAGTAATCCTATCCATCTCTGGAGTTTGCGTTGTTCCGATCTCCATGTTACAACCCTCCGAATGGTTAGTAGCTCCAGGGCATACAAGGAGGCGCAACATGGAAATCTCACGGTGCAACCTAACGGAGGAGACCGCAGGATGTGTTGACACACTTCCTTCACTCACTTACTATAAATACTTTCTCCATTCACCTTGTTATTGATTTATGCAAACACCTTCCGAATGGAGCAGTTGAGGTATAATCAACACGAGGCCAAGCATAAATCTCACCTTGTGAACAAAAGGGAGAACGTAAAAGGGAAATGGATTTGATATATCTCTCCCCTCCCACTAAGTATTTTAAACGGTTTTGGGTATACTTATACTTAGGTGAATTCCGGCTAATTGAATAACCCTAAGTCTAAGTTCATATAATCTTACGATGTCTAGGTGATAACGATTAAAACCTCACATCACACACGTGCATGCTCATAAAACTGGGTTAACTTTAACTCAAGAACCGACTCGATGCCCAGGTAGGAGGTGTTCCGTAAACCGTCAACTTAAATACCTCCAGCCTTAGACAGCATCTCGTCGGGTGAGTTCTCTTGTAACCTATGTTTTACAAGCTTATCGACCTATTTGAATCTAATTGAAATCGATCGAGAGTTGGATCAAATTAACCCTAAGTGAGCATGCACCTTTTTCTTTGTTATAGATTTTAAATTTCTATGTGATTTATAACAATTATAAATCTAAACTATAACAAACTTGCCTTTTGAATATAACTCTTATAAACAAAATTCTAAGGAAATTTCATGCTTCATGCTAGGTTAATTTTATCTTTTGATTAATATAACTTTTATATCAATTAATCAATTTTAATTAACCATTCAAGCATGAATCTCCCTAAATCAATACAACATTTATATCAATTTAAACATAAAATTTCCCTCATGCATTTGAACTATTAATAACACTTATTAAAAAATGCATGAACATGCTTTCCTATGGTGGGATTTTAAACTATATGGCATGCTCATAATGCACATACATTTAATCCAATTAAACCATACATTCTCAATGCATAAAAGAAATTAAATCAAGCTAAAATGGAATGGTTTGGCAATTTAAAACAAACAATCAACTAATTATTACAATAATAATCAATAAAATTGCTTGTGATGATCCCGAGCTTTACGAACCGACCCGAACCAACCCTCCATGGAGTTAACCGGCCTTCAAATATGTGTAAAAAAAACTGCAGCAGACCGAACCGGACCCGAAAAGAAGAAGAAAAAAAAAACTGCTGCTGCTGGAATTTTACTTTTCTGCTGCGTCTTCTCCGGTTTTTCTTCGATTTTACAGCCTATATGGACTCTAATGACTCTATAAAAATTACAGACTATAGTACACACATTAACGCTCTTACATATCCGAGCAATTACAATTTCATGAAGGTTTGAATGCTCAAAAAATTGCCAAACCAGAACACTTCCATTTTAGCACACAGAAAATTCAATTTCAAAATGGTACCCACCAAAGCAAAATTAAAACGAATTAAGTGCTCTAATCATGCTCTGATACCAATTGAAGGTGTTCATATAACACATGCGGAAGCAATTGAAGATCGGAAGCACTTAAGACATTCAATTTTGCTCCTAAAGCATGCATGTTCTATAAAAGACAGAATATAGAGTTGAGAGAACACCAACCTTTGTAGCTCACTTATGTGGAACTCCTTGTGGTGTTTGCCTCTCCTATGCTCCTTGGACAACCTCTAGAATCTTCCCTACTATTCTCTTGGGCCTAGAAAGACTTGTGGGAGTCTATAGAAGAAAGATAGAAGGGAATGCTTGATGGTACAAGCTTTTGGAAGGAGATGAAATGAGAGAGAATTTGAGGGAGAAAATTTGCAGCATAACACTAAATGAAAGCTTGCTCTTCTTGAATCTAATTCAAGCCCCTTTTATAGACATCTCCCATGCAAAGACAAGCTTCATGACACTTAGCCACATGGCCAAGATGCAACTCAAAGTGGATTCTAGGTGTCTACTTCACAACACATGCATCTAGTGCATGGTTGTGTTGTTTTCCACTATGCATCATCATGCAAGAGTGGAAATGCCACTAAATCCATTATGAATTGTATCCTAATTGTAAATTTTCAGCTTGCAATTCATTTCAATTTCAATTCAAAATTGAAATTGATTTCTAGGAAATTAATTGGGACATTTCCAAGTAATTTTGATATGATTGATCCAATCAATCTTTATCACCTAATGTCATGAATTATATATGATTCCTAATACATATATATGGTATTTAAAACACTTTCAAATACCTCATCTCTCAATTCCTAATTTAATTCATAATTAAATCATTGTGTCGAACACGTCTTACGATAAAAACCCTATTTCCCGTTTTTGAACGATTCAAAAATTCCTATCAATATGTTCTAGGCTTTAATCCGATATGAGCTAGTAGAGGGACCTAATGGACCTATAGATCATGGGCTCCAACGATTCAAGGCTAACCGACTAATCTCATTATCTAAGCTAGCCAACATTCGTTAACTATCGGGACACTCCACTATAGCCCGATAGTTGCACTCCCCTCACTATAGATATATTTCCGTCCACTTGATTTAACCATGTTCAGTAAGTCGTTCCTTCACAGGTTGTTCGTAGCTATAGCTAGGTCAAATAACCGTTACACCCCTATAGTACTTCTTGTTCCTTAAGTTCCACTAATCCTCTAATGAACAATCGGTTTGCGGTCCAACCATCAAACCTAAGTTCCTCTCGATCCAACGAGAGGGTGGGGCCCCTTGTTCAAGTCCTGGAGTTAGTACTTAAGAGAACAACCTCTCTGCTATCCCTAAAATGGGTAGGAGTGAATTCCGTCTTGCGAAACTATGTCCCCAGCTATCTATTCGATCTTATCCCCAAAATGGTAGGCTTGTCGAGTCGGCGATGCTGGCCACTCTCACCCATGCAGATCAAAGGATAATCTCTCATAAACAGGAGTTCATAGATAGCTCAGGATTAAGAACGAGTTACCTAGGTCATCTATGAGAAATAGTCAGTTTCTTCAGTAAACGGCGTTATAAAGAGAAAGTGACTTATTTCGTGGTCCAGTCTTATGCAAACTCATTGCATAGGACGCCCCCACTCGCATGTCACCACATGAACGATTTAGGATCTCATCGTTTGTACTTAATACAAAGTGGGCCGCGTCCATAGTGTCACCAGGATAAGACACCCAACCGTATCCTTATACTATAGACTATTTTGACTATAAACTTGAACTTGATCCTACGATATGTCCCTACATATAGTTCGAGTATTCATTTTATAGTCAAGGATCTTAGTTTATTGGATTTAGGTTAATCATTCGCAATTTACATATTCAATAACATCTTTTACTGAATAACCTCAATAACGTCTTTATTGGAAATAGAATATGTTTAATGATTTACAAACTACGAGTTTATAGGACATTAAACCCAACAGGGGACACTCAGGTTTGGTACATTTGTTTTTACTCATCGATTAGTTGATAATGGTTTACATGCATGCTGTCTAATTGGTATTATAAATCAATTGACTCGATCCCACCGTCCATCAACTCAATTACTAATTACTAACTAATTAACCCCTACGAACCCGTCGAAATTAATCAATTGAGTAACTGCATTAAGATCAAGATACCCCTAGAGCACTAACCCAACGAACCCATTGAACCGACATGCAATTGATTAATTAATTAACTTGGCCATGATTAATAAATTAACTAATTGTTGCTCTAGACTAGAATACCCATAATTAATTAGGAGAAATCTAATTTAATTACGAATATCGACTTAGACCCTAGACCTATCATGTAAAGCAATAAAGTCAGAGAACTGCTCTTGGGACCCATGCCCATGAATCGGTCTATGTGCTAGCTATGAACTAACTATCCATTAGCTACTTGGAAATCAGTTCTTTAGCAAATTATTATCATACGAGCTGCGAGTTAGGGCGTCAATCTAACCTACTGTGCATGCTAATTATAAAAGCGGGAATCTAAAGTCACGAACAACAAGTAAAACATACTTTAAGCACAGAAAAGTAAAGAGAAATAAACATTCAGAATAGTAAGCTCCAAAAATCTCATAAAACTCAAATGTACTTACAATCCCGAGGTTTCAACTACAGTGAACCGTGCTTAGACGGCCATAGACAAGCCTAATCCAAGCCCAAGGCTCGAGAAACCAACCTAAACTAACCTAAAACTATAAAATACAGAGGGAGAATGAAGAAATCGAGGAGAAAATCGAGAGAGAGGAGATAAAACAGTTGGAGATTATCGACCAATCTTGACCTAAAACGCGAAAACTGCTGTTTAAATAACGAAGCGACGTCGAGACGCCGTGGGTGGCATCTCGACATTGATGGTGATTTAGCCGGTCCTTCGAATACGAAGCGTCGAGACGCCGTGAGGTAGCATCGAGACGCTTCCTCTCGGGTCTTTCTTGTTTGGCTGCTTCAATTCTTGATCCTTTTGATGTTGTTTTCGAGTCTTGAGTGCTCTGCTTTGGTCTTTTTCCTACCTCACCGTCTCGTGGACTTCAAGAGGGATCAAAACCATGTTAATTTCCTCGAATTAACGTCAATTTGGAATATTGGCTCCCGAGAAGCTTTTATCACCAAACACCTACAAAATATACAATTAAGCAAAATAATTATCGTAAAACTAGCAAGATTAAGAACAAATATATAGGGCCAATTTGCTCCTATCAAAATTCTGGCCAAATTTATACTGAATTGTTACATAGTGGAAACTCGACGGAGAGAAACTAAGTCAGAACATAGCCCATTCAACTAGGCTTAATTGCTTTTAGTGACAACGAGAGTAGTTGGTTAGTCTTAGAAATCTTTAATGAACCAGGACTTAATAATCAACTCATTTAATAGCACTAAAGACACTTAGGTTATTAAAATGTGTTAATTAGAATTAGGGGAAACCGACAGGAGATCCTATGTCATCAAGAAGGTTCTAGATTTATAATTAGTGGACATAATACTTAGTGATCAAATATCTATTAGAATATATTTTGGAATTCAAGACCTGAACTCTCATTCGACTTGTCATTCCTCGTTGTGATTAAAATTTTCTTAATAAAAAATTGTTTTGTTGCTTGTTTATTTTCGGCTCTGTCTCTCATTACGCTGTGATTCCTAGATAATGACAACGTTAAGTATTTTTTGTGTTTAGATAATTATTTTGCCTGAATTTAAACTATTCCCTGAGGATTCGATACTCGGTAATACCTACCATTTTATATTACTTGTGGCCCGTGCTCTTGCGGCGGATTGCACCCAACAATTATGGACTCCTGTTCATGATGGATTGTCCTTTTATTTGTATGGGTGATAGGACCTAAATAGTCCTATTTTATCACCTCTAATCTAAGCTTGTTAGAGTAGTTTTATGCTTTACTTATCTTATTTACAGGATCTTTAAGCTTAGGAAATGTCGGGAGCCAATCACGCTAAATTGGTGTTAATTCGGGCCAATTATGGAGTTTTGGAGCCATCTCGGTGTATTGGACGGCGGGGAGGTGAAAAGACCCAAATGTATTGAAGCGGGCCTGAAGAACGACACCAAGAGCCGAAGATTGAAGCCTCGTACCGAGATGAAGCGAGACAAGGTCGAGAAAAAATCAGTATGCACGGATCAGGGATGGCGTCGAGACGCTGCCTGTTGCCTTCTAGAGTGGGGTAAACATATAGCAAAAATAAGCTCTAGAATACTGTGCAAGCATACACAATCCGCAGCAAGTGATAAGTAATTTATCGTATCCACGGGGCTGAGTAGCTCTCACTTTATCTATCTTGTGTAACTTTTTAATGGTTTCAAGGTTTGTTAAAATGATTGATTTTGATAAAATGCTGAAGCAAAAGAAAAGACAGAACAAAAAGTAAACAAATAAAGCAGACAGATTGGAAATAGGCGTTGGTCAGGATTTTAGTAATTGTTTTTAAAGATGCTCTAGCAATATTATTGATTAGGCAATTCTCTTGCAATCTTATTAGTAGGATCCTCCCGGAACTCTGGATTTTTTGGAATGTGTTTCAACTCCAATGAAGTGCTACCGATCAAGCACTAGGCAACTGGTTATCCCTAACTCAGTCACTAGCGTTCACCAACACATAATGGTCTAGTGTGATTAAATGCCACACACTTCTCAAATCATCCCTGAAACTAAGAAGTGATATTCATACCGGCTTTCTAGGCGGGCATAAAATGGAAAGATGCACAACAAATAATCAAGATGCTCAAATCAACATATATTGCATAGAGTATAAAACACGACAATTACATAATTCCTAACCAACACCTAAGCAAATTTAGTTCATAAGGTTCATCATAACACATGCTACAATCTGAGTATGTGCATCCATAACTACAAGAAATGACAAGAAAAGATTAATTCCCTTGATTAGATCCGTAGTTGATGGTCTTCTTGAAGTCTCCAATCTTTCCTCCTCTATTCGGCTTCCAAATATGGAAATTGGAATTCCACAAAAATGGAATGTTTTTGACTTGAGACGACTCCTTCCTTTTATAGAGTGAGATCAAACCCTAATTAGGTCAAATTGTACACGTGGAAGGCTCTCTAAGCTTCTTAGATCCGAAACTAATTCAGCTACCGCCACTTCATTAAAATGGATTACGAGCTGCTACGTGGCAGTTTTGCTCCTTGCTTTCCTGGATCACGGATTTTGCTCCCTTAAGTCGCTCAACAATATTTTCTGCACAAAATAACTTCCAAAGCATCCGTTCTTCCAAATGGGTTAAAACATATAATATTCATCTAAAAGCAACCCTATTTAACACAAAAGACACACAAAACACTATAGAAATAAGGCCTAAATAACTCCCTTTCGGAGAGTTATCACTGCCCCTGGCGTCTCGACGCCGACGCAAATTTGAGACGGAGTGTAAAGTTCGTGGCATCGAGACGCTGCGACGTTTTCTATAAATAATAGGTCTCGATTTAGTCCGCCGTTAGGTTAAAAATTTGGTCCCTTTAAGATTTCTTTCGTTTCTTTTATTTTCCAGCATATGTGTAGACCTTTTTAGGTCATATTCCATGTATTCTTTCATGCTTATTTACGTTTTTACTTTGTTTATGAGTGGCTAAACGCATCTTTATCGTTGGATTGGGATTATGCCTTGATTGCTATTAAATTTGGCTGAGTTTTCTGGTGTTTTAAATACTGTTCTTACTGTGTTTCTATTAAGTTTTGCATGTTATCTCGTTTAAACCAATACATGAGGCTAGTCTATTAGGATTGACGACCCTATGCGATTACCGCTTGTGTATTCTATCAGTTATTTTTAGATAGCCTCTAGGCTGAGGCAAGCCACTCTCTACGTGAGACGACCCTTGATAGGCCAAGGATGCATGTTAAAGGTTGTATGAATTAGATTTAAATTGCATTTAAATTTAGTTAATACAATTCCGGACCCACGATCCCAAAGCGGCTAGTTTAAGTAGGTGATTGTGAAATCGCTTATTCTAGATTAGTTAGAAATAATTTCGTGACCGTTGCGAGGTCTCAGATGGTTGCTACTTTATGTATGAGGGGTGGTGGTCGATAAAGATAAAAATTGATTAATCTTGTTAATTGTAGAATTCACGGTTAACGAGTTAATTAACACAGGTTAGTGTAGGGGGGTCCTCCGAGTAACCAAGAAGCCAACCAGACTAGTAATCGACATAGAATAATTATTAGAGAAAACTAGGAAGCCAAGTGAAATAGCAGTCAAGCATATAAAATCCCAACCCATCGATCCCTTTCATGATATTGATTTTTGTCTTATTTCTCATTTGCATGCCTTATTTCGTTTCCTTTACATTCAACATTTATTTTTGCTTTGTCTTGCTTTCCAAAATCCCCATGTTTTATAAGCACAAAATTCTGCATCTACTAGGTCCCCTTCCTTGTGTTCGACCTCGGCCACTATTTTTACAAAATATTTATAGTGCCATGGATTATAAATTTATTTGACCAACACGACCTTGGACAAGTCGGACTCGTCAAATTGGCGCCGTTGTCGGGAAAGGGCGTTTTCTAGTATTTTTAGGATTTTGTGTTTTTAATTCTTGTTTGCATGGTTTATGATCACGCGTCCTTCGTAGGGCAACGATCTTAGGTTTGAACCAGAGATCTATAGAGCGGAGACGAGGTTAAGAAGGCAAGGAAGAAAAAGAAGAGTTAATAATCTCGGCGAGGTTGAAGCCCCAGCCATGGCTGAGAGAACGTTGAGGCAGCTGGCAGCGCTAGATCTGAACCAGCAGCTACTTTGTATTACCTACCCCGAGACGACCAGTAACTTTGAGTTAAAGTCAGGTTTAATTCACTTACTCCCTATTTTTCGTGGTAGTGCTGGAGAGGACCCGCACAAGCATTTACAGGAATTCCACATTGTATGTTCTGGTATGAGACCTCATGGAGTGACAGAGGAAGCACTAAACCTGAGGACATTCCCCTTTTCGCTAAAGGATTCAGCGAAAGATTGGCTTTATTACCTTCCCTTCGATTCTATCAGTACATGGAACGAGATGAAGAAACAATTCCTGGAGAAGTTCTTCCCAACCAGTAGAGCTGCCAACATCAGGAAGGAGATTTATGGGATCTCGCAGATCATTGGGGAGACACTCCACGAATACTGAGAGATATTCAAGCGTTTGTGTGCCAGTTTCCCACATCACTAGATCTCGGATCAACTACTGATCCAATATTTTTATGAGGGACTACTACCCATGGATCGAAGTGTAGGGTTAAAATCCCTTACGCAGCGGAAACTTATCAGAGGACCATACTCAATAAACCACGAATCGAATACCCATACGACAACAATAAATTTATAGCAACAAAACTAATGTAAACATGCTGTAAATATATTATAAAACATGCTAAATAGAGATTTAAAACTAGATCTAATCTTAGATTTAAGCCTAGGGATCAAAGGGATGAAGAAGACTTACTGCCGTTGAAGTCTTGACCGAAAAAACTCCTTTTTCTCATCTTGATCTACAAAAACCAGCAGCCCCAAGTCCCTTTCTTGCTGGAAATTTTATCACGAACACCACCAAAAAGCTACACCGGTATTCTCTAAGGTATGATGCAAAGACTTTCTTGTGGGAGAAAATTACTAAGGAACTAGGAAAAAACTCTGGGATTTTCTCTGTGAATCGCACAACGAGAGAATGAGAGAATCTGTGAGAGAGAAGCCAAAACGCCTATCCTAATTGATAGGGAGAGGGAGAGTTAAGTGGAACTACCCTAGCCCCACGTTCAGGTAACTGACTATCAGTTACCTGATTAATTCAATTTTAATAAATTAAAAAACATAATTTATTTTAATTTAATTAATAATATTAACTAATTTAAATAATATTTAAATTAGTTTATTCATTTAAATAATCATTTAAATGAATTTCCCTATTTAACCTATAGTTTTAATATCATTTAATTAAATCGAATTTAATTAAACTAAATTAAAACTTATAATTAATTAATCATAAAATTGAATATCACATATTCAATTATTTTTCTCTCTTATATACTATAGTTTTAATGTGCATCCAATGCACTTTAACTTTAACCTATAGTTTTAATATGAATCCAATTCATATTAAACCTTCCTTAGTAAATTTACCTTAACACCTTATATGAGCTATGATCGGTTGTCAGTATGTCAATAAATTAATACAGAATTTATCGCAGATATGTATTAATCCAAGTATAAATTAACACAATCAAGTAGTACCTAGTGAGTCTAGGGTCGAATCCACAGGGAAAGGTTATTTGAAATAACTTTGTTGATCTGAACACAAAGACGCATGATATTATGAAAGTTCAAAGAATAGATTTGATGCGAGTGAAAAATAAATATGCAGGAAAGTAAAACATGCGATGAGAGTTAAAAGAGATTTGATGAGAATATTATCAAGGCTGTTGTGGTAGCAACCTCATGCGTTATAAGTAACTTTGTAGCGCATACCATGACTAATTGATCCATTAATGCCTAAGTGAGAAAAAATCATAAGATTCCCTTCTGGTACTACTTCTGCGTTTGGCATAAAACTAATAAATGTTTGTTTGGCTAGTTCATGCATAGGTTTAGTTCTCTAGCAACTTACAAGGAACTGCGTTAGTCTTAACACAGTCAAAGCTCATTCATGCACTATCTTATAGCGATAGTATTTATCTAATGCTACCAAGACTACATGTAATGCACATGCTTGTTCTACTTAGATATTTCCACATGCATTACCTGTCAGAGATTTATCATGCTGCTACCGCATCCGGCTGGCCAGGAGGGAGTTAGTAATGAAAATAGTATCGCATCTAAGTAGAAGGCAATAATGTTTCATTAAATCAAAGTATGCGCTTACAAAATAGACTTATCACCGCATGGGTGCTTTGCCCTAAGCCTTGATGAAGAAAATTAGCTCATGCGAGCAAAACAATACACTGTGTAATACTTAGCTTAACACAAATGCAAGTCTACCCTTTGTCACAATTTTCTATGATTTCTCTTTCTTCCTTCTTTGATCTTCGTCTCCCTCCTCCTTTCCTCAAGAGCAGGCGAATGCTATTTATAGGCAAAGGAAAACTGACTTCACCAAGGAACTAGAAAACGTGCCCCAGTTATCTTCTGCCAACTTCGGCGTCAGTTGTTTGTCAGCATGGTCTTTTCATCCATCTTTTCCTTTCTCTATCGTCTTGGGATGTGTGCCTGCGCTGAGGAAAACTTGGACAACAAACAACTGCACTTTTTTAATGCGTTAGCGCCTTATATTTTATAATTTCGTACCACATCCATGAATATAGCCTACTGCAGACAACTATCGCATTTTCCTTTCTTACTGCGTTGAAATAACGCATCAATATATCTTTTAGCCTTATTTTAGCCTAAGTTTAAAGGAGAAATAACTTGCTTTTTGCAAGTTATCAAGCTACCGGTGGGACCTAATGGACCTGCATATCAGAAGCTCCAACGATATGAGATTAATTGGCTAAACTCATTAACCAAGTTAATCAATATTCGTTAACTGTGGTTCACTCCACTATAGAACCATAGCTGCACTCTTCTCACTGTAGATATGTTTATGTGTCCATGGATATCGACCAATAACAGCAAGTCAGTCCTTCAAGTGTGTTCGTAACCCCAGCTAGGTCAAATTACCGTTTTACCCCTAGGTTACATCTTTGTCCTTAAGTCTCCAGTGTTCCTCTAATGAACAACCTGTTTGAGGTCCAACCTACAAACAGAAGTCCCTCTCGTGCCATAGAGAGGGCATGGCCCATTGTTCAAGACCCGGA
This sequence comes from Luffa aegyptiaca, assembly GCA_017139565.1. Taxonomy (NCBI): domain Eukaryota; kingdom Viridiplantae; phylum Streptophyta; class Magnoliopsida; order Cucurbitales; family Cucurbitaceae; genus Luffa; species Luffa aegyptiaca. The sequence continues at coordinate 17,677,753 of CM029397.1, forward strand.
GACACCACTTAAGAGAACACACCTCTACTTACCCTAGAGTTGGGAAGGAGTGAATTTCATATTGTGTGATTATGTTCCTAGCTCCCCACTCGGTCTTGTCCCCAAAATGGTAGGCTTATTGAGTCGGCGTGTAGGCCACTCTCACCCATACAAATCAAAGGAAAATCCCTCGTGAACATGAGTCCATAACCCACTCAGGATTGAGACCAAGTTGCCTAGGTCATCCTAGTGAAATAGAAACCTAACTAACTAATGGTGTTACAGCTAGTGGTTAACTATTTCGCGGTCCGGTCTTATGCAAACTCATTGCACATGATACCCCCACTCGCATGTCTACTACATGAACACGTTGGATCATTGCGTTTGTATCATAATACAAAGCGGGCCGTATCCATAGTGTCACGAGGATAAGGTACCCAGCCTTACCCCTATACTATAGACCCTTTAGTAGGGGTGAGCAAAAAAAACTCGAAGAACCGAGCCGATCGATCGAAACTGACCGAACCAACGTCGGTCGGTCAGTTTTCTTGTATTTTCTGTCGGGGTCGGTTTTACAGCAAGCAAAACCGACCTTTCATTCGGTCGGTCCGCCTAAAACGACGAGAACTGACTGGGAAAAAAAATCAACTTTGCGTGTCTGCGAGGCACTGCAGGCAACATTAATTGCGCTGCCTACAGTCTTGTGAAGACCATCAGCCGATGGTCTTCCCAAGGATTTGACTTAATTTTTTTTTTAAAACTTTTTTCATCTCTTTCTCTAATCTCTCATTTCTCTCTCATTCTTTCAGTTTCTTCATCTTCTCTGATTTATTCTTCTCCTCCTCTTCGTATTCTCATTCTTCTTCTTATTTTTTCCCTTTCATTTTTGTTTTGTTGTTCTTCTTCTTATTTTGTTTTTTCTCTTCTTCTTCTTATTTCTTTTTTTTTTCCTTTTCTTCATCTTCCTCTTACTTTTTATTTCTTTTTTTTTTTTTTAATGTTTTCTTCATACTGTTCTTATTTCTCTTTTTCTTTCCTTTTTTTGTTCATCTTCTTCATTTACTTCGTGGGATTCTTGAAACTTTCATCTTTTTAAATCTTTTTCTTCATTCACCTCGTCGGATTGTTGAAACTGACCATAACCGATCTAACGTTGGTGTAGTCGGTCGATCGACGTCACCAACCCACCAAGAACCGACCACCATTGATCGCTTGAAACCGAATGGTCGGTTTTCGGCATCGGTTTTGGCCAAAAACCGACTCCGACCGACCACTACTCACCCCTACTGTTGGGTTCCCAGAGTGAGTAAAAATAAGGTAAAAATAGACTCTAGAACATTGTGCAAGCATACACAATCCGCATCAAGTAATAAGTATTTATCGAATCCAAGGTCTGAATTAGCTCTCACTTTATCTATTTTGTGCAACTTTTTAATGGTTTCAAAAGTAGTTAAAATGATTGATTTTTATAGAATGCTAAAGCAAAAGAAATGACAGAACAGAAAGTAAACTAATAAAGCAGACAAATTAGAAATAGGCGTTGGTCAGGATTTAGTAATTGTTTTAAAAGATGCTCTAGCAATATTATTGATCAGGCAAAACTCTTGCAGTCTTATTAGCAGGATCCTCCCGGAACTCTGGATTTTTTAGAATGTGTTTCAACTCCAATGACGCACTACCCATCAAGCACTAGGCAACTGGCTATCCCTAGCTCAGTCACTGGCGTTCACCAATACACAATAATCTAGTGTGATTAAATGCCACACACTCCCCAAATCATCCCTGAAACTAAGAAGTGATATTCATACCGGTTGGCCAGGCGGGCACAAAATATAAATATGCTCAACAAATAATCAAGATTCTCAAATCAACATATATTGCATAGAGAATTAGGCACGACAATTACATTACTCCTAACCAACACCTAATGTAACTTAGTTCATAAAGTGCATAGTAACACACGTTACAATCTGAGTAAGTGCAACCATAATTACAAGAAATTACAAGAAAATACTAATTCCCTTGGTCAAATCCGTAATTGATGGTCTTCTTGAAGTCCCCAATATTTCCTCCTCTATTCGGCTCCCAAAGATGGAAATGAGAAATGATCTCTTCCCTAAGCATGGAATGTCTTTGACTTGAACGACTCTTCCCTTTTATAGAATGAAGACAAGCTTAAATTAGGTTGACCTAGACATGTGGATGACTCTCCTTGCTCCTTAAATCCGAGAATAGCTTAACTAACTTCAGTTCACTAGAATGGCTAACGAGCTGTGACGTGGCAGTTTTGCTCCCTACTTTGTTGGATCGCAGATTTTTCTCCCTCAAGTCGCTCAGCAATATATTCTGCACAAAATAACTTCCAAAGCGTCCATTCTTCCAAATGGGTTAGAAGATGCAATAATCATCTAAAAGAAACCCTAATTTGCACAAATGACACACAAAACACTATAGAATTAAGGCCTAAATAACTCCCTTTTGGAGAGTTATCACACCCCCAAACTTGAACTATTGCGCGTCCTGAGCAATACTAACCAACCTTCCCTTAAGAATTCAAAACATCAGACAAAGCATAGCTCAATCAAAACAGATAATCCAACACTACCTTCAACCTTTACCTGAACATTCTACAAAACCAAGCTCTGCTGCAGCAAAATAATTCTTCCGGCATGGACAAATGATCACCATTTTTAACTCAATCCTAGGAACTTGCCACAACCTAGCTCTATTATCAGACACATTAAAACACATTTTTAAGGGGTTTATACTTTTGTATTTTTGTTCTTCAGACTTAAAGCAGCCCTACAGTCATAAGCTCTTAAGCATGGGATGACCCACTTTATGGTGCAGTATACCCTTGCCTCAAACTCATCACCAACCAAGCTAATTACTCATTGCTAAGCTAAAAAATCTTTAGTTATTCTATCCCTTGCTCCTCAGAATGGCGACATTTTATGATGAAGCTCACCTATGTCCTGGGAGACAGAAAAACTGTTAGATTATCATTCATCCTTCAAAACTTTTGCTCTATGAATTTTCTCAGTAAAATTTTCAACAATCAATTTTTTTCAGCAAATAATAATTTTTTCATTATTTTTCACATTTCCTAGGTTATCTTTTGATGCAAAGAAAAACTGTGGGTATCACAAATGTCCCTGGTTACTCAATAACCTAGCAAATTATCTAATGAAGGAGAGGAATGCTCGAGCAAAACAATTGGAGTAGCAAAAAGTCCCCCAAACTTGAAATATTCATTGTCCCCAATGAATTATTGCATTGAGAAATTATACCCCCAAACTTAATTTTTTCTATTTGAATTGTAAGCTAAGCGTGAGACTAGAAGTAAGCTTTAAAATAGATCACATAAGTCAACACTACCTCAGAATCTTCTCGTCGCAGCTACAACCAGGCTAGAAGAAATGCTCAAGCAAAAGGTTTCTGGAGATCAGAATACCTTGATCTAATTAAGCTTAACTAGCCTGTGCTTCAAAAATTCAGAAGAAAATTAGTTAGGTTAGAATTACTTAGTGCCATAGAACAGAAATACTATTCGAAATTTCATTAAAAATAAAAGAAAGAAATTACATCAGCAGACATATATTTTTTTTTTCGGTGATCCAGCGGCAGAAAAATTAAAAACAAGCAAAAACAAGCAAAAACAGAAAAAGATGTGATCAGAAATGCGCGAGCAACAAAAATATTTCATAAAAAAGAAATGCGAGCCCAAATTTCCTTCTTCAATCCTCCTGACCAGGATCTTCTTCTTCATCTCCTTCTCTCTCAATAGGCGGTGGCGGGATCCACGGATTCAACAGGTCATCAGGGAATATCGGGAAGGCCGGATATGGTTTAGAAAAATTTTATTGCAAGGCCCCCCTTAACGCGACATCCCTTCTCTTCACATAATTCCAGAAGGTTTGGAATTGCCTTTCAGCAAATTCCATCCTGCTGGAATGCATCTGTAATTGCTCCTACATTTGATGGATGCCGCACACCAAACCTCCTTGGCGTGCTTCCTGTGTCCTTTGAAGCCTAGCCGAGTTTGGTGTGTCGATTATTCCCTTGTCCATTAAAGTCACATCATCAGCATTCATTGGAACCCCTGCCCTTTGGCATAACATTGTTATGGTGTTAGGGAAAAACAACTTCCCTACCTTCTTCCGCCAGCACTCATAAATCTCAGTAGAAATTATTTTGCCCACATCAATACTCATCGAATGAAGAATAGCAAACACAAGCAATACCCGGTCTCGAGACACCGTTGAATCGTGATTCGTTGGCAGTAAGCGCAGCTTGATGAAGCCCATCCACGTATTGGCTTCACTCTTCAGATAAGCAGCTTGAAATGTACACTTTTCTGTCTTCGACAGTCTCCACTAAGCCCCCTCGATGCCAACTTCCCAGACAACCGCATTTAACTGGTCGTTAGATGGTGCTACCACCATCTCATTGAAACCTGCGTGCGGAAAGTCCTGGAGGTTGAATAAAGAATTTATAGCTCCTGGGCTCCAATCAACAGGTACCCCTCAGACGATAGCCTGAAATCCCTCTTGATCATCAATATTTGCATAAAACTCACGGACATCATTGGAATTGATCGGCTCCGGCTTTGCGCAGAACTGACCCCACCATGGTTCGCTATTCCAGTCCTCAAGAACAGTGGCAGATCATCCCCAAATCCTCGTTCAAACAGAAAGTCTCTTTTCAGCATCTCTATATACTTTGCTCGGGCAAGATTATTGATGAAGTGGTTGTACGGCAACCGTGGCTCCTCTGTTTCCATATCTTCAAGTTCCGGCGATGCTTCAACAATACCTTTGCCCTTGTCTTCCCTCTGTTTGGGCAAAATCTCTTTCTCAGCCTTTTTCTCTGCTTCCTCTCTTGCTTTGTCTTTGGCTTCCTTTTTCTCTTGTTCTTCTCGTTCTGCATTCTCTTCTCAGAATCAGTTGTCGGCGGGGAAGGAGTATTAGTCCGGACCACTTTGACTCGGCCAGCTTTTTGCTTCCGACAGCGACGACGGGGCACTTCCGGCATAATAACCTCAACGCGAGCCTCTTGCTCTTGCACCTCCTGCTCATTGCCTGTTTCTTGCACGTCTTCCGTCTGTTTTTCTTGAACTTGTTACGGATTCCCGACTGTCAGTTCAGTCTGTTCAGGGTTTTGTTCCTTAGGATCCTTCGGATTCTCTTCCTCGACCACCTCAGCAGCAATCTCTTCTACTACCTTTTGCACTACTTCTTCGACTTCAACCCTCTGTTGTCTTTTTCTTCTTTTAGCTTCCTTTTCCTTCGGCGTTTTCTTTTTCTTTGCTTTCGTCTTTTGTACCTCAGGGGTAACTGGTATCTCTTCTACCTCATTGTCTATTTCCTTTCTTCCTCTCGTTTTCGCCATCGCGGACTCAAAGGATTTTACAGTAAACAGAAGCAAAAGGAAAAAACAAGAATGGCAAGGGAAGAAAGCCAGAAGATGAAGTAAAAAGAAACTTACTGAAAGCTTTGAATAAATAGGGTTCCAGCAAATAAAATCATAACCGAAAGATTTTTGCCCCTCATTAAATAAAATTACCGTTCAAATCTCATGCAATCGGAAAAATTAAATCCATCAAACGGTAACATCTGAAGTTCAAACGACCCATGGTAAATGCTGGTGTGCTGTCTAAAGGCTAAACCATTGGATTTCCCCTGCGCGACACGTAACAACATCAGACTTCCCATGCAATTTACCTGCCCACAGAAAATTCAAATCCAAACGGTAAAAATAATTAATCCACAACGAAACCCTTTCTATTCGGACGAAATACTTGATTTGGCCATAAAATTGCCGCAACAACCTTCTGAGCAAAGATTATCTTCTAGAAGAATCTTGGATACGGAAGAATTCAAATAAAAATCAAATCAGGAAATTTAAATTATCCGCCTAAACAAATCTCTTTTATTTTTACTCGAAGCCGAATAAATCAGAAAAAAAAGCTTTATTAAAACCTACACGAAAATTAAAATAACCGAAAATACAAACTAAATTAGAATCTAAACTAATAATAAGATTAAATTAAATACAAACTAAACTGGCAATAATAAAAATACACAGAAAATAAAATCAACCTAACAAAATAACAATGAATTTAAAATAAATCAGATAAGATTCAAACAAACCAAATCGAACTCAAAATAATTAGAATTTAGAAAAATCAGCGAGAATAAAATCAAAACAAACACTGGGAGCCGAAAATATTGCTCTGTAAAATGCTCCCGCAAAACTCATGTTCTCTCATTCATCAACCAACTTTAGGAAAGGATATTTCGACTGGAACTCCTCACCCCAATAATGTTTCACACGCTGTCCATTAACTTTGAACACTCTCCCATCTTTTTCATCCTGCAAAGTGATTGCTCCATGGGGAAAAACTTCCATCACAACAAATGGACCGGACCACTTGGATTTTAGTTTCCCAGGAAACAATTTTAATCTAGAGTTATAAAGCAAAACCCTCTGACCTTTGACAAACTCTTTAGGCTTAATCCTCTTGTCATGCCATAGCTTAGTCTTTTCTTTATACATTTTCGCATTTTCATAAGAAAATTGACGAAACCAATCTAATTCATTAAGCTGGAGCATTCTTACTGCTCCTGCACGACTCAGATCAAAATTTAATTTTTTCAAAGCCCAAAATGTTTTATGCTCGAGCTCTAATGGTAAATGACAAGCTTTCCCATATACTAACCTATAGGGAGACATACCTAGAGGAGTCTTATAGGCTGTCCTATAAGCTCAAAGAGCCTCATCCAACCTAAAAGACCAATCCTTCCTAGATTGATGAACTACTTTTTCTAGAATAGATTTGATTTCTCTATTGCTTATCTCAGCTTGACCATTTGCCTGTGGGTGATATGGGGTAGCTATCCTATGCTTAATTCCATACTTAGCTAAAAGCTTAGTTAAGACATTATTAACAAAATGTGTACCCTTATCACTCACTAGAGCTCTAGGTGTCCCAAACCGCGCAAAAATGTGCGATTTGAGAAACTTTGACACTGTCTTGGCATCATTCTGATGGCATGCGATGGCCTCCACCCACTTGGACACATAATCAACTGCCAATAAGATAAACATATTGCCATTAGAAGGGGGAAATGGCCCCATAAAATCAATACCCCACACATCGAATAATTCCAATTCTAAAATGTAAGTAAGAGGGATTTCATCTCTAGGCCCTAAATTTCCTCTCCTTTGGCAAGCATCACATTGCTTGTAGAACCAATGGACATCCTTAAATAAGGAAGGCCAGAAGAATCTACAATGCAAAATCCTCATAGCTGTCCTCTGACCGCTGAAATGGCCTCCATACGGCGAAGAGTGACATTGCTCCAGGATTTCTTTTGCTTCATCACCTGAAACACATCTACGAATAATACCATCAGAGCATTGTTTATACATAAATGGCTCATCCCAATAGAAAAATTTCGATCATGCTTAAACTTTTTCATCTGCCTCCAATCCATATCAATAGGAGTGACTCCCTTTACCAAAAGTTGGCAATATCAGCATACCAAGGAATATCCTTGACTACCTTTACCTCAATAGCAAAGAGCTGTTCATCTGGAAAAGAATCTGAAATGATAGATTGCTTTAGCAAAGATGATGTTGGATCAAGACGAGATAAATGATCTGCAATGACGACATTCTCTGATCCCTTCTTGTCCTTTATCTCCAAGTCAAATTCCTGCAATAATAAAACCAACGAATTAGTCTAGGCTTTGCATATTTCTTAGACATTAAGTACCTTATTGCTGCATGATCCGTGAAAACTGTGACTTTGGATCCAACCAAATATGGACGAAAATTCTCAAAGGCAAACACAACTGCTAACAACTCCTTTTCAGTAGTTGTGTAGTTGATTTGTGCCTCATTTAAAACCCTGCTTGCATAATAGATAGGATGGATAAATTTGCCCTGCTTTTGCCCCAGCATGGCACCCACTGCAACACCACTTGCATCACACATTACCTCAAATGGTAAACTCCAATCAGGTGCACACAGAATGGGTGTTGAGATCAAAGCAATCTTTAAAGTTTCAAAAGCCTTCCTACAATCTGCATTAAAGTAAAAAACATGATCAGTGCACAATAAGTTACAAAGAGGTTTACTAATTTTGGAAAAATCCTTTATGAACCTTCTATAAAATCCAGCATGACCTAAAAAACTCCGAATCCCTTTAACTGAACTCGGTGGTTCTAATATCTCAATAACCTCTATTTTTGCTTGATCAACTTCTAGACCTTTCTTTGAAATTTTATAACCTAACACAATGCCCTCCTTCACCATGAAGTGACATTTCTCCCAATTAAGAACTAGATGGGTATCCTCACATCTCTTTAACACCTTTCCTAAGTTATCCAAACAACTTTGAAAAGACCCTCCAAAGACTGAAAAATCGTCCATAAATACCTCAACAGTGGACTCAATCATATCAGAAAAATTTGCTAACACACACCTCTGAAATGTTGCTGGAGCATTGCAAAGGCCAAAAGGCATTCGCCTAAAAGCAAACGTCCCAAAAGGGCAGGTGAAAGTGGTTTTTTCCTGATCCTCAAGAGCAATGGTAATCTGGTTATACCTAGAATAACCATCTAAGAAACAGTAGTAGGCCTGACCAGCCAATCTATCCAACATTTGGTCAATAAATGGTAGAGGGAAGTGGTCCTTACTGGTGGTTTTATTAAGCCTCCTGTAATCCATGCAAACCCTCTAGCCAGTCACTGTCCTGGTTGGGATCAACTCATTGTCTTTATTACTTACCACCGTGACACCTCCTTTCTTAGGAACACATTGGACAGGGCTTACCCAATTGCTATATGCAATTGGATAAATAACGCCAGCATCCAACCATTTAATCACCTCCTTTTTAACAACCTCTTTCATTGCAGGGTTAAGCCTTCTTTGTTGCTCAATAATTCTAAAGGATCCCTCCTCTAGAGTGATTTTATGCCTACAGAACGATGGGCTAATTCCCTGAATGTCAGCCAATGTCCAACCTATTGCCTTGCGATATTGCTGCAGCAATTTTATTAAGGTCTCTTCATCCTCCGGCATTAAATCTGATGCAACAATAATGGGCAATGTCTCACCTTCCCCAAGATACACATACTTTAGATGATCCGGCAAGGGCTTCAAATCTAAAGTGGGTGCCTCAATCAGGGATGACTTAATAGGAGTAGCTTTCCTTTCATCCAAATCTAAAGATTCAAAAACATCCTCACACCTAAACACTTCTTTTTCATTTTTTCTTTCTAAGAAACAAACTTCTAAATCCTCTACACTAACCTCTCCGTGATCTTCCAAATGCTTGTTTGCCGAATCCTGCATTGCTGTCTCAACAATTGTGTTATCCAGAATCCTAATGAAAGAACAATCTTCCACTTCGTCTGGATACTTCATGGCCTTAAAAACATTAAACTTTACTTCCTCATTATAAACCCTCATTGTTAATTCCCCTTTTTGAACATCTATCAATGCCCTACCAGTAGCCAAAAATGGACGACCAAGAATAATTGGGACATCTTTATCTACCTCATAATCTAAGATAATAAAATCAACAGGAAATATGAATTTATCTACCTTCACTAAAACATCCTCAATTTTACCCTCAGGATAAGTGATAGACCTATCATCTAATTGGAGTGTGACTGTGGTAGGCCTAGCTTCACCAATACCTAACTTTCGATACCCCGAAAGAGGCATAAGGTTAATGCTTGCACCTAACTCACAAAGTGCTCTACCTAACTCTTTTCCACCTATTGACACAGGAATAGTAAATGATCCTGGATCCTTAGCTTTGGTTGGTAGCCCATTCTTAAGAATAGCACTACATTCCTCAGTAAGAGATACAATTTCAAACTCACCTAACCTCTTCTTTTTAGTTAAAATATCCTTAAGAAATTTAGCATAATTAGGCATTTGCTTTATAGCTTCTACTAAAGGGATATTTATATGCAATTGCTTAAGAATCTCTAAAAACTTCCTAAATTGACCATCCTGATTCTTAGGCCTTTGCCTTTGTGGAAAAGGTAGAGGTGGTACATAAGGTGGGGGCGGCACATGATGACATGCAGAAATGTCATCATTTTCCTATTAATTTTAGCTAGTTTTGTGCATGAATTGTGAGCTTTAATGTATTTTTATGTTGATTTTGTAGAAAACCTAGTTCGAGAAGCAAAACCAAAAATTTTACCAATTTTGGGTATAAAAAGAAGACTTTGGGCCATAAAAGAAGAAAGGAAAAGAAGATATTTGAAGTGGAGGCCCAAAAGGCCCAAAGAAAGAAGAAAGGAGGCCAAAATCCGCGAATGGGGCTTCTAGAAGGCCTAGCATCGTGACGTTAGGGCCAGAGCGTCTCGACGCTAGGCAATCAGCAAAGATCATTCTGGAACAGCGTAGCGTCGTGACGCTGCACCAACTTGTGCAGCAAGAAAGGCTGACGTCACAGCGTCGCGACGCTGTGACGTAGCGTCTCGACGCTGTGCGTCTTGGGCAGCAAGTCATCTCCGTTTCTGCTCCTATAAATAGCTCCCTTTCCTTTGGTTGTAATCATCCCATTTTGGGGAGCTCTCCCCTAGCTCAATAGAGAAAAAAAGTGAGAAGAATTGTGAGGAAAAAGGTGGAATAGATCGAGATTCCAAGGCTCGAGAATCGATATGATCGTGACGGGAGCTTGGGATCAAAACCACGGTTATTTCTATCTTATGTCTTTGTAATTTCTTATTTTAGATTGAGTTAGGACCATGGATCAAGATCATTTTGGTAAGATTATTTCCATTTGTGAGTAGATCTTGAGACCTAGGGTCGTTATTCTAGTTAATTGGATATTGTAGCACAATTACTTGGATTATGTAATGAATTTCTTCATATTTCATCTATGCAATTCTTGCTTAATGCTTTTAATCTCTTGATCACAGATTAATCGATTTGTTGGTCTAAATTGATACGCGACAGAGAGAAGTTAGATTAGATCCAAATTGCATGGCTAACGATTGCTTGGAGCACGAGAGTGAAATAGAATTGTTAGAAATTGATAATGAAGTTGCTTAATGCCATACTATGATTAACTAAGGAGATGGACACATAAATTAGTTATGTTAGTATGAGATGTGGAGGAGCTTGAAAGAGAAATTCGCTTATAATTACTTCTAGATTTATGAAAATGAAGATTATTAGTTACATGCATCCATGTAATTGAACTACATATCCAAAAAGCTAGTTAACACCCTAGGTCAAGTTCCCTTAATAGGATATTTCCAATTTTTTTGTTGCATGTTTCTTTTTATTAGTTTCTTTAATTTTTCGCTTTATCATTCGAGTTGGAATTCTAAATAAAATTCTGATGGTTCTTGGTACTTAATGGATATAATTCAAATTCCCTGAGGATTCGATACTCGGTATTGTCTACCGTTTTATATTACTTGCGGCCCGTGCACTTTGCGGTCATCAAGTTTTTGGAGCCGTTGCCGGGGATTTTGTAATTTTCCCCTTTAATATTGAGAATTAAGTGTTTGATTTTAATTTAGAAATTTTATTTTTGCATTTTAAATTTTAGTTTAAAAAGTTGTGAAAAATTTTGTGGAGCTATAAGGTGGAAAATCTGTTCTTTGAGATTTAATCATGGCAGATCAAGAAGACAAAGCAATCAGGGATTATTTCTTGCCTGAATTACCGTTGAACTACTATGGGATAGCATATGAGCCGATCGTTGCTGAAAATTTTGAGCTCAAAGCTAGTCTCATTCAATTGGTAAGAGAAAGTGCTTTCAAAGGCCATCCATCAGAGGATCCTCATAATCACCTTAGATTATTTTTGGATATCTGTGGAACAGTAAAGATAGGTGGAGTGAGCCCTGATTCTATTCGCTTGAAATTATTTCCATTTTCTTTGCAAGATAGGGCTAGAGATTGGTTAGATTCTTTGACACCAATTAATATTTTAAGTTGGAATGATTTAGTCAAAGCCTTCCTTACAAAAATTTTTCCATTAGCCAGAATAACAAAGCTTAGGACTGAAATAGGAATGTTTGAACAAATAGAGGAAGAGCAATTATATGAGGCTTGGGAAAGATATAACGACATGTTAAGGAAGTGCCCACAACATGGGTACCCAGACTGGTTTCAAGTACAACTTTTTTATAAAGGGTTGAGTCGAGACTTTAAAACAATTCTTGACACAGAGGCGGGAGGAAACTTCTTAGCCAAAACTGTCAAGGACGCTCGAGCCCTAGTAGAAGAGTTAGCCTTGACAAGTTATCAATGGCCGTTTGAGCAGCCAGAGCCCAAACCAAAGGAGGAACCATGTAAGACCGAAGAGCTGAAATCTTTAAGATTGCAAGTCGAAGCTTTAACCAAGGCTCTAAACAAGCTCTCAGAATAAGAAATTTCAAGTTTGCCTAAAGTTGAATTAAAAATGGAGTCTCAACCTGAGGGAGTTGTTCATCAAGAGAAAAAGAACCCTTTGGAAGACGTCAAGAATTTGATGCAAGCCATAGTAGAACGAGATCTTGTCATTAGTAAAATGGAAGCAAAACTTGATCAAATGATGAACCAAATTCAGCAAGAAAAGTTATCTAATGTCGTCGCCATGGACACACAAGAACAATGCCTGGCCATAATTCTGAGAAGTGGAAAGCAGGAAGAAGAGAGAAAAGAAGTCAAACAGACCAGCACTAGGAGCATACTGGATGAAGATGATGATCAAACCACAAAAGAGGAGGAGACAGCACAACCAGTACCACTTGAAAAGACGTTTCATGAGTTCGTGGACCACTCCAGTGGATATTGCATGGTACCTCACACCCCACTACCCGAGGAGACTTTGATTGAAAGATTCTACGAAAGGTTAAAGATGCTAGATTTAGTTAGTGGTGGTGATGTGCTTGGTACGACACCCAATGAGGCATGGGAGATCAGTACAAACCTGACAGAAAACACTCGGTTCCATGCCACTTCCCATGAGGAGCTAGAATGCCAGATTTCAGAACAGCAGCAGGAAGGTAAGCTTAAAGAAAATTCCATCGAGGTCAGTGAGCTTGAACTTAATTCTCCCTATTATTATGAGCCTAGTTCATGTAGTATCTCATGCAAGTTAGGAGAATTGGAGATTGAGAAAAATTCATATCATTCCATGCCTAGTTCTTTTTCTCCTAAGAATTATAACTCTGAAATGCATGATTTAGGTTTAGTAATTTCAGTACCTGACTCCCTTGCTATTATGCTTAGATGGAATTTGAATAATATGATTAGAAAAGTTGAGGATTACTTGATAAAAATTTCTTATGCTGTGCACCCTGTGTGCAAGTTGAGTTGTTTGTGCAGGAATTGATAAAGAAGAAGAAGAAAGATCCTCTGAGGATCAAAGAAGTGGACTTCGGTTGAAAAACGGCGAATCTCGTCTAGCTCAGGACGTTAAACAAGCTCTTCTTGGGAGGCAACCCCAGCTTTTAAAGTTTTTTGTAGATTTCATTTTAGTTTTTGCGTTGATCCTAATGCTCCCTTGAGATCGATCCTTATGCAGGAAGCTCGTGAATTCATGCCTGGCTTCTCATTTTCTCTTTGGCCGAAAATTCAAGATGATTCAGATTCTCTCGCTTTTTCAGGGCAGTATCGATCTCTCTTTATATTTACATTGGGGACAATGTATATTTTAAGTTTGGGGGGGAGATTTGCTCTGCTTAGGTTTTGCGTAAGTAATGCTTATGATGATTAAACGCATGTTGATGATGATGACGTCTGCTGATTTGCTTTTAGCCATGATTCTCTCTTATTGTTGCAAATTTGAAAGCATGTCTAAATTCAAGAAAATTTAAATTTTTTTCTTTGATTCCCTTGCAAAGTATGATGATTCACTTGTTTTATTATGATTTTGAAAGCCTAGATGAAAGTTATATGCTTTAGAAGTTCGTTGTCACTCCGATAGGTGTAAAGTTTGTCTAGATAGCGTTCTTGCATAATAGTAAGTAATACTGAGCTTTGGGAAAAAGAAATGCTCATCTAAAAAAGAAAAGAAAAAAAAATGCTCCACTTTCTTGAGAGCGTTAGTAACTAGGGGCATTCATGACACCCATCATTTGCCTTTGCATGAAAGCGCTGGAAAGAAATGAGCATGCCTCGACAACCTGAAAGATGAGGTGCTAGTAGTTGGATGCTTTCATCACCAATGTTGGCAAGCCAGAACGAAGGCGTTATATCTAAAAGGATTCTCATTAAAAAAAAAAAAAGAGCGAGCTTTTGTGCCAGTGTAGGGGGAAGATGAATGGAGGAGTGTATAAATGATTCTGGGCTAGTAAAAATTATGATGAGGCAAATGATGATTCGTTTTTGCAAGGGAGGATAGGATTAGATTTTAAACTTCTTGATGCTTGTTCATGCTTACTTATTTGTTTCAATAGTTTGCATTCATGGCTAGAAGCATTGAGGATAGAGTTGTTAGCATGCAAGTTATGATTCATATGCATTACTTTATTTTGCTCGGGACTAGCAAAACTTTAAGTTTGGGGGTGTGTTGACATGCAGAAATGTCATCATTTTCCTATTAATTTTAGCTAGTTTTGTGCATGAATTGTGAGCTTTAATGTATTTTTATGTTGATTTTGTAGAAAACCGAGTTCGAGAAGCAAAACCAAGAATTTTACCAATTTTGGGTATAAAAAAAGACTTTGGGCCATAAAAGAAGAAAGGAAAAGAAGATATTTGAAGTGGAGGCCCAAAAAGCCCAAAAGAAAGAAGAAAGGAGGCCAAAATCCGCGAATGGGGCTTTTAGAAGGCCTAGCGTCGCGACGCTAGGGCCAGAGCGTCTCGACGTTAGGCAATCAGCAAAGATCATTCTGGAATCGCGACAGCGTCGCGACGCTGTCTGCGTAGCGTCACGATGCTGCGCCAACTTGTGAGGCAAGAAAGGCTGATGTCACAGCGTCGCGACGCTGTGACGTAGCGTCTCGACGCTGTGCGTCTTGGGCAGCAAGTCATCTCCGTTTCTGCTCCTATAAAGAGCCCTCTTTCCTTTGGTTGTAATCATCCCATTTTGGGGAGCTCTCCCCTAGCTCAATAGAGAGAAAAGGTGAGAAGAATTGTGAGGAAAAAGGTGGAATTGATTGAGATTCCAAGGCTCGTGAATCAATATGATCGTGACGGGAGCTTGGGATCAAAACCACGATTATTTCTATCTTATGTCTTTGTAATTTCTTATTTTAGATTGAGTTAAGACCATGGATCAAGATCATTTTGGCAAGATTATTTCCATTTGTGAGTAGATCTTGAGACCTAGGGTCGTTATTCTAGTTAATTGGATATTGTAGCACAATTACTTGGATTATGTAATGAATTTCTTCATATTTCATCTATGCAATTCTTGCTTAATGCTTTTAATCTCTTGATCACGGATTAATCGATTTGTTGGTCTAAATTGATATTCGACAGAGAGAAGTTAGATTAGATCCAAATTGCATGGCTAACGATTGCTTGGAGCACGAGAGTGAAAGAGAATTGTTAGAATTTGATAATGAAGTTGCTTAATGCCATACTATGATTAACTAAGGAGATGGACACATAAATTAGTTATGTTAGTATGAGATGTGGAGGAGCTTGAAAGAGAAATCCGCTTATAATTACTTCTCGATTTATGAAATTGAAGATTATTAGTTACATGCATCCATGTAATTGAGCTACATATCCAAAAAGCTAGTTAACACCCTAGGTCAAGTTCCCTTAATAGAATATTTCCAAATTTTTTGTTGCATGTTTCTTTTTATTAGTTTCTTTAATTTTTCGCTTTATCATTCGAGTTGGAATTCTAAATAAAATTGAACATGATGGTTCTTGGTATTTAATGGATATAATTCAAATTCCCTGAGGAGTCGATACTCGGTATTACCTACCGTTTTATATTACTTGCGGCCCGTGCACTTTGCCCGTGCACTTGGTTCACCACTGCAGCAGGCTCCACAGCTGGCGGCTGCTGATGACTAACCACTGTTACATTTTTAAGAGCGTTAGCTAACATTGCAATATCAGCCCTAATGGTAGACACACCATCAATCTCTAACACACTCTGAACTTTTTTATTTGAGCCTCTAACATCTGTCCATTGACAACTATTAGTTGATATTCTTTCTAAAATTTCATGGGCTTCATTAAAAGTCTTTGCCGAAAGGGCCCCTTCAGTCGAAGCATCAACCATACCTTGGGTTACTCCATTTAACCCATTGTAAAATGTTTCCATTTGGATACAATGAGGTAAACCATGGTGGGGACACTTTCGCAAAAGCTCCTTAAACCTCTCCCAAGTCTCACTGAAAGTTTCATCTTCAAGTTGCCTAAACCCTACTATTTCACTCCTTAATTTAGCATTCCTAGTTGGTGGAAAATATTTACTAAGAAATTTTTCCGCTAACTCATTCCATGTTCTAATTGATCCTGGAGCAAAAGAATTTAACCACACCTTTGCTCCATCTCTAAGAGAATACGGGAACAAAGTTAATCAAAGGACATCTCTAGACACTCCCTAAATTACAAAAGAATCACTAACTCCTAGAAAAGACTTAAGATGTAAATGAGGGTCTTCAGATGACAAACCATGGAACTGACCCACAGTTTGCAACATCTGAAACATTACCGGTTTCATTTCCAAATTTGCTGCCTCAATTTGAGGACGTGCAATTCCTGGATTTAACTCATCAAACATTGGAAAAGCATACGCTCGAATGGCTCTGGCCCTATCGTTTGCTACCAAGATAGAATTCTCAGCCTGATTATTTTGTTGTTCATTTTGCTTCAGCGGTGGATTTTGTTGCAGTAAACGATTCTGTTGGGGGTTCACTGGATTTTCTGGACCCTGCGGGAGACGCGACACGTCTGCCATTGGATTTTGGTTTATACGCTGCTCTCTTCTTCTTCTCCTGAATGTCCTCTCGATTTCTGGATCAAGCTCGAACCTTACCCCAGGCAGATCGCTCATGCACCAAATTCACACCTGCAAAAACAAAAGAAACAATCAAAAAGTTCTAGTACCAAACCACTAAAACACATACACAAAACAGATAAGATAAAAACTTATTCAAGTCCCCGGCAACGGCGCCAAAAACTTTTTGGGTTCCCAGAGTGAGTAAAAATAAGGTAAAAATAGACTCTAGAACATTGTGCAAGCATACACAATCCGCAGCAAGTAATAAGTATCCGAATCCAAGGTCTTAATTAGCTCTCAATTTATCTATTTTGTGCAACTTTTTAATGGTTTCAAAAGTAGTTAAAATGATTGATTTTTATAGAATGCTGGAGCAAAAGAAATGACAGAACATAAAGTAAACAAATAAAGCAGACATATTAGAAACAGGTGTTGGTCAGGATTTAGTAATTGTTTTAAAAGATGCTCTAGCAATATTATTGATCAGGCAAAACTCTTGCAGTCTTATTAGCAGGATCCTCCCGGAACTTTGGATTTTTTAGAATGTGTTTCAACTCCAATGACGCACTACCGATCAAGCACTAGGCAACTGGCTATCCCTAGCTCAGTCACTGGCGTTCACCAATACACAATGATCTAGTGTGACTAAATGCCACACACTCCCCAAATCATCCCTGAAACTAAGAAGTGATATTCATACCAGCTGGCCAGGCGGGCACAAAATATAAATATGCTCAACAAATAATCAAGATGCTCAAATCAACATATATTGCATAGAGAATTAGGCACGACAATTACATTACTCCTAACCAACACCTAAAGTAACTTAGTTCATAAAGTGCATAGTAACACACGTTACAATCTGAGTAAGTGCATCCATAATTACAAGAAATTACAAGAAAATACTAATTCCCTTGGTCAAATCCGTAATTGATGGTCTTCTTGAAGTCCCCAATCTTTCCTCCTCTATTCGGCTCCCAAAGATGGAAATGAGAAATGATCTCTTCCCTAAGCATGGAATGTCTTTGACTTGAACGACTCTTCCCTTTTATAGAATGAAGACAAGCTTAAATTAGGTTGACCTAGACACGTGGATGGCTCTCCTTGCTCCTTGAATCCGAGAATAGCTTAACTAACTTCAGTTCACTAGAATGGCTAACGAGCTGTGACGTGGCAGTTTTGCTCCCCACTTTGCTGGATCACAGATTTTGCTCCCTCAAGTCGCTCACCAATATAGTGTGCACAAAATAACTTCCAAAGGATCCATTCTTCCAAATGGGTTAGAACATGCAATAATCATCTAAAAGCAACCCTAATTAGCGCAAATGACACACAAAACACTATAGAATTAAGCCTAAATAACTCCCTTTTGGAGAGTTATCACCTACCCTTTAGGCTGTATCTTGAACAGTGATCCCTGTATGTCCCCACATACTAGTTCAAGCCTCATACTAACAGCCTAGGATGTTTAGTTTATATGATTAGGGTTATTAAGACAAGATTACACAATACAAACAAAATAAATGAATAATACATAATTTTATTAATGTTCGGTCAAATGTTACATTTATTATCTACGAGTTTTAGGGCATAAAACCCAACACGAAGTATGGTGGACGCCGCTAGTGGAGGAGCACTAGTCAACAAGACACCAGCTGAGGCTAGACAGCTAATTTCGAGTATGGCTGAGAACTCTCAGCAATTCGGGACGAGAGGGCCCATCGCAGTTGTGCAAGCCGCCAAAAAAAGCGAGGTAAGCGAAATGCGTTTTGAAATGAGTGAATTAAATAAACTTGTTTGCTCTTTGTGTTCAGGACAGGTGCAGGCAAAAGCCTGTGGACTTTGCTCGATGACTAGCCATACTACCGATGCCTATCCTGAGATCCAAGACAATGGAGAGGTGAATGCTGTTGGTGGATTCAATGGAAATCAAAGGCAGTACAACCCATACAGCAATACGTACAACCCAGGATGGAGAGACCATCCAAATTTTAGCTATGGAACCGATAGAGGCCGCTGATGTTCAAGTAAAATCAAGCTTCCACCTCCTCAACTTCAGATACGTCTTTTTATGAGGAATTAAAGAAACTTACTGACAGCTCTTTGCAGTTCCAACAAGAGACCAGGAATGCCATCCAAAATTTGGGAAACCAAATCACCCAGTTGGCAACCCAAGTCAGTAAGATGCATAATAAAAGTTCTGGTAAGTTGCCTGCCCAACCTGAAGTAAATCCTAAGGGAAATGTGAGCGCAATGTGGAGTGGAGTAGCCACACCTGATTGTCCCCCAAGATTCCCTGCTGTTTCTGAAAAATTTTCTGTTTCTTCTGGCAAATTTTCTTCTTTAAATTTAAATGATAAAGATTCTTTTCTTACTTCACCTGTGAACTTCACTGAACCTGCTACTCCAAGTGTGCAGGACGATATAGATATTTTTAGGCGAGTCAAGGTGAATATTCCATTGCTTGAGGCAATCTTGAAAATCCCAGCCTATGCTGAGTTCCTAAAAACTCGATATGAAGGTAAGGAAAGGTCCTCAGGTAAAGAAGAGGCCCCAAAGTTATTAAAACAACAATTTTCCAAAAACAATGTATTCTGGACCTGTGGAGAGAAACCACCATAAGAAGAAATAGAGGAGAGCGTGGTCGCGCAAACGACCTTAAACATTTGCAATCTATAATTTTACTGCTTTTTGTCTTTTCAATTCTTAGATAGGTTTATTTTTATTAGTTGCTTTTATGCTTGTTTTCTTGTTTTTTTGTCTTTTAGGAATGGCAGTACCAAAGCGATGCCTCTATGTTTGTAGGCAAACGTGATTCACCACCCATGAGCACAAAATTCAGGGAAGTTCAATTCTTTTCTTTTACATTGTCTTATTCTTCATGATTTATTACATTGAGGGCAATGTAAACTTTAGGTTGGGGTGGGGGATTTACTTTATATTCCTGTTGGGCCTTGAGCATCTGAGCGTCAGGCCAGCGTTTGTGCTTAATGAATGCCTTGCATGCTTGTTGTGTATATACTTGGTTAAGTGATAATGATTTCCTAGGATTGACTCAATTTTTTTTTGAAAATTTATAGCTTTCGATGAGTTGTGACCATGAGTTCTCAAAAAAGGAGCCTTTTTAAAACTTTTCTTGGATATGTCTTGCACATGTTCGGTGTCTTTCTTGCTTTAAAGTAGGACTTGAATGCTTAGGAGCGAGTTACTTAGCTCATATTCTTGTTGTCACCTCGATAGGTGTAAGGTTAAGCGAGTAAGTCTAATTTTTTTGCAAAATAGTGTGTGGAGTCTTGCCTAGGAGAGAAAAAGAAAATATGCCTGCTAAAAAAAGAGTGGAAAAATAAGTCAGTGAGCGAGAGCCAAAAGAAAAATCATTTGCTCGTCTTTCTTATTTTTATTTTGAGAAAAAGCATCCTTGCATTGCATTGAGCGCTTAGGGGTAAAAAGAGCTACCTACAGTGTGACCAGTTAGGCCAACCAAGGGTTAAACTGGGGTTATGGGTCCCTGCATTGTAGTGTGAAAGCTAGTGCCCCATCCAAAAAGAAATGCAAAAAGAAAAAAAAAAAGAAAAAGAAAAGCAAAAGAAAAAGAAGAGAGAAAAAGAAAAAGGAATTCCTTGTTCAGGCACCTGGGCAAAGAGGAAGCAACCTAGTTTGTTCCATTTGGGCCTTTTAGCAAGACCTTAGTGCCAGTGTAGGAGGAAGATAGGATGAGAGTCAAGTAAATCAATCCCGGGCTAGTAAAGTCTTCTTTAGGTTGGATGGAGCTCTCTTGTGCAAGATTATCTTCGAAAAATTTTGATTTGTCTCTCTTGCGAATGTCTCTTGATTGTTGTAGTTTTTGGGATATTTGAGTCTTGAGGATTAAGTCGCTTTTCAATTATATGCACAACATCTTCTTCTTTGGTTTGTGTGTGCCTTGCTCGAGGACTAGCAAGATTTAGGTTGGGGGTATTTGATAGGACCTAAATAGTCCTATTTTATCACCTCTAATCTAAGCTTGTTAGAGTAATTTTATGCTTTACTTGTCTTATTTACAGGATCTTTGAGCTTAGGAAATGTCAGGAGCCAATCACGCTAAATTGGTGTTAATTCGGGCCAATTATGGAGTTTTGGAGCCATCTTGGTGTCTTGGACAACGAGCAGGTGAAAAGACCCAAATGTATTGAAGCAGGTCTGAAGAACGACACCAAGAGTCGAAGATTGAAGCCCCATACCAAGATGAAGCAAGACAAGGCCAAGAAGAAAATCAGTATGCACGGATTAGGGATGGCGTCTCGACGCTGCCCCTGGCGTCTCGACGCCGACGCGAATTTGAGAAGGAGTGTAAAGTTCGTGGCGTCTCGACGCTGCCCTTGGTGTCTCGACGCTGCGACGTTTTCTATAAATAATAGGTCTCGGTTTAGTCCGCTGTTAGGTTAGAAATTTTGTCCCTTTACGATTTCTTTCGTTTCTTTTACTTTCCAGAATCTGTGTAGACCTTTTTAGGTCATATTCCATGTATTCTTTCATGCTTATTTACGTTTTTGCTTTGTTTATGAGTAGCTAAACGCATCTATATCATTGGATTGGGATTATGCCTTGATTGCTATTGAATTTGGCTAAGTTTTCTGGTGTTTTAAATACTGTTCTTGCTGCGTTTCTATTAAGTTTTGCATGTTATCCTGTTTAAACCAATACATGAGACTAGTCTATTAGGATTGACGACCCTATGCGATTACCGCTTGTGTATTCTATCAGTTATTTTTAGATAGCCACCAGGCTGAGGCAAGCCACTCTCTACGTGAGACGACCCTTGATAGGCCTAGGATGCATGTTAAAGGTTGTATGAATTAGATTTAAATTGAATTTAAATTTAGTTAATACAATTCCGGACCCACGATCCCAAAGCGGCTAGTTTAAGTCGGTGATTGTGAAATCACTTATTCTAGATTAGTTAGATATAATTTAGTGACCGTTGCGAGGTCTCGGATGGTTGCTACTTTATGTTTGAGGGGTGGCGGTCGATAAAGATAAAAATTGAGTAATCTTGTTAATTGCAGAATTCACAGTTAACGGGTTAATTAACACAGGTTAGTGTAGGGAGGTCCTCCGAGTAACCAAGAAGCCAACCGGACTAATAAAGATCGACATAGAATAATTATTAGAGAAAACTAGAAAGCCAAGTGAAATAGCAGTCAGACATAAGAAATCCCAATCCAGCGATCCCTTTCATGATATTGATTTTTGTCTTATTTCTCATTTGCATGCCTTATTTCGTTTCCTTTACATTCAACATTTATTTTTGCTTTGTCCTACTTTCCAAAACCCCCCATGTTTTATAAGCACAAAATTCTGCATCTATTAGCTCCCCTTCCCTGGCCCGAGAGGGATTTTTGTTTAATGGTTGGAACATAAACAAATTGTTCATTAGAGGAGCACTGGTACTTAAGTGAAGGATTGGAATTCCTAAATTTCCAGCGGAAGCATATAGGACCGATTCGTATTTTAATTAAGTTTTCTAAAATACCAATACATTGGTAAACCATACAGAACGATTCTATATATAAATTAAGCTAAGCATGCATTAGATCTAAATCTAATAATTAAAAGAATGAAATACTTACTTGTTGAAGACTTTCTTCAATGAACTCCCACCAAGAACAATATGATCACAGTAGGGACACTACCACCGAGATCTTCCACTACTATATCTCTGGGACTAGGAACCAAGTTGTGGGACTTGGTGTTCTTGAATTTTGGGGAAAAACAATTTCACTAGAATGTTGTGAAATTCCAAGAGAGAAATTTTTCTTGAGAGCAAAGTCTTGTGTTATGAGTTCTCTCAATTGGGAAGACATTATGTCCTTTATATAGAGTGTCATATCTCTTTCCTATTCATAATAGGTTAGGGATATATTTAATTAATTAATAATTAATTACTCTTCCCAATTCTAATAGGATGGGGAATCATTTAATCAATTAATTAAATCAATAATTAAATCAAATTTAATTAATTTCATTTAAATCATATTTAAATGAATATCTCCCACATAACCTATAGTTTTTAATTATATCAAATTTTAATTAAATAAAATAAATAATTAATTCTCCAATTAATTAATTACTAATTTAAATATCTCATATATAAAATAATTAATTAATTCTCTCAATTAATAAAGTTTAATCTTAAATTAAACTTTATATTATAATGTGTAACAACCCAACTTCTTACAAGAGTCTATTCGGGACCGTTACTACATGCATGTTATGGAGGCCTTTAAAATAAAATATTTTATAAGCATAAACTCACATTTTCAGAAAAATCCTCAACATGAAAACAAAACCACTTTATTTCGGGATCCCAAATTTAAAGAGCAAAAGATTCTTAAATAAATTTTAAACTAATGGTTTTACATGGCCTCGAAGGAAAGAAAGAAAAATCCTTAACACTTAATGAAGGAAATAATAGATTTAAAACATAGTTCTTAAAAAGCGGAAGGAAATTAAGAAAAATCCATGAGTCTTATATATATGTATATATGTAGATGTATGTGTGGTATGTATATATGTATATATTACAACTTTGTATAATACAATGAATTTTGATATTTTACAACTTTGTCTTTGTTATAAAATATTTTAGGAACTCATTTTGAAAAATATCACAGGGCCCCATCTCATTTAGGACGGGCCTGAATGTGTAGGCATCTCTTAAAATACATCAATTTCATGTACACTTTCAAAATTTAAGAAGCTCAAGGTTCATTTAAAATCATACATGTTACAAAATTTTCAAGAGACCACCAACTCAGAAAATCGAAAAACTCAACCTTTGCAAACATTCAAGATAACATGCTTAAATAATCTCATATCTTATCAATTTAACATAAACGTATACATATTCAAACAATTCATGAAACCCATGAAATTTAGAAAAAAACCAAATCTATGCTCCCAAAATAAATGAACGGATAAAAGCCCAACGCAGCGGAAAAAAATATCACAGGACCTACTCGGAGTCTTTGATTCTAATGGAAATACCAATACAATTTGCAAAAGAATACAACAATAAAACTATATTTAAAGTGCTGTAAAACAGTTATAAACATGCTTAATAATAATCAAGATCTAATCTAGACGATCCTAATGATCAAGGTTTACAAAGGAAACTTACTTTCATAGGAAGCCTTGATCAATTCGCCTTTTCTTACTTGTGAGATCGAAAACGCAGCAACCTTCTTGTGCGAACACCACCAATTGGTTACACCGGTATATCTCTGAGACTACTGGAGGCAGGAGACTGGTGTGAATAATTTAGGAGAGATCTCTAAGAGAAGTAAAATGAATGGGATGCCTTTCACCCCACCCCAGGGATCCTATGTATAGGTAAAGACCAAGACCTTTTCCTAATAGGAAAAGTTTATGAATAAGTTCAAATCTATTATCTTATTCATATCTAATTTTAATAAATAATTAATTAAATCCATAATTAATTAATTACCCAATTAAATATCATATATTTAATCTTAGGGATTTTATTAAAAATTAAATTAATATGAATCCAATTCATATTTAATTATTTGAACTCTTTCAAATATTTTTCTCTCAAGAATTAATTTTTGAAATTAATTCAAAAATTATATTATAAAGTTTCATAAACTTTATATTATAATGTATCAACATACATCATATGATTCCCCTAAATAAATTGAACACTTTCAATTTACAATTTATACTTAATTGCCTCAAGTCTTTTTACGAGCTACCAGTGGGACCTAATGGACCTACAGATCAGAAGCTCCAACGATACGAGACTAATTGGCTAAACTCATTAACCAAGTTAGTCAACATTCGTTAACTGTGGGTCACTCAACTAAAGACCCACAGCTGCACTCTTCTTACTGCAGAATATTTCTGTGTCCACGGATATCGACCAATAATAGCAAGTTAGTCCTTCATGAGTGTTCGTAACTCCAGCTGGGTCAAATTACCGTTTTACCCCTAAGTTACCTCTACCTCCTTAAGTACTAGCGCTCCTCTAATGAACAACTTGTTTGTGGTCCAACCATCAAACAGAAACCCCTCTCGCGCCAGTGAGAGGGTAGGGCCCTTTGTTCAAGACCCGGAGACACCACTTAAGGGAACACTCATCTACTTCCTCAAAAGTTGGGAATGAGTGAATTTCATCTTGTGTGATTATGTTCCCAGCTCCCCACTCGGTCTTGTCCCCAAAATGGTAGGCTTATTGAGTCGGCGTACTGGCCACTCTCACCCATACAAATCAAAGGACAATCCCTCGTGAACAGGAGTCCATAATCCATTTAGGATTTAGACTAAGTTGCCTAGGTCATCCTAGTGAAATAAAAACCTAACTAGTTAATGGTGTTACAGCTAGCGGTTACTATTTCGCGGTCCGGTCTTATGCAAACTTATTGCATAGGATACCCCCACTCGCATGTCTACTACATGGACGCTTTGGACCAATACGTCTGTATCAAATACTAAGCGGGCCGTATCACATAGTGTTACCATGATAAGGTACCCAATCTTATCCTTGTACTATAGACCTTTTAGGTTGTTACTTGAACATCGATCCCCGTATGTCCCCACATACTAGTTCAAGTTACATACAAACAACCTTGGATCTTAGTTTATTGGATTTGGATCAAATTGTGCAATATTTAACAATAACATTTTATTGCAGAAACTCAATAACACTTTATTAAAACAAGTATTCAATTTGTTTACATTCACTATCTACGAGTTTTAGGGCATAAAACCCAACAAACTCCCACTTGAACTAAAACTCTAGTTTTGTGGGATGTACAATAATCTATTCAGCAGTTGGTGTATATATACATGTATAAAACATATATAATGTACAAATACAATAAACTAGGGCATCACTATACCCATTACATAATGGTATCACTATACCCATTACATTTCTCTCACTTGCCCTAGATTTCATCTTTGTACATAACTCGTAGACCTAGACCTTCTAGATGACCCCCATACCCTTTAGTCGAGAGAGCCTTCGTGAATTAATAAACAATATTCCATTTAATTCAATGTGCTCGCTTGTCTTGGGTTGCAAGGTTCTTTTGAATTTGCCACAACACCACTGTATCACTATAAAGTGTGATGGGCAAGTTCACATTTGGAACACATTTCAAATCAGTCAAGAACTTTCTAAGCATTACAGTCTCTATCGCTGCTTGGAATTCTGAGGTGAGACGAATGTCCTATGCAATAGGGATTGTCAGTAAGTATCAATCTAGTCCAAGATTTGTCTCTACCTTTCAGATGTAGATACTCTTCTCAAGATTACCATTCAAAAGGGTAGTCTTGACATCCATTCAAAATGGACAAGAGTTCTAACAGACTTCAGCATGATGACAGGAGATAAGAATTTCTTACAGTCCCCTGCCTCTGAGTATAACCCTTTGCCATAAGTCTAACCATAAGATTATGTCTCATTTCTTCTTGTAGATTCATTTGTAATCCATAGGTGTTACCCCATTAGATAGATCTACAAGATCCTAAATGGAATTGAAATCACATATTTTAATTTCGGGTCCATTGCTTTAATCCTATTGGTTCTTGTTAACATCATTCATTGCCTTGCTCTAAGACAACGAATCCTCAGTGCCATCACCAGGTATGACGATCTAGGCTTCAATTAAGCCCATGTAACGGTCAGATTGTAGAACAACCCTCCCACTATATTGAGGCACTCTCAACTTTTGAGATAGATGTAACTAACCAGTTGTATTGGCCCTATCAACAACTCTTGTTAAAGGTCCAGCATCATCAACAACCCTTGTTGACTTATCAACAACTCTTGTTGATATTTCTGTAGCTTCATCAGTTAATTTACTTAAAACGATCTTACTTTGTGGCTTATTATTTCTCATGTGGTCTTCTTCTGAGAATGTAGCATTTTTCGGTACAAATTCTTTATTCTCTTGTGGATTGAAGAAGTATCCACATCTCTCGTTTTCATGGGGTAGCCTACGAATAGGTATACTGTTGAACAGTGTTCCAGTTTCTTTTGGGTTAGCCACAAGCACATGTGTTGGACTCCAAAAAAATAACGTAAACTACTTTTACGCCTTATCCACAATTCAAAAGATGTTTTAAAAACACTTTTGATGGAACGTTGTTCGAAATATGTACTACAGTCAACACTGCATGACCCCAAAACAAGTAAGGCAAATGAGCATAACTCATAATGAATCGAACCATATCCAATAGGGTTCTATTTCTCCTAACTGATACACCATTTTCCTAAGGTTTTTCAGGGGTTTGAGAATTGGGAATCAATACTCTACATCTCGATCAGATCGAAGTGTTTTTATCATCCCACCTAACAAGTTTCCAACTTCAGTCTCAAACCACTTTGAATTTCTCAAGAGCTTTAGACTTAAGTTGCCTATAGGTTGAGATACCCATACCTTGAATAATTATCTATAATATAGATGGATTATTCAATCCCTCTCATTGCTTTAACATATTGAACCACAAGGATCCAAATGTACAAGCTCCAAGGGCTCTTTGGCTCTATAGTTCTTTTCAAGCAAAAGAATTTATTAGTCATATTGCCCTTAAGGCATGACCTATAAGGTAGCAGAGAGTCATCTTCTAACTTGCTGATTGACCAATCTCCCAATCATATTGAGGTAAACATGTCCTAACCTTAAGTGCCAAAGAAGAGTATTTTCCTTTAGGAGAAAACATTTGCCTTTCATTTCTTTGAGTAGTAGCAGCCTCAAGCAACTCAGTGTTTATGACTGCTTTACTCTTGGTTAGTCTTAAAAACATTTATGTTATTTTTCAGTTCAGCTGAACAAAAGTTAACTCCCTTTCTTGAAATGAACTGCGTTAGCAGGGAAAGGTAAAGAGTAACATTGTTCCAGCTAATAAGATACATAAATCAAATTTCTTTTGAACTCGGGAATTATATACACATTCTAATAATATGTATTTGCTCCCACTGGGAAAAATAACTTAATGTTCCCCATTGCTACAGCCAAGACAACCTCTCTAGTTCAAAATTTTTTAGAGTTATCTCAATAGCATCAAGCTGTTGCCAAGAATTCATTCCTTTTAATAAGAAGAAAAAACGTGATTTGTGATTATGAATCAAGTATTCGGGTAGAATCACCATTCTTCACAAATTACGCTTCCAAGACTAGTAAATCGAATTTACTGTCTTTGGACAAGTCTTCTTTGGCTGTGCAAGGCTCAATGTCACATTCATTAATAACACTTCTTAATGAATTAAACATTTGGGGCATGAGAACATTTCTCTGTTAAGACTAATCTTAAATTATTTGCCACAAATTAATCGTTTAAGTTTGTTGTATAATCACCGTTATTTATTAAATAAGCGTAAGACTATGCACATATTTAATCATTGAATCGCTGAAATAACAAATTACTTGATTATTTATCGCACTAACCCATTAGAAGAGCAATACAAACAATTGCATACAATCCAATCAGTTTAGCAAAAACAAGCAATCATAGAACCCTAAGACTATTGATTTAGTTTTGCAATGATGTTTCAGAGGTTTAGAGCAACAACCACCGAAGGGTGATCAACTACTCCTCCTTTGAAATGAGACACTTCTCAGCTAATTATAATTCCTGAATAACTCATATTCGTATAGACATTAGCCACCGTTATTCGGTCAAGGATTTGTTAACACACTTAACTCATCCTCGTAAGTGTAACCCTCTCACTTTTAGATCTCAGAGGCACGCACCAACAAGCTACCGTGAGGAAAGACAACTGTTGGTAATTAGCCTAAGTGACCCTATCCTTTTCAAGAGTTCACGGTGTTACGAATCCTATGATTGGGCCCTCCGAAGGGATGGTTGCTCCAGGACAACACGTAGGTGGATCATATGACTCTCATGGTGTGACCTATGGGTGGAGACCGAGGGATACGTTGACACGTGTCCCGCTCCCACTTACTATGGGCACTTTGCCCATTCACCTTGTTATTGACCCATGCAAACACTTTTCGAAGGGAGGCCGTGCTTAAACGACACAAAACCGAACATGGATCTCACGTTGTGAATATAGGGACGTAGGAGTAAAAACTCGATTTAAATCAAGTTTAGATTTTTCCTCCTACTAAAGTGACCTACCGTATATTTTAGGGTTTATTAACCTAGATAAATCCGGCTAATACAATTTATCTAAGTCTAATCCTATTATAACTATTATAATGAGAATTTTACTGTAATGTTCTAGGTGAATTAAACTCTTTTAACATACCTAGCAACATCGCATGCTTACATAACTGTGGTTAATTCAATTCAAGTTCTGGGTCAGTTCCCAGGTAGGAGGTGTTCCGTAAACCGTCATCTTAAGTACCTCCAGCCTTAGACAGAACTTCACCGGTAGAGTTCCCTTATAGCCAATAGTTATGTTTGTCCTACTTAGTCATATTAAAACTATTTTAAAGCTAAGCAAGACTTAATTCTAATCCTATTAGAATTAACGTGATCTTAGGTCTAATTAATTTTAAACATTTTAAAATTAATTCATTTACCTATGATCCTATGTTTGCATGCAATCTTTATTATAGGTTGACGGTTTCTAATCATTAATTTTAAACTATTCAAATTTTAATGATTAGCCCTATATTCATGCATACTATAGTTTTAAAATAATTAACAATCACATTCAAGTTAATATAATAAAACTATATATATATTGGATTGCATTGCATGAATTTAATATAACAATTATATTAAGCTATGGATGTTTCATGCTCAATGCAACTTTGATTTCCTTACTAAATAATTATATAAATTATATTATTGCCAATCAAAGTAAATCAAAGTAGCATGCTACAAGCAACTTATTAAATATAACTCTTTATATTTAACTAAGTAATCTCATGCATCATGCTATTCCATTTTTCCTGATTTTAATATAGCTCAACTATATATTAAACATCTCATGAAAATAAACCATGCATTTCAATCATATTATAATCTAATTATAACATACATAAATGCATGAGCATGCCTTATAACCTAAGGTGGGATTTTAAATCTAAATTACATCCATAAAGCATTTAAATAGCGTATAAACCGATTAATTGGCCCCTAGGATAAAATAAAGCACATAAATTACAATAATTCAAGCTATTTTATCCTAAAAATATCCTTCTTCAGCTTCAGAACCGGACTAGACCGCACGAACCGACCCGAACCGGACTCCAAATCACCAAAACAAGCTTGAACCGGGTTGGACTGGGCCAAACCGACCCCAAACAAGCGAACCTGACCGTAAATAACCTTCAGCCGCACCTCATGAAACCCTAGCCACACGCCGCATGAAATCGCGTTAGCATCGCGACGCTGTGAAGATAGTGTCGCGACTGTTATGCGATCGGAGATCTCCGCTTCGCGATATCACGACAGCGTCGCGATGCCCGATGAATAGGATCGCGACGCTACTGCGTCTGGAGGCAGAATCTGGGCATTCCAACGACTGTTCTTCGCATTTGGCCTTGTTTTGGGACGTGATTTTCATCGATCTTCATCATAGAACACCCTATTCTAGACCGGGACTTACATAGGATAATAGATTTACAAATTATGCCAAAAAACGGAGGGGCCTTTACATTGAACCATTCAAGAAACGTAAATCTATGGCCAATTTAATCGAAATCATTTATACGCAAACCATAACATTCACAATGCATAAATCCCACCATAAACAAATTGCAAATTTCAATTTAAAATCAAGAACAAATGAGTTGGCTCTGATACCAATTGAAGGGATAAAAGCCCTATGCAGCGGAAAAAATATCACAGGACCTACTCGGAGTCTTTGATTCTAATTGAAATACAAATACAATTTGCAAAAGAATACAACAATAAAACTATATTTAAAGTGCTGTAAAACAGTTATAGACATGTTTAATAATAATCTAGATCTAATCTAGATGATCCTAATGATCAAGGTTTACAAAGGGGAAACTTACTTTCGTTGGAAGCCTTGATCTATTCGTCTTTTTTTGCTTGTGAGATCGAAAACGCAACAACCTTCTTGTGCGTGTTGGGTTTTATGCCCAAAAACTCGTAGATAGTGAATGTAACCGTTGACCGGATATTAATGAAATAATATTGATATATTTTTCCATTAAATGTATTAGTTATTTTATATTTGTCTTTGCCTAAAATAACCCTAATCCAATAAACTAGACATCCTAGGCTGTAATATGAGTCTTGAACTATATGTAGCGACATATGGGGATCATTGTTCAAGAAACAGCCTAAAGGGTCTATAGTATAGGGATAAGACTGGGTGCCTTATCCTGGTGACACTATGGATACGACCCACTTTGTATTTGATACAAACGCTATGATCCAACGCGTTCGTGTAGGAGACATGCGAGTGGGGGTATGCTATGCAATGAGTTTGCATAAGACCGGACCGCGAAATAGTAACCACTTGTTATAACATCGTTAACTAGTTGGTTTTCTATTTCACTAGGACGACCTAGACAACTTGGTCTTAATCCTGAGTTGATTATGGACTCCTGCTCATGAGGGATTGTCCTTTGATTTGTATGGGTGAGAGTGGCCAATACGCCGACTCAATAAGCCTACCATTTTGGGGACAAGACCGAGTGGGGAGCTGGGAACATAATCGTACAAGATGGAATTCACTCCTTCCCGACTTTAGGGAAGCAGATGAGTGTTCCCTTAAGTGGTCACTCCGAGTCTTGAACAAAGGGCCCTACCCTCTCAATGGCACGAGAGGGTTTTCTGTTTGATGGTTGGACCACAAACAGGTTGTTCATTAGAGGAGAACTGGTACTTAAGGAAATAGAAGTAACCCAGGGGTAAAACGGTAATTTGACCCAGCTGGTGTTACGGACACTCGTGAAGGACTAACTAGTCGATATTGGTCTATATTCGTGGACACAGAAAATATGTCTGCCGTGAGAAGAGTGCAACTGTGAGTTTATAGTGGAATGTACACACAGTTAACGAATATTGATTAATTTGGTTAATGAGTTTGACCAATTAATCTCACATCGTTGGAGCTTCTGATCTGCAGGTCCATTAGGTCCCACTGGTAGCTCATAAAGTAATTTGAGGCAACTAAGTAATAAATGTAAATTGAAAGTGTTCAATTTACTAAGGGAAACGATATAATATATATTGATATATTATTATGAGAGAAATTAATATTTGAAGAAATTCAAATATTAATATAAATTTGAGTCACAATAAATTTATGGAAGTTTGAAAGAGTTCCAATATGAATTAATTAATTTTAAGGCCTAAAATCTATTTGGGCAAAATTAATTAATTCAAGGCCGGAAATTAAATATGTGATATTTAATTGGTGGTTAATTAATTAAAGAATTCATTAGCCGGGAATTAATCAATTATGGAAATAATTAATCACTTAAGGAAGTGATTAATCATTTATGGAAATGATCTAATCACTTATGGAAGTAATTAGTCATTTGTGGAAAAGATTAATCAATTATGGAATTGAATGATCTTGGATTGATTAAAAAGGAATAAAGATTGAATCAATTTTGGAAAAGATTGATTTAATTGAATATTTTATTCATGGTCTCTCTTCTATAAATAGAACACTAGACCTAATTGGTTCAGTACTCTTCTCTTGCTCTTAGACTCACAAGACAAGACCATAGAATTCTCTCTAGCCTCCCTCTTAGAGAAAGACTCCCACAAGTCTTTTGCCTCCTAGACTTAGAGACATACTGGTGTAACCTCTATGGTTGTTGTGTCTTTGAAGAAGAAATTTCCAGCAAAGAAATCAAGAGGGAGTTGCTGCGTTTTCGGTCGTTGGAGCATCGTTGGCGAAGAACGGTCAAGTCTACAACGAAGGTTCGTAACGGTTCTTTCCCGTTTCTCTAGAAAAGCATGAAAATAAATTTAGATTTATTTTTCAGCATGTTTATAGCTATTTTCCAGCAACTTTAAAGCATGTTTACAGTTTATTTTGCCTTTTCGTAACGGTATTTTAATGTTAATTAATATACGGCGTAAGGTCCTTTCGATGCGCTTCCGCTGCGTGGGGACTTTTATTCCCTTCAGTGCGAACACCACCAATTGGTTACACCGGTATATCTCTGAGACTACTAGAGGCAGGAGACTGGTGGGAATCATTTAGGAGAGATCTCTAAGAGAAGTAGAATGAATGGGATGCCTTTCACCCCACCCCAGGGATCCTATGTATAGGTAAAGGCCAAGACCTTTTCCTAATAGGAAAAGTTTATGAATAAGTTCAAATCTATTATCTTATTCATATCTAATTTTAATAAATAATTAATTAATTCCATAATTAATTAATTACCCAATTAAATATCATATATTTAATCTTAGGGATTTTATTAAAAATTAAATTAATATGAATCCAATTCATATTTAATTATTTGAACTCTTTCAAATATTTTTCTCTCAAGAATTAATTTTTGAAATTAATTCAAAAATTATATTATAAAGTTTCATAAACTTTATATTATAATGTATCAACATACATCATATGATTCCCCTAAATAAATTGAACACTTTCAATTTACAATTTGTTCAATTTACAATTTATACTTAATTGCCTCAAGTCTTTTTACGAGCTACCAGTGGGACCTAATGGACCTACAGATCAGAAGCTCCAACGATACGAGACTAATTGGCTAAACTCATTAACCAAGTTAGTCAACATTCGTTAACTGTGGGTCACTCCACTAAAGACCCACATCTGCACTCTTCTCACTGCAGAATATTTCTGTGTCCACGGATATCGACCAATAACAGCAAGTTAGTCTTTCACGAGTGTTCGTAACTCCAGCTGGGTCAAATTACCGTTTTACCCCTGAGTTACCTCTACCTCCTTAATTACTAGTGCTCCTCTAATGAACAACTTGTTTGTGGTCCAACCATCAAACAGAAACCCCTCTCGGGCCAATGAGAGGGTAGGGCCCTTTGTTCAAGACCCGGAGACACCACATAAGGGAACACTCATCTACTTCCTCAAAAGTCGGGAAGGAGTGAATTTCATCTTGTGTGATTATGTTCCCAGCTCCCCACTCGGTCTTGTCTCCAAAATGGTAGGCTTATTGAGTCGGTGTACTGGCCACTCTCACTCATACAAATCAAAGGACAATCCCTCGTGAACAGGAGTCCATAATCCACTTAGGATTCAGACTAAGTTGCCTAGGTCATCCTAGTGAAATAGAAACCTAACTAGTTAACGGTGTTACAGCTAGCGGTTACTATTTCGCGGTCTGGTCTTATGCAAACTCATTGCATAGGATCCCCCCATTCGCATGTCTACTACATGGACGCTTTGGATCAATACGTCTGTATCAAATACAAAACGGGTCGTATCACATAGTGTTACTAGGATAAGGTACCCAGTCTTATCTTTGTACTATAGACCTTTTAAGTTGTTACTTGAACATCGATCCCCGTATGTCCCCACATACTAGTTCAAGTTACATACAAACAACCTTGGATCTTAGTTTATTGGATTTGGGTCAAATTGTGCAATATTTAACAATGACATTTTATTGCAGAAACTCAATAACACTTTATTAAAACAAGTATTTAATTTGTTTACATTCACTATCTACAAGTTTTAGGGCATAAAACCCAACAATAAAAACTTCAACAATAGAGCCACTTACCTTGACTTATAAATTCTTTATTTACAACGCCTATTAACTCCAGCGACAAGTCAACATTGACCTCAAATAAATGGTTTTGATTCTACAAACCAAAGTTTTCCAAAATTAGGATAAATTAATATGCTAACATCCTTTACCAATATAATTGACAACAAAGCTACACTGGGGAAGAAAACTCACCCAAAACAGATTTCAAGCTTGCTGGTCGGGCTTCTAATTTGCTCCAGTTTTAATATTTTTACCTCTAAAGGCTATGAGCATCTTAAAATAAGAAATTAACGTCAATAGGCATTCCTTTAAACACTTTAATCAATCCCAAAATGAACTAAAACTCTCTTACCCACTACCGGAATCGCTAAAAGAGTAACCCACTCGGAGATAACTTGCTGATCGTGAGGAAATTCACCGAAAAATGGGAAGAACTTGCTGGACGAGTTTCAAATATTAGTGGGTATTCAATTAAACGCTATAAACAGTCAAATAAACTGTCAAACCAACTTACCCAAAGTCAAAATCACATAAAAATACCTAAGGTTGAAGCTTATAGTCGTTGGTTCGTCGAAAACACGCTTAAAATCGGCCAAAAACTACAGTCCCGCGCCCACACTGCCCAGCCGCTGGAAAAGGGAAGAAGAAACGCCTCTGCCTCCCGAAAAACTCGTCGGAAATCGACCTGAAACTCTCAAAAAATTTCCCTTCTGCCGAGACCCACGCTGCACTGAAGCCAAAACCGAGAGGCAAGGAAAAAAAAGGAACGAACCTACATTGAATGCGCCACGAGAATGCCGTCGCCGCCGTTGGAGCACGGACCAAATCAACGCCTGCACCATCGCGCCGTGAAGGAGACGTTCCGTCGGCCGTTGTTGCAGTGAACGACGCGAGAGAGAGGGACAAACCGACTGGAGAAGGTGCTGAAGAAAACTCATGAAGATAGGGAGGAAAGGGCTGAAAATCGTGAAGGAGAAGGAAGGGAAGAACAGGCTCGGGCTGCATGTGGCTAAGCTATAAAAAGAATGATGTCTAGGGTTTAAAGGGCTGGCTCCAAAGTTCTCTTAATTGCAAAAATGCCAGACCAGCTATAAAATTAAAATTTTCCACCAATTCCATCCATTTAAATCTCCTTCTCAACTCCAAATTTTGAAAATTAAACCAAATAAATTCAAAACTAGAGAAATTAAGTTTTTTTTATTACCTTGAATTACTGACGTTACATAATGTATCACATACATTATATTAATATCCCATACAATTAACTTGATTTCCCATAATGAATTTTAAACTATTCAAATTCCTTTCAAGACTAATTGTTCATATTACACTTTATGGGCTAGCATGGGCACCTAATGGACCTACAAATCAGAAGCTCCAATGTATGAGGTTAAATGACTAAACTCATTAATCAGTTTAACCAATGTTCATTAACTACGGGTCACTCCACTAAAGACCAACTGTTGCACTTCTCTCACTGTAGAATATTTATGTGTCCATGGATAAAGACCTATACCGGTAATTCAATCCTTCACGAGTGTTCGTAACCATAGCTAGGTCAATTACCGTTTTACCCCTGTGTTACATCTGTTTCCTTAAGTACCAGCACTCCTCTAATGAACAGCCTGTTTATGGTCAAACCATTAAACATTAAGTCAATCTCGGGCCAGTGAGAGGGCGGGATGCCTTTATTCAAATCCCCAAGTCACCACTTACGGGAACACTCATCTACTTCTTCTAGAAGTGGGAATGAGTGAATTTCTTCTTGTATTGTCATGTCCCTAGCCTCCCACTCGGTCTTGTCTCCAAAAAGGAAGGAATATTGAGTCTGCGTATCGGCCACTCTGACCCATGCTAATCAAAGGAAAATTCCTCGTGAGAAGGAGTTCATGACACACTCAGGATTAAGACTGAGTTACCTAGGTCATTCTATTGAAACAATAACCTAACTAGTTAACGGTGTTACAACTAGTGGTTGACTATTTCGTGGTCCAGTCTTATGCAAACTCATTGCATAGGATACCCCCACTCGCATGTCTACTACATGGACGCTTTGGATCACTACGTCTGTATCAAATACAAAGCGGGTCTTTTCACATAGTGTTACCAGGATAAGGTACCCAGCCTTATCCCTGTACTATAGACATTTTAGGTTGTCACTTGAACATTGATCCCCATATGTCCCAACATATATGTTCCAGTTACATACAAACAACCTTGGATATTAGTTTATTGGATTTGGGTCATATTGTGCAATACTTAACAATAACACTTTGTTGTAGAAACTTAATAACACTTTATTGAAAACAAGTATACAATTTGTTTACATTCACTACCTACGTGTTTTAGGGCATAAAACCCAACAAACTCCCACTTGAACTAAAATTTTAGTTTAGTGGGATGTACAATAATCTATACAACAGTGGATGTATAAATACATGTATAAAACATATACAATGTACAAATACAATAAACTAGGGCATCACTATACCCATTACATAATGGTATCACTAAACCCATTACATTTAAAAGTATCACTATTCCCATTACATTTCTCCCACCTGCCCTAGATTACATTTTTGTACATATCTCGTAGACCTAGACCATCTAAATGACCCTCATACACTTTAGCCAAGAAAGCATTTGTGAATGAATCAACAATATTCCATTCAATTAAATGTGCCTGCTTGTCTTAGCTGCAATGTTCTTTTGAATTTGCCACAACACTACTATATCACTATAAAGTGTGATGGGCAAGTTCACATTTGGAACACCTTCCAAATCAGTCAAGAACTTCCTAAGCCATGCAGTCTCTATCGCTACTTCACAAGCAGCTACCTTTTCGGTCTATATTGTCGAGACTGCAGCAATGCCATACTATAGCTCTTCCGTTAGGAGTGAACATAGATACTGATGTAGATTTCCTCAAATCCTTATCAGTCTAAAAATATGTGTGAGTGTATCTTGTAAGGATCAAATCCTTAGCATTATACACGAGCATATAGTTCTTCATTCTCCTAAGATACTTGAGGATATACTTAACGACTCTCCAGTGATCAAATCTTGGACTGGATTGATTCTTACTGACAATCCTTACTATATAGGGCACTTGTTTCAAGTCCTCAACTTCTTGAGGTGGCTAAGGAAACAATTTCTTAGACTAAAGAATTCTATGTCTGAAAGGTAGTGAACCCTTCTTGGAATTCTGCATCTTATATCTAACTAACATCTTGTAGACATAAGACACTTGAGACAAGGCTAGCTTTTTGTTCTTATGGTTCCTTACAATTTGGATCCAAGAACAAACTCAGCTTCTCCCAAATTTTCATTTGGAAATGAGCTACTAGCTCCTTTTACTAGTCAGTAAGATAACTTACATCATTCCCAATGACTAGGATATCAATCATATACAACACTAAGTAAGCTACTGAACTATAGACAATCTTCTTGTAGACAAGAATCATCAATGTTCTGATTAAAGCCCAAAAAGTTTGATCGCAGTATCAAATCTTCTATTCCAAGATTGCAATGCTTCAATCAATCCATGAATGGATCGATTAAGCTCACAAACCTTTTGCTCTTGACCTTGCTATATGAACCCTTTTGGTTGAGACATGTAGATACTCTCCTCAAGATTACCTTTCATAAAGGGTAGTCTTAACATCCATTCAAAATGGACAAGAGTTCTAATAGACTTCAACATGACAATAGGAGAAAAGGTTTCCTTACAGTCCCCTCTCTCTGGGTGCAACCCTTTGCCACGAGCCTAATCATAAGGTTACTGGTGCGTCGTCGGCTGAATGATGGATGTGAGATAAGATGATAAATAATAATAAAGATAGATTCAGCAAACACTAGTGCAAGTATACACTGTCACACGTAGTAATAAAAACCTTAGAAGTATTCCAAGGGTATCGATCCCACGAGGACTAAATTGGAAATTCAGATTTGAATAAGAAACTGCTCAACTGATTGCTTAAAAATAGGTAACCAAAGAAATATGATTGATGATTGATTTTTTTAGAAAAATAAATAACACAAGTAAATGAATAAAGAATAACAATAATGAATAAAACGAGGTATTCAACATGGATTCATCCCAAAGGCAATAACCGTAATCATGGACTATTTAACTTAAGCCTATTCAATGCATTGGGTCAGATTTAACTTCTATTTGGCCTTGCTCCCAAGAACCGTTAGAAGGCTAAACGAGTACCGTTATGCACATTTCTATGACTCGACTCCGACATAGATAATTCACGAATGCAACCTATAACCCTATAGTCGATATAGGGTGCCTTAGGCAGCTTGCCCTATACCGTCGAACAATCTCTTTCGAGCTTTTTCTCCTATATCACTTTTATGAGAACCGATATCGTTTGTCCCTTTCGAGATCAAACTCACATAGCATGCAAAGTCTAAGTGATCAAGTTAAACTCAGCAAGATCAGAATGATATTCAATAAAGAATGACATGCATTGAACACAACTTAAGCAAATAAAACACTTAAGCTATTGAACCATAAGGGAATTCACCATATTGAACCCCTCAACGGAATTTAGCTACTCATGATAAATTGCAAATGAATACATTTCCATTGAAAATAAGATGTAAAGAATACAAATAAATGAAAAGTATCAAAAGCTGGAAATAATGAAAGTAGCCAAATGATATGGGTTTTTCTATTTATCCAATCCTTCTAGAGTTCGCTTAGACACTCCACTCTCTCGCTTTTATAAGTGGGAATGGGTGAAAATCCCTACAAACCCTAAGGTTTGATGTCTAACTCAGGTTAGAATTTAGTCATCTAAGAAGGACCTCGGGCATCCCTACTCATAGGCGTCAACTAGGGTCCTGTCACCACCCTCTTCTTCCAAATAAGTTCTGCTTGAATTTGACTTCAAATCACGAGCGTATATAGTGTTGGAATTGGTTGAGGAGCTGCGAAATAGGTGCTGGTAGGTAGCCCAATCGGTTTCGGGGTCAAAACAGCCGGTTAGGTGCGAAGAAGTCTCGTTCAAAACAACCCGCGGACGACTCGAAACTGCCTCTGTTTTTCCAGAAATGCGGTCGCATTTCATTTTGCCTTCCCAGAAATGCCTGGGTAAATTCCAGTATTTCCTCTATTTTTCTGCACAGAAACAAACTTAGTCAAATTCCCTTAAAATTGAGTCCTTTTAAGCACAAATGAGCATAATTTGACAAAAGTGAATCTCAACACCCTAACTTATCAACTTTAACATATTTTGAGCTCGGGAATAGTAAAATTGATCTAAACATGCAATATTTGACAAGATTATGAGCTAAATATAAGGGTAAAATAGGTATATTTTTTACCCTTATCACACCCCCAAACTTAACTCATTGCTTGTCCTCAAGCAATAACCAATCAAAATGTTAGAGATCAACTTTTTAATTGCCAATCAAAATGTAAGAGCTCAATATTAATTGCAAATCAAAATATTAAGGTTCATGTGTAGTAATCAATCATGTTACTAGTATCAACTTTAAATTTCAAATCAAGTGACATGGAATCAAATAAACATGTTTTTCAAGATCGTTTTCTAAAAAGTTCGCCTTTCAGGAGAGGGTTGTACTCTAGTGCCAGTCACAACGTCTAAGTTTCCTAGGCATGAAGATTTCTATTGTTCTTTTTCAAAGCAAAACTCTCCCTAATCCATCCTAACCAATGCGTTTAAACTACCTAACTCCTTTTTATTGAGCCTAGTGTAGTCCTCTTAGTTAAGAAAAACAATCTTGAGGTAAAAATGAGCATACATGAGTGACTAGACCTTTTCTATCTCCCCCAAACTTATTTGACTGCTGCTGATGAACCAGCGTCTCGACGCTATTGCGTCCGACAGTAATTCTGGGCAATTTTCGCGACTATTTCTTCTGATTTTGGAAAAATTGGTTTCGATCTCCATCGATTTTTTAGCCTAATCTAGACCCGGACTTACATAAGACTCGAATTTACAATTAATTTCCCAAAAACATAAGGACCCTTACAGTTTTGATCATATCAAAGCAGTAAATTCTAAGGCCAAATTTATCGAAAAACATTCATTTGCAAAATTACATCCACCATTCAATTAATCCCACCAAACCAATGCAAATTTTAGAAAACTAAAATTAAACATACGAAAAAGCTTTGATACCAATTGAAGGTTTGAAATTCTTAAATTCCCAGCGAAAGCGTATAGGATCGATTCGTATTTTACTTAAGTTTTCTAAAATACCAATACATTGGTAAATCATACAGAATGATTCTATATATAAATTAAGCTAAGCATGCATTAGATGTAAATCTAGTAATTAAACGAATGAAATACTTACTTGTTGAAGACTTTCTTCAATGAACTCCTACCAAGAAGAATATGATCACAGTAGGGACACTACCACCGAGATCTTCCACTACTATATCTCTGGGACTAGGAACCAAGTTGTGGGACTTGGTCTTCTTGAATTTTGGGAAAAAAAATTCACTAGAATGTTGTGAAATTCCTAGAGAGAAATTTTGCTTGAGAGCAAAGTCTTGTGCTATGAGTTCTCTCAATTGGGAAGACATTATGTCCTGTATATAGAGTGTCATATCCCTTTCCTATTCATAATAGGTTAGGGATATAATTAATTAATTAATAATTAATTACTCTTTCCAATTCTAATAGGATGGAGAATCATTTAATTAATTAATTAAATCAATAATTAAATAAAATTTAATTAATTTCATTTAAATCATATTTAAATGAATATCTCCCACATCACCTATATTTTTTCATTAAATAAAATAATTAATTAATTATCCAATTAATTAATTACTAAATTAAATATCTCATATTTAATTTAAGCCTACAAGTAAATCGTATTTAATAGTATTTCTCTCAATTAATAAAGTTTAATCTTGAATTAAACTTTATATTATAATGTATCACATACATTATATTAATTGTATCGCATACAATTAACTTGATTTCCCATAATGGATTTTGAACTATTCAAATTCCTTTCAAGACTAATTGTTCCTTATTACCCTTTATGAGCTAGCAGGGGGGCTTAATGGACCTACAGATCAGAAGCTCCAATGATATGAGGTTAAATGACTAAACTCATTAATCAGTTTAACCAATGTTCATTAATTGCGGGTCACTCCACTAAAGACCCACAGTTGCACTCTTCTCATTGTAGAATATTTCTGTGTCCATGGACACATAAATATATATGCGGTGACAAGAGTGCAGTTGTGTATCTTTAGTGGAGTGTACCGACAGTTAACGAACATTGAATAATGTGGTTAATGAGTTTAGCCAATTAATCTCATATCGTTGGAGCTTTTGATATGTAAGTCCATTAGGTCCCACTAGTAACTCGTAAAGGATATTGAGGTAATTTCTATCTTGAATGAAATTTGAAATGTTCAAATTCACTTAAGAAATTTTTATAATGTATGGTGATACATTATAATATAAAGTTTATATTTTAATTAAACTTTATAATATAAATTTAATTTTGGATATTATTCAAAATTAATTTATGAGAGAATTAAATATTTGAAGGAGTTCAAATATTAATTTAATATGAATTGGATTCATATTAAAATTATAGGTTAAATTTAATGCGCATTGGATGCACATTAAAATTATAGGTCATGAGAGAAATTCAATTGAATATGATTCAAATGTAGGTAAAATTAAATATGTGATATTTAATTTGGTAATTAATGCAAGTGTTGATATGAAAAATACGAAAGCAGTTTTGGATCTTAGGTACATAATTTCATCAATTTAATCATACAAAGCATGTTGTCCAAGCTATTGATAACAAAGTTCAGTGCACCTACCTCTTGTAGTTCAAAATTAGACCGATTCCTTTGTTGTTTCTTCTCACCAATTGATCACGGACCACCACACGGATCTTCCTCACTATTCTCCAGCCAAAGAATGGATTGTGAGATCCTTTAGAGATGGGAATTGGAAGGGCAAGCTTGTGGGTTCAAGTTATTTGAGAGTTTGAGCTTTGGGTATTCTAGAGTCAAATTGGCAACATTTCAGGTTGGAATAATCTGAATTATTCCACAAAGTTAACCTCTATTTATAGAGGAATTACATGCTTGATTGATTTACCAAAATTTGACACAAAAGCATGATTAA
The DNA here is from genome assembly GCA_017139565.1 of Luffa aegyptiaca. Classification (NCBI taxonomy): domain Eukaryota; kingdom Viridiplantae; phylum Streptophyta; class Magnoliopsida; order Cucurbitales; family Cucurbitaceae; genus Luffa; species Luffa aegyptiaca. The sequence continues at coordinate 17,720,489 of CM029397.1, forward strand.
TCAAAGAAGGGTCTAGGTGTATCAAGAAGGATCAAGGTGTGGGATTAGTCATCTAATCCCACCACCTCCTAAATTTAATTTTAATTTTAATTTTCTTTTAAAAACAAAATTAATTTCTTTATTAATTTTAAATAAACTTAATTCAAATAATTAAATTTAAATAAAATTAATTTTAAATAATTTAATTAATTATATTAATTTAATATCAAATATTAAATTATTAATTTACACCAATCCCGACTTTTCCTCGAACATGAATCTGTATTCACGTGTATAATTTTTAAATATTATTTAAATACTTCAATACTTTCAATTTTTTTAGTTTAATTTGAAATTAAACTAATATGTCGATAATATCGTATATAACCGACATTTATACCCTATTTCGAATTTGAACAATTCAAACATTCCCATCACATTGTTCTAAGGTTTATTCCGATATGAGCTAGCGAAGGGACCTAATGGACCTACAGATCATGGGCTCCGACGATCCGAGATTAAACGGCTAAACTCATTAACCTAGTTAATCAACATTCGTTAGCTACCAGGACACTCCACTATAGCCCAGTAGCTGCACTCCCCTCACTGTAGATATATTTTCGTTCACTCGATATAACCATGATTAGTAAGTCAACCATTCACTAGTTGTTCGTAACTATAGCTAGGTCAAATGTCCATTTTACCCCTATAGCACTTCTTGTTCCTTAAGTCCCTCTGATCCTCTAATGAACAATTGGTTTGTGATCTAACCAACAAACCGAGTCCCTCTCGGACCAATGAGAGGGTGGGGCCCCTTGTTCAAGTCCCAGAATCAGCACTTAAGGGAACAACCTCTCTACTATCCCTAAAACGGGTAGGAGTGAATTCCATCTTGCAAGACTATGTCCCCAGCTATCTACCCGATCTTATCCCCAAAATGGTAGGCTACTACCCCTAAAGTCGGCGAATTCAGGCCACTCTCACCCATGCAGATCAAAGGATAATCTCGAATAAACAGGAGTTCATAGTTAGCTCAGGATTAAGATCGAGTTACCTAGGTCACCGTATGAAATAGTCAATCTCATCAGTAAACAACGTTATAAAGTGAGAGTGACTTATTTCTCGGTCCGGTCTTATGCAAACTAATTGCATAGGATGCCCCTACTCACATGTCTCTACATGAACGATTCAAGATCACATTGTTTGCACTAAATGCAAAGTAGGTTGCATCCAGTGTCCCTAGGATAAGGTATCCAGCCTTATCCATATACTACAGGTCATTTTGGCTATATACTTGAACTTGATCCTACTTTATGTCTCTACATAAAGTTTGAGTATTCATATTATTGCCAGGAATCTTAGTTTATTAGATTTAGGTTAAATAATACGCAATTCACTAAATAACCTCAATAACAACTTTATTGCAAATAGGAATATGTTTAATGTTTACAAACTACGAGTTTTAGGACATAAAACCCAACAAACTCCCACTTGGACAAAAACTCTAGTGGAGTTACAAAATGTTGAGCGTGAGAGAGAAAATAAATACAATAAACTAGGGCATCAAACATATGTCGTTTCTCCCACTTGCCCTTGTATCACAAAACTCGTAGTCCTAGATACTGTAGGTGTCCCTCAAACACCTTAGCCGTGAGGGCTTTTGTAAACGGATCAGCCATGTTGTGCTCCGAAGCTATCTGCATGACCGTCACGTCTCCTCGTTGCACGATCTCCCAGAGGAGATGATATTTGCGCTCAATGTGCTTTCCTCGCTTATGGCTTTGAGGTTCCTTAGAGTTTGCAACTGCTCCACTGTTATCACAACAGAGGGTGATAGGCAGATGCATATTCGGAACCACTTCTAACTTCGTTAGGAATTTTCTAAGCCATACAACCTCCTTTGCTGCTTCACAAGCAACCACGTTGATAGGACTAAATTAGTCCTATTTATTTGTTGTTAATCTAAGCCTGTTAGAGTGCACTTTACACTTTATTTGTCTATTTTGTAGATTATTTGTGCATTTAGGACAGCAGGGACGAAGTACACAAATTGGAGCTAATTCAGGCGAATTAGAGAGTTTTCGAGCTAACTTGAGAGCCATGGATCTCGAGGAGGTGAGAAGACCGTGAGGATCGTGACGAGCCTGAAGAATGGTTCCAAGGAGTCAAAGGTTCGAGACCTAAGTCGAGCGAGCAACAAAGAAGAAATAAAGATTGAGCACGTTGGAAGAAGGCCAGCGTCTCGACGCTGGCCCGTTTTCGAACCCTAGGCCCAGATGGCACGACGTCGAGATGCCATGCCCAGCATCTCGACACCGCGATTAAATTTCTATAAAAACCCTCTTTTGTTCCGCTGTTTGTAGGAAGTTATAGGTTGTATTTTTGGTTTTCCTCTCGATTTTTCTCTGCCTTGCACGTCCAGAACTCAAAGGTGCATGTTTTCTTATTGATTTCCTCTTGTATTTACTAATTATTTTAGCATAGGGTCGCAGGTTTTAGTTGGCTTAACCGCCGTCTAAACCCATTGACGCCGATTAGATGATTTATTGGGTTATAGAATGTATTTCTTTGTGAGTTTCATGTTCTGAATGTCTCTTTGATTTCATATTGCAATTGTATTTTGGATTCAGTATGTATAATTAGCATGCGCAATAGGTTAGATTTATGCCATAACTCGCAGCTCGTATGTTAATAATATGCTAAAGAATTGGTTTCCAAGTAGCTAATGGATAATTGGTTCAATAGTTAGCACATAGACTGATTCGTGGGCACGGGTCCCAAGAGCAGACACTTACTTTGTTGCTTGACACGATAGGTCTAGGATCCAAAATAGCGTTAGAAGTAATCTAGGCCTAATTATTTCTAATGTCCTAATCAATCCACTAGACTTAAGGCAATTGGTTGATTGTTTGATTTGATGGTTCAATCAGATTAATTGGTTAATCAATTAGAGTCTAATTCGATGGACGATGTATGATCGAGTTAGATGGCTTAGGTGGGCTTTGGATCTTTTCTGGGTTCAGATTAGATCGATTGGGCAATTAAGCAATTTTAGTTAGCATTAAATAGGTAGGAAGACAATGATCAAAGTAAATCATTCAACCCTAAGAATCTCTCCAATCGGCGCCGCTTAATTTAATTAAATCTCTCGCCTATTTATGTTTCCGGCAATTTAATTTCTTGCTCTCTTTAACTTCTTGTCATTTAAATTCCTGCATTTTAATTCCTTGCATGTTTATCTCCCTAGTATTCCAATCCCTCCGTTTACCGCTTTTATAACTCAAAATAAATAGGAAATAAATAGCCAACCACCACTCTCTATGATCGACCCTGGCCACTACTACTGCAAAGTAGTTTAGTGATTGTGGATTATAAATTCGTTTTGACACTGGGAGCTTCGAAAACTCTCGTCCTATCACACGTACTCAACTTCCATTGTGGAGTTAACAATACAACCCTGCTTAATACTTCTCCACACTACCGCTCCTCCGTTCAGAGTGAACACAGACCCCGATGTAGATTTCCTAGAATCTATATCGGTCTGAAAATCTGAGTCAGTGTATCCTGTAAGGACCAGATCCTTAATGCCATACACGAGTGAATAGTCCCTCGTTCTCCTAAGATACTTGAAGATATTCTTAACGACAGTCCAATGAGCCTGACCTGGATTGGACTAATATCTGCTGACAATACCTACAACATAGCATATATCGGGTCGAGTACATAGCATGGCATACATCAGACTTTCGACTGCTGATGCGTATGGAACACGTCTCATATCCTCAACCTCTTGAGGTGTCTTAGGACTTTGTTCTTTCGACACATGAACTCCATGCCTGAAAGGTAATAAACACTTCTTGGAGTTCTACATCGAGTATTGCACCAGCACTTTGTCAATATAGGATGCTTGAGATAATGCTAGCGTTTTGTTCTTACGATTCCTTATGATCTGAATCCCTAGAACAAACTGAGTCTCACCCAAATCTTTCATTTGGAATTGGCTCGCTAGCCACTGTTTTATGTCAGTCAGAAATTCTATGTCATTTCCTATGAGTAGGATATCATCTTCGTACAATATTAAGAAAGCTACAGTAGAATTGACGATCTTCTTATAAACACAAGGTTTGTCAATATTCTATTCAAAGCCATACGATTTGATCGCAGTATGCTTCAAACCATAAATGGATCGTTTAAGCTTGCAAACATTTTGCTCTTCTCTCTGGACTATGAGCCCCTCTAGTTGAGCCATGTAAATACTCTCTTCAAGATTACCGTTCAGAAACGTTGTCTTGACATCCATTTGTCAAATTTCATAATTATAAAACGGGACAATGGACAGGAGTATTCTAATTTATTTGAGCATGACAACAGGGGAGAGGGTTTCTTTGAAATCCACCCTTTCCACTGGGTATAACCCTTTGCCACTAATCAAGCCTTAAAGGTTTACACGTTTTCAGCTTGGTTTTGTTTTCTCTTGTAGATCCACTTGCAACCAATAGGTTTTACTCCATCTAGCTGTTCTACAAGTTCCCAGACTGAGCTGAAGTGCACTGACTCCATCTCGAGGTCCATGGCTTTGATCCATTGGTCTTTGTCTACATCAGCCATTGCTTGTTTATAAGTCAATGGATTCTCAATGCGTTATAAGGTATGACGACTTGAGTTTCTATTAAACTCAGTAATGGTCAGGTTGTGTAATAATCATCCCACTACGTCGAGGCCTTCTCAACTCTTGAGAAGGATGAGACTGGTTGGAAGAACCAACTTGGTCAACAACTTTTGTTGTTCTATCTGTAGCTTATTCAGAAATCTCTTTTAATACTAGTTTGCTTCGAGGTTGATGATCCCTTATATGGTCTTCCTCAAGGAACGTAGCATTTGTTGATACAAGTACCTTGTTCTCTAGAGGATCATAAAAGAAACCACCTTTTTTTTCCTTAGGATATTGACAAGGGTAAAAAAATATACCTATTTTACCCTTATATTTAGTTCATTTTCTTGTCAAAAGTTGCATGTTTAGATCAATTCTACTATTCTCGAGGTCAAATTATGTTAAAGTTGATGAATTAGGGAGTTGAGAGTCACATTTGTCAAAATATGCTTATTTGTGCTTAAAAATACTCAATTTGATATGAATTTAACTGAATTTGGTGTTGTGCAGGAAAACAGAGGAAAGCTGGAAATTACCCAGAAATGTGACCGCATTTCTGGGAAGACAATTTTCAAATGCAACCGCATTTCTGGAAAAACAGAGGTCGTTCCGAGTCCATCACGGGTCGTTTTGAACGAGACTTTTGTGCACCTAACCGGCCATTATGACCCCGAAAATGACTGGGCTACCTACCAGCACCTATTTCGTGGCTTCTCAACCACTCCCCACACTTTATAAGCTCGTGATTCGAAGTCAAATGTAAATTAATCTTCTTAAGGGCTTCGCGACTTGTTCTCAATGTTGAATTTTTCTCAAGGACTTTGCAGTTTGTTCTTGAGATTGAAGCTTCAACTAATCTTTGGAGTCTTGAAGTCTTCGAGTGTTTAAGGGTCTCTGGTCTTTACAGAACGTTCAACACTCAAACATTAAAGGCTTGAAGATTTCAGGGAGTCTTCAGACCTTTTTTGGTAGAATCTTCTCTTGTCTTGGTTGGGAGTTTTAATTTTCTGAACCCTTCAAATGAAAGAGAACTCCTCTATTTATAGAGCTCTCCATGGATATATGAATTCGAGCGTTAACAGTTTCTAGACCCAACCATTTGGACTTGGGTTTTGTTTATTTTGCGACTAGCCATTTGGATTTTGGCTTGGTTTAAACATGACCCAAATATCATATGACCCAATTTTGACCAAATTAACTTTAATTATTTGATCAAATGGGAGACATGTGGAATTACAATTTAGAATTTGCCAACTTTATCTTCAAATTAAATTTTGGACACATGTCAAAAAAATAATTAGTCCCAAATTTACTAGTTTGTGGTTTTGTCATTAATTTAAAAATAATGACGTGACAATTTGTAGTTGGTCAAAATTTCTTATTCAAGAGGTTGTATGCTCTATTCTTAAAATTGAGGGATAAAAAATACTTCAAACCCAACTCCCGGAAGGTTTTCTAGTTAGTTTTCTGTTAAGGAACAATTCAGTTTCTAAAATAAATTCTTACTAACTTTTTAAAATTATTCTTTATCGATTAAAATACAACTTTCAATTCGTTTTTTTAAGATTTATTTTTCAAATTTGATAGTGTATTTTAAGAAGTCCTTATGATTATTTTTTTAAAAAAAATGGGAAAAATACACTTTGGTCCTTGAGGTTTGGGTTAGGTTTCATTTTGGTCCCTAAGTTTTCAAACTCGACAACTTAGCCCCTGAGGTTTGGATTTCGTTTCACTTTAGTCCCTTCATCCATTTTTCCGTTAGAAATTAACGGAATGCTGACGTGGGACCTATTTTTTAATTTTTAAAATAAAAATAATATTAAATTAATCAAAAAATATTATTTTATTATTTCATTTCTCTCTCCTCTTTCTTCTTCTTCTTCTTCCGACTCTGTCTCAACTACCGTCGTCTCTGCCGATCAACGCCGGCAAATTTTTTTCCCTTCTTCTTCTCCTTTTCTTCTCCTTCTTTCTTCCTTCTTTTCTTCCTGTTTTTTCTTTTAAAAAAATTAAGAACTAAAACGAAGGGGTTTTGCCCTTCGTTCCAGCTGGATTCGAAGGGGAAACCTCGTTCGTTATTTATTTAAAAAAAACAATGAAAGAGGAAGGAGACGAAGAAGGCTTCGTTCGTCGAAGAAGGGGAAAGGAGAGTTCGAGCGTCATTTGCGAGTCTCCCTTCGTTCGCACCGTGAAAGGCATATCGGAAACGAAGGAGGGAGGTCTTCCTCCTCCCTCCCCCGTTTCTAGCGGGATCTTACAGAGAGCGACGATGAGAGAGGAGATGGTGAGGGAGAGAGAAAGAAAGAAGGAAAAAAAAAGAAAAAAAAAATTGGCGGCGTTCGACGGGCAACGGTGGCCGGCGCTGGCGACTAGGTAGGACTTGAAGAAGAAGAAGAAGAAAGGGGAGAGAGAAATGAAATAATAAAATAATAATTTTTAAATTAATTTAATATTATTTTTATTTTAAAAATTAAAGAATATATATTTTTTTAAATAAAAATAGGTGCCACATCAGCATTCTGTTAATTTCTAACGGAAAAATGATGGAGGGACTAAAATGAAACGAAGTCCAAACCTCAAAGGCTAAATTGTCAAGTTTGAAACTTGTAGATAGTAAATGTACTTTTGACCGAACATTAATAAAATGATGTGTTATTCATTTATCTATGTTTGTATTATGCAATCTTGTCTTATTAACCCTAATCCAATAAACTAAACATCCTAGGCTAATAGAATGAGGCTTGAACTAGTATGTAGGGACATACGGGGATCAATGTTCAAGATTTAGCCTAAAGGGTCTATAGTATAGGGATGAGGTTGGGTACCTTATCCTGGTGACACTATGGATACGGCTCGCTTTATATTATGATACAAACGTAATGATCCAACACATTCATGTAGTTGACATGCGAGTGGGGATATCCTGTGCAATGAGTTTGCACAAGACCGGACCGCGAAATAGTTAACCACTAACTGTAACACCGTTAGTTAGTTTGGTTTCTATTTCACTAGGATGACCTAGGCAACTTAGTCTTAATCCTGAGTGGATTATGGACTCCTGTCCGTGAGGGATTGTCCTTTGATTTGTACGGGTGAGAGTGGCCTGCACGCCGACTCAATAAGCCTACCATTTTGGGGACAAGACCGAGTGGGGAGCTGGGAACATAGTCACACAAGATGGAATTCACTCCTTCCCGACTTTAGAGTAAGTAGAGGTGTGTTCCCTTAAGTGGTGTCTCCGGGTCTTGAACAATGGGCCCTGCCCTCTCTATGGCACGAGAGGGACTTTTGTTTGTTGGTTGGACCTCAAACAAGTTATTCATTAGAGGAGCACTGGTACTTAAGGATAAAGAGGTAGCCCAGGGGTAAAACGGTAATTTGACCTAGCTGGGGTACGAACACACGTGAAAGGCTGACTTGTTGATGGTCGATATCCGTGGACACAGAAATATATCTGCAGTGAGAATAGTGCAGCTGTGGTTCTATAGTGGAGTGAAGCACAATTAACGAACATTGATTAACTTGATTAATGAGTTTAGCCAATTAATCTCATATCGTTGGAGCTTCTGATTTGTAGGTCCATTAGGTCCCACCGGTAGCTCACTAGGGGCGTTGAGGTAAAATTCTAAGGGAGAATTGAATATTCGAAGTTGTTCGAATATTAAGTTTAAAATATGAATTGGATTCATATTAAACCTATAGGTTATAATTAATGCACATTTGATGTACATTAATACTATAGTTTATATGAGAGAGATATAGTTAAATATATGATATTTAATTATAGTATTAATTAATTGTTGAATTAATTAATATTTTGTTTTAATTTAATTCAATTAAATTTGATTTAATAGAATTACATTAAAACTATAGGTTATGTGGGAACTCTTATGTAAATATGATTTACGTTAATTATAATTAGTTTAATTGTTAAATTAATTATATTATTAATTATTAATATTAATTTTATTTTATTTATATTAATAATTAATTAACAATCAGTTAAGGTAACTAATTGAACCATTCTTCCCCACTAACCTAGGCCATCCACGTTTAGGAGAGGTTTTTTAGGGTTGTTGGTTTATTCTTCCGTAAGTTGATTAATTCAGTTTTACAACAATCCCCTCTCTCTCAGTGTATGTCTCAGGACGGTGTTGAGCGTATGTTCTAGCATGTTCCCGTGCACTAGTTGCTCCATCGAGTTTTCGATGTAGAGCGTATGTTCAAGACATGTTTTCATGCACCAATTGCTCCACCGGTCTTCATGTTTATGTTTTTCAGGGGTATTGTGTTGGGATAGGTTTAGTTTTGCTAGAGTTTTGCTAGCTAGTCTCTTGTTTATTTGCCTTACAAGACTGGCCCACACAATACTCTAGCTGGCTCAAGTTAGAGATAGGTAATTACCCTACACGGAATGTTTTATGTTCCCTAGTTATGTCCCTAGGGTTAGAAACCTGAATGAATGTTTCAACTAGGTCCCTATAATGTTCAGACCCAAGTCAAGGTTTCATATTATCAGTTTTTTATGCTACATGTCTTTCCTTTTCAGGTAGTACTTGATGACCCCAGGCGAGTGGCTAGGCTATGGGGTGCAACTTTAGACCATGTCCCTAGGAGCCTAGGATCAAGTTTTCTAGTTTCATGCTTTTAGATTTTTAAACTTTCAGTTTCATGGAAATTGTGTATCAATGGTCTTTGAACATTTCATAATTATAAAATGATTTAAGCTTTTGGGTCCAGTTTATTAAATAAAAGGTTTTACTTTTGATCTCTTCAGCTTTAAGCTTCAAAAGTTTTGCATTTTCATTCATGTAGTAACGACCCTCAACATGTATTTAGCTTCCTTTTAGTTGAGTCGTAACACATGAATTTTGAACAAATTTGAGATTTAATGAATTTCGATCAAATTGATCGAGAATCATACAATCCCAGCCAAATCTGACCGAATTCATTGAATCTCAACCAAAATTGACTGGCCAAGATTCATGAAGCCAGATTAGAATTCCCGTTAGGCTTCATTTTTTTAAAATTAATTAAGTTTTTATTTTTATTTTTTTATAGATTATCTTTTAAAAAAGATTTATGAGTTTTCTTTAATTCATAAAAAAAATTCAATGTCGAACAAAAGAATGATTTGAATCGACGAATTTACCTGTTGAATTCTAAAGAAATGATAAACAGATAAATCTTTAACTTCTAAATCTTCCCAAAGATTTTGTAAAAAAAGAAAATTTGTATTAAATCTTGATAGGTAAAAGTTGAAATCATCTATAGTTAATTGGTTATTAACCTAGGAAAAAATAAAAATGAATGTTTTACAATCGGTTAATAAATTTTAATAGGTAAAAATTGGAAAGAAAAAAAAAGTTGTAAAATTTTTTTATAATTTAATTAATATAAAAGAGAAAACATACCAGCAATTTCAATTCGTAGTTACATTTTTATTTTTTTTTTTGAGTTCGACAATATTTAGGAGTAGGAGGATTCGAACTTATGACCTTTTGATCATAAACACACATTTTATACTAGTTGAGCTTTGTTCTTATTGACTATTCATAGTTACATCTTACACAACACCTAGAGTAAAAATAATAATAATAATATAATAATAAAACCTTTATATTTGTAAAACGAGTCTTTTTTCGAAAGTCAGAAAATATTTTAGCCAATTTTTGGGAATTACCCAACTCTTATAGAAGAATTGAAATTAAAAAAAGGAAAGAAAATAGAAGGAAAAAAAAAAACCCTAATACTGTTAAGAATAGGGGCGATGATTGACAGTGTTGACTATCTTGCAAAACATGGTAATAGAGCTACTACTGAGGTAAAAATATGAATATATGTTGAGTATTTTTCAAATTTACGCTCCATTATTTAAAAAAAAAGTTTTATTTTTATGTAATGTTTTAACCGTTTTTAATTTACTCTCACTATTGGTGTAGATGGATCGATTTACATAATATAATATTTTGTGAAAAAGTAGAAATTTTTAGAAGAGCTTTTAATTAATTCTTCAAATTTCTAAGAAATTAATAGAAATTTAAAATTTTGTCTCTCAAAGCACCTTTTTCCTCTTTTAAATTTTTGTCAATTACATATTATGTTAGGTAAATTTACCATTAAACAATTTTAACATTTTAAACAATGTGGATTAAGTTGAAAAATATTAGTACACCAAGAATTAAACCAAAACTTTTGAACTATGATAACTAAATTGAAAAAAAGAAAATACAAAACATATATCTATACTATATAAAAGGGGCTAAGAGGGGAGAATTTTTACATTTCCTTATTGCCCTTAAATTGAGTGAGGCTTTTGAGGCTTTTGATGATCAAAAGGGGGTGAGGTGGATTGAGAATGCTAAGAACAAATTGAGTGCGTCTAATTCTTACTGGGAAAGTGCTTATAGGCATCTCTTTTTGTTCCTGGTAGGTTCGTTATTTTCTTTCTATTACGAAGGACAAGGTAGATTCATCATCACCCACAGGAATTCTTGAAGACCACTTTAGGAATTGACCAACAAGGATCCAACTATGTTTACAAATTTTGCACAGAACTTATAAAGAGATTATGATAATTCACCATATTGATGACGAAGACATCAAACTCAGAAGCCCATTTAAAAAATGACTAGCTTGCTTATTTTTCCTTTTTTTTTTTCTTTTGCCTGCAAGGCAAGGGGACAAGTTGTTGGAGAAGATAGTTTTTTTCTTTGCATCTTCACTTTCGGTTTAATTCCAACATCAGTAATTTGAACTCACCATGGAAGAATTTCACTCTGCGAGAGCTCCAGGTTGCAACGAACCATCCGTGCACCTAATATAGATCCACTTTTTCAATACATACACATCTTTTCACAAAATATTTAAAATGGTTGGTAAATTAAATTTAAAATTCATACAGACACATCCTTTCAAAGCATACAGACACATCCTTAAATGCAAATTGTTTTGTTTTTCTTTGGCAAAAACTTCATTTTCAAAATGTCAAATGAGAAGAGGATGGTTTCTTTTATAAGAGAGGTTAAAGCCTTTCAAAGGGAATGAAAGTTAAAAGTTTTTGTTCTTCGTAAAGGAAACGTTGAATCATGTCAGAATGACGCCTTGAGAATACAAAAATTTATTTTCGTCGATAAAGAGGTAGCATTTTGATCTTCAAATGTTAATATTTATCCATTGTTATTCAAATTTAGATTTTGAAATTCCTAGCCATACAAATCATGGATGATGATATTTCCTTCTCTGTTTTAAATAATGTTCCAGCTTACATGTTTCTACGATTGCATTGTTTCCTAGATTATGATGAGTTGACCTTTCCCCGTAATCTTTAAAGTTTAGTGTGATTGAAAGAGAAAAGTTTCCTACTTGAATCCTTTCTTGAATGCTCTCTGCAATTGATGTGTGCTCCCCCCTACTGAGGTTCAACCCTATTTATAGAAGGGAAAGTTTGGATTCAAATAGATAAATCTTATCTCCAACGGCAATCTTCATCAATTTTGGGATGGGCTCAAATATAAATCTTATCTTCAACGGCAATCTTCATCAATTTTGGGATGGGTTCAAATATAAATCTTATCTCCAACGGCAATCTTCATCAATTTTGGGATGGGTTCAAATATAAATCTTATCTCCAACGACAATTTTCATCAATTTTGGGATAGGTTCAAATTTTAACCAGAAGATATGAGATTTGATTTAAATCAAATTGAAAGATAAAAATTTGGGGATTTTGTTTCAAATTTTAATCCAAAGTATGAGATTTGATTTAAATCAAATTGGGAGATAAATTCAAATTGATTTGATAGACTCCTAAATTGATTTAGATTGAATTAAACTGAATTTGAGTATAATTAATCCCTTATCCCATATCAAATTTTCTAAGTTCCATATGAAAATTTTATTCCAAATTCCCACCAAATTTTGGATGCAGTCTTAAATTTACTTAAATTAAATCTTGGGCATAATCCAAATTTTATCCCAAATGTACCAAAATCCAAACCTCAAATTCTATTCCAAATGCAAGTTAAAATTGGGTAGAATTTTGCCTCAAATCAAAATTTGGGCATAAACCAAATTTTGTCCAAACTTAAGTTCAAATCAAAGTTTTCTGCCAAATAAAAAAAATCAAAATTTTGACCAAAATTCATATTTTGATTAAATTGACACACCAAATGGAGTCAAAATCAAGAACAAATACCTTGCATTTTTATTTCAAAATATCTTTTTCGAGATTCACTCCCACATAACTTGTGCCTAAATCTCGAAAAGGGGGCATTTGTTGAAGGAGAAATTTTGTCCAATCACAAATTGCCACGTCATTATTTAAAATTAATGACGAAATTACAAATAATTAAATTTGGGACCAATTATAAATTGACATGTGTCCCAAATTTAATTTGAAGACAAAGTTGACCAATTATAAATTTAAAGAGCCAAATTTTTATTTGATCAATTAATTAGAAAATAAATTATTTTGATCAAATTAATTAATTTGACCAATTAATTAACAAAATAATTAATTGGGTCAAATTTGGGTCTTTTAAATTTTGGGTCATATGGTTTTGGGTCAAATATGAACCAAACCCAAGACTAAATAGTTGAGCCCAAGACCAATAAAGCCCAAGCCCAATAAAGCCCAAGCCCAAGTTGTTAGGCCCAAAAGCCACCATGGCCCATTCAGCGAGAACTCTATAAATAGAGGGGTTCTCTCCATTTCAAGGGTTCAGAAATTCTAGACTCTCACAAAGACAAAGTTCAGAATTTTGGAGCTCTCGACCAGACTTAGAGAATTCAGAGAAATTCCCCCAAAACGGAAGACTGAAGATTCTCTGAAATCTACAAGTTTCCAAGCACTGAACACTTCTTGAAGACTGAAGGCTCTTTCAAACTTAGAAGACTTCAAACTCCAAGAATCCACTGAAGTTTCAGACTCGAGATCAAACGTTACAGCCCTCGAGTGAAACACATTCACACACAAGAGAGAGAATCAGAGGATTATGTACTAGAGATTGTATACTCACACGCATACAACATTAATACAAATCAAAGTTTATTCCACGTGTCTCATTCATTTGAATTTACGTGTGAACAAATTGGCACGCCCAGTGGGACCATCTCTACCTCTCATCTCTCTCTCTTATCTCAAAACACAAGTGTAAACATGTCGTTCAAGACTTCTTCAATGGTCGCTGTCATGAACAAGTCTTGCATGACTTCTACTGCTCATTGTTGCTTCAATGAACTGACGTTGCAATAAGATAAAGCTTCTATCGTTGCAGGCCAAGAAACAACCTTGTAGGGGGCATATACTAATGACAAGTTTTTTGTTAAGTATAATCCTTTGTTTGAGCTTGATTCTGACGTAGTGACTGTCATGATGACTGAGACAAGAACTATAGAAGAAAGAATGGCTGAGATGTTGGAACACATCAACACCTTGATGAAGGCGATTGAAGAAAAAGATTCTCAAATCGCGCAACTAAAGAGCCAAATTGAGAACCAACATATCGTCGAATCAAGTCAAACCCAAGTCATAAAAAATCATGGAAAGGAAAGACTACAGTGCAAGATGATCAGCCACAGTGTTCTGCTTCGGTCGTTTCACTATCCATCCAACAGCTCCAAGATATGATCACAAACTGTATCAGAGCTCAGTACAGTGGACCTACTCAAGATTCCCTCTTGTATTCCAAACCTTATACTAAGAGGATTGATAACTTGAGAATGTCAATCGGGTATCAGCCACCAAAATTTCAGCAGTTTGATGGAAAGGGCAATCCTAACAACATATTGCCCACTTCGTTGAGACATGCGAGAACGCTGGTACTCGAGGGGACCTACTAGTCAAGTCGTTCGTTCGAACACTTAAGGGAAATGCTTTTGACTGGTACACTGATCTAGAACCTGAGTCAATAGACAGTTGGGAGGAATGCGAAAAAGAATTTTTGAATCGCTTCTACAGCACTAGACGAACCGTTAGCATGTTTGAGCTCACCAACACTAAACAACGAAAAGGTGAACTCGTTGTTAACTACATAAATCGTTGGAGAGCCATGAGTCTAGATTGCAAAGATCGCCTCACTGAACTCTCTGCCGTTGAGATGTGCATTCAAGGTATGCATTGGGAACTCCTCTACATTCTTAAAGGTATAAAGTCTCGCACCTTTGAAGAATTAACAACTCGCGCCCACGATATGGAGTTAAGTATTGCTAGTCAAGAAAACCAAGACCTTCTACTTCCTAACTTGACGATAGAAGGAAAGAACACCGAAGCGACTACAGAAGAATCTATGGTTGTAAACACAATTCTTCTCAAGTCATCTTCAAAAGAAAAGCGACAAACAAATGGAACATATCACTTAACTTTAAAGAAAAGACAGAAGAAAATCTATCCTTTCCCTGAGGCTGACATCCCTGATATGTTGGAACAACTACTAGAAGCGCAACTGATAGAGCTCACTAAGTGTAAACGACCAGAAGAGATGGAGAAAGTCGATGATCCCAAGTATTGCAACTATCATCGAGTTATTGGTCATCCAGTGGAAAGATGTTTCATCTTAAAGGACTTAATTCTAAAGCTAGCTATGGAAGGAAAAATTGAGCTCGACCTTGATGAAGTAGCTCAATCAAATCTTGCTACAATCAAAGAAAAGAGCAAGCATCAAAGAAAGAAGGATCTTAAGAAACTTCAACCCAAGAGGCAGAGAAGTAAAGAGTTTTCTCAACCTCGACAACCGGTGACTGCAAAGGAACTTTTCTCCAAAACTTCCCACAAAAAAGAAAAGGGAAACTTTGCAACTTCCTACTGCATCCATGTAGAAGAGGTTGACAGTTCTAAGAAGGGTGAACAAATGACTTCCGTCTTCAATCGCATTAAGCCTTCAACTACTCGTCCTTCGGTATTCCAAAGAATGAGTATGGTCGCGACAGAAAAAGAAAATCAATGTCCGATGTCCACATCCACTCGACCTTCAGCTTTCCAAAGGCTAAGTGTTTCCACATCGAAGAAAAGTCGGTCTTCAACATCTGTTTTTGATCGTCTCAAAGTAACAAACGACCAACCTAAAAGAAAGATGGACAACTTGGAGGTGAAACTTTTCGATGAAGTAAACAGCGACAAGAAGCTTCATAGTAGCACCTTGTCACGTATGAAGAGGAAGTTTTCTATTCTCATAAATACAGAAGGTTCCTTGAAGGTGAAGCCAAATCTCATTATCTTGACCAATCCTATAAATGAAGGATTTGATCAAGACCATGATAAAGATAAGAGCTTTTAAAATGTAAAAACTCCTTATCGTAAGAGTCTAAACTGCATGATGCTCCTAGCCCACACGAGCTTAAAAGGTGAGTGCAAAAAACTTTTGAACTACGTTATGACTTGATCCCTTTTCGTCAAAGGGTATGTAGGCAGCTTAAAGAAAACTTTAAGTTCAGTCTCTACAAATAAAAAAAAGAAAGTGCAACAAATATTGAAGCACGACAATATAAATTGAAGAAATTCATCACTAGTGGGGGCAACACAGCAAATGGAAGTTGTGCACCGTTATGAATGTGAAACTATGAGTTGGATGAATAAAATAAGACTTCACTCCTCCAAATTTGATGTCTTGCTCACCTCAAGTTTGGTGTTCAACTCACCCTAAGTTCGTTGTTCCCTCTTCCTCAAGTTTGAAGGTTATTACACTGTACGTTGCTGCGTTGTTCTTTCTCCAAGTTCGAGGTTTCTTACGTGGCACGTTACGGCGTTGTTCCTTCTCCAAGTTTGAAGGTTCTCATGCTGCGCTGCTTTCCTATTCCTTCTCCAAGTTTGAAGGTTCTGACGCTGCGTTGCTTCCTTCTCCAAGTTCGAAGGTTCTCATGCTACGCTAGGCTGCGCTGCTGCGCTACTTCCTTCTTTAAGTTTGAAGGTTCCCACATTGCGCTGTTGTGCTGTTTCCTTCTCCAAGTTTGAAGGTTCTGACGCTGCACTGCTTCCTTCACCAAGTTCGAAGGTTCTCACGCTGCGCTGTTTTGTTGTTCCTTCTCCAAGTTCGAAATTCCTCATGCGCTACGCTACTATTTCTTCTCCAAGTTTGAAGGTTTTCACGTGTTCTCATGTTGCTACGCTACAGCTCCAGTTCCTTCCTCCAAGTTCGAAGGTTCTCATGCGCTTCGCTGCAGTTCCTTCTCTCCAAGTTCGAAAGTTCTCATGCGCTTCGCAGTAGTTCCTTCTCTCCAAGTTCGAGGGTGCTTACGTTGTACGCTACAGCGTTGTTCCTTCTCCAAGTTTGAAGGTTTTCCGATGCATGCTCCTGCGTTGCTCCTTCTCCAAGTTCAAAGGTTCTCGGCTTGCGTTGTTGCGCTACTTCCTTCTTCAAGTTCGAAGGTTCTCACGTTGCGCTATTGTGCTCCTTCCTTCTCCAAGTTCGAAGGTTCTGACATTGCGCTGCTTCCTTCACCAAGTTCGAAAGTTCTGACGTTGCGCTACTTCCTTCTCCAAGTTCGAAGGTTCTCATGCCACGCTGCTTCGTTGCTCCTTCTCCAAGTCTGAAGGTTTGCACGTGTTTTCTTACGCTGCTTCACTGAAGTTCCTTCTCCAAGTTCGAAGGTTCTCACGTTGCTTCGCTGCAGTTCCTTCTCTCCAAGTTCGAAGGTTCTCATGCTGCTTCGCTGCAGTTCCTTCCTCCAAGTTCAAAGGGGTTCTCACGCTGCTTCGCTGCAGTTCCTTCCTCCTGCAACAGTTCCTTCCTCCAAGTTCGAAGGTTCTCACGTCGTCCTCCTGCAACAGTTCCTTCTTCCAAGTTCGAAGGTTCTCACGTTGCTTCTTCCTCATGTTGCTTCACTACAGTTCCTTCCTCCGAAGGTTCTAACGCTGCTTCTGCTCCTCCGAAGGTTCTAACGCTTCGCTACAGTTCCTTCCTCCGAAGGTTCTAACACTGCTTCTGCTTCCTCACGTTGCTTCACTGCATTTCCTTCCCCCCTGCAGTTCCTTGTTCCTTCTCTCCAAATTCGAAGGTTTTTTCGCTGTGTTGCTGTTCCTTCCTCCAAGTTCGAAGGTTCTCACGTCGTCCTCCTGCAACAGTTCTTTCTTCCAAGTTTGAAGGTTCTCACGCTGCTTCGCTGCAGTTCCTTCCTCCAAGTTCGAAGGGGTTCTCATGCACCGCCTTCCTCCAAGTTCGAAGGTTCTCACGCTGCTTCTTTCTCACGTTGCTTCGCTACAGTTCCTTCCTCCGAACGTTCTAACGCTGCTTCTGCTTCCTCACGTTGCTTCGTTGCAGTTCCTTCCTCCTACAGTTCCTTGTTCCTTCTCTCCAAGTTCAAAGGTTTTCACGTTGCTTCGTTGTTCGAAGGTCCTTCCTCTTACACTGCATTGCATCGCTGTTCCTTCAACAAGTTCGAAGGTTCTTGCGTTGCAGCAGGAAAGGAGCCCAAATGAGAATGACATCATGTGTCCTTGGGTCGAAGGACGTCGTAGCAACAAAAGTCCAAAGAACACGTCCTTGTACTTATGCTGAAAGACGTTGCAGCAGTAATGGAGCCCAAGTGGGAATGACATCATGTGTCTTTGGGCCGGGGAACCTCGTAGCAACAAAAGTCCAAAGACGTCATATGTCCTTGGACTAATGTTGAAAGACATTGTACCTGCAAATTGAAGACAACAAGTATATGTATGCCTTTTAAAAAAAAATAACTTACCTACGTACTTACCTTTTGGATGGTGGATGAAGACACTGTGCTTGTAATTGAAATATAGGCAAGGTGTTGTGAGTTCAAAAAAAAAAAGAGAAGGAAGAATCTTAAAAATAATAATAATAATAATAATAATAATAATAATAAATGAAAATAAAAAAAAACCTAATTTCAAAAAAAAAAAAAAGGAGAAGAAAAGTTTCCTACTTGAATCCTTTCTTGAATGCTCTCTGCAATTGATGTGTGCTCTCCCCTACTGAGGTTCAGCCCTATTTATAGAAGGGAAAGTTTGGATTCAAATAGATAAATCTTATCTCCAACGGAGCGGCAAAAGTCCAAGGAACATGTTCTTGTACTCATGCTGAAGGACATGGCGGAGGCAAAAGTCCAAGGAAAATGTCCTTGTACTCATGTTGAAAGACGTGGCAGCGGCAAAAGTCCAAGGAACATGTCCTTGTACTCATGCGGAAAGATGTGGCGGCGGCGGCAAAAGTCCAAGAAACACATCCTTGTACTCATGCTGAAGGACGTGGCGGCGGCAAAAGTCCAAGGAACATGTCCTTGTACTCATGCTGAAAGACGTGGCGGCGGCAAAAGTCCAAGGAACATGTCCTTGTACTCATGCTGAAAGACATGACAGCGGTAAAGGAGTCCAAGTGGGAATGACATCATGTGTCCTTGGGCCGGAGAGCGTCGTAGCAACAAAAGTCCAAAGACCATATGTCCTTGGCCTAATGTTGAAAGACATTGTACCTGCAAATTGAAGACAACAAGGATATGTATGCCTTTTAAAAAAAAATAACTTACCTACGTACTTACCTTTTGGATGGTGGATCAAGGCACTGTGGTTGTAATTGAATTATAGGCAAGGTGTTGTGAGTTCAAAAAAAAAAAAAGAGAAGGAAGAATCTTAAAAAAAAAAAAAAAATCAAAACCAAAATAAAAAAATTAAAAAAAAAAAGAAAAAAAAGGGAGAAGAAAAGTTTCCTACTTGAATCCTTTCTTGAATGCTCCCTGCAATTGATGTGTGCTCTCCCCTACTGAGGTTCAACCCTATTTATAGAAGGGAAAGTTTGGATTCAAATAGATAAATCTTATCTCCAACGGCAATCTTCATCAATTTTGGGATGGGTTCAAATATAAATCTTATCTCCAACGACAATTTTCATCAATTTTGGAATAGGTTCAAATTTTAACCCAAAGATATGAGATTTGATTTAAATCAAATTGAAAGATAAAAATTTGGGGATTTTGTTTCAAATTTTAATCCAAAGTATGAGATTTGATTTAAATCAAATTGTGAGATAAATTCAAATTGATTTGATAGACTCCTAAATTGATTTAGATTGAATTAAACTGAATTTGAGTATAATTAAACTCTTATCCCATATCAAATTTTCTAAGTTCCATATGAAAATTTTATTCCAAATTCCCACCAAATTTTGGATGCAGTCTTAAATTTACTTAAATTAAATCTTTGGCATAATCCAAATTTTATCCCAAATGGACCAAAATCCAAACCTCAAATTCTATTCCAAATGCAAGTTAAAATTGGGTAGAATTTTGCCTCAAATCAAAATTTGGGCATAAACCAAAATTTTCCCAAACTTAAGTTCAAACCAAAGTTTGCTGCCAAATAAAAAAAATCAAAATTTTGACCAAAATTCATATTTTGATTAAATTGACACGCCAAATGGAGTCAAAATCAAGAACAAATACCTTGCATTTTTATTTCAAAATATTTTTTTCGAGATTCACTCCCACATAACTTGTGCCTAAATCTCGAAAATGGGGCATTTGTTGAAGGAGAAATTTTATCCAATCACAAATTGCCACATCATTATTTAAAATTAATGACGAAATTACAAATAATTAAATTTGGGACCAATTATAAATTGACATGTGTCCCAAATTTAATTTGAAGACAAAGTTGGCCAATTATAAATTTAAAGAGCCAAATTTCTATTTGATCAATTAATTAGAGAATAAATTATTTTGATCAAATTAATTAATTTGACCAATTAATTAACAAAATAATTAATTGGGTCAAATTTGGGTCTTTTAAATATTTGGGTCATATGGTTTTTGGTCAAATATGAACCAAACCCAAGACTAAATAGTTGAGCCCAAGACCAATAAAGCCCAAGCCCAAGTTGTTAGGCCCAAAAGCCACCATGGCCCATCTAGCGAGAACTCTATAAATAGAGGGGTTCTCCTCCATTTCAAGGGTTCAGAAATTCTAAACTCTCACAAAGACAAAGTTCAGAATTTTGGAGCTCTCAACCAGACTTAGAGAATTCAGAGAAATTCCCCCAAAACGGAAGACTGAAGATTCTCTGAAATCTACAAGTTTCCAAGCACTGAACACTTCTTGAAGATTGAAGGCTCTTTCAAACTTAGAAGACTACAAGCTCCAAGAATCCACTGAAGCTTCAGACTCGAGATCAAACGTTACAGCCCTCGAGTGAAACACATTCACACACAAGAGAGAGAATCAGAGGATTATGTACTAGAGATTGTATACTCACGCGCACACAACATTAATACAAATCAAAGTTTATTCCACGTGTCTCATTCATTTGAATTTACATGTGAACAGGAATCATTTGGGATGACAGGAAAAATGATAGGCAACAACTTTTTCCAAAAAAAAAAAGTTATAGTAAATTTAGATATTATTCAATATATATTTTTTTCATGTTAATTCTCTACCTACTTGTGCAGATTTTATTGGAATTGTGTTCTCTGTGAGATCTATGGTTGAAATGAAAATGAAAAAGTCAAACAATAAAACAATGATGAAGAGAGATATTTTTGCCAGAACAAAGGTTAGCAATTGTTCCAATTTTATTTTCTTTACAAAAATTATTTATTTCATGGTTGTTTTATGTTAAAAAGTGGTAATTTATTTTGTAGTGGCAAGCCAATTAAATTGACACTGTGGAATGATTTGGCAACCAATTAAGGTTCAGAATTAGAAAAACAAATTATTCACAATCCAATAATTTTAGCATTCAATCTGAAGGTGGACATGTATGAAGGTAAACTTTTTAAATCCAATATAACACTAATATAAGGGGGAGATGGATTCTTAATTTAACTTTTTTTTTTCTTATGTTAGGAGAATTAAGCATGGCAACAACAATGACGAGCAACATCTTACTTGAACCAGATTTTGTAGATTCAAAAGATCTAAAAGAAAGGTATTTGTCCATATATCTCTAAATTTGAAATTTGCATTTACTATTAAATTAACCTCTACAGGTATTCGTCCAATCTCTAAATTTGAAATTTGCATTTACTATTTAAATTAACCTCTACATTTATACTATTCTTGTAGGAGGGAAATTTTTTTGGATCACACATTACATGTCTACTTTTTATTCCTCCCTCTAAAAAAATGGAAAGAGCAAAATTAGTAAGCATCAAAGATATTATTCATGGGTTAGTTGATGATTTAAATTATTGTATCATTGCCTCAATTGTCGAGATAGTTAACAAAGACAATCCATGGTTTGAGAAATGCAAACTTTGCAACCAAAGAGTGTATCCCAATGGAAGTCAGAAAATGACTCACTGTAACAATTGCAACGATCTTGTCCAATTCATTAGAAAATATATGCTAAAGCTTATAATTTGTGATGGCCAAATGACTGCACATATAACTACTTTTGAGGCTGCAAAAGTCATAGTTGGAAGTAGTGTTTCCCATTATGCAACCCAAATTTTGTAGGTAATCATAAAAAAATAGAAATTTATTTCTTAAATAAATCCCCTCTAAATTTTTATCTAACATTTTCTATTTGTTGATTTGTTGACTACAATCTCAAATGAAAAAGGAGGATTCCAAAATTTATCTCAATTTCATCCTCGCACAAGGAAAAACTTACAAATTCCTCATTCGCATGGACAAGAAGTTTGAAGGAGATCAATCAAAGGGACATTTTGTGGTTTAGGAGATAAATAAAGTAGAAGTTGAAGAATCGGACTTAGAAACTCTTGAAGTTTTACATGTTAAGAAAAAAATTAAAATAGAAAGATAGTTTCAAAATTTTTTATATATTTTTCACATTTGTTTTGTTAATCTAAATGATCCACATGTAATGTTAACTATCATATTTCAACTTTGCTATTTCTAATTTTTCATTAGTTTCCTTATTTTAGTTGCATAATCATAAATGATGTTTAGTGGGAATGAAATGACCAATTATATTGTAATGAGTTTTTGGTTAATCAACTTTGATAATATTAGTAGTATTTCGTAATTTTCTAATTTTAGTTACACAATCACAAACAATTTAAATTCATCACAATCATGTATTCTAAAAACTAAAACATTATTATATATACTAAATGAAAAATAAGGATCGGAACCCTTGACTATGATAAAAAACTTTTTTAAAAAAAAGTACGGTGAGTGAGAGAGAATTAACGAAAAATAGTAAAAAACAGTCAACAAAATTATCTCAAAAATAAATCTTCATTGTAGATTTAGTTAGACTTATATGTATAAGAAAAAAAATATTTGGTTATTATATTTTTTTCAAACAAAAAAAAAAGATAAAAAAAATAACAGTAAAATTTAAATCCTGTTTTAAATATACCTAGTATATATTAGATATCCATATTACTCCATGAGCTTTAGTCAACCCATAATTTTAGCTATTCTTCCCCATGACTCTCCATCTCCCTTAGGAATAGCCATGAGACTATCCATCTCTTCTATTTTAAGTATTTTGAAGTGCAACCTATCCTATTGCATTAGTATAAATAGGGGTTGTATGAAGTATGGAAAACACACACTTGAATGAAAAGACATTTGCTCTCTTTCTCCCTACTTTGCTCTCTCCATTTCTCTCTTAGTGTTCTTATTGTTCTTCACATTTTTATAACACGTTATCAGCACGAGTCTCTGCCATTTTTGTTCAGTTGAAGGTAGGGTTCATTTTTATTAGATGGAATTGTCTTCGGTACGTTTCACATTACAGTGTATATGTTATATATACCTCATATATACACTGTGTATTGAACGTTGACAACATATATTCTATACAAGATTAGCATGTTCTTCATTATTGTGCATACTATATGAGATTAGTAAGTATCATATTTACGTATGATAATATTAACATTTGAATCATTTTTCTTGTTCATGATTCTATATTTGCCAATGATATGTATGTTAATTACATTATTCAAATAATTGAAATGTTGATAGTATGTTCATATCCTTATCATTTTTGTAATAATCTAAAATGTATAGTGCATATTCAATGAACATGATGCACATATACCCCTGTCTATATCTCATTTTTGAATCATATTCATCTTCTAAAATTGCTCATTTTTCTAATCAGCTAATGTATATTGATCTCGTTAGTTTATGTATTCTTTGTCCAGTATAATTTCCACATGATCATTTGTATATATTTTATATTATGTGTATTTAATATATATATACAGTGTACATATTTGATATACTATCATAGATCCTTTATGTACAGAACATGTTATATATGTCATAATATATCTTATATAAATATTGCAACATGTTGTTTACCAACAATTTTTTATTTGGGTTCCATATATACATTTGAATATTTTTGTTTATGTTGATTAACTTTTGAAATTCATGGTAGATACATGCATTAGTTTAAATTCTCCTATGACAAAGTTTGCAAGACTTATATAGTAGTTAATTGCTCTTTCTAAAGTTAATTTTAATGTTATGCACACATAGTTGCATAAAAATGCCCATTTTGATTTAATGCACCTGAAATTGCATCATTTCAAATCAATAAGTACTCGTGATTAAATGCACCTATGGTTGCATCATTTCAAATCAAGAATTGTTCATGATTAAATGCACCTGTAGTTTCACAAATTCAAATCAATAAATGCTCACTTTAATTAAATGCACTTGTAGTTGCATAATTTTAATCAATAAGTGATTTTAAACAAGTGAGCATATGTTAAGAATAATGTTGTTTATCTTTTTTTCCAATTATAGAATATGCTCCTGTAGTAGCAGTATTGAGAAAGAAAGTTTTTAATATTGTGATGAGCAAACACCATGTCTTCTTGAAATTAAAGCAATCAAATGAGCATTTAATGAAAAATCATGAATCTCAACCAATCGTTTCAATATCATTCCCTGAAGTGAATATTGTAATATCGAATAATTATGGTCAATGTCGAGATCATGATCAATAATAAAGGAAGAAGCAATTACTCATCCAGTAGTCATCGTGAATAATTTGGAAAACCACACATATATGGTTACTAAAAGAAATGTTTCATATTTTAGAGCATTAATTTTGTACCTGTTCTGAAAATTGAAACCATGTGTGAAAGCAAACTTTGGAAATCTCCTGAAGAGATAATTAATCTTGGAAATATGAAATAGATGTTGCAAATCTCATTAAATCTCCTGAAGAGAAAATGAACATCATTAAATGAGCAACAAATATTATATTAGATTATGTGAATATCGTCTTATTTAATGTTTAATTTATGTTTATTTATTAAGTTCGATTTTATATTTAATTTCTTTTTCTGGGGCTCATTATGTGTTATTTTATTTTCTTGAAGAAACATGAATATTTCACATATTTTGGTTGACTTCAAGATGAACAATAAAGATTTATGCTTGGCAGATAGCGCAACAACACACACTATCCTTACAAGTAGGAAATATTTTTCAGAATTGGCAATGCTAGAAGCAAAAGTCAATACAATATCAGGTCCTGTAGACTTGATTGAAGGTTTTGGAAAAACAAATATTATTTTTCTTAGGGGAACAAAATTTACAATTGATAATGCTTTGTTCTCTAGTAAATAAAAAAGAAACATACTGAGTTTTAAAGATATACGAGCTAATGGTTATCATATAGAGACTGATAAGAAGAATAATATAGAGTATATTTATATTATATCTACTGTCTCACATGAAAAACGTACATTAGAAATGTTGCCTGCTTTTTCTTCTAGATTATATTACACACATATTCGTGTTATTGAAATATATGCAACAATGAACCTGAAGTTCAATGATCCAGATATATTTTCTGTTTGGCATGATCGATTGGGTCATCCTAGATCCATAATGATGAGAAAGATTATTGAAAACTCACATGGACATCCATTGAAGAACTAGAAGTTTCTTCAATCTAATGAATTGTCATGTGATGCTTTCTCTCAAGGAAAATTAATTATTAGACCCTCACCAGCTAAAATTGGGATTGAATCCCCACATTTTTAGAATGAATTCAGGGTGATATATGCAAACCTATAAATTGACCAAGTGGACCATTTAGATATTTTATGGTTCTAATTGATGCATCCTGTAGATGGTCACATGTTTTTTATTATCAAGTCGAAACCTTGCATATGCAAGATTACTTGCTCAAATAATTAAGTTAAGAGCACAACTTCCTGATTATGTAATTAAGAAAATTCGTCTTGATAATGCTGGTGATTTTACATCCCAATCATTTAATAATTATTGTATGTCAATTGGGATAAGTGTTGAACATCCTGTAGCTCATGTTCATACACAAAATGGTCTAGCTGAATTATTTATAAAACGTCTGCAATTAATTGCTAGACAAATGCTTATGAGAGCAAGGCTTCCAATATCTGTATGGGGTCATGAAATTTTACATGATGCATCGCTTATATGCATTGTCGTTACGGGTTTGCGACGCGGAGCGGCCGACTTTGTTCTCGAGAGGAGGAAAATGGAGTCGCCACCAGTCTTGATTTAGAGGGTGTGATTGGGCACCCAAAAATATGCTAAAATGGTCTGCAAATAAAAGATTTAAGGTTCGGGGGTCTTTTGTGTATGGGGAATGTATTAGCACCGCACAACACTCGTTCAAAGAACAAAATTTTATTTTTCTTGCGTTATCAAGGAAATTGGCAATTGTAAATACTAAACAAGATTTTTTATTGATTTTTAAATGTCCCATATTTTACTTCTCGTTATTCTTTAAATAAATAATGAGCAATAATTATGGGTGGCATAAAGCCATTCAAAATTTGTATCAACTTAATTTGACATCCCAAATTTAAATTCATTATACCTCAAGAATATTAGAAAAGCCAATATCTTGATTTCCTAATTTCCGTCATAGGAAAGTTTATATTTTTTTTAAAAAAAAATGTTTGGTTTATTAATTTCGAAAATTGTGTGAGTAAAGAATATTTTTTAAGGAAAACTCTTAATTAATTTTATTTTCAATGATTTTGGATTGATTTATTATTTTGAAAATAAAGTTAATGAAACAATTTTAGCAAAAGTTTTTAATACATTCCTTTTAAAATAAAATGTCTTATATAAAATATGTTTCTTTTGGAAAAATAAATTTTAAAAGGAAAATATGAATAATTTTTATTTATGCTTTATAAGGAAAGAAATATTACGATCAAATCCTGGCAGCCCAAGATTTTAATTTTTTTTCCTCAAGAAACTCAAATATTGGTATCCCGAAAATTCAAGATTCCATCGTTGGAAGATTTCTGTTTTGGAAATATTTAATTACGAAAAGAAATAGAGAGATATAGATTGAATACAACATCATAACATAGTGAAATAAAATTAAAAAAAAAAATCAGCAACATATAATTGAGAGAAAATGCTTAAAAAGGGAAGAAAACTACCATATTCAATAATTAAAAGTTCATTAAATTCATTTGCTTTAAAGGAAACATATTGAAATCAAATCTCGGCATTCCAAGACATTGATTTCTTACCTCAAGAAATCTCAACATTGGCATTCCAAAAATTGAGATTCCGTCGTTGGAGATTCCTTTATTTTGTAATAAACAATAGAATCAACCTTATATATATATATATATATATATACTAGATTTTTTCAACGCGCAATGCACGTAGTTTCCCTTGTCAAAAACAAAATTTAATAACATAATTTTGAAATTATGTTTTAAATTGCTTGTTAACGAAATTAACTAAACAAATTGCTCCACCAACTAAGAACGGTCATGCACCACCATCTATGGAATCAAGAAAGAGCTCTTAATTTGTCAATCCTTCCTACGTGTGGATCTGATAAGTTTTCCCTTATTGAGTCAAAAAATATATTTACAGAAATCATAAATCTTTAAAACAAACCTAGAAATAATATGATTTATTGCGATATGTAATTAAGAAAAGTCTATAATATTTTTTCAAAAATCCAAAAAACAAAAAATCTGCATCAAATTAAGAACAAAAAGGATTGTTACAGCGTTAGTGCAAAATTTTTGTTGTTGTTAACCAATTACATGGTGGAGAATGGAGATGAGTCACAGACTTTTGCAGCATCCTTCCTACTACACTGTTCTGATTTTCTTCCATCTCCTGCTCTTAAGTTTCTTTTTACACATCTTTGTTTTTCAATTTTGCACCACTTATGCTTTGACCACATCTTTACAATTGCAAGTCCTCCAGACTCAATTGAAAATAGGTTTTAGAAAGCAAGAAAACCCTTTTTTCCCAGTTTGGTCAGTAGCACAAAACCAAATTTCTTTGAAAGATTTTTTTAAGAATAATATATATGATGAAAATGATTAAAAATAAATTTTTATACAAAATTTAAATTTCAAAATTCAAAATTTTACGAAACAGAATTATATGATTCAAAAATAAAATAAAATTTAAACTATATTTAGAAAAACCATAAATAGGAAAAATTAGGAAATACTTTAAAAATTAGTCCGATTATTCATCTCCATTCAAAGAAGGTTCTACTTTTTCCTATGCTTGTAAACACCCCAGTTCACAAATCTCTATGAATCAAGCTAAGCAATGCTTTTTTCTATGTTTGCAAACTCTCCAGTTTACAATTCTCCATTAATCATGCAAGATAAGAAGTGAAGTTGTACTACTTGTGGACTGTTCGTCATCTTCACAGCTTGTTCATCTAAATTAGACACAATAAATCAAATGGAAAAATTCCGACAGAAATTTATAATCTAGTAATGGAGTTTTTCAAGGCAATAGTTATGCGTGATTAAATTTGACCGTGAGGTGAAGAAAATTAAACAACTTTGTATTACTCATTCATTATGATATGGTAGGCAAACCAATGGCTATATGGTGTGCGGCAAGTTCCAGTAAAAGACTTGTTGTTTGTTGGGTGGTTCCAATTTCAACATTTTTCCATGGAAAAAAGAAGAACATCAAAGCATATATCCTTCATAGAAAAATAAAAAACAAGCACATCCTTCCTAAATTAAATGCCATACCAAAGAAAAAGGGATGAGAATGAATTAAGAAACTACCTTGACATGGTCTAGGTTTACATCCTGGTATTGTCGATGATGAAATTTCATCTATTTATCTAGATATATAAAAAGACATAGCAGAGGGAGGAGAGCCAAAACAGAAGATGAAAAGTTGATAGACGAATTGTAGGATTTATATTCATTTAATGAAAACTGTAACATAAAATTAATAGTGATCCACTCCAACCCAAAAGACGTAATTAATTGAAAATCATGGTTACGTGGGTTAATTTTGTTTTTAATTTTTGTATTTTTTAAATTTTATACTTGAAGGATAATTCAGGTATTATATAAAAAAAAACAAGGTCAATTTCGTCAAAAAAAAAAATTCTTCCACTTTTATATATATTATAGATAAAGAAAAAAAAAACTATTGAAGAAAGAATTGAGAACAAAGGTTTAAAAAAAATACTTACAAAAGAACGCTTGTGACCGTTGGGTTGAGAATAAAACTTGAGGAAGTGACAATGTGAAATTGAGAGGGAGGGTGATGGTGAGAGGGTGTACTCGTTGGGGAGGAAAAGAGAAAGCCTTGAGAGTAGGAGGGGGAAGTTAGGTGGGAAAGGGAGAAAAGTGTATCTAGAGTTTTAAGAGGGAGAGATTTGCAGAGTCTATTTTTAGCCCTAAGAAAAACGTGTGGGAGGTCTTCCAAGGCTATCAAAATCGTGTAATGCAAGATGAGAGGGCTCCCTTTTTATAGTCAATTCCAACCACCACAAATTAGGAAGGTGATCAAATAAAATTTTTAAAAATCTAATAAAAATGAAAATTAAATTAAATAAATATCTTAATTCTACCTTCCAAATTTACAAAATATTATTTGCCAATCGAATCTCCAAGGAAACAAAATATTTTTTTTAATTAACCTTGTCAAATAAACCTAATATTTGATTTGGCAAATCAATTAATCAAAATAAAATATTTGACCTAATTATTCCTAGCAAAATGGAGGAACTACTATATCATGGCGATCTATGAAGCAGACAATAACGGCTACTTGCTCAAACTATGCTGAGATCTTGGCAATTCATGAGGCTAGTCGAGAATGTGTATGGCTAAGATCAATGACTCAACACATTTGTGAAATATGCAGATTGTCCTCTAACAAATGTTGTCCAACAACGTTATATGAAGACAATACAACATGTATAGCCCAAATCAAAGGAGGATACATTAAAGGAGATAGAACGAAGCACATCTCACCAAAGCTCTTCTACACTCATGATCTTGAAGAAAATAGTGATATCGTTGTTCATCAAATTTCTTCAAAAGACAACTTGACAGATTTCTTTACGAAGCATTACCTACTGCAACCTTTGAGAAGTTGGTGCACAACATTGGAATGCAACGACTCAGAGATCTCAAATGATGTTTTCATGAGGGGGAGTAAATATATTGCACTCTTTTTCCCTTCGCTATGGTTTTTGCCACTGGGTTTTCCTAGCAAGGTTTTTAATGAGATAGTTGTTGTTGTTTTTTTTTTTTTTTTTTTGAAATCTTTTAATGAGATAGTTGTTGTTGTTGTTTTTTTTTTTTTTTTTTTTGAAATCTTTTAATGAGGTAGTTGTTAATGTATATAAATATAATGTATTCTTTTTCCTTCACTAGGGTTTTTCCTATTGGGTTTTCCCTAGTAAGGTTTTAACGAGGCATGTATTTTATATATAATGGATATCTAAGGGGGAGTTGTAAATATACTTGGTATATATTAGATATCCATATTACTCCATGAGCTTTAGTCAACCCATAATTGTAGCTATTCTTCCCCATGACTCTCCCTCTCCCTTAGGAATAGCCATGAGACTCTCCCTCTCTTCTATTTTAAGTATTTTGAAGTGCAACCTACCCCATTACATTAGTATAAATAGGGGTTATTGTATGAAGTATGGAAAACACACACTTGAATGAAAAGGCATTTGCTCTCTTTCTCCCTACTTTGCTCTCTCCATTTATCTCTTAGTATTTTTATTGTTCTTCACATTTTTATAACATGTTATCAGCACGAGTCTCTGCCATTTTTGTTCAGTTGAAGGTATGGTTCATTTTTATTAGTTGCAATTGTCTTCGGTACGTTTCACATATACAGTGTATATGTTATATATACCTCATATATACACTGTGTATTGAACGTTGACAACATATATTCTATGCAAGATTAGCATGTTCTTCACTATTCTGCATACTATATGAGATTAGTAAGTATCATATTTATGTATGATAATATTAACATTTGAATCATTTTTCTTGTTCATGATTCTATATTTGTCAATGATATGTATGTTAATTACATTATTCAAATAATT
Organism: Luffa aegyptiaca; assembly: GCA_017139565.1. Classification (NCBI taxonomy): domain Eukaryota; kingdom Viridiplantae; phylum Streptophyta; class Magnoliopsida; order Cucurbitales; family Cucurbitaceae; genus Luffa; species Luffa aegyptiaca. The sequence goes on from CM029397.1 coordinate 17,751,377, forward strand.
GAGATGTTGATAGTATGTTCATATCCTTATCATCTTTGTAACAATCTAGAATGTATAATGCATATTCAATAAACATGATGCACATATGATACCCCTGTATATATCTCATTTTTTAATCATATACATCTTCTAAAATTGATCATTTTTCTAATCAGCTAATGTATATTGATCTCGTTAGTTTATGTATTCTTTGTCCAGTATAATTTTCACATGATCATTTGTATACTTTATATTATGTGTATTTAATATATATATACAGTGTACATATTTGATATACTATCATAATCCTTTATGTACAGAACATGTTATATATGTTGTAATATACCTTATATAAATATTGCAATATGTTGTTTACCAATAATTTTTTATTTGGGTTCCATATATACATTTCAAATTCTAATTTATAGTTTCATGGTTCTTTGGCGTAGGGTGTTTCTCACTCTCATTCCAAATCCACCATAAGTCATTGTTGTAGATTTCAATTTCTTGAAATTGGTAAGTTTAAATTGCAAGTATCTCCGTTTTTTGTTTTGTTTCTGTTTTTTTTTTTCTTAATTTCCTTGGACTTCCTTTACCTGTATTCTATTATTATTTGAAATAAATCATCTTCGATTGTTTTTTTCTTTGTTTTTCGTAGTTTGCTAGATTATTAAGTTTCTTTGGATCCTTGGATTTTTTCCCTCCTAATTTCGTTCTACTATCTTTATTCTCTAATTGTTTCAAACAAATCGTATCTTTCATTTTCATCTGTTTTTGTTTATCATTGTTTGATTGATTATGCATTTTATGTTTGATTGAGTTGATCAAATTTGGGTTGTCCATTTACACTAACATACATATAAGTGATTATTAAAAAAAAAAAAAAAAAACAAACAAACTAGATTTCTCTTATGTGCATTACTCGTGGCTTTTCCATAAATATAAGTATAGGGTAACCATTAAGCTATATTTAGATTAACAAGGACAAAAAATTGTTATAATTGTTTAGATTTAATTATGTATTTGAAAAATTAAGTGGTTGTTTAATATTAATTTTTTTTGTTTTTGAATTTTTTTGTTATTGGATTTTTATTTTTAAAATCATGTTTGATAACCATTTTTAGTTTTTTTAAACATTTATGTTTTATTCTTTTTAAGAGATTAAAAATAATGCAATGAATCATTTCATATTTGTTTTTGTAATATCTTTCATATTTAAATAAGTTTGAACTAATTTAAAATATGCTATGGTATGAAAAAATAACACTTAAAAAAAGAGAGTGAGAAAATATAAGTATAGGGTAACCATTAACAAGGATAAAAAAAACTTGTTATCATTGTTTAGATTTAATTATGTATTTGAAAAATTAAATGGTTGTTTAATATATATTTTTTTTGTTTTTGAATTTTTTTTGTTATTGGATTTTTATTTTTTATTTTTAAAAACATGTTTGATAACCATTTTTAGTTTTTTGTTTTCAATTTATGTTTTATGTTTTTTAAGAGATTAAAAATAACGTGATGAACCATCTGATACTTGTTTTTGTAATATCTTTCATATAAAAGTAAGTTTAAACTAATTTAAAAATCTACTATGGTATGATAAAAGAACATTTAAAAAGAGAGAGAGAAAAAACCTCAATTTGGTTAGCTTGATTTTATAAAAATATGAAATTGAAAAATGCCCGTTCAGTTTTGTTTAGCTAAATTTTTAAGTTTAATGGTTCAATTTTAATCAATTTGACAGTTTACTTTGTTATTTTTATTCACTTCATTTAAGCATAGAATTACCTTGCTATATTTTGACTTTCTAATTTCATGACTTAAATCTTTACAATTGTAAAATCGATTAACCATAATCATAAATGATATTTAGTGGGGATGAAATGACCAATTATATTGTAAATTTCTTAATGTTCTTAATATTATAAGTATTCGGTTATAACAAATTATAGTGTTTTATAATATCATATACTATATTCCTCTAAATATTGTGAGTTTTTGGTTAATCAAATTTCATAATATTAGTAGTATTTCGTAATTTTCTAATTTTAGTTGCACAATCATAAACAATTTAAATTCATCACAATCATGTATTCTGAATACTAAAACATTATAATATTATACTAAATGAAAAATAAATAACCGCTGACTATGATAAAAAAAAATTACTGTGAGTGAAGAAATTAATGACAAATTGTCAAAAACAACCAATCAAATTATGTCAAAAACAAATCTTCATTGAAGACTTAGTTGGAGTTATATGTCTAAGAAAAAAAATTGTTATTATATTATTTAAAACAAAAAAAAAAGGTTTGGGAGATTAGATCCTAATAACAATAATGAGAAAACAATGTAATTATCAAATTCGAGAAAAAAATTTATACAAATTGTGCAAGTAATGGAAAAACTAAAATTAAATATAAGTATAGAAATACTTGAAAATAACATCACACACAGTAATAGAAAATGATCCACAATTAAAGATTAAAAAAATAATGATAAAATACGTAATAGATAAAAAAAATAGTAAAATTTAAATCCAATCTATTTTATTAAAAAAAACATGGTGATTTTAATATATATATGTGTGTGTGCGCGCGCATGTGACACCTTTTAATAAAACTATGGTTTGAATGGATAGTTGAAAATCTTGTAACTTCCTCTAGTATTGCGTTTTCTTCTGCAACTCCAAGGAAGATTTATCGATTCAATTTTCTTGGATTTCATATTGGGTTCCATTAATTTTAGATTCCTCAAGTATGAATTAGAAATTCATTTCAATTTTTATTTCTTTGGTAAGTTAAAATTGCAAGTATCTTTGTCTTTTGTTTTGTTTCTGTTTTTATTTTTTTCTTAATTTCCTTTGACTTTATTTATCATTATTCTCTTATTGTTTGAAATAAATCATCTTCGATTGTTTTTTATTAGACCATTGATAGGGGAAAAAATAGTATGAATATATTCATTGAAATATCAAATAGTTCATTGTCATCATTGCCACTGCTACCACTTATGCTCCCAATTTCAAAATTAAAAAAAAAAATGTGTTTATAGTATGTTACACATCTGAAGAAATAAATTGTCATATAATGATGTAAAGAATGTGCAAAATAGTTTTCTATTTATATTCAAAGTTAGGAAGATGTTGAATGGTTTTATTGAATTTTGATAAACAATTAAAAGAGGATATGAAAGGTTTAAGGGTTAACGACATGAATGACCATAATTAAATGGACGTTTTGAAAAATGACAGCACGACTAATTTTTTAGATAAATGGCCAAATCGGATTTATCTATCAATAAATTTGAATTATCGATTTACAAAAATACCCTCAATCAATAAAATAACTAATTTGTTAGAAATACGTGGTAACTTTAACAGATTACGTAATCAATTTTAAATACAGTAAACTAAAATAAATGAATTCAAATTTGATGATAAAAAAGAGATCTGAAATCCAAATTTAACTTAAATCTAACTATTAAAAAAATAACTAATTACAACAAAATGTTCATATCAAACTTCTAGATGTGTAAGTTCATAATTCTTTTCATAGAATTGATCAATATGAATACCTGCAATTAAGCAACCAAAAAATTTGAAAATACAAAATAATTAAAAATCTATATCTAATTGGTTAATAATTTAATAACCATACATAATGAATAAAAAATCTAAAAGCACCAAAAACATGTAAAAGGTCAATAAAAAAACATACAAATTCATTTATTCGAGTAAAAAATACCATGTATTTAAATTTAAGGAACAAAATCTAATATAGGTTTTAAAAATACATGGTAATCTATTGATAAAGAATATCTTTAATTCCTATTTAATTCATAGTGAATAATTCATAAAAATAGCAGTCAATATCAATTAGTCCTTCAATTCTTTACTCCCACAACCAATTAATTAAAAGCTTCTATTCTCAACAACACAAATCTCAATCCCAACTACTCCAACTCCAATATTAAAAATTTTGAGTTATATTCAAATTGACAAAACGCAAAATCAAGAAAAGAGATTCAATTCGTAAAAAGAAACGAAAGACAATACCAAAATATCAGAACAGTTCAAAAAATGGCCGACTTCATGGAGGAGTCGAGCAGCACAATCGGCAAATCGACACAATTTGCAAAAACAGAGAAATAGCCTTAATTTCTCTTTTTTTTGCTTTTATTCTTTTGAGTCTACAAATTTGTGTAATCTCAATTTTTGAAGCTTTCGACTCAGGATGTAAGGCCAAGAAAATGCCTTTAAGATGAGTTCATTCTCCCCTCCCCTCTGCTCTCATCATCAGCTCCTCAACAATTTCAATACCGAGATCTCCAGAATCCGATTCACATAGAATTTAAACCATGGGAAGTGAGAGAAAAATCCTAAGAAAACCTAGATTTATTTGCCTCCATGGCTTCTGACCTAGTGGAGAAATCCTCAAGAAGCAGGTTGAAAAATGGTCAGACTTCTGTCCTCGATCAATTCGATCTCGATTTCCTCGACGATCCATTTTCTTTACAAGGAAAATTCGATGTCGAAGGAACATTCGATGTCGAAGGAAATTTCGACAACTAGGTATTAAAGGCTATCCTTTTGGCCAATAAAAAAAATAAGGAAAAGAAATAGATTTGATTTTTTAGATACGATTCAGGAAATTACATAGATTGTGTTGAAGGTAAAGTCGTCAATCTAGGGTAAAAAATTGAGCACGTGAGTGGCACGAATGGTCATTTTTCCCCTATTTTGACCCACGCGTAGCCATAGCTTGACCCACGCAAGTTCGACGAGGATTCACATCGACTTCGCATTTTTCAAACCCTCTCTGCACGCGGTTTGAATTTCCAACCGATTACAATTTTGATTCTTCCTCCTTTCGGTAAGTCTGGCATCCACCCATTGATAATCAGTTTCGGTTTGGATTTACCCACCCTGTAACAACCTTGTTTATGCGATTTTAGGCTCTTATGACCACGAAACAAGGATTCGAGGCTATTCGACGAGCTTTCGGTAAGTAACATCAAGCTAAAGGTACCTTTGTACTCGATTGCATACCATAAATTGGTCCTTAACCTTTGGGTATCATTTGTCTTAGATTGAGGATGATATTAGAGTGTTCGAATAAGGTTAAGGGTGGTTTTTGGTTAGTTTTCGGTAACGGACAACACTGTTATGTTCTTTTCGAACTCATGTATGCGCTGTAAATTAGTCTCTAAGCGTTGGGTACCTTCTTGTAGGTTGAATTTGACCTTGGGATGTTCAAAGTATGTTTCTAACCATGGAACTCTCTTATAACTAAATCCGAACAAATTTTGGAGTGTTCGAATTGAGTTTAAGGTTTGTTTTGGGGTAAGAAGGTTATTCCTAGTCTTCAACTTAGTTTAAGGTCGTCGAACGAAGTTCTAACTTCTAGGCCTTATCTTTTTATTTCAGGAAATGTTAGAACTGCTTAGGAGCACTTTAGAGCGATGGTAAGTGGAATTCTACCTGTTGGGTCTGTTTGCTTGTGTGTTAGCATGTTGTGTGCTTTACTTGTTTGGTTTTATCATATGCTGTATAGATATGTATGTGTTATATGTTCATGACAAGTTTTGAGCATGATGAACTGCTTTGTTGAGATGATATGGTGAAACTGTTGTGTTAAATATGTTGTTTCATTGTGATTGATTGAAAATCATGAATATAATGTTGTAGCGTGTTGTTCACTTGATGTGTTTTATGGCTTAATGCATGGTTTAGAAAACATATTTGGAATGTGCATGCTAGTTTGTGAGCATGTCATTGGCATGAAGCATGGTCTAGAAGCATGATGAGTAGGATTCATGCATTCTAGTGAGATTGTGAGGTCAAAGGACCTTGTGTGTCTAAAAGGAAAGTTAGGTGAATACCAGGTGCCTCGGGTAAAAATGGTCGAGGGGTGGTATGTCACCAATGGATTAAGAGGAGCATTGGATGCCTTGGGTAATATGGCCAAAGGGCGAAGTGATGAGTCTATACGTTGTGAAAGTCATCGGGTGCCTTGGGTAATATGGTCAAGGGGCGATGTACAGTTTGATTGTGAAGTCATCGGGTGCCTTGGGTAATATGGCCAAGGGCGATGCACAGTTCGAGGCCTTGGGTAATATGGTCAAGGGTCGAACGCTGAGCGCCGTAGAGAAACGTCGAGGCCCTAGGTAATATGGTCAGGGGTCAGCGTGACTCGAAGGAGTCAATCTCATAGAGCTTTGTGAGGGCTACGAGTATTAAGTGAGCTCGGGGAGCTTGAGTGGAAACAGAGTGTGCACGACATGATGCGAGAATTCATGTGTTAGGTTCATGGTTGTTGCACGATTGCATTAGTTGAGCATGTTACAATATGTATGTTGTTCTCCTTGTATATAAAGCATGTTATTGTGATTGAAAAGCATGATGTTTGCCATGTATGTTGTATGTTGTTTGATGGTTCTTCAGGTGTGAGCCATTTACTCAGTACCGTGGTTTTGTACTGACCCACCACCAGATTTTGCAGGTGATGAGGAATACTACGAGCTTGGTGATGCTAAGGAGAATATAATATTAGATAAACTTAGTACTTTGTAGTTGGGCTTTGTTTTCTTATGGACTTGTCTTCTCCTATTCTATATTACTTCTTTTAGGTTTAATTTTGAGCTGAGTTGTATTATGATTGTTGTTTCCCTTTGCGATGTAATTGGGTAAAGATTAGTGGCAATTGAGGTTAGTGTTGTTGAAAGTTATGAGTTCGTTATTTGGGTTCCTATTTTTACTTGGTAGTTGTTCAGGTTTGTATGGTTGGAAATTTGTGGATGTTATGTTGGATTTGATGTGTAATGTAGCTGCTAGTTGGTTATTTAGAATTATAGAAGTGTGTAAATCTCGTTTTCAGGTAGTAAATAAATTTTGGGTTAGTTAAAGTTACGTCGTTATGTTGTCGAACTTTTCAGAGCATGAGGTTGACATTAGGCAAAAGTTAAGTAATGTCTCCTAGTTAGGTTGATTTTTGGGGGCGTTACAAGGTGTCTCCATGTACCTATTGTAATGCAATAAGATTTGAATATGAAACACCAACGTTTTGCTGTTATAATGGACAAATTCAACTTTCGTCGGCTATGATTCCAAATCAATTGCTTAACCTATATTTGAATGTAGACGATGATGGAATCATGTTTAGAAAGAATGATATAGTATATAATAGCATGTTTTCTTTCACTTCATTTGGTGTGAATTTGGACAAAAATTTGGCTTCATCAAGAAAAGGTGTATACACATTTAAGACCCAAGGACAAATATATCATGATCTACCAGTCTTACTCCCAGAAGACAGACCAAGATATTTCAAATTATATTTTTATGACACTGACAATGAAATTCAAAATAGAATCAATGTGATGCAAGATGGAGGCATTAGTGACCGTTTAGTACAAAAGTTGATTGATATACTACAATCCAATCCTTATGCACAAGTATTTCGATCATTGAAGGAGTTTGACCATTTTCAAGATATTCATATACAAATTGCAAGTAATGTGAAAGTTGATCAACGAGTCTATAACATACTAACGGTAAATCAAGTAGCTGCTATATGGATTGAGGGAAATGAAGATTCTTCACCTTTTGAAAGAGACATTGTTATCCATGCTCATTCAGGAAAGCGTCATAGGATTAAATATTATTTTAGTTGTTATGACTCGCTACAATATCCATTGTTATTTCCAAAAGGAGAACCTAGATGGCACTAAGAAATAACAAGATGTAGCACAACAAATGATAAGGGGATGACATCATTTATAAATTGTCAAACTTCAGAAAATTATGCTTTCCAGACTCCTAAACAAATCCTTCTAAGAGAACATCAAGGTAACATATTTCACATTTCATACCTTCTTTTTTAAAATGTGAACATTATTTGAATTCTAATGTTCAGGTCTAACAAAGAAACAACATGGAAGAATTTCCTGCAAAGAATATTATTGTTTCAAGTTTCATGTTAGAGAAACTTCAAAATCAGTTTTTCTTTTAGCCGGACATTTGTTTCAACAATTTGCGGTCGATATGTACATAAAACTTGAAACAACAAGACTGGATTTTTTTAGAACACAACAATCTCAAATAAGATCAGAGTTATACCAAGGATTAGTCGATGTCGTTAACTCGGAGAAGCAGATGCACGTAAAGTAGGAAAACGAATAGTACTTCCTGGTTCTTTTGTTGGAGGTCCAAGAGATATGCGACGTAAATATTTGGATGCAATGGCTTAAGTACCACGATTTGGAAATCCATATATTTTCATTACTATGACGTGCAATTCTGAGTGGAAAGAAATTAAAGATGAACTTTTAGAGGGCCAACAAGCACAAGATAGACCAGATCTTACTTCTCGAATTTTTCGAGCAAAATTACAAGACCTTAAAGACCAACTTTTTAGAAAAGAAGTTTTTGGAAAGATTGGAGCATATGTATATGTGATTGAATTCCAAAAGAGGGGATTGTCATACGCTCATATTTTGATTATTTTTAAAAGTGGGTATAAAATAACAAATGCAGATCAATATGATAACTATGTTTTGGCTGAAATTCTTGATATGACTGCAAACCCACTTCTTCATGAGTTGGTTATCAAACATATGATACATGGACCTTATGGAGCATTGAGAAAAAATAGCCCATGTATGATGAATGGAACATGAAGATTTCACAATCCTGGACCTTATTCTTCTCAAACTATGCAAGGAAAAGATTTGTATCCAATATATCGAAGAAAAAACGATGGAACACAGGCACGCAACTTTTACAGAATTTACAAATTTTATATATCTCAATGCATGAAAACATTTTTTTCCTTAATACCAAAATTGAAGTAGTGATAGATATTAAAATTTTATTCGCAGATATGCATTCGCAATGTCATGTTAAATAATCAATGGATAGTTCCTTTTAATCCATATCTTCTTCAACGATACAATTGTCATATAAATGTTGAAATTTGTTTTGCAATCAAGGTGGTTAAATATTTGTACAAATATATATATAAAGGTCATGATAGAGCAGCAGTTTCAATAGTAAATGAAGAGGATATTACTTTGAATGAGATTCATAACTTTCAAGATGCTAGGTGGGTTTCTGCACCGAAAGCATTATGGAGAATTTTTGACTTCAGACTAAATGAAATATTTCCTTCAATTATAAATCTGCAATTATATCTTCCAAATCAACAATTGGTTTCTTATTGGAAAAACCAAAATATAAAGAAACTCATTGGATTTGACCATGTAACCAAAACAATGCTGATAGAATTTTTTAGTACATGTCAAAGAAATGAAGATGCAAAAAAACTATTGTACAAAGATTTTCCTGAGTACTATGTCTGGGATAAAAGAATGAAAGAATGACTACAACGTAAAAGGGGTCATGTTATAGCAAGAACAAATGACGTGAATCCAATTGAGGGAGAAAGATATTATCTAAGGCTCTTATTAAATAATGTTAGAGGCCCAACGTCCTTTGATGATTTGTTGACAGTTGACGGGAAAAAGTATTGTACATTTAAAGAAACATCACAAATAAGAGGACTACTTGAATCTGATGAAAATTTGATTCATTGTTTGAAAGAGGCTGGATTGCTTGAGATGTCATGTGCATTTTGAAGACTATTTGCTACTTTGTTGGTATATTGTGAACCTAGAGAAGTTAGAAAATTATGGAATTGTTTTTTCAAAGCCATGGCAAAAGACTATAACCAATCAAATGATTTATCCAATGAACAACAAGTTCAATTGGTTTTGAAAAACCTAAATTACTTCCTCCAATCAATTGGAAAAAACACTGCACAATTCGATCTCCCTCCAGTTCATATAGACAACTTCGATGATGACTTCATTTTAATGACAGAAATCAGAGATGAAGAATCCATTACAGTAGATGAAGGAGATGTTCTAGCATCAACAAAATTAAATGAGGAACAAAAAGTTGCATATGATATCATCATAGAAAAAATTGATGGGAATAAAAGTGAACTTTTTTTTATCGATGGCTCGGGAGGAACTGGAAAAACTTTTTTAGTATCGAACACTTTTAGCAAAAGTTAGATCAAATGGAATGATAGCTTTGGCTACTGCAACATCTGGTGTAGCATCATCGATATTACCTAGAGGTCGAACAACACATTCTAGATTCAAAATTCCATTACAAGCGACTGATTCGACAATGTGTAATATATCAAAGCACTGTGTTACAGCAGAACTAATTCGAAAAGCAAGACTAATAATATGGGATGAAGCACCTATGACAAAAAGATATACAATCGAAACTGTTGATCGATCATTGAGGGATATAATGGATTGTACTCAACCATTTGGAGGAAAAGTATTCATGTTTGGAGGAGATTTTTGTCAAGTACTTCCAAAAGGAACGAGACAACAAACTGTTGCAATTAGCTTGAGAAGATCGTATCTTTGGGATAAAATGCATCAACTGCATTTGAAACCGAATATGAGAGTACATAATGACAAAGCATTTGCAAATTTTATCTTAAGAATTGGAAATGGGGAAGAACCTACTTATAATGATGACATTGCTACCTTGCCTTAAGAAATTGCAATACCACATTTTGGAAGTAACATGGAAATGGAATTCATAAGAAAGATATATCCAGATATACAACTTCATGCTACATCAATGAAATACATGACCAACAGAACAATTTTAGCTACAACAAATGATCATGTTGATTATTTGAATGAACTTTCGATAGATATCTTTCCAGGAGAAGTTAAAACCTTCAAAAGCTTCAATGAGGCAATGGATGATACAAATGCCTACTATCAGGAAGAATTTTTAAATTCTTTGCTACCAAATGGAAAACCACCACATAAGCTTATACTAAAGGTTAATTGTCCTATTATGTTATTGAGAAATTTAGACACATCCAATGGATTGTGCAATGGAACAAGGATGATATGTCGATCATTTGGAAGAAACATTATAATGTTGAAGTAGCAATGGGAGAACATGCAGGAAAACAAGTTTTCATACCACGAATTCCATTAAGTCCACCTAATGACGAAGGGTATGCATTCAAGTTCAAAAGAAAACAATTTCCTATCCAATTATGTTTTGTAATGACGAGAAACATGGCACAAGGACAAATTGTTCCTAATGTTGGAATATACCTTCCTCAACCTGTATTTTCACAAGACAACTCTATGTTGCATTATCAAGAGGAGTTTCAATGTCAACAACAAAAGTTCATATCAAATCACTAGAGGATCCAAAATTGCCTTCCAGACATACAAAAAATGTTGTTTATAAAGAGATTCTCCTTTAATCAAGGTCCGATTAATTAAATACTTATTTAATTTTTTTTAAACATCGAGATATAATTCTTATGAAATATAATCTTTTTTTTTTTTTTTTGTCTCCAGAAATCAATCTCTTCCAAGAACCACCAAAGAATTACCCGTGAGGTAATAAGCTGTCTTATTGTATTACTTTCTTTTATCACTTTTACTTTACAACTTTTATTTCAATTACATATGTATTTTTTATTTTTAACATTCTTTCTCTTTCGTAACTTTGAAAATTCATGCAAATACATACAATTTAAACCCAATAAAAAGTATTTATTCAAATTTTATATTTTGCCATAAAAAAAAAAGTCTTAAAGATTTTCTGACACATTTGAGCTCCCACCAACAATGCCTTAAATCTGTTTGGATGTGTTTTGGGTGATAAAGTTCATTTTAAACGGTTTCCAACTAAATGCAAAATAGACTCATCCAAAATTTAAATTTCACTACAAAAATTTGTAGGATAAAAAAAAATTTGACCACGTGCATTGCACGTGTATTTCAATTAGTTTAATCTAAAAAGTCTAGGAATTTTCAAGGGTAGGGTTGCTTCAACTAAATAATCTTTAAAACTGATTGAAGTCAGATTCTTTTGTAATTTCATCAACCATGCTCCATTGCAAAAAAAAAAAAAACTTTATCTAGCCAAGTCTAAAAAAATGGAATCGGTTTTCATACCTCCTTTCCCTGCAAAGAGTTTTCGATTATGTCGATACAGAGCCCGATCGGTTTCCCCGACGCCATGGCCTCTGCGAGTTTTGATCTCGTTTCACAATGCCGGGACAATATGAATGCTGTATTCATTGCAGCCCATTTCAAATGAGGATCAGCTTCAGACTTTGGAAGGCCAAGCCATCTAAGAACACTCTCCAGCTGCAACTAGCTGAGAAATTGGTACAGAAAAATGGAAAAGAAGAAGAGAAAGTCATAAGAAAAGCAGAGCTGGCTTGGTTTTACCTTGAGTATATCTGCAAGATGTCCATCAGAATTTCCAGCAACAAGAAGCTCAGCCACTAAACCTCCTAATATTACACATGAAAACTCGTTCAATGTCTGAAACAGCAGAGGAAAACAAGATCATCTTCAGAAAGGATTCGTTAGCGACAGCCAACTCGCAATCATTCAAGATATTTGGCGATCATTTTTTCCAATGTCTGCATATCGGACTATGCATATAAGCATCTGAGGGGTTTGGATTGAATATTTACTCATTTTCTGGTATTATCAGGATTTCCATGGTCTGATTATAGAAATTGTTTCTAACAACATGTAAGATTGAGATCAATAAAACTGGCATAAAGTATGTGCTTATGATCAAGAGAGGTCATGGATTCGAACCCCATATTGTTCAATTAAAAAAAAAAAGATCAATAAAACTCATGAATTTCCAAGGAATGACTTTGATTATTTTAAAAATTACGCCACTTGTAAAAACAACTTAAAGAAAATGAGGAATAACCGGTCGAAAAATAGTTAAGGCTCCATTTGATAACCATTTGATTTTTGGTTTTTAAAAATTAAGCTTAAAAACACAACTTTCGCCTACAAGTTTCTTTGTTTTATTATCTACCTTTTTTTCCTTGTTTTCAAAACTAAGTCAAGTTTTGAAAAGTTGAATAAAAAAAAATTCAAAAACTTTTTTTGTTTTTGGAATTTGGCTAAGAATTCAAATGTGTCTTTCACAAGGATGAAAACCATTGCAAGGAAATTGAGGGAAAACAAGCTTAATTTTCAAAAACCAAATGGTTATCAAACCGAGCCTAAGTTTTAATGAATTTCAATTCTAAACAACTCCCAAACAGCGCTTGAATTTTCCATGTTTTATCATTCTCAAAAGGTTGGATGAGTTACAAGAACCAATTCCAATGGGTGAAAACCTGCAAATAGAAAGTCATTGAAGGCCTTACTTAATAGCATGTAGAGTAAGAAGTGAACTTTTCACCTTTGAGGAAATTCTGCCTTTATTTGCCTGCACGATTCAAAACAGATAAAAACTTCAGAAATCAGGGTCAATATATTGAAAGGGAGGAGAGAAGACAGTCTTCCTTTCTTTTTCTTCGTTTTCTTTTTTTTTTTTTAAAAAAAAAAAAAAAAAAAAACACCTGTTGAAAGTTTGATGTGAAGAAATAACCATGGAATTATATTAGAAACTTGGAGTTACAAGTGAAGTAATCTCACCCTGTTATTTAACTTTCTGATATCAGCATTTTCGCCCAAAATCTTAAAGGAATCAATCTGCATGGACAGATAAAACAATAATCATTTCTATAGTTGTTGACCGGAATGGGCATTAGTTTTGTTTTAAGACTTATATCTTGATCATGGGATTATGGTGGGTTTTATAATCCCACCTGCCAAATCAGTCAGGCAGGAGCAGAAGCAATAGAAAAAATCAGCTCTCTTAACAACCATTCATAATTTATCATATTTCTTTGAAACAATTAGGCAAAACCTGAAGAGTGTTTTAACCAGATTTTCAAAAGAAGTCTTATAGATCAAATATATAGAGAAAGATCCAAGAACTCCATGAAGAAACCAAGTTTAAATCTTTATGGAAACAACTGACACAAGCACGATGAAAGGGATCTTACTTCTCCAAGAAATTCAAAACCAACAAATGAAACTTTTCCTTCAGCAAATCTGTTTTGGCTCAGAGCTTGAATGCTTGGCACCTCATATTTCTTTGGGAGAACACCCATCAAATAGCCAACTAGAAAATGCCCAGCTTCATGCTGGATACAGAAACCAAACTTCCAATTATAATTGCAAACTAAATGACGATAGTGGAAACATCCATGAAAGAATCAGAAAATTTAGCTCACTTTACTTGTGCACATATGAGGTGTTCTTCTTCTTCACAACGAGAAGAATGTCTATTTTCAGCAATCAAACCCTCTAGTTTTTCAGCAGAGATCTGTAAGAGAGCAAGCAGAGAGTAATTCTTGAAGCACCAATATCTTCAGAAACGAAAACTTGCATAACAAGAAGCAGGAACTGTACCTCCTCAGGTAAAAAAATCTGAAGACATCGTTGAATTGAATCCAGAATCGAATCAACCAATGGTTCGAGGAATAAAAAGTCCTTTCTATTGATCTCTGGTTCGTCCATTGCTGAAAGCCTCTTGGTTATCTACGCCATTTTCAATAAGATTTCGAAGATCAAAATTATCGACATCAATGGATGTTTTGACAGAAGAATCTCTCAAACTCGAAACAGAGAGAGAGAGAGAGGACCTGTTTGGCAGAACCGAAAGCACGAAGGCCATCGGGTTTCCCTTGCAACTGCTTAACCAACGAAAGAGCGGATTTGTATTGACGCTTCGAGAGGGCTCGATCCACAAGTTTCAGAGCACGACGTCGTTTCGCTGCACCATCACTAAATCCCCCTCGTTTCTCCGACGAAACGACGGCTCCGGTCGCCGGAATCCTTCGATGAAACTCAACGTTGCAGGTGAAATCGTAATCAGCGACAGTGGAGAACATAACTCTCCTGTTTAGGGTTTGGTTCCCGAGAGAAAGAGAAAACAAATTAATCGACGGAATTCAAGAGAACGAGACAATTTTGGAGAATATACGACGTCGTTTTCCAGTTCAGCTTCTGAGATTTTCAAATTATCATAAATTATCCATTGCTGTGAGGTCGAAAACGATCCAAAATTCACAAAACAATAAAGCAAAATCTCTTGAATTTCTTAAATAAAAAAATCTCCTCCTCCTGAGATCGCTACGAATCAGAAAAGTTCAATGCAGTATGCAGGCTTACGTTACCGTCCATGTTTCGGAGCGATCAGAATCTCGAACTGTTCATCGGAGGTCAGTCTCCGGCGCCGGCAAGTGCTCGAGCAGCTCGACGGAGAGTTAGCCAAAGGCGACGATCGAGCCGCTCTCTTCCTCCTCAAGGAATCGCAGGGCAAACCCGGTGGCCTTCGATGGTTCGGCGCTGCTCGTCAGGTCAGTAATTGCAAAGATTTTCATCGGAATTTTGTGGTTGCTAGGAAATTTTCAGATTTATTTGACCTTCATATTGCCTTCAAACCGTTTGTTAAAATGCTTCAACGAGATTGATGGGAGATTGCAGTTTGAAAGTTGGAATGAAGTTGAGCATAATCTTGGTCTAAAAATCTATATATAAATATACAAATTTCTACTCTCTCAGTTTCATCAAACTTCACATTGAGGTTTGACAAGTGTTTGCAGTCTTTAAGCTTGAATAATAGTTACAATTTTTCCCATTTGAATAGAAAACATATGCATCTCAAGGAAAAAACATTAAGGGACTGATTGGTGGGCTAGATTGGATTGGATTGGATTGGAATCCGGAATCCAGTGTTTGGTGACTGTAATCGGGTTGAATTGTATTTGGTTTACTATCCAATGTGAAGACAGGGGTATTGGAGCATTGGATTTGGATTGTAATCGATGAACAAAGAGTTGACCTTCTCTCTCCCTCGTTTCTTCCACTTTTCATCTACCTCCATGAATGCTTATCTCTCTCTTTCCTCATTTCTTCCCCTCTCTTCGTTCTCGCATGGTCGTTGGTTGCCCTACTGGTGCCACTTCTCACCACTTCTCAATCGATGGCGACCGTTTTTTCGTATGGTCTCACTGTGTGATTGAAGTCCTACGGCTTTCTCTTTGTGTAGGAAGTCATTTTCTTCCGATTTCTTCTTCAAAATCATCTCTTTCTCTCTACATGACCCTCTTTTCCATGGATCTATGCTTCCCACATCATAGATCCATGGATTTATTTTCTCCATGGATATGTTTTTCTATGGATTTGCGATGTCGCTTCTTCCCTTTTACCTAAACTCTTGTCGCTCCAGAAGCTCCGATCCCTCTCTTTTGCCACCTCAAGGATGATCGACATTACTGGTTGTGGTTGCCTTCCATGCAACAACCTCGAATCTCAGTTTGGTGGGTGATTTGGGATCGAGAAGCATAACTGCAAAACAAATCAGTCGAGAGATTAGGTAGGAGAGAAGGGGTTCAGCACCATGGAGCTTGGTAGGTGCGTTTGGTCTATTCACAAAACAGGTTCATTTTCCTTCCTTACGGTCGATGATGAGGAATCTGTTTCACACCATGTTTTTTTTTTTTTTTTTATTTCAATCAGATGATTTTCCATGCCTGAGGCCTACAATATGAACTTACATTTGTGCGTTTGCTTTTTAGTTTGGGTTGAGATAATCAGTTTTTTTTTTTTTATTGTCATATAATGTGTGTTATGTTCCCACGTATATATGCATAATATGTTCATTCCAGATCTTAGGCCTCTGTTAATTCAACTGTGTTTTTCATTATTGCTACCACTTGCATTCAGATACTGAATAATATGTTCACGTTTGATATGAACCAAGATGTCTTGTGTTATGACAAAAATGGATTCAAAATTAAGTTGCATTAAATGAAGTCAAATGTCATTAAAGTTGAAGTCAATTAGCATTAAAGAAACTCAAGTTGCATCTAAGGAACTCAACTACATCTCAAGTTCATTTAGTGCAAGTGAAGCATCAATGATGGAACCACACTTCAACCTACTTCAAACTACATCTAGTAGAGTTATGGGGTTTTCAATTCTTGGATTTAAGGGAGTTTCCATGTAATTTTCAGTTTTTAAGTTTTATTATCAATGTTTTAGGTTACATTTAGTTAATGGCTGATTATGGTCATAATGTTGGGATGTTACAACTCTTGAAATGACCATAGGTTACTCCATAGTTTCACTTTTAGGCTATAAAAAGTCATGTATGTTGTATGTGCAAATAAGACTTGGAAATGTAGTAAAATGAGCCTTTGAACTTTTCCTTTAGCCTAGAGCTAAGTTTCTTTGCAATTCTATATAGTTTAGGTTGCATGCTGAGAATCATTCAAGTTTGACTTGATCAATCATGCTTGTGGAGTGATTCGAATCTCAAACAAGTTTTCTTGCCTTGAGATATTTGATCGACAAGGTAATCCGATTTTTACTTTCCTTTGGTTGATTTTCAAATCGGTTTTGGGGTTTTTGATATTGAGTTCTATGGGTCTTGTTTGTTAGCAAGGTTTTTAGATCCAATTATATCAAGTGTTTCATAACATTTGGTATCAGATCTACTTTGATTCTTATCAACGTTTATTCTAGTCTGAGGCCTCTGTTGTCTGAATTTCATCTATATTTTTCATTGTTCATAAACTTGCTAACGGATAGAACGTAATCTGTTCATTTATTCCAGATCTGAGGTCTCTATTGTCCGAATTTCATTTGTGTTTTTCATTATTCTTAAACTTTTGTTGGGATACAACATTATATAGGTTCATTTATTCCAAATCTGAGTCCTATGTTGTCTGAATTTCAATGTTGTTTTTCATTAATTTGAACTATTGTTTGTTTGTGTGCTAGTTATTGTTCCTTTGATTTTCACGTGAAAAATTCTCCTCTCGTTCTTGTGGTCCTGCCTATGATTTCAGATCTGTGTGTTGAATTGTTGTCTCACTATAAATTTGTTTTCTATACTGATTAGTGAATCGTTTCACGGCTGGTTTTCATCTCTATTATTTTGTTTTGCATGTAATTTAGTCCCTTATGATATGTATGTCCATGAATGTAACTTTGAATTTCAAATTAATAATCATGTCATCACACTCCAACTACTTATAACCTTTTATTTAATGACTGCGTTGAACTTATCTCACTTGTCAACTCAACTCAATTTACCATATCTTATACTTAATCCACTCCCTAAAGTGGGTGGTTGACCGTGTGTTAAATGGATAGGTTGTTCATTTATTTAGTTGGTGGTTGGTGGCTATTTGTTGTCAAATAAAATTATTTTTATCCTACCTTTACCTAAAACATAGGTCTCTTACAAAATTAATAAAACTTCAAAAGAGAATGATACAAAAGTTGCAATTTTATGAAACTTGTTGTAAGTTTTGAAAAATTTATTCCATGATGAAAGTGTATAAAAATCTAGCGTAATTTTGTGGAAGACTCGTTTTTTTGAAATTAATGAATTTTGAGAGTTTTTTACTTTACTTTTTGTTAAAATTAGTGGGTGACTCTCGCCAAAGTTGAGAGTCACAAATTTGATTAAATGTTTACCTGCTAAATTTTAAACTACCAACATTAAATTGTCACCCATTCAAGTTGAAGGATTAAAAAAAAAATTGTGTTGTGAAAGTAGAATCTTGCAAGGGATTGTTTATTTGAAATGGTGTTGATTTTGAAGGGGAGAAGTTGTTATTTATGCAGATTCCACAAAGACTTTACACATTGGATGAGCTAAAGCTGAATGGAATTGAAACCTCAGCTCTTTTATCACCATTGGATGCAACCCTTGGTTCCATTCAAAGAAATCTTCAACTTTCTGCTGCTTTGTTTGCTGTTTCTGCCTGGAATGTCTTTGACATTACTCCCCAACAACTCTTCTACCTTTCTTTGGGATTCCTCTTTCTTTGGACCTTGGATTCGGTAATTTCTTAGCCCTGTTTGATAACTACATACGCTTAGTTTTTAAAAACAAAATAAAAAAACAATATTGATTGTCAAACGAGGCCTTAACAATTTTCATATAGTACGTTTTGAATCCAGTATGTTTCATCATGATTTTCCTACCTCCGAAGAAAAATTTTGAATCTCTAATCTAGTGTTTCACATGCACGTGTTCTATTCTTCTAAGCTATGACCACAATTTGAAGATTTTCGAGCGAGTTTTTCTTACCCCTAGAGGGGAAAAAATCTTCCTTTCTTGGTCGGTTATGGGCGAGGAAGGATTCTAATCTCGTAGTTCATAGCCACGTGCCCTAATCCTTTAACCTATGGGAAGATCTGATTTGAGCTCATCAAAATAATGAAAGGTATGAGATTTGTAGGTGGCTTTCAATGGGGGAGTTGGAAGTTTGGTTGTTGATACAATTGGCCATACTTTTAGTGAAAAGTACCACAACAGAGTTATTCAAGTAACCTCTCTGATCTGTAGCTCTATCTCATATGTCTGTTATAATTTCTTCTGCATTTGAAGCTAACAGAACATAGTCATGAAATAGCATGAAGCTGGTCATTTCTTGATCGCCTACTTGCTCGGAATTCTTCCGAAGGGCTACACGTTGTCGAGTTTCGAAGTGTTGCAGAAGGAAGGATCTCTCAATCTTCAAGCAGGCACTGCTTTTGTTGATTTTGAATTCCTTGAAGAAGTAAAGTCTCACCATTCTAGTACTTCAACCCAATTATATTACATGTTATTCTGCTTTTGCTAACATCCTTTCATCCCTCAGGTTAATCAAGGAAAGGTTTCAGCAACGGTACACTTTCTAGATACCCTTTCCTTTACATCTTTACACGTTCATGCTTATTTAATTTTGGTCCCTAGACTTTTAACCTTAAAACGTTCCATTTTGACTCCTAAACACGATGTTGCCTAAAAAAGATCGTTTTACGAAAATTTAAATATGTTTTGAAACTCAACACCAAACTCAATACCTATTTAAGTAGATGTATTATATTCACCAACATATCTTTGTCAAGTTTACGTTAAATTTAGTTCTACAACAACCAAAGTACAGTGTTTTAATAAAAGTTTAGAACTTAAACCAGGACTGTCCTTTAGCATGGGTAGGTTGTGACCTATCACAGGGCCCCAAAATTGAAGGGTCCAAATTGAACAAGTTGCTTAACTAAAAAAAAGAAAAAAAAAAAACTCGATTGGCCTGCATGCCTCAAAACAAACAAAAGTTAGACCAAACTTTTCTCTCTTCATCAACTCCTCACTTCTTCATTTCTCTCTCCTCCCCAACCAAGCAAAACTCTTCCAATTCCCCATTTTGTCAATTCTTGGCTAAATTAAACATCAAACATTTTTATTTTCTCCTTTATCATCTTATCAATTTTAATCATTGATAGTGATTGAGAATGATATTTTGGAGAGAGTTGAGTGATGATTTTGCTTCAATGAAAGTTTGGAAGATGTCACTTTTTAAATAAAATATCACTGTTATATAATCGTTTGATGACATTTTCTTAGTTTCATATATTTTGTTTTTTTTTTAAGAAACTAAATTTTGATATTTTATAATTTTTTCTTTGTTATAAAATATTTTAGGGCGTCATTCTGAAAAGTATCATCGGATCCATCTCATTTGAGACGGACCTGACTTAAACTGTATTTTAAAAGTTTAGGAAAAGATTGAGATTTGATTTTTTTTTTTTTTTTTTTAAATTAAGTCATTAGTTATGAAAAAGAGAATAGCTATGAAGGCTTGGGATTATTTGTTTGTTTTTCAGATGTTGAACAGATTCTCATGCATAGCACTGGCTGGTGTGGCTACTGAATATCTTCTATATGGATGTGCAGAGGGAGGCCTTGCTGATATTAACAAGGTTTGTTTTTCTCACTAAACTGACCAAAATCATATCATTTAGGTTGGATTTTTCATGGCTTTTAGTGTCTTGGTTTCACTTGTGAAAAGAATGATCAAATCGATTTGTTACGGTTTTGTTTTGTCCCGAAGACGAACCAATCTTAATCAAACCGACCAAGTAAAGTTTACGTTGTATAAAAAACTAGAGTTTACAAAGATAAGATAAGAGACTTTAACCGTTTGATAATGTTCTTGTTTCTACTCTCTTGATTTCTATTTTAAAGAAAATCAAAAATGTTTTTGATAATAATTTTTGTTTCTCGTTCTCTCACATTTTAAATTAAAAAAAAATTATTATGTTATATTTGATCATTTTAATATTTATTATGCGTTTTTTTTTTCGAGTTCTATATTTATTATGCATTTTAAAAGCATTAAAAAAAATACTTTTGTTTATATACCATTGTTTTCAAAGTTCGTCTGCCAAGTATGGAACAAGAAGATTAAGTTATAAGTTTAGGTTTAAAACTCTCAAAAATTGTGTTTAACAAGTTATTGAACTTTCAATTATGTATCTAATAGATATTAGACATTTTTGAAGATTTTTAAACTATGAATTAAATACAAAATTGAAAGACCATAATTTATCAAGCACACCAAAGTGAGTATATCTCAACGGTGATTGACATATACCATCAATGACATATACCATCAACTAAAAGGTCAGAGTTTCAAATCTCCCCACCATCAAATTGTTGAACTAAAAAAAACTATCAATACAGAATTGAAAGTTTAGAAATTTTATTATACACTTTTAATATTCAAATGTTTTGGGACTTATTATATATTATTATTTAAAAGCTCATAAAACCTATTAAATACAACCTTCAAAATTAGGGACTAAATTTATACTTCAATCGAACAACAATCATTAAACGAGGAATACGAATATTATCTAGAAATCAAATCTAAATCACAAAACATTCTTATTTAGTTCTTAAAAAAAAAAAAAACCATTCTTATTTAGTTCAATAATTCAAAATTGGAAAAGACCGTCTAAAAAAATCGAACCGAACTGAACCAAACCAAATCAAACTTTGTGCTCGGAGTTGCAAATCAAAAGCACTTATGAAAATGGTTATATCCTACCACTTTTTGGTTTGGTATTATTGCAGTTGGATTTGTTGCTTAAAGGCTTAGGGTTTACACAGAAGAAGGCAGATTCTCAAGTAAGATGGGCAGTTCTAAACACTGTTCTGATATTGCGCCGCCATGAAAGTGCTAGAGCTAAGCTTGCAGATGCTATGTCTTCTGGAAAATCTGTAGGGAATTGTATTGACATAATAGAGAACAATATTGATCTTGCTGACCTCTAAATGCAATCACAACTTTTACTGATTTATATGAATCCTACCGTGCTAACATGCATTGATCTTCATTTATGACGAACCAGAGTCAAACTCAAGTTACATATGAAGTCAATCGAGTCACATAAATTCGACGTCAAGTTGTATTTAATAGGGGTGTTCATAAGAGCTCTCAAAACCGACCCGATTGACCGAAACCGACCGAACCAACGTCGGTCGGTCGGAGAAAAATTTTGAAAAACCTCGATTGACCGGTTGGATATATGTCCATCTGTTGAATATTTTTTGAATTTTCCCTCCAATCCTCATTAAATGACATTAATGTTGATTGATAGCATTAATGAGAGGCTCATGGTTTGCTTAAAACCACTAATGGTTTTAACATAAAGAAATATTTTTTTTCATCTCTCTCCTCTCTCTTTCCTTTCCCATGCATTCACGTTTTCCAAGTCTGACGTCTCCTCTCCTCTATTCTCTCTCCACTCCTTCGATCTTCATTCTTTCATCTTTCTCCTCCTAACCGTGTGTCTTCTCTTCTCTACTCTTTCTTTCTTATTTTCTTTCTTCTCTCTCTTTTCTTCTCCATTTCTTCTCCCTTCTCCTTTTTTCTTTCTTTTCTTCTCTTCTTTTGTAGTTCGTCGAAGCCACAGAAAAACGACCGACGCTGTGATCTCTCTCGTTTTTTTTCCTTTTCTTTTCTTCTACTTTTATCTCCCTTTTGTTTTAATTTTGTTCGCCAGAGAGAAACTGAAAAAACTGACCAACCGGCCGCATATTCGGTCGGTCAGCACCACCAACCTCTAAAAAACCGATAAAAACCGACTTGTTGGTTGTCGGTGTCGGTTTTAGCCCAAAACCGATACCAACTGACCGACGAACACCCCTAATATTTAATGAACTCAAGTTCAACTTAAGCTTCATTGAAGATAAGTCTAAGTGTCATTTATGAAACACAGACTTCAAGTTACTTCAAGTGAGGTTTCATTTATGCATGAGAGGTTACAAACTTTAAGTTGGCTGATTAAGAACTCATATTCTCGAATTTATGGTGCCTTTTGAACGTATTTTCAGTTTTAGGTCATTTTATTTACTTTTTAGGTTACATTTAGTTAATGGTTGATTATTGTCATAAAGATGGAATGTTACAACTCTTTAAATACCTTTGGAAGGTATAGGATTACATTTTAAGACTATATAAAGTCATGTAATTCCTTTGTAAAAATCAGACTTGGGAATGTAGTAAAAGGAACATTTGAGCTTTTCTTTCAGCCTTGAGCTAAGTTTCGTTGCAATTCTATGTAGTTTCGGTTGCATGCTGAGAATCACTCAAGTTTGATCTTATGCTTGTAGAGTGATAAAAATCTTAAACAAGTTTTCTTGCCTTGAGATATTTGATCGACAAGGTAATTCGGTTTTTACTTTCGTTGGGTTGATTTTCAAATCTGTTCTGGGGTTTTTTATATTGATTTCTATGGGTCTTGTTCGTTAGCAGGGTTTTTAGATCCAATTATCATGGACTTCATAACACTAATACTTGTGTTAGTTGTGTAGTCGTGTTGATTTTTGACCATGTTCTTGAACAAGGAAAAATATATCTGGAAAAAATTGAATGAGGAATGGTATGAGGTGAAATTTTTCATATGTTAGTTCAATTGAGTGAGATGAAAACGTTTTTCAATATAATTTTAAAAAATCAGGCTCTACTCCATGTAAAAGGGTGTGTATGCTTAACTTGATTTAAAATTATTTTATATGAAAAATAAACTTATAGAGACCAAATTGTTAGATATTAAAGTTCAGAGACTTTGTTCCAGCCGAAAATACAAGAACTAAATGTTCTCACAATGAAAATATATGGACAAAAAAAGTTTTTCAACATAAAAAGATTATAATTTATGTAAACTTGACATATTGAGTTGAGATCCTCACTTGTTCAATTTAGATCTTTGAAGGGAATGAGTTTAAACCTCCATGACGATGAACACTTCCTATAATATTAGATTTTAAATTCTTTTTACATTGAAATGTTGTGCATGTAAATTGGTATGTGTTAATATAATTCTCTGAGTTAGTTATTTTTACTGTTGCTGTAATCGTTTATTACTGTGCTCTTTTTGTATCGCCTATCATAGTGCTACACGTGTAACATTTTCTCCATATATTGAAGGCACTGTGCTCTAGCTGCTTGGCTGAGCATTCTCATCATTCTGTGATAATTTGTCTGAATTCTTTCCCTTTTATGGTATCAGAGCTCTAGGCTCATCCTACCTAAATTTTTCTTCCATGGCCTCGTCGTCTAGCTCTTCGTCTTCGTCTGCAACTCAGGATCCTTTCCCTTCTCTTCCATCTGTCTATGCTGGCATCTCACTACCAATCTTGTCATCTACCTCCATAACCACTACTCCTATAGCTACGTTTGTTGCTTCTCAACGCCACCAAGTCAGAGGCTCTACTCCACTATTAACTACAACCACTCGCCCCCTAAACCCTAACACTCAACCATTTCAATCTCATTTTCAGACACCACCGATTTCTTCAACATTTCCTTTCCCTAATTCCTCTCAACCTACTGGTTTTCAATTTCCACCCCCTGCTACTCCTACCCTTCCATATTTTCAACCATATGTGGCACCCAACTCCATTTTTCCACAACAGCCGTCACCGACCCCTTACCCTACCCTTACCCCTCCCCTCAATATCAAACTATCAGATACGAATTACCTTCTCTGGAAGAACCAGCTGCTGAATCACATTATTGCTTTTGACATGGAGAGCTTCATTGACGGCACCCCTGCTCCCCCTAGGTATTTAGATGTCGCTGCTACTCAGGTAAACCCTATCTTTCCCGTGTGGCAGAAGTATAATCGCACATTGATGAGTTGGATCTACTCTTCTTTAAATGAAGATAAGCTAGGTGAAATTATTGGTTGTTCAACTGCTTTTGAAATATGGGAACACCTTAGAGTTGTGTATGAGTCTTCTTCTACAGCTAGAATTATGGGTTTGAGGTCTCAGTTGCAGAAAATTTGCAAAGATGGTCTTTCGGTATCTCAGTATTTAGCTCAAATCAAGGATATAGCTGACAAATTTTCAGCCATTGGAGAACCCCTATCCTATCGAGACCACCTTGGCTATATTCTTGAAGGATTAGGTACCGAGTACAACCCTTTTGTAACCTCAAGCCAAAACCGCAGTGATCGTCCATCATTGGCTGATGTCCGTAGCCTTCTTCTTGCGTATGAAGCTCGACTTGAAAAACAGTTTTCGGTTGAACAACTAAATATGGTTCAGGCCAACCTTGCCAATCTTTCCTTCTCTTCCAATCAACGTCGAAACCAAAACAACAAGTCTAACCAAAACTCAAAACCAAACCAGTCTTTCAGACCTCCATCCCCCTTTCCTAATATGTTTCCTTCCTCTGCCCCTAGTGTTCTCGGTCGTCCGCAATGGACTTCGCAGAGTTCTTCTCAACCCTCCCCCCGTCCTCCCAGGTGGTCTCAGCCAAATTCCTCTCGCCCCCAATGCCAAATTTGTGGAAAAAATGGCCACACTGCTCTGGTTTGTTATAATCGCCATAACCCTCTTTATCAGGCTCCATCAAACCCCACTTCTCCTGTGGCATTCTTTAATCAATTTCAGCAAAACCCTGCTCCCAACTCTTCCTCCACACCCTCCTCGGATTCTCTACCAGTCAATCAACACCCTGATGAACCATGGTTCATGGATTCGGGTGCTACTCATCACATGACACCTGACATTGCCAACATCCAGCAACCAGCACTTTATTATGGTCATGAGCAGGTGGTAATTGGTAATGGTAAGTCCCTTCCCGTTCTCTCCATATTGGTTCTCGCTCTTTTTCTTCTCCTTCCTCTGTTTTCCCTATAAAATTGTCCTCACTTTTACACACTCCTCATCTATCTCATAACTTAATTAGTATTGCAAAATTATGTTATGACAATCGTGCCTTTGTTGAATTTCACCATGACCGTTTCTTTGTGAAGGATCTTCACTCCAAGAGAATACTTCTTCGGGGTCTTCTTAATGGCAGTCTTTACAAGCTTTGTGTTCCCTCTGCATCCAGTAATTTTGTTAAGCCAACTGGAAATTTTGCTGCTCTTATGACAACCCTTCAAGATACGAGTTTGTGGCACTGTCGGCTTGGCCACCCCTCTGTATCCATTGTTCAGAAAGTTCTCAAAGACTGCCATCTCTCTTTTAGAGCTTCTTCTTCGAGCAAATTCTGTACTTCTTGTCAGCTCGCAAAGAGCCATCGATTACCATTTCCTTTGTCTGTTTCCCGCTCTTCTGTTCCTTTTAATCTTGTACACATGGATGTTTGGGGACCTTCCCCTGTTACCTCTATTAACGGTGCTAGATATTTCATACTTGTTATTGATGATTGCACCCGTTTTACATGGCTCTATCTTTTACAATCTAAACATGATGTTGCTTCTGTCTTTCTTAACTTTAAAAGTATGGTCGAAAATCAATTCTCTACAACCATTAAATCTATTCAATCAGATGAGGGTACTGAATATCGCCCTCTCTATCCTGTTTTTGCTAAGTCTGGTATTATCCATCGAATATCTTGCCCTTACACTCCCCAACAAAATGGTAGTGTTGAAAGAAAAAATAGACATGTCGTTGAAATGGGTTTAGCCTTGCTCGCTCACTCTTCATTACCTCAAAATTATTGGTCATATGCCTTTCAAACTGCTGTTTTTTTGATCAACAGATTGCCTACTCTTGTCCTTCAATTCAGGTCGCCTTATTTTACTTTATACAATCAGCTCCCTAACTATTCATTATTGAAAACGTTTGGGTGTGCTTGTTTTCCATATATTCGACCTTACAACAAACATAAATTGCAATTTCGATCCCTGTCTTTGTGTCTTCTTGGGATATAGTTCCTCGCATAAAGGATACTTGTGTCTTGATCCATCTTCTGGTCGAATTTATATATCTCGTCATGTTGTTTTCAATGAATCCTCATTCCCTTTTTCCTATCCCTCTAATCTTTCTGTTCCTTCAGTCAAGGAAGTTCGTACTGATTACTTTTACCCTCTCGGTTCCCTTCTTCAATCCATTCCTCCTTCAACTTCTTCCAACTCCCTTTCTGCTCCAGTGTCACAACCATTACCACAGTCACCTGCTCCTGCTCATAATAGGGTGCCTACTCCAACCTCTTCACCATCTACTTCTTCACCCATTCACCCTATCTCCCCTGCAGTTTCTCCCTCACCCTCTCCTGACCTGTCCCTACCTCCTCTGTCTCCTGATTCTTGTTCTCCAACTTCTACTGCATCCTCTTCTTCATCTTCCTCTCCATCTCATTATGCTGCCTCTTCTCCTCATATTCCTTGTTCCAGTCGACCACCACCTTCCTTAAACTCCCATCCCATGATCACAAGATCAAAAGATGGAATTTTTTATCCAAAGGCTTGGTTGGCCTCGTCCCATGTTTCCTCTTCATCCGCTGTCACTGAACCAACAAATTATAAGGTTGCTTTGAAAGATCCCAAGTGGAAGGCTGCTATGCAAACAGAGTATGGTGCATTACTTAAAAACAAAACTTGGTCCCTCGTTCCCTTACCTCCAGATCGCAAAATTGTGGGATGCAAGTGGGTTTTTCGCATCAAGTTAAAGCCTACAGGTGACATTGAGAGGTACAAAGCACGGTTAGTGGCTCAAGGATATACTCAAGCCTTTGGTATCGACTACTTTGAGACCTTTAGTCCTGTGGTCAAGCCTACAACCATTCGGATTGTATTATCCTTAGCTGGTTCACATGGTTGGTTAGTTCATCAATTGGACGTGCACAATGCTTTCCTTCATGGGGAACTAAACGAGGAAGTTTTTATGAAACAACTAGCCGGTTTTGAATGTACCCTTAATCCCTCTCATGTCTTGAAGCTCCATAAGGCTTTATATGGGTTGAAGCAAAGCCCTCGCGCTTGGTTTTCGAAATTGAGTTCCTGTCTGCTGAAATGGGGTTTTGTGGCTTCTGTTGCTGATTCATCCATGTTTGTATATAGAGTGGGATTGAGTATTGTTATTTTTCTGGTTTATGTTGATGACATCCTTGTCACTAGCAATTCTTCCTCCCTTATTCAGCATTTTATTTCTGAGTTGAATGTTAATTTTTCTCTTAAAGACATGGAGGACTTATCCTACTTCCTTGGTCTTCAAGTTTCCAAGACTGCCAATGGCCTACATCTTTCTCAGGAACGTTATATTTCTGATATTGTCTCTCGAGCTCATCTTGATTCTTGCAGGCCCGTGGCGTCTCCCATGGCTTCTGGCCCTCCCATTTCTCTTCATGATGGTGATCTGTTGTCCAACCCCTCTGAATACCGAAGCTTAGTTGGCGCTTGACAATATTGCACAATGACTCGTCCGGACATCAGCTATACTGTTAACAAACTGTGCCAATTCCTCCACGCTCCAACTTCCTCTCACATGCAGGCTGTGAAACGTCTCATTCGTTACCTCAAAGGCACCTCCAACCTTGGTCTGCTGTTTTCTCCTTCGTCCACTGTTGCATTAACAAGCTACACCGATTCTGATTGGGCTAGCTGCCCTGATGACCGAAGGAGCACAAGCGGGTTCTGCGTCTTTCTTGGTCCAAATTTGATCTCATGGAACTCCTCAAAGCAGAAAGTGGTGTCTCGCTCCAGTGCTGAGTCAGAGTATCGAGGAATGGCTAACGCTGCTGCTGAGGTTGCTTGGATACAGTCTGTCCTTCGAGAACTTGGCTTTGCCTCTCCCTGTCCGCTGCTGCTGTGTGACAACCTATTTGCAACATATCTTGCTGCTAATCCAGTGATGCATCATCGTACCAAACATATCGAGTTGGACCATCACTTCATTCGCGAAAAGGTCGAGCGCAAGCAGCTGGTTGTTCGGTTTTTACCTTCTGAGGAGCAGATTGCTGATATTATGACAAAGGGGTTGCCTAGTCCACGGTTCATCAATCTTAGAACCAAGCTATCTTTGGTTTCTAAACCTCGATTGCTTGAGGGGGGATGTTAATATAATTCTCTGAGTTAGTTATTTTTACTGTTGCTGTAATCGTTTATTACTGTGCTCTTTTTGTATCGCCTATCATAGTGCTACACGTGTAACATTTTCTCCATATATTGAAGGCACTGTGCTCTGGCTACTTGGCTGAGCATTCTCATCATTCTGTGATAATTTGTCTGAATTCTTTCCCTTTTAGTATGAATACTCATAAGCATACAAAAAGAAGAATTTAGTTTAAGATTAAAATTTTCTTTTTGGGTAAAAAAAAAAGTTCTCTAATAGTGTTAGAAATTTTAATTCATACTAATGATTTAATTAACTAGAATTTATGTACAAAATGTAGCAACTAATGGGCATTTGGTCTAGTGGTATGATTCTCGCTTTGGGTGCAAGAGGTCTCGAGTTTGATTCTCGGAATGCCCCAAATTTTATAACATTTGTTTTTTTTTTTTTTTAAAAAAAAAGAAATGAAAGGTAAGAATATATAAAGCATTTTTTGTTAATTTTATTGTGGGTTAAGTATAACAATGAGCCAACTTAAACAGATTATCTCTTTCTCCGGGAGACTGATTTTCGGCGAGCAATTTCCGGTTATTACGGTCGGATTATAGCCAGTGTTTACGCCGTACTTTTAAAAGGGTTGCTATATCAAGGGTTTTTGTAAGGAATATCCTGCATTGTTGTTTGTGGGCAGTGGAGTGTCAGTTTAGTGAGTTTCTTTTGTGAGTTTGGAGAGCTTTTCTATTGTAATTTGTGTGTTATGAGTTATGGATCCAAGCAGACTTGTGAAAGATTGGACTAAGTTGAATCTAACCTTTGTGGAAGACAAAGTGTCGATGGATGCAGATCGAGGGGCAGTTGAAAGAATGGGCCAACTTGTTAGGATGTTGTTTGCTCGGCAAGCTTTTGGGGTCAATTGGAAGAAAATTGTATTTAAAAAAAAAAATTTGGGGAAATCAAGTTGGTTTGAAAAAAATTAGAAAAAACGGGCTGATTTTTTTGGCCGTATTGTGTTCCACGTCTTGAAGACGCAGAAAACACATGTTGACCAGTCAGAAAAATAGGTTTATATTCCGTGGGTGAACCCACGGAAACCATTTTTTTTTTAATTTACGGCAAAAATGTTATACTTATAATAAATTATTTACTAATCATCATTTATTAATCATGATATCACTTTTTGATTATTTTTATAATTTTGCAAATGATAACCAAATCATTGTTTTATATAAATTATTTTATTTTAATTTTTTTGGATTTTTATGATTAATCAATGATTTTGTTCATAAAATTTATAGTTATCATGATGGTTTTATTTATTTATTTTTTCTAATTTTCTTATTTTTGAAGATTAGTAAATGTTTTTTTTTTTTTTTTTTTTTTTTACTACTTTTTGATCTTCCATGATTCACAAATGATATACATTTTGTTATTAATGTATAAATTTAGTTCTTTTCACCTTAATGATAATTTTGTATTAATAATGAAAAAATAATTATGATTTTTAAATTTTAGTTTTAATGGATAATATTGTATTTTTCCATCAAATTGTTATAATTGAAAATTTATTACCATTAATAATAATTTTTTATGCTTGGATAAATTTTATTTTTAAAAGAATAGGGGATTACATGAAAAATACTCCAACAACTTAGAAAAAAAATTAATCGAACAACATAGTAAAGTACCCCAACACATGGGGACTACCATACAAATATGTAAGCAATCAATCATCTTCATCTGGATTATTGTGATTCTAAGCGTGTGCATCATCTTCAACTGGAATATCTTCGACAGGACATCGAACTCGATAGACGGATGCTAGTTTATCGATCGACTTTCTACCACGGATCGACAAGTTTTCAAAATTTTGCTGAATAAAAATTTGAAAACCAAATCAAACAATGTAGATTAGAAATTGTCTAATAATGAACTTATAGTATAAATTCTTACCACGAAATGATATGCAGCTCCTGCCTGTATGATGAATCGTCTGCTAATCCTAGCATACCATTCATTGTACCCATGCTCAACATCTGGACCTCTGTTGATGGGTCTACCAAGGACGATTGAAGCATGTCGAGCATCCCAGATTGAAATTTGTGGCCAAATAGTTGACCCAATTTCGTTTATGTCTGCCTTGTAGGTCATATGTGTGCAGCCTCATATCAGTATCACATGGGAAAAGAATTGGCTGCAAACACCCAAATTGTCGCATCACGCGATCTGGAAATATCCACTCCGCGACATAGAAACAAATGAGGGGTGTTCTAGACGTCCAAACTTGATAACCAACTAGACAGTACTGAGGCAAAATGGGCATGAGATCATGATACGGTTGCCAAACAATCTGCATATTTAATTTCAACATAAGTCAGACCTTATCAAATGAAATTTAGAATAGAATATGTAAATTTAATCATACTTGATCAGGAGTAAGTGTGTCCAACATATATCGATATTGGACTAAAACATGTGCCAGTGATCTAGTGACACAAAAATTGTCATTCCATCTACAATCAGGAAAAAAGTTTAGTATTAGGGATTATGGTGTTCTAGTAAGTAAACAAATTTATGTTGACTAAAAGTTCTTACCGAATTGCAATTGGTTTATCTCCCAAATTATGTTCGTATCAATGGTGTCATATAGGTGCCAAAAAAGGAAATTGAACCCACGCCCAAACTTGTAGAAGTATGAGTGGACCTGCAAGAAGCTTATCACCAATAGATGCACCTTTGCACAACTATCTGTATAACCATGGAAGACAGCCTGCTCCCCAACTATATGTCACTGCCGCCTTAAAATCTGCTAGCAGTGGGAGGAACATCAGGTGGACTCTGTTGTTGGATTTGTCGGGAAATACCATACCTCCAATCAAAGTAAGTATATATGCTCGAGCATATCGTTGAAAGTCTTCTGCAGTAACATCCTCTGATAGGTGGTCGAAGTCATTAAATTGCTCAGCTAACCACTTGAGTTTAAGGCGACCTCCTACCAAAACATTATTATTTGGGGTCACTCCCAGTAGCTGTATACACAATGCATGTCGGTCATGATTCAACGACCCAGTTAATGCATTTCCGTCAATCGGTAGTCCAAACTGAATCGCGACGTCCTGTAATGTGACTGTACATTCGTCGTGCAGCATGTGAAAGGTATGCGTCTCCTGTCACCATCGCTCCACGAATGCAGTGATTAGATTCCAGTCCAACTGAATGAAGTCCAGGCATGACACACCGTAGAATTCAGATGCTCGTAGATAAAGCTCAATACGAGGATCTGGTCGCCTCCCCTCTCGACGCCTACAATCTAAGGCATTGTCATACTCGTCTGACCAGACCAATTCAGAACGATGATTGGCCTGTGTTGGGTTTTATGCCCTAAAACTCGTAGATAGTGAATGTAAACAATTTGTATACTTGTTTTAATAAAATGTTATTGTTAAATATTGCACAATTTGATCCAAATCCAATAAACTAAGATCCAAGGTTGTTTGTATGTAACTTGAACTAGTATGTGGGGACATACGGAGATCGACATTCGAGTAACAACCTAAAAGGTCTATAGTACAAGGATAAGGTTGGATACCTTATCCTGGTAACACTATGTGATACGACCCAACCTTGTATTTGATACAGACGTATTGATCAAAAGCGTCCATGTAGTAGACATGCGAGTGAGGGTATCCTATGCAATGAGTTTGCATAAGACCAGACCGCGAAATAGTAACCGCTAGCTGTAACACCGTTAACTAGTTAGGTTTCTATTTCACTAGGATGACCTAGGCAACTTAGTCTGAATCTTGAGTGGATTATGGACTCCTGTTCACGAGGGATTGTCCTTTGATTTGTATGGGTGAGAGTGGCCAGTACGCCGACTCAATAAGCGTACCATTTTGGGGACAAGACCGAGTGGGGAGCTGGGAACATAATCACACAAGATGGAATTCACTCCTTCCCGACTTTTGAGGAAGTAGATGAGTGTTCCCTTAAGTGGTGTCTCCGGGTCTTGAACAAAGGGCCCTACCCTCTCACTGGCCCGAGAGGGGTTTCTGTTTGATGGTTGGACCACAAACAGGTTGTTCATTAGAGGAGAACTGGTACTTAAGGAGGTAGAGGTAACTCATGGGTAAAACGGTAATTTGACCTAGTTGTAGTTACGAACACTCGTGAAGGACTAAGTTGTCGTTATTGGTCGATATCCGTGGACACAGAAATACTCTGCAGTGAGAAGAGTGCAGTTGCGGGTCTTTAGTGGAGTGACCCACAGTTAACGAATGTTGACTAACTTGGTTAATGAGTTTAGCCAATTAGTCTCATATCGTTGGAGCTCGTAAAGAGACTTGAAGCAATTAAATATTAATTGTAAATTGAAAGTGTTCAATTTATTTGGGGAATCGTATAATGTATGTTGATACATTATAATATAAAGTTTATGAAAATTTATAATATAATTTTTTAATTAATTTCAAAAATTAATTCTTGAGAGAAAATATTTGAAAGAGTTCAAATGAATTTAATATGAATTGGATTCATATTAATTTTAATTTTAATAAAATCCCTAAGATTAAATATGTGATATTTAATTGGGTAATTAATTAATTATGGAATTAATTAATTATTTATTAAAATTAGATATTGTTCAGATAATAGATTTGAACTTATTCATAGACCTTTTCCTATTAGGAAAAGGTCTTGGCCTTTACCTATATATAGGACTCCTGGGGTGGGGTGAAAGACATCCCATTGACTCTCCTTCTCTTAGAGATCTCTCCCAAAAGACTCCCACCAGTCTCCTGCTTCAAGAAGTCTTAGAGATATACCGGTGTAACCAATTGGTGGTGTTCGCAAAAGAAGGTTGCTGCATTTTCGATCTTATTAGCAAGAAAAGGCGAATCGATCAAGGCTTTCTACAAAAATAAGTTTTCTATGAAATCCTTGATCATTAGGATTGTCTAGATTAGATCTAGTTAATTTTTAGCATGTTTATAGCCGCTATACAACCCATTAAATATAGATTTATTGCTGTAATATTTTTGCAAATTGTATTGGTATTTCAATTAGAATCTAAGACTCTGAGTAGGTTCGGTAATTCTTTCCGCTGCGTAGAGCTTTTATCCCTTCAGCCTGAAGGTATAAAACTGAGGGATCATACGGTCCTGTAGTAATGTCGTCTCCCATCTAGTGGAATTTAAACATATTAAAAGTAAATGTTACATTAGTAATTTGTGGTTGTCTTATCAAACAATGCGATTGTGTTTCAACAGAAAAAAATGTTGTCTTTGTATTGAACATGAAATTAAGAGAAGATATCGAATTTCACTACCAGTTTCATTGAAATAGAATTCTAATTTCACAACAATTTCATTACATGTTTCATAATAATAGAATTCTACTTTCACAAAAATTTCATTACAACACCGAAGAAATTTAATTACAATAAGATGTCAAATTTTGAAACAATCCCGATCTACGGTGACGTGTTGGGACCCCGACTAGGACAATTTCTTCGATTGTGTCCCTCTTGTCTGCAAATCCCACAACGGGTTTTGACAACCTGCTCTATCCAGTCCATCTCGTTGCGCGTATACGAGAAGAGCATGGTCTACCATGACCTCTCAAGGACAATGGATCGGGATAAATCTTGGGAAAACCAGGATCTGGCCAGCGACTGTATTCAGGGATGGGTCCAAACTGAGGTGCATAACATAACAAGTACGTTGGCAGTTCATAGTGGGAGTCAATTAGACTTAAGTAATCTATGCCACGTTCTTTACATGCAGCAATGGCGTGTGAGCATGGGATCTTAAAGCTTTGCCATTTATTGCATGTGCATGTCTTCTCAATTAATCTCACCCTATGTTTGGTTCCACCCTTCAGAGTGATTGGATCAATCGCAGTTGTGATGTCGCATCGTCCTCTCCCATAGTCGAACACATTCACATCGTGTCTGTTTGCGCGTTCTTCCCAAGTAGTTAGTTTCTCAATGGCATACCTAAAAATTATAGAAAAAGTTATTACTCTATCTCGTACAAGCATAAACATTCGATTTAACTTGTAATGATTCATGGAATATTACCTTGTGAATCGTTCTCCTTCTCAAATTGAAGCTTCTATTTTGATCCGTCGTTTAGCGAAGTAATTGACAGTACGATAAAATGTCGCTTCAACCAACGCAGCGATGGGTAACTTTCTGGCCCCTTTAAATATACCGTTCACGCATTCTGCCATATTTGTGGTTAGCCAGCCGTAACGGTATCCACCATCATGTGATTGCGTCCATTGTTTGGGATCTAAAGAATTGAAGAATCGCAAGCAGTCCTTGTTGGCAACTTCAAGCTCAACCATGCAATCTTTGTACTTGTCAACTTGAAATTGTGCACCTGCGCGGTACACTAGTTTTTTCAATGACTTATCCTTATACCTTTCATTGAAATTACTAGCAACATGACGTAAACAAAATCTATGTTCCACATCTGCCCAACCGTTGCTTGCGTTTCGTACAGCCGCTATAATGCCCTTCTGTCGGTCCGAAATCAGACAAAGGTTCTTGCTTTTACCCACCACCAAATGTGATAGGTTGTGTAAAAACCAGCCCCAGGTTTCACCACTTTCCTCCGGTACAATTGCGTACGCTATAGGGTAAACATAGCTATTGGCATCGACAGAGGAAGCTATCAACAGTTTTCCTTTGTACTTCTCATATAGATGTGTACCATCGATCTGGGTTAAAGGTCTACAATGCTTGAAACCTTCAATTACAGGTGCAAATGACCAGAACACGCTATGGAATATTACATCCGTAGAACTCCCTTCCACCCCCATGCATTTCCAAAACACCTTTGTACCAGGATTTCTAATTTCTATTATATTTGTAACTTAGGCAACAAATTGTGATTCCTCCCAATCCCCAAATGCCTTGACAATGGCTTTTCTTTTTCCCTCCCATACTTTCCAATAATTAACAGAATAACCATGTTTCTGCAATATCAGGTCTTGTAGCGTGCTAACCTTTACAGACGGGTCTTTTTTTTCACAACGCTACATACTTCGGATGCAATAAGATCGATGTCCAATTGTCTATGACTTTGACTTAACCGTGCATAGACACAGGAATGAGGGCTATTGTATTGTGTGATTTCAAATTTATCATGTCGTTTAAGGCAACAACCACGAAGTCGCCATGTACAGCTTTGACCATATCGAACGCATCTAACCACCCAAACTTTCTTGTTCGTTTCAGTGACTTCATACTGTTGATGACGAGTAATGGAATATCGTTTAACGACATTTTTCAAATCCAATTTCGTGGCGAATATCATCCCTTTTAGCAATGTGTCATCACCACTGGTTTCGTTCTCAATACCAGTGTCAGGCATTGAATTAATCTTGTTCCAGTCCAAATGTGTGAAGAACGAAGGAACATCTTGATCTTCACCCAACTCATCCCCTTCTTGTTCACTATCGGTCGTTTCAACCTCTTCCTCGTTCGTGGCGATCGTTGGGTCTACTATGTCAACCTCCTGATTCTCATTACAGTTTTCACCTTCAAAAATATTTCCAACTTGTCGAAACGGGGCTGGACTTTCTACATTTGGTTGAGAAATGTAAAGGTCAACTGTATTTGGAAGAGAGGGGGCATTATTCATCATGAACCTAAAATTAGGTTCACTTCGTAATGAGATAGGGACGTAGAAAGTAGACCCACATACACTGCTTCCATATCTAAAGATGATCTCTACCCCTTCATCTCTGTCTATGGATAATCTATCGCACAATCCCTCAATGAATGATTCGTATTCAACGTCTCTAAAAAAGTTGATTTGACCACATGGTCCAATATCATACTCTATACCATGTGCACCACTAATAACGTTTCTGTTGATATAGCAAAGAAACCCAACAGCGTCCATGGTAGTTACACAATAAAATCTGATGTTTGAACAAAAACTAAATAAGAGCTACAAGACAATAAAAACCAAGTAATGTGATTTGTACATCAAAAGTTTTATAATTTTTTTCCTTTAGGGTTTCTTAGGATTTATTGTTGTATTAGGGATTCATAGTTTTTAATGGTTTAGAGTTTATCGTTTGTTTAAGGTTTTTTTTTAGGGTTTATGGTTTAGTGTTTATTTTTAGGGTTTTTTTTAAAAAAAGGTTTAGAGTGGTTTTAGGATTATTTTAGGGCTTACATATTTTTAGGATTTTAGAGTTTATGGTTTAGTGTTTATTTTTAGAGTTTTTGTTTAAAGGTTTAGAGTGGTTTTAGGGTTTAGGATTTAGTTTTTTTTTTTTATTTTTTTTTTATTTTTTATTATTAAGGTTTAGAGTGGTTTTAGGGTTATTTTAGGGCTTACATATTTTTAGGGTTTTAGAGTTTATGGTTTAGTGTTTATTTTTAGAGTTTTTTTTTTTTTAAAGGTTTAGAGTGGTTTTATGGTTTAGGATTTATTGTGTGTTTAGGGTTTTTTTTTTTTTTTAAGGTCTAAAGTGGTTTTAGGGTTTAGAGTTTTTTAGGATTATTTTAGAGCTTACATACTTTTAGGGTTTTAGGGTTTATGGTTTAATGTTTTTTTTTTTTTTTTTTTTTTTTTTTTTAAGGTTTAGAGTGGTTTTAGGGTTACTTTAGGGCTTGCATATTTTCAATGTTTATTTTTAGAGTTTTTTTTAAAAGGTTTAGAGTGGTTTTAGGGTTTAGGATTTATTGTGGGTTTATAGGGTTTTTTTAGGGTTTTGTTAGTTTTATGGTTTTAGGGTTTTTTTACATTTTAGGGTCTTTTTAGGGTTTATTATATCAACTTTTCGATGACCACATTATTTTCTAGTAATCTCTTAGAATATTTATAAATGTAAACCTTTATAAATCAATCTTCTAAACAATAAACGTAATATAACGTTCAAGTACGAATAATTAATAAGTAACTCATAATTTAAAATTTAATGAAAACTCATTAAAAATATACTACATGTAACGAGGATAATATCGTTATTAGATAAGTAAAAGTAAAAAGTTAAATTTATGTCAAATTGCTTCCTCGATTTTTATTTATTAAACTCCATACTATTTTATTAAATTCATATTAAAATTTAACTAAACATATTAGCCTTACATTCACATTTTAATTTTCAAAATAAAATTAAAGTTGTAGTTAGAAAAGTAAACAAATAGAAATCTAGAAGTTTTTAGTCACTATTTTTCAAGAAGTGTTATTAAATACTTTAAATTTGTTAATATAAATTCTTCACTCAAATCTTAAAAAATATCGAATATTGTCTCAATAATGATTGATCGGATATTGTCTCAACAAATTGTGGTTTTGGGGTTTAGGATATTCACTAGAAGTTTTTAGTCAATTTTTTTTGAATAAGTGTTATTAAATACGACCGTTAATTCAATAATTGTATGATATTGTCTCAATAACGATCGATTTATTTTTAGTAAATGATCAAAAAATAAAGGGGCAACCAGATAAATGACCATTTTAAAATAACTGTTTTGAAAAATGGTCATTTGTGTTTTCATTCTGAGAAATGGCCAAAAGCTAATTTTAGTAAATTCTTTTGGCAACAAAGTGGACGAAAATACCCCAACCAAAATCTTAATTCATAAATAAATTAAACCAAAAATACACTATAAACCAGGGAGAAAATCTAGGATTCTTACCGATTAATTCAACAACCAAATCAATAACAGAATTTCAAATTAAACAAATAAATCTGGGAACTTAAATTTAAAACAAGAAATTTAAATTCACACGGTAAACCAGGGAGAAAATCTAGGATTCTTACCGATTAATTCAATAACCAAATCAATAACAGAATTTCAAATTAAACAAAAAATACACTGTAAATTAGGGAGAAAATCTAGGATTCTTACGGATAAATTCAACAACCAAATCAATAACAGAATTTCAAATTAAACAAATAAATCTGGTAACTTAATTTTAAAACAAGAAATTTAAGTTCAAATAAGAGAGAATAAATTTAAAACAAGAATTTTAAGTTCAAATAAGAGAGAATAAACAGGAGAACTCAAAATTTAACCACAGTATATTGGATTCAATCAAAAATCAAGAACAACTAATAACTTACATGTTGCAACTAGGATTAAATAAAAAATGAAGAACACGACTTCATGCATCTAAAACATCAGCTCAAGAATAAAATGTCAGTGATAACATTTGGTAGACATCCTTAAGTGTTGCACCTAAAACATCATATCAAAAATAAAGTATAATCTGGAACAATTTC
Source organism: Luffa aegyptiaca (assembly GCA_017139565.1). Lineage (NCBI taxonomy): Eukaryota > Viridiplantae > Streptophyta > Magnoliopsida > Cucurbitales > Cucurbitaceae > Luffa > Luffa aegyptiaca. Next base: position 17,790,675 of record CM029397.1, read on the forward strand.
AAAAGCAATTCACGGATCCAATTTCAAAAAGAGAAAATAAAAAGGCTCACTAATCCCATTAATATCACTGTAAATGAGAAAATAAAAGCAATTGACCGAAAACTCTTCATATTCTCTCTTTGAAACCCTCATTTCAAAAAATCAAAAAAGAAAAGAGAAACCGTACCGTTCTTCGAAAGAAACCTTTTCAGCTTCTCGATTCTTCGTTCCTTCGGGAGAGACCAAAACTGATTCTTCTTCAACCTCGTTCCTTCTAGCAAACCCCATCATTCTTCTTCTTCGATCCTTCTTCTTCAACTGATTCTCCTTCAATCTTCGTCTCAAAACCAAAACCCTCAACCCGATTCTCAAACCCCTCGACAAATTTACACTGTATTTACACAGACATTCAAACCCTTTGACAGATTTACACTGTATTTACACAGACACTCGACAGATTTACACTGTATTTACACAGACACTCGACAGATTTACACTGTATTAACACAGACACTCGACAGATTTACACTGTATTTACACAGACATTCGAGGAAACATTCAGAAGCTCGAAGAGGTTGTGTCGACATTCCAGTATGCATGCTTCGATTCTCTTCTAACTTTTTGGTTTATATAGATATAAACTATTTTTTCCTTACAAATAGGACAATTTGACCGAAGCTAGGACCCACCATTTTAATAAGAAAATGAAGAGACAGAATTGATGTTGTAAATTCTGAAAAACCAAAGCCAAAAAATGTATATTTTGGGAAGACAAAGAGGATTGATTCTGTAACTATCATTCCTTGATTCATGGAATTGGAGGTTACAGATTTTTATTTTTATTTTTTAAATATCATCAGATAAGGCTGCACAAATATAGGAGAGACGTGGGGAATGACTCAAGGGTAAAAATGGAAGTTCCAATCCCACGAAAATAGGTTAGAAAATCGGTTTGGCCATTTTTCATAAAAAAATCCAGTTTGGTCATTTTTCAGAAATACCCTGTAATTTTTGGCCATTTCTAAGGATATCCCAAAAATAAATCAATTGTTTGTCTATAAATAAATATCTTTCACATTACTAGTTAAGAAAGACCTTTATTTTTAGTTAAAAATTACACAAATAATCAAAATACTTTGTGACGATACGATTTGTGAAGTTAGTTCTTGAATATGTGGATATGTTTCAACAATTATCGAATTAATTATTAAATAATAAATAATAATTATTGGAAGTATATTCATTAATAAAATTCAACTATTATTTGAAACTATTAGGTTTTTTTTTGGTAAGTATACGAATTATAAAAGAAGCATTGAATATAAATTTTATCATATATGATTGATCATTTTAAAAATTCTTTTCAAAATTATTGATGTTTTATATTTTTAACACCCACCTTTGAACTTTTATAAATTGAAAAACAAATAAAAATTTTGCTAGAATCTTAAAATGATTTCAATGTCAAATTTCAGAATTTTGCTATAATCTTAAAAACATTTCTAATGTCAAATTTCAAAAAGTTGTTAGCTAACAACTAAAACTTTATATATTTTGCATTATCATTATTCAACAAACACCCTATGACTTTTTGGTGATTGATAGTCATTGTTAGGTAATATGTTTATTGCATTAGATGTGGACCTTAAAAAAAAAAACCCTTAATCCAAAATTATCGATGAATCCAACATGAATCACATCAAAAAATGATACCTACATATTATTACATTTAACAAAAAAAAAAAAAAAAAAACAAACGATCATACATTACAAACATATTATTACATATCCAAAAAATAAACAAAAAACAATACATATTATTACATTTAACCGTAAAAGAAAAAAACTTTCCAAAAACTATTTTAAAAAACTAACCTTATTTTTGAAAAATAACTCGTTTGGTTGTTTCTACGGTCGCTGCTGTCCAAATAACAAAACATGTTATTAATTTACCTAAACAAAAAACATATTATTTAAGTAAAACCAACTAACAATACCGATTTTTCTCGTGGCTTCTTAGCGAGGATCCACTGAAATTTAAATAATCCCGCTCTTTAATAACCAATATCAATCCTAGTAGGTAGAGATGAAGATAAAACGTCAATCCTAGTAGGTAGAGATGAAGATAAAATAAAGATTAAAAAGACTTTATATGAACTATAAACATAAATAAACAAAAACCATTACAAAACTTAAAATGAACTCGAAAAAAAAAAATTACACAATAATAAAGTGAACTGAAGTTGATGGAGCAATGGGAATGAAAAACCAGAAGAAAAAAAAAAATGAGTAAGGGAGAATGGTAAGGAAGGCTGCTGGAAGGGGCAAGGAAGAAGACGGGAAGGAGAAAACGAGAGTGAGAAAACAAGGGGAGGGGAGGGGTTTAAAATGACTTTTTCCAAAAAAAAAAATTAATTAATTGGTCAACGCCCATCTGACCGACGTGACGCGCCACCGTGTCAGGAATCTTGACAGCGGCGCGTCACTTCCCGATGACAATTGCATGCAACGATCCACAACTTAAAAAAAAAGAAAAAGAAAAAGTAGACGGAATTCAGAAATTCGATCACGTCACATCACTTAGTCTGACTGAGCGATGTGACGTACCGTTCAGTCAGAGTATAAAAAAAAATTGAACTAAAAAATTAAAAATATATATATATAAAATATTGAATCGTGGGTTCAACCCACAGAATCAGTCCAATTTCGCTAACTGGTCAACGTGACCAGTAAGCTGCCCTTTTTCCGTGGGTTCAACCCACAGAAACTCCCTGCTTTCTGCGTCTTGAAGACGCGGAACGCAATAAAGACAAAAAAATTGCCCGTTTTTCCCAATTTTTTTCAAACCAACTCGTTTTTGCAATTTTTTTTTAAATGCAATTTTCTTCCAATTAACCCCAAGCTTTTGTCTCCTAGATTTTTATCGCCTCAAGTTATGCCCAAGACGTTTAAGGAGACTTCGAAAATTGATCGAGGCTTACAAGTTCGTAAGAATATTGACCGGACGAGTTTGTCGAATCCTCGTGTCAAATAAATTTATAATCACCGATTACTAAACTACTTTGTAGTGCAGTGGTCAGGGTCGATCACAGGGAACAACCAGTTTATCTCTAAATTATCTTGTGTTTGTGGGCAACCGAAGGGAGTTGGAAGAAAGGAGTCAGAAGTTGGAAAAGTAAAATACGGAAAAATAAATGACAGGAAAATAAAAGATGGTTGGTTAATCTCACCTCGGCGATCACTGTAATTGGAGATACTCGAATTTCAGTACATTTATTTTCATTCATTGATTAACAAAACAATGATTTAAATGCATGATGTCTAATTGGTATCCCTAGGTGAATTCACTAGATCCTATCATCCATCAAACCAATTCTTAATTACTAATCAATTAATCCAACTAGCCTGTCAAGATTAATTAATTATATAATTGCATTAAGGACAAGACACCCCTAGAGCGTTAATTCTACTAACCCGTCGAACCAACATCCAATTGATCAACAAATTAACCTGATCGTGATCAATAAATTAATTAATTGGTGCTCTAGGCCAGAATGATCACAATTAAATAGGTAAAGCCTAATTTAATCACAAACGTCGATTTATATCCTAAACCTATCATGCAAACTACGATGTTAGAGAAATTCTCTTGGGACTCGTGCCCATGAATTGGTCTATTGCTAACTACAAATTAAAAGTCCATTCGCGACGTGGAAATTAATTTCTTAGCTAATTACGAACATGCAAGCTGCAAATTACGACGTCAATCTAATCTATTGTGCATGCTCATAATACAAACGGGAATCTAAATCACAACAGTATTCAAACCATGAAAATACAACAATTAAACTATGAAATCACATGAAAATAAATTGCACTTACATTTCGAGGTTCCAACTACAGAAATCGATGCTTAAACAGCCATAGACGAGCCTAATCTAAGCCCAAAGGCTCGATAAACCAACCTAAACTAACCTAAAACTAAAGTCTACTAAGAAACTATAGAGAAATCGGAGAAGAATCGAGGAAGAAAGAAGAAAAACGGTTGCTGAATGACCTAAAATCGGAAAAGGAAGCTTTTATAAATTGCCGACAACATCGAGCTGAGGCTAGCGTCGAGACGCTAAGCCCTCTATCTGCGTGTTCTGGAGTCGTGGCAACGTTGAGACGCTGACCTGTTGAGAAGTCTGGCTTGGCTGCAACATTTTTGTGCAATTTAGTGTCGTCATCGAGGCTTGAACATTCCGCTTCGGTCTTTTCACCTCCTCGTCATCTCGTGGACTTCAAGTTGGCTCAAAACCTTCTTAATTTTCTCGAATTAACACCAATTTGGAATATTGGCTCTTGAGTAGCTTTAACACCAAATACCTACAAAATAATATAATTAAGCACACGATTAAACATAAAACTAGCATGATTAAGACTAAATAAATAGGACCGAATTGGTCCTATCAAATATGTTCATCTTTCACTTTCTTAATTAGAAAGATAGATTTCAGATTTTGAAGTAGGGACCATGATTTTTCGACAAGTTCTTGTTGGTCTTAGAATTTCCTATTTGAGGGGAAGAAACCCTCAGAATTTAATTTTTCGTCGTGGCTTTTTGGATTCACTTCCTTGACCTCCCCTGGATTGGTATAATTTGGAAATGGCGGAACGGTTAGGGAATGTTGTGGGGGCATTTGAAGATGTGGACAGTAGGAGTGACTTCCATTTCTTGGGAGCTAGCTTACGAGTATGAGTTCAATTGATATATTACAGCCTTTGCAGCTAGTAATCAAAATCAATCTAGACGACTCGATGAGTAGAAGCTGGGTATTGATGAAATACAAACGTCTGCCTGAATTTTGTTCTTATTGTGGAGTAATTGACCTTCTTTTTAAAGATTGTGGTACATTCTACAAACAATCTAATAGTTCTTTCCATCAATACGGGGAGTGGCTTCGATATGTTGTGCGGAGTGGCTTAATGTCTAGATCTCCGACGATAGATTCGAAGGCTAATTAATGTGAGTTGGGAATTAATGTGAGTTGGGATGTTGGTTAGAGAATTGAAAGTAGCCCAAAATGATCGGTTCTGATTAAGAAGTTGGAGTCTCCGATAGTAATGGAGACTGGTACATCCATCGAATCTTTCATGTCCATTCTACTAGAGAAGACACTCGTTGTTGTTGGGTTTTATGTCCTAAAACTTGTAGTTTGTAAATAGTGAACATATTTTATTTGCAATAAAGTTGTTATTGAGGTTTATTCAGTAAAGTTGTTATTGAATAATGTGAATTGCACGTTATTTAACCTAAATCCAATAAACTAAGAACCCCTGGCAATAGTATGAATACTTGAACTATATGTGGAGACATAAGAGTGGATCAAGTTCAGGTAAATAGCCAAAACGGTCTATAGTATAAGGATTGTTGGGTTTTATGCCCTAAAACTCGTAGATAGTAAATGTAACAATTGACCGAACATTAATAAAATGTTATTGATGTATTTTCAATAAAGTGTTATTGTTTATATTATGTTTGTCTTGCCTAAATAATCCTAATCCAATAAACTAACATGTTGACTAGTTAGGTTTATATTGCATAAGATCGGACCACGAAATAGTAATTGTTAGCTGTAACACCGTTGACTAGTTAGGTTTATATTTCACTAGGATGACCTAGGCAACTTAGTCTCAATCTTGAGTAGGTTATGGACTCCTGTCCACGAGTGATTGTCCTTTGATTTGTATGGGTGAGAGTGCCCTGTTTACCGACTCAATAAGCCTATCATTTTGGGGACAAGATCGAGTGGGGAGCTGGGAACATAATCACACAAAATGGAATTCACTCCTTCCCTACTTTAGGGGAAGTAGATGAGTGTTCCCCTAAGTGGTGTCTCTAGGTCTTGAACAAAGGGCCCTACCCTCTCACTGGCTCAAGAGGGGTTTCTGTTTGATGGTTGGACCTCAAACAGGTTGTTCATTAGAGGAGCACTGGTACTTAAGGATGTAGAGGTAACCTAGGGGTAAAACGGTAATTTGACCCAGCTGGCATTACGAACACTCGTGAAGGACTAACTTGTTGTTAGTGGTCAATATCCGTGGACATAGAAATATATCTGCAGTGAGAAGAATGCAACTGTGGGTCTATAGTGGAGTGTACCCACAGTTAACGAATATTGATTAACTTGGTTAATGAGTTTAGGCAGTTAATCTCATATCGTTGGAGCTTCTGATCTGTAGGTCCATTAGATCCCACTAGTAGCTCATAAAGGGTATTGAGGTAATTAAAGTAATTTGAAATGTTCAAAATTACTAAGGGAAATTATATAATTGTATGGAGATACATTATAATATAAAGTTTATATTTTAATTAAACTTTATAATATAAATTTATTTTGAATTTGATTCAAAATTAATTTACGGGAGAATTAAATATTTGAAGGAGTTCAAATATTAAATTTAATATGAATTGGATTCATATTGAAACTATAGGTTAAAACTAATGTGCATTGGATGGACATTAAAACTATAGGTTAAAATTAATGTGCATTGGATGGACATTAAAACTATAGGTTATATGAGAGAAATATAATTGAATGTGATTCAATTATAGATTAAATTAAATATATGATATTTAATTTAGTAATTAATTAATTGGTGAATTAATTAAATAATTTAATTTGATTTGATTTGATTTGATTTGATTTAATTAAATTAATTGAATTAAAACTATAGGTTATTTGAGAGATATTCATTTAAATATGATTTAAATGAAATAATTAATTAAATATTGATTTATTTAATTAATTAATTATTCTTTTAATTAATTAAATAAATAAATTATTTTTAATTTAATTTATTTGAATTAAAAATTACACGATCAGTTAACTGATGTGCAACGTGGAAGCTTCTCCACGGTCTCCTGCTTCCCTAACTGAACGCCAAGTGACGTGGGGAGTTACCCGAGACTTCTCCTCTTCATGCGTAGAGGTTGGTTGCTCTCTCAGTTCACTCTCTAAGAATCTCTGTGTATCAATTCTCCCAGAGAATTTTTCTCTCAAGATTTCCCCACCAAGTGATGTGCAATTTTCACAACTGCAAGTGTACGGGTCAAGTAATAATATAGTGATTAAAATTGAATGTCGTCCTCTGGATTGATTTTCTAATTAGATTAATTACTATGAATAGTCTTGCTCAATTTTATTTAGAGATCACAACAAAATGAGAAAGGTAAATCAAAACTTAAGCAAATTAAAGAGTGGAAATTCAATTGGAAAAGCTCTTAGGGAATTGATTTCATCAATTGAGGTTGAGGATTGATTCATGGGATATGATTATTAGCGTGCGATTATTTTATAAGTTAAGGAAACATCATTCACAATTATCTCTCCCGAGCATATTTCATTCTCATGCCTACAATATACCTGATATCCCTATCTAGATTTAATTACATGCAAGGCCTTAAGTCTAGTCCTTTTTACAACTTCTAAAGTTATTCTAAATCTCCCGATTTTAGAACTATACTTCAGTCATTCAATTAAGATCTAAGCTAAATCCTCTCTCCCGAGCAAGATTCAACACAACAACATTCAATCAATGGCCAAGTAATTGAAAGCATTAAGAATATAATTGCATGAATAAAAGAAAAACACAATCATTCCATAAATCAATCCATAAACCTAAAAGACTGCATCAATCTCTAAGACAAAATAGTTAGCTACTCATAGTCATGGAACTACAATCATCAATTGAATGAAAAGCCATAAAAACTACAAGAAATAAAGAAAGAAAGGGAAAAACTCTTGAATCCGTCGAAACCGCACGTCCCCGTCACGATCTCCACGCCTTCTAGCTTGACTCCCGCTCCTTGTCCTTGCTTCAGCTCCCATAGAAGGTCCCTTGTCAAAATTAGGTCTAAAATTCTCCAAATTGAACTCCCCTCTCTCGGCCAAATCGCATTGTATTTATAAGAAAAAATATCTCGATAGCGTCAAGACGCTAGGGACAGCGTCTCGACACTGTCCTCTTGCTGCCACGGATAAAGAAGGAAATAATTGGCAGCATCGAGACGCGAGACGTTGCCCTCTCGGGTCTTCAATCTTGTTCAACATTCAACTTTGATTCCTTTTCATTTCCTTAGCCACTTTTTGCGTCCCGAACACTCGAGCAACTCCAAATTCTCCTTTTCATTCTAAAACTCAATTTCCTACAAAAGAAACATTAAAGTGCATAATTTTGGCCAAAACAAACTCAAAGACTAACTAAAATTAACCGGAAAAAATAGCTCGTTATACGTGCTATCACCAAGCAAAAGGGTTTCCACAAGCCTCCTCCATCAATCCCAATAGTCATACCGCTGGATCGCTCGTGGTGTCCCATTCCTTGTGGTGTTGGTTCGTGAACCTTGTAGAAAAATCCAGCAAAGATCGTGAGTTCGGGGTTGCTGCCATTTTACAGAGAAGACCCAAAGAAGTTGGTGAATTCGGTCAGGTCGTCATCGTAGGTTTGCTACCGAATTCCTTCTCTGTAGAAAAGCATGAATTTAATAGGGATTTAATTATGTTTTCTCAGCATGTTTATAGCCCGTTTTATAGTAAATGATAATAGTTATGTATGTTGTATATTTGCCAAACATATTGGTATTTCATCTAGATTAAAACACAGTAGATGGTCCTCTGAAAAACTTCCGCTGCGCGGGCTTTAATCCCTGCAAGGATAGGGCTAGGTACCTTATCCTAGGGACACTATAGATGCGATCCACTTTGTATTTAGTACAAACGATGTGTCATGAATTGTTCATGTGGAGACATGTGAGTGGTGGTGTTCTATGCAATGAGTTTGCATAAGATCGGACTAAGAAATAGTCACTTTTACTTTATAACGAAGTTTACTGTTAAGGCTGACTATTTCATCTGATGACCTAGGTAACTCGATCTTAACCATGAGCTAACTATGAACTCTTGTTTATTTGGGATTATCCTTTGATCTGCATGAGTGAGAGTGGCCCGAGTTCTCCGACTCAATAAGCCTACCATTTTGGGGATAAGACCGGGTAGATAGGTGGGGACATAATCCTACAAGAAGGAATTCACTCCTACCCGTTTTTAGGGATAGTAGAGAGGTTGTTCCCTTAAGTGCTGACCCCAGGTCTTGGACAAGGGGTCCCACCCTCTCATTGGTCCAAGAGGGACTCGGTTTGATGGTTGGACCATAAACCATTTTTTCATTAGAGGATCAGTGAGACTTAAGGAACAAGAGGTAGTTACAGGGGTAAAACAGACTTTTGACCCAGTTGTAATTACGAACAACCTGTGAAGGATCGACTTACTAATCATGGTTATATCGAGTGGACAAAAATATATCTATAGTGAGGAGAGTGCAGCTATTGGGCTATAGTGGAGTGTCCCGGTAGTTAACGAATGTTGGTTAACTAGGTTAAAGAGTTTAGCCGATTAATCTCGGATTGTTGGAGCTCATGATCTGTAGGTCCATTAGGTCCCCCTACTAGTTCATATTGAAATAAACATTAGAATAGTGTGTGGAAGAATTTAAATCATTTAAATTCGGTTTAGGGAATAAACGTTAATTGTATATGATATTATTAACGTAATCTATAATAGTTTAATTATGAATTAAACTATATTAGAGAGAGTTGGAAACATTTAAATATGATTTAAATATTGCATGTATGAATATGGATTCATATTCGAGAGATCAGTTTTTAGAGAAGTCGGGATTGGAGGAAATAATTAATTAAAATATTAATGAATTAAAATTGATTAATTAAAATATTTAAATAAGTATTTAAATTATTTTTATTTAAAATTAAATTAATAAAATACATTTTAAAATTTAATTTGGGAAATTATAAATTAAATGTATTTTTTGGAGGTGGTGGAATTATGAGTTAATCTCATAATTAAACCACACCAAGAAACCTAATTTCAATCCCTAATTGGTGTCACCTTGAGCTTAAGTCTTGTTGCATGAAATCCTCTTTAAGTATGACTTGAAGAGGTAGGAAATTAAGGTTGATTTTTGGTGAAATGGTGGAAAAATATTATCTCTCAAAACCTTTCATTCAAACTCTCTCAAGCTCACTTCTTCCCTCAAATTACCATCACAATCGGTTCCCACAAGCTGTTCTAAGGCCGGAGAATAGCGGGGCAGACTCTAGCAGTGGTCCACATTGAGTTCGTGATAAAAAAAAGCCAACAATTTGCTTCAATTTCGAGCTACATTAAGGTTGGTGTTCATAACCCTGTTTTTTGGTTTTAGAACAAGCATGCTAAATTCTCAAAATTGTTGTAATTTGAATGCCTAAGATTCCAATTGCTTCCGCATGAGTGATATACACTCCTTCAGTTGCATCCCAGTGGAAGAAAAACTTGGGTAGGTGGGCATTCAGCTTGTCGGTGTTGAGAAGGTCCATCCAAAGCTAACAGAGAGTAGTTGGAAAAGCCCACACTAAGATCTAAGCGACAACTTTTCTGTTCCAGTAGTCGGTTTCGCTGGTGTCAAGGACGTTCCAACGCTTGATGAGGTGACAAATGTTATAAAAATTCTCCCATCATCAATGTCAAATATGTTACCCAGCTTCACTGGTGGAAAAAAAAAAGTATTATTAGGTCGAACAAGAAGATAATCCCATGTGCTAAGCGGTTAATTTGGATTTGGAATTTTTTCCTCTTGTAGCAACACATGGCAAACATATTTATGTAGATCCATTTTTACAAGATCACGCTAGTGACTCCTAAAAAAATATCGTGATCAGTTTGGCAAAAATAGAAGGAAATTTTTCAAAGGCTGAAAACACTCAAAATTTAGACGATCCTTTGATAGCATGCAAAAATGATATCTATTTCCTATTAATTTTAGCTAGTTTTATGCTTAAATTGTGTACTTTGAGGTGTTTTTATGTTTAAATTTAGAAACCGAGCCAAAGAAGCAAAACCGAAGTTCTTGAGAGATTTTGGATGAATTTGGAGGCTTTTAGAGCATTTTGAAGAAGACCATTGAAGATCCAAGTCCAAAATCCAAAGAGAGATGAGTTGGAGGCCCAAAATGAAGTCCAAAGGGCCATCCTTGAAGAGGAGATCCGAGAGGCTAGTGTCTCGACGCTAGCCTTGAGCATCTCAACGCTGGCAAGCCGTGCAGACTAAGCTAAAAACATCACAGCGTCTCGACGCTGATGCTGCTTGGACACCTATAAATACAACATTTTTTAGCCAAGTTTGGGGAGCCAATTTGAGGGTTTTTACTATATTCTCGACCCCACACTGAAATTGGGGGTTTTGGGAGAAGAATTGGAGCCTTGTTGAAGATCTTGGGAACTCGGGATCAATGGAGATCGCCACGGGAACAAGGAGATCAACATTATCTTGAGCATTTCTCTTCCCTTTTGCTTTGTTTTTAGTTTCTAGAATAGGTGTAATTAGGAATTGTTGGATGTTTAGTGATTATGAGTAGCTAATTCATAAATTCTATGAGTTTGATTTAGTTTGTTGAACCTTTGCTTAATTGATTAATTGATTTGGTTTAATTTCCATTTTCATTCATTTGTGCATTATGTCCTTGTTCGCACGTAACTTCGGGGATGGAGACACGTGGAATAAACAATATATTTTATTGATGTTTGTATGGGTGTGGGTGTACAATCTCTAATGTTAATCCTCTGATTCTCTCTCTTGTGTGTGAATGTGTTTCACTCGAGGGCTGGAATGCTTGATCTCGAGTCTGAAGCTTTAATGGATTCTTGAAGCTTGAAGTCTTCCAGTCTTGAAGGAGTCTTCAGTCTTCCAGAAGTGTTGATGTCCTGAAGAGTTTTTGATCTTCAAGGAATGTTGAAGTCTTGAAGAATGTTTGGTCTTCAAGAAGTGTTGATGTCTTGAAGAGTCTTTGATCTTCAAGGAGTGTTGAAGTCTTGAGGAGTGTTTGGTCTTCAAGAGGTGTTCAACACTTGAATTATATGGATTGCAGAGAGTCTTCGGTCTTCAGACTTGGTGGAATCTCTCTGAATTCTTTGGTTCTGCTTGAGAGCTTTAAAATTCTAAACTCTTGTCTTTGTGAGAGTCTAGAATTTCTGAACTGCCTAAAATTTCTGAACCCTTGAAATGGAGGAGAACCCCTCTATTTATAGAGTTCTCGCTGGATGGGCCCTGGTGACTTTCGGGCCTAACAACTTGGGCTTGGGCTTTATCGGTCTTGGGCTCAACCATTTTAGTCTTGGGTTTGGTTCATATTTGACCCAAAACCATATGACCCAGACATTTAAAAGACCGAAATTTGATCCAATTAATTATTTTGTTAATTAATTGGTCAAATTAATTAATTTGATCAAAATAATTTATTTTCTAATTAATTGATCAAATCGAAATTTGGCTCTTTGAATTTATAATTGGCCAGCTTTGTCTTCAAATTAAATTTGGGACACATGTCACTTTATAATTGGTCCCAAATTTAATTATTCGTAATTTTGTCATTAATTTTAGATAATAACGTGGCAATTTGTGATTGGACAAAATTTCTCCTTCAACAAATGCCCCCTTTTCGAGATTTAGGCACAAGTTATGTGGGAGTGAATCTTGAAAAAGATATGTTGGAATAAAAATGCAAGGTATTTGTTCTTGACTTTGACTCCATTTGGTGTGTCAATTAAATCAAAATATGAATTTTGGTCAAAATTTTGATTTTTTTTTATTTGACACACTTTTATTGCCAATTAATCAAAATTTGAAGTTTGGTCAAAATTTTGATTTTCCTTATTTGGCAGCAAACTTTGATTTGAAGTTTGGGCAAAATTTGGTTTATACCCAAATTTTGATTTGAGGTAAAGTCCTACCCAATTTTAACTTGCATTTGGAATAGAATTATGTTATTCTCAATTTTGGAATGGAATAATCAAGTTTGGATTTTTTTTTTACCCAGATTTTGAATTTTACCTCATGGGCAAAATTTGTGTTTACTCAAATTTAAATTCAACCTAGAGATTTCAGGTTGATTATGAGTTAGAATGATCTCAATTTGAAATCAAGAAATCTCAAATTCAAATTTGATATGGGAGAATAAAATTTATGATTTTCTTGGTCAACATTCTTGCTATTTATACGTGGACAGTTATCACAATTTTTTTAGATTTTGGAGTTGCACATACTTCATCCATGGGTTGCTCGTCAGGGAGATTTTGAAAAGAAAATTATGTGCAAATTAAACAATCTTCCATGAAGGTATGCAATGGTCCTTGGCAGTGATTTTATGAACTTGATTTTTTGGTGAGAAAATTTTTTGGAAGATGTGTGGGCTTTAATTTTTCTTAAACCTTGAGTCCCACATTTTTGTTAGGTTTTGGCAAAATATTAGAAGGGAGTTTGTCCCACATCGGAAAGGTTCAAGAAAGTGATGAGCTCCAAGTACTATAAGAAGAGCCTATGGCTTTGGTTTCAAAGCATCCCATTTCAGAATCACTTTAAGCTTGTATACTCTAGTAGTGTGAGTGGTATAAAGCCAGGGAGCATTCAAAAAAGGATTCAAGTAGGAAACTTTCTTCCTTTTTTTTTCTTTTTTTTTTTTTGAAATTTCGTTTTTTTTCTCCTTTTTTTTTTAATTTTCGTTTTTTTTTTTTTTTTTTTTTTTTTTGAACTCACAACACTTTGCCTATATTTCAATTACAAGCACAGTGCCTTCATCCACCATCCAAAAGGTAAGTACATAGGTAAGTGATTTTTTTTTTAAGGCATACATATCCTTGTTGTCTTCAATTTGCAGGTACAATGTCTTTCAGCATAAGTACAAGGGACATGTTCCTTGGACTCTTGCCACTGCCACACCTTTCAGCATGAGCACAAGGACATGCTCCTTGGACTTGTGTCACCGCCCCGCCTTTCAGCACGAGTGCAGGGACATGCTCTTTGGACTTGTGTCACCGCCCCGCCTTTCAGCACGAGTGCAGGGACATGCTCCTTGGACTTGTGTCACCGCCCCGCCGTTCAGCACGAGTGCAGGGACATGCTCCTTGGACTTGTGCCACCGCCCCGCCTTTCAGCACGAGTGCAGGGACATGCTCCTTGGACTTGTGTCACCGCCCCGCCGTTCAGCACGAGTGCAGGGACATGCTCCTTGGACTTGTGTCACCGCCCCGTCGTTCAGCACGAGTGCAGGGACATGCTCCTTGGACTTGTGTCACCGCCCCGCCTTTCAGCACGAGTGCAAGGACATGCTCCTTGGACTTGTGTCACCGCCCCGCCGTTCAGCACGAGTGCAGGGACATGCTCCTTGGACTTGTGTCACCGCCCCGCCGTTCAGCACGAGTGCAGGGACATGCTCCTTGGACTTGTGTCACCGCCCCGCCGTTCAGCACGAGTGCAGGGACATGTTCCTTACTTTGGGACATGTCCTTGGACTTGTGTCACCGCCACGCCCTTCTGCATGAGTACAGGGACATGTTCCTTGTACTTTTGCCGCCGCCACGTCTCTGCACGAGTACAAGGACATGTTCCTTGGACTTTAGAAAGTAGTGCAACAGCGCAGCCGAGCGTAGCATGAAGACCTTCGAACTTGGAGAAAGAAGCAGCGCAGCGTGAGAACCTTCGAACTTGGAGAAGGAACAACGAAGCAGTGCAACGTGAGAACCTTCGAACGTGGTGAAGGAAGCAGTGCAGTGTCAAAACCTTCAAACCGAGAGAGAGAAGGGAGCAGTGCGCAACAGCAGAGGGTGCAAACTTTCAAACTTGGAGAAAAAGCAGCACAACAGCGCAGCGTGAGAACCTTCGAACTTGGTGAAGGAAGCAACACAACAGCGCAATGTGGGATCCTTCGAACTTAAAGAAGAAAGTAGCACAGCAACGCATTCTAGCGTAGCATGAGAACCTTCAAACTTGGAGAAGGAAGTAGCGTAGCGTGAGAACCTTCGAACTTGGAGAAGGAACAGCGAAGTAGTGCAGCGTGAGAACCTTCGAACGTGGTGAAGGAAGCAGCGCAGCGTCAGAACCTTCGAACTTAGAGAGAAGGAACTGTATCGAAGTGTGTGAAAACCTTCGAACTTGGGGAGAAGAAACTGCAACGCAGTGCATGAGAACCTTGGAGAGAAGGAACTACAGCGAAACATATGAGAACCTTCAAACTTGAGAGAAGGAACTGCAGCGCAGCAATGTGAGAACCTTCGAACTTGGAGAGAATGAACTGCAGCGAAATGCGTGAGAACCTTCAAACTTGAGAGAAGGAACTGCAGCGAAGTACGTGAAAACC
Source organism: Luffa aegyptiaca (assembly GCA_017139565.1). Classification (NCBI taxonomy): domain Eukaryota; kingdom Viridiplantae; phylum Streptophyta; class Magnoliopsida; order Cucurbitales; family Cucurbitaceae; genus Luffa; species Luffa aegyptiaca. The sequence continues at coordinate 17,805,882 of CM029397.1, forward strand.
TTCAAATTTGGAGAGAAGGAACTGCAGCGAAACAACATGAGGAAGAAACAGTGTGAGAACCTCCGAACTTGGAGGAAAGAATTGCAGCGAAGCAACGTGAGAACCTTCGAACTTGGAGAAGTAGGAACTGCAGCGAAGCGTGTGCTTCGAACTTTGGAGGAATGAACTGCAGCAGCGGAGCGCGTGAGAACCTTTCGAACTTGGAGGAAGGAACTGCAGCGGAGCGCGTGAGAACCTTCGAACTTGGAGGAAGGAACTGCAGCAGAGCGCGTGAGAGCCTTCGAACTTGGAGGAAGGAACTGCAGCGGAGCGCGTGAGAACCTTCGAATTTGGGAGGAAGGAACTGCAGCGAAGCGCGTGAGAACCTTCGAACTTGGGAGGAAGGAACTGCGAACTTAGGGTGAATGGAACACCTAACTTGAGGCGAGCGAGACATCAAATTTGGAGGAATGAAGTCTTCTTTTATTCATCCAACTCGTAGCTTCACATTCATAACGGTGCACAACTTCCATTTGCTGTGTTGCCCCCAGTAGTGATGAGTTTCTTCAATTTGTCTTATCGCGCTTCAATATTTGTTACATTTTTTTTATTTGCAGAGACTGAACCTAAAGTTTTCTTTAAGCTGCCTACGTACCCTTTGACGAAAAGGGATCAAGTCATAACGTAGTTCAAAATTTTTTTGCACTCACCTTTTAAGCTCGTGTGGGCTAGGAGCATCATGCAGTTTAGGCTCTTGCGATAAGGAGCTCTTACATTTTAAAAGCACTTATCTTCATCATGGTCTTGATCAAATCCTTGACTTGTAGGATTGGTCAGGATAATGAGATTTGGCTTCACCTTCAAGGAACCTTCCGTATTTATGAGAACAGAAAACTTCCTCTTCATACGTGACGGGATACTACTATGAAGCTTCTCGTCATTGTTTACTTCATCGAAAAGTTTCAACTCCAAGTTGTCCATCTTTCTTTTAGGTTGATCGTTTGTTACCTTGAGGCGATCAAAGACAGATGTTGAAAATTGGCTTTTCTTCGATGTGGAGACACCTAGCCTTTGGAAAGCTGAAGGTCGAGTGGAGGTGGACACCGAACATTGATGTTCTTCTTCTGTCGCGGCCATACTCATTCTCTGGAATACCGAAGGACGAGTAGTTGGAGGCTTGATGCGATCGAAGACGGAGGTCTTTTGTTCACCCTTCTCAGAATTGTCAACTTCTTCTACGTCGATGCAGTAGGAAGTCACAAAGTTTCCTTCTTCCTTTTTGTGGAAAGTTTTGGAAAAGAGTTCCTTTGCAGTCACCGGTTGTCGAGGTTGAGAAAACTTTTTACTTCTCTGCCTCTTAGATTGAAGCTTTTTTAGACTCTTCTTTTTTTTATGTTTGTCCTTTCCTTTGACTGTAGCATGATTCGATTGAGCTACTTAATCAAGGTCGAGCTCAATTTTTCCTTCCTTAGCTAGCTTTAGAATTAAGTCCTTTAGGACGAAACATCTTTCCACTGGATGACCAGTAACTCGATGATACTTGCAGTACTTGGGATCATCGACTTTCTCCATCTCTTCTGGTCGTTTACACTTAGGAAGCTCTATCAGTTGCGCTTCCAGTAGTTGTTCCAACATATCAGGGATGTCGGCATCAGGGAAAGGATAGATTTTCTTCTGTCTTTCGTTTAAAGTTAAGTGATGCGTTCTATTTGTTTGTCGCTTTTCTTTCGAAGACGACTTGGGAAGGGTTGTGTTTACAACCATAGATTCTTCTACAGTCTCTTCGTCATTCCTTCCTTCTTTCCTCATGTTAGGGAGTAGAAGGTCTTGGTTTTCTCGACTAGCAATACTTAGCTCCATATCGTGGGCGCGAGTTGCTAGTTCTTCAAAGCTGCGAGGCTTTATACCTTTACGGATGTAGAGGAGTTCCCAGTGCATGCCTTGAATGCACATCTCAACGGAAGAGAGTTCGGTGAGGCGATCTTTGCAATCTAGACTCATGGCTCTCCAGCGATTTATATAGTTAACAACGAGTTCACCTTTTCGTTGTTTTGTATTGGTGAGCTCGAACATGCTAACGGTTCGTCTGGTGCTGTAGAAGCGATTCAAAAACTCTCTTTCGAGTTCCTCCCAACTGTCTATCGACTTAGGTTCTAGATCAGTGTACCAGTCAAAAGCATTTCCTTTAAGTGTTCGAACGAATTGTTTGACTAGTAGGTCCCCTCGAGTACCAGCGTTCTCGCATGTCTCAACGAAGTGGGCAATATGTTGTTTAGGATTGCCCTTTCCATCAAACTGCTGAAATTTCGGTGGCTGATACCCGATTGGCGTTCTCAAGTTATCAATCCTCTTAGTATAAGGTTTGGAATACAAGAGGGAATCTTGAGTAGGTCCACCGTACTGAGCTCTGATACAGTTTGTGATCATATCTTGGAGCTGTTGGATGGATAGTGAAGCAACCGAAGCAGAACACTGTGGCTGATCATCTTGCACTGTAGTCTTTCCTTTGTCATGATTTTTTATGACTTGGGTTTGACTTGATTCGGCGATATGTTGATTCTCAATCTGGCTCTTTAGTTGCGCGATTTGAGAATCTTTTTCTTCAATCGCCTTCATCAAGGTGTTGATGTGTTCCTGCATCTCAGCCATTCTTTCTTCCATAGTTCTTGTCTCAGTCATCATGACAGTCACTACGTCAGAATCAGGTTCAAACAAAGGGTTATACTTAATAAGAAACTTGTCATTAGTATATGCCCCCTGCAAGGTTGTTTCTTGGCCTGCAACGATAGAAGTTTTATCTTCTTGCAATGTCAGCTCATTGAAGCAACAATGAGCAGTAGAACTCATGTAAGACTTGTTCATGACAGCGACCATTGAAGAAGTCTTGAACGACATGTTTACACTTGTGTTTTGAGATAAGAGAGAGAGATGAAAGGTAGAGATGGTCCCACTAGGCGTGCCAATTTGTTCGCACGTAACTTCGGGGATGGAGACACGTGGAATAAACAATATATTTTATTGATGTTTGTATGAGTGTGGGTGTACAATCTCTAATGTTAATCCTCTGATTCTCTCTCTTGTGTGTGAATGTGTTTCACTCGAGGGCTGGAATGCTTGATCTCGAGTCTGAAGCTTTAATGGATTCTTGAAGCTTGAAGTCTTCCAGTCTTGAAGGAGTCTTCAGTCTTCCAGAAGTGTTGATGTCCTGAAGAGTTTTTGATCTTCAAGGAATGTTGAAGTCTTGAAGAATGTTTGGTCTTCAAGAAGTGTTGATGTCTTGAAGAGTCTTTGATCTTCAAGGAGTGTTGAAGTCTTGAGGAGTGTTTGGTCTTCAAGAGGTGTTCAACACTTGAATTATATGGATTGCAGAGAGTCTTCGGTCTTCAGACTTGGTGGAATCTCTCTGAATTCTTTGGTTCTGCTTGAGAGCTTTAAAATTCTAAACTCTTGTCTTTATGAGAGTCTAGAATTTCTGAACTGCCTAAAATTTCTGAACCCTTGAAATGGAGGAGAACCCCTCTATTTATAGAGTTCTCGCTGGATGGGCCCTGGTGACTTTCGGGCCTAACAACTTGGGCTTGGGCTTTATCGGTCTTGGGCTCAACCATTTTAGTCTTGGGTTTGGTTCATATTTGACCCAAAACCATATGACCCAGACATTTAAAAGACCGAAATTTGATCCAATTAATTATTTTGTTAATTAATTGGTCAAATTAATTAATTTGATCAAAATAATTTATTTTCTAATTAATTGATCAAATCGAAATTTGGCTCTTTGAATTTATAATTGGCCAGCTTTGTCTTCAAATTAAATTTGGGACACATGTCACTTTATAATTGGTCCCAAATTTAATTATTCGTAATTTTGTCATTAATTTTAGATAATGACGTGGCAATTTGTGATTGGACAAAATTTCTCCTTCAACAGTCCTTAATGCTTTTAATCACCTAATCACTGATTAAATGATTTGTTTTCTAAGTGGAAACTCAACGGAGAGAAACTTAGACTAGAACTTACACAATCATGAATGAATTTATGAAATTGAATGTGCAAAGTGGACCATTAAGAGATTTGTTGGCCACCAATGAAACTCCAAAGCTGAAAGATCAAATTGGTGCATCGGATGAGTTGCTTTCATCTAGGGTTCCAGCTGTAAGAGATCAAAATGGGCCATTGGGATGGCCCATGAAGCTTCAAGATTCCAAGATGATTTTGTTTCATTCAAGGGGACAAACCATTAAAGCTTTAAAATCATTTGATTCAAATGGAGCATGGAAGGAGGAGGTTCTACTACATGAGATTTCAAGACTGAAGGATCAAGAGAAAAACAATTAACAATTGGAACTTCATATTAGTTGTTGACATTTTTACTTAAAAGAATATTTTGTGTTCCTTTTTGCAGTAGCTACAGTGATATATTGAGCTTATGAATGAAAAGCCAAACTTGAGAAAACAACAGGGATTACTTAACTTTAAGTTAATTATAATGTATTTTCTAGACAATATCCACCTCCATGCAAATGGACTAGTTGTAAAGGTTGTGTGACAAGAGATATTAATAATGGTCATTGTAAAGTTGGTTATTTTGTGATGTATTGAATTATAAATTTTCAATTATGTAATGGAAGTTGTGATATTTTAGCCATTTTTTAGCCATGCAAGAATGTAACTTTTAGCATTAATAATTTGACAATTAATTAAAAGCAGAAAATGAGGGAGTTAACACACACAATCTACCATTTCAATCTTTTTTTTTTTTTAACAAAAACAAGCAGCAAACACGAAAACATAAATAAAAGTAAGAACGAAAAATTGATGGAGCATTTTTGAAAGTTGAAACATGGACTCCACAACTTGCCATTTCAATATTCTAAACATAGACAAAGAATCTTTGAATATCTAAAGTGAGCTATGTTCATCATTTCCAAAAAATTTGTTTGGCATTTCTAAATAAAATAGTGAGTTGTTCATCATTCCCAACAAAAGGTCAGAATTGTATCAATAAAGTAACTCCCTTACAACTAAATTAATGGTCAAACAAATTGGACACCATCAAATTACTATACAAAAACAAAGTTTCCAAAAAGTTGACATATGCACAAAAAAATCTGCATATTTGTCCTAGATCTAAATCTATAGAAAAACAAAGTTTTCAAAAGACTGTGGTTGATTTGTAGATTGTTGGGTTCCAATATTTCCTTCTTCCCTCTGTCTTGCACCTTCATTGTTTTATCTCTCACCTTCAAACATCATTTTCTCTGTAGTAGTTCCAGTTTCAACCTCCTGCAAGCACAAATAGTTTAATCAACACAAGGTGAATGAAAAAAAAGGTAAATTAACACTTACAGTAATAGGGAATGTTCAATCTCATGAAGGTTCTATCTCTCCTACTTCTTGTTGAACTTCGTGCTATTGACCCTCTACAAGATTTGACATTATGCCACGTACCTTTACATCGACTACACTTGGTAATGACCTGAATGCATCGCTTCCTATGAGACGATGTGGCTTCCTCAACATCTCTTCTTCTTTTCCTTTTTGGTCTACTAGGAGGCCTATGGATTTTGGGTGGTAGCAAAGGTTCAAATATGGTTCTTGGCCATAAAGAGTGATCATTGATTGGTTTGATGAAAGAGGGGTAAATGTTCATCAATGTCTGCTTATGGTAAGACTCGTGTACAAATTTCTTGTGTTTTTTTAATGTAATGATACTTTGTACAACATGAACACAAGGTATGCTCATTAAATCCCATGATCAACAACTACAAGTTTTTTCATCTAAGTCCACTCTATTTTGTGAAATACCCCACTCTACCTCAAACATCATGTCTCCGACCCATGTTGGTGTGCAGTTTCTAGACTTAATTCTTACATTTATACAATTTTTTATGCACTCTAGGCCATAGCTCTCCTTCCAACCCACTTTAAAGCTCATATTTATTTGACAATCTAGACATAACAAGTTTTTGAATAGTCTAAGGCATTTGGATTATTAGTTTATCCCTTGCTTGCAAAATATAGGCATTAAAGCAGTCATACATATTGTTCAATAGAAGATCACATTTGATTTGTGTTGAAAAAGAATGCATAACCCAATACCTCGTTGTTATACCATTCAAATACTGGTAAGCATGCACATCCAACTTACCAATATCCACCATAATATTGTCAAACTTAGGCTTTGTAATGGCCCTTGCAGCATTCCAAAACGTGTTTTTCAAAACCAAACCTTTGAATTTCTTCTAAAAATTATTGTACAAATGTCGCACACAGAACCTATGGTTGACATTTGGGAACATGTCATCGAAAGTCGGAATAAGATCGTAAATAAAAACGTACAGTTCATTTTTAGTCCTTATGAGTCATAATCAATACAAACAAACAAATTAGATGCATGGAGTAAATAAGATAAAAATTTGAGTTACCTTTTGTTGGTCTGATATGAAAGTAAATCCCTTAGAGTGAAAGTTGCTTAGATCATCTTGAAAGAGAGAAAGAAACAATGTCCAACTATCTTTGGTCTCCACCTCCATCACAACCCATGCAATAGGGTATATGTCATCATTACCATCTATTCCAACTGCAACCACATTGGATGCCCTTGGCATGGTCCCTTCAGGTGGCATGCATCTAGTCCTATGAATGGGCAACATTGACGGACGACTTGTCGAGGGTCGTGTCAAATAAATTTATAATCCACAACCTCTAAAGCTAACTTGTAGCAGTAGTGGCCAGGGTCGATCACAGGGAGTCTATGCAAACAAATCTTAATTTTCTTAATTGTTTTAGGTAACCAAAAATGGGGTTTTTGTATTTGGAAAGAAAAGAGTTATGTAAAGAAAACTAATTATGGAAGATATTGAAAAAAAGGAAAGTAGGAGAATGAAGTAAAAGGAAAGAAATCAATACCTTAGGGATCATGTAATCGGAATTGTCATGGTAAGTTCAATTCAATTAAATCATTAATCTCACTAATTAGTCAAAAACATATCTAAGTTTGGATTACTCCGGAAACAACCTGAAAGTCGTGATCCTACTATCACAAACATGCAAACGCACAGTTTGATTCTAGTTTAAATTAATTAATTGGTCGATTAACTAATCTAAACCGCATTGGGATCTAGCAGAATTAATTCACATGCAACGGGAAACAAACCACAATTACAATTAATTAAATCATTTAGTTCTAGGGACGTATGAGGAATATCAAAACGTTATCCTATTTGGTACTTAGAATTGGCAATTAAATCTAGATAGGTCGCGGTCAAGGTTGTCAATCTTTCCTAACACAATCTAAACTTATATGCAAAGAACTAAATTCACATAAACATGCTTCTGAGAATTAAAACAAAAGAGATTTCATTAAAAGAAATTGAACTTACACTTGACATCCCGATTACATGAAGAAAGAGTCTAGCCGCTCATAGAACAAGAACAAACTTGAATCTTCTTTGAATACATAAAAAAAAAAAAAAAAAACTACAATATGAAGAATGGTGGAGAAAAGTGAGAAGAATGGGCTACAAGATTGTAGTGAGAGATGATTCTAAAACCTAACTAAGGCTCTCTATTTATAGGACTTCTTGGCCTTCAAATCGTGCTAACTTGGTGCTGAAGGGAGCCTCAAATTTGGAAAATTCGTGGAGCCAAAAATGGAAAATCTCAAATTTGGAAAATCGAGAGCGTCGAGACGCTGTGGGCTAGCGTCTCAACGTTGCCCCTTAAGATATGGAAAGTAGCTGTTGAATCTCCCTAGTGTCAAGACGCTGCCCTTCATATAAGGAAAGAATCTGTTGGAATCTGCCTAGCATCGAGACGCTAGGCTTTCAGTGTCGAGACGCTAAGCCTCGGGTTTGGACTCCAAGTTTCCTTATTTGCACGGCGTTTCGACGCTGGTTTGGTGGGGTCTCGACGCTGGCAAGGGCTCCAAGGGCAGAATGGTCTTTTTAGGCTCCGGTTTCGCTCGTTTAAGCCCCAAATTGCTTCCAATGTTCCGCCAAGGATCTATACACATATTATACTCATTTTAAAGCATTTTTCACAAAGAATACAACAAATATAAGCAAATTGGGAGATTATAAATATATAAAAATTTAGACTTATCAAATATCCACCAAGAAATCCCTTTTTACATGCTCTAAAGCATATATAGATCCATCCAAATATGGGGTGTGAATACTTAACTACCCTATCACAAGTTATTTTTATTGTAGAATCTTCATTTGACAGTCTCAATCCTCAACTACGTTTTTGCTGGTCTGATATGAAAGTAATCGCTTGTATTGTTCCAAGAGATTCCCATTAACATTTATCAAGGCTTTCGTTCTAGCCTTATAACCTTGGGTCCTTGAAATTTGAACTTGATAATCAATTTTTACCATTTCAATGAATTGAGTGAGACTCCAATCAGGTTGGTTTCTAATACGGTCAATGTATTTCTTGGCCAACCAAGATGAGTTCATATTTCTATTATGAAACATCCTAGGACATGTATGTTCACTAATCATCGACTTAATTTGAAATGTATTATTTGCATCCACAACTCTTCCATGCAACCTCCACTTACACCTATTGAAACAAATTACAGTGACTTTTTTCCTGTCATTCTTTTTCAGCTTCACATTGTAAGACTCCTTAAGTGCATAGTCCTTTATAGCATCTTTTAAGATTTTAGAACTGCTAAATTTCATACCAACACAAAATCGAATATAATCTATATCAGTCTCAACCCTAAACTCTGGTGCTTCATCCACATCCTCCCCATTAAAATTATGTGGATTATTTAGGACATCCTTTGACCCATAAACTAACTCAACTTCCCCTTCAATCTCAACTTGCACATCTAATTCTAAATTGGGTGAAATTGGTCTCTCATCATTGTCGCCTGACCCTTCACCTTTTTCCACACCCTCAGAAACATCACTAGATTGTGTTTGTTTGGAATTAAAGAAACCGTCTCTACACAAAATAAAGATTGACATTAATTTTAGTGCGTTAGACTGATTAAATGTCGACAAAAAGGCGCAAAGGAAACCAATTTCTATACAATTGAATTTGACTAATATAATTTTTACAAACTCAACATAAATGCACAAAGAAAACCAAAATACTGCAAAATTCACTATAATGTATTCCTATTTCAAAAAATTAAATAGACTATTGAAGCAAAGAAAATTGGAAGGGGCTATTTGGGGCGTTGAATTGGTTATAATATCTGGTGGTTATAATAATCTGGGGATTATAATAGTCTGGGGGTTATAATAATCTGTCTTTGGGGTGCAGATTATTATAGTCTGGGATAAAATAATTTGTGTTTGGGGTGCAGATTATTTTAGTCTGTGATAAAATAATCTGTGTTTGGGATGCAGATTATTTTAGTCTGTGATAAAATAATCTGTGTTTGGGATGCAGATTATTTTAGTCTGGGTTAAAATAGTCTGTGTTTGGATTGCTGATATGTTTAACATGAGATTCTAAATCAAATGTTCAAGTTGACTGTTTTTTTCTGACTTTTTTTTTTCCTCATACAACATTGTATGTCAAATATTATATTTTACAAATATCAATAAAAAATTGTTTGGATTCAGTTGTAAAAAAAATAAAGTATTGGGTATACGGGTTAAATGATGTGTTAAACTTAAAAGGAAACAAAAATAACCTAAGGTTAGAGTTGATTTTCTTTGTTTTAGGGTCATCATTTTTTCACAAAAGAAGTCATTTTATGATTTCATATTGGAAAACCATATTTGTTTCATTTCTGTATTTTCAACGTAAAAAATGCTTATGTACAAAGAAATTATATAATAAAACTTCATATTTAATAAAACTCCATATTTATATATGTAGAAAGACAACTGAGAAATTGGTAAGTGTTTCTAACATGGAATGACCAAAAATTGCTTTTTTCTTTTTCTTTTTTCCTTCTTTTTCATTTTCTTCCTCCATCTTTATCTTCTTCTTCCATCACCATCATCTACATCTTATTCCTCCATTTCCATCTTCATCTTCATCATCTTCTTCCTCCATTTCCATCATCATCTCCATCTTCTTCCCCAACCTCAAACTTCATCTTCATCATTTTCTTCTTCCTGTAACCCTAATGTCGGCAACGTTTTCAACGACTTTTCCGGCGGTTGCCAACAAATTTTTCGACAACCAAATTTTTTTTCCTCATTTTATTTCTTTTCTTCTTTTTTTTTTCTTTATTTTCATTTTTTATATTTTTCAAAATGAAAATGAGAAGAAATATGAAAAAAGTGGTTGCCGGAAAAGTCGTCGGTGATCGCCGGAAAAGTCGTCGGCGGCCGTCGAAAAAGTCGCCGGAAACTTCGCCGGCCAACGGCGACCGGCGGTCGTCGGAAAAGTCGAGGAGTCGCATGGAAGAAGAGAGGAGAGAGTTACTGTAGAAAATTGATAGAATAATTGGGTGGGTTGAATGATGGTTACTGTAGAGAATGGATAAAATAATCGGGGGTAAAAATAACCTACCTAACCATTTATTTTAGTTGATGCCCCAAACACTGAATAGGTTATAATAAAGGGGCTACTTCATTTGGATTGTGTTTGTTTGGAATTAAAGAAACCGTCTCTACACGAAATAAAGATTGACATTAATTTTAGTGCGTTAGACTGATTAAATGTCGACAAAAAGGCGCAAAGGAAACCAATTTCTATACAATTGAATTTGACTAATATAATTTTTACAAACTCAACATAAATGCACAAAAAAAACCAAAATACTGCAAAATTCACTATAATGTATTCCTATTTCAAAAAATTAAATAGACTGTTGAAGCAAAGAAAATTGGAAGAATCTTTGCATCACACCAAGAAAAAGCTGTCATTTTAAAACCCAAACATAAATAGAAAATGAATGTTAGATGAATATTACAATAATTGTTTCAACATTAGAGAATGACCTTAAATCGAAAAATAAATGAGGGGAAATATTTTACACTCAAATGGAATTTCAAGGTTCGAAACCTCACCACTGGAATCCAGTCTCAAGGAAAAGATCACACAAATGTCTAAATGCTCGTTGGCGGAATCGAGTTTCAAGGAAAAATAGTCTTGTCGTTGAAATTTGTACGCAACCTCTGTTTTCTTGCTCGTTACTACTTTACTAATAACATAGAAAGAAGCGAGCCAAAACCAACTCCTAAAAGGTTTCTGAGTTTGCCTTTTGGAGTTACCTACTTGAGTGCTTATGTAATATATAAAGAGGAGTCCCCAAATTTGGCTTTTTTGTTTAAGTAAGGACAACCCATCTTTTTTAATAGAAGGAAGTGGGATAGCGGAGGTGATTTTGGTAAACCGGTGCATGAGCTGGAGCTCCCATGTCTTGCCAATCCTTCAAAAAAGTTAGGTCGTCAAACAATTGATAGGGAGTCAGAAGCAAGCAGATTCAAAGGTGTCTAATGTTTCTTTGTGCTCCGCTTGTGGAATCAAAGCCTTGGCGTCGGTATTCATACACAAGAAACCTTTGCACTCCTCTTCCTAGTTTGCACGTTAGTTTAATAGATTGTTTTTTTCTTTCTAAAAGGATGATTTAATTGAGATTTTAGGACTAAGTTTTTTTTTCGATTTTTTAATTAGTTTAAACAAAAGCTCAATCAGAAAGTCAACTAAGCCTAGTTAACAAGACACATAAACAGTTAAATAGTCTATTCAGCTTTCCATTTGTCTCTAACGATTCTATTAGTGATGAGGGACCTTTTAAACCTATTCTTAAAAACTAAGAGACTAAAAGGGTATATTTTGAAAACTCAATGAGCAAACACACTTAGCCTGAAAACTCATAGACTAAAAATGTATTTTTCTCTAATAATATTATCTAACATATTCAACAAAAGCCAAAGCGAGCTTAGCTCAGCGGTAATTGGCATGGTCGAAAGGTTCGAATCCCCTCACCCCCAAATGTTGATGTACTAAAAAAAAAGTGAATGTATCTTTATTTTTCTATAATTAACTTTTCAAAAAAGAAGTATTTATAACTTCCATTTCATTTTTGTCATTTCCGTGTTCTTGTTAATGTTTTCGTATTTTTATCACATATACCTCTTACTCTTTTTAATCATACTACAAGTTATTTTGAAAAAATGTATCATTCTGCCAATATATACCTTATATATATCTCATCAATTCCTCGTATATACTTCATTATGTCAATATATACCTTGCAATAGTTTGATTTTTGTATATGATTTTAATATAGTTTCATATAATGTTTATATTTTCAAAAGCATATTAAGCAACCCAGTAGATATTGTATATATATCCCATCTCCGTCCCCGCCCCGTGGACATTTGTACTTGTAAGCCTGAGACAAAGTATCAATATAGTTTTAAATTTTAAGGGATAAGATCTCCTAAAATAAGATAAAGAATATCATCCTGAAAGAAACTTTGCAAACATCATTATCAAATAGCACATGAGAACAAGATAGTAGAACAGACATGGATAAACATGGGATGATCAGAACTCAAGAAGAATTTAGTGGTTACATATCAAAAGGCCTCCCTCTCCATATATGAACATCTTCATCCAAAATCCAATAAAACATGATAATGCTTTCAAAAGTGTCAACATAGCAGATGAGGCCCTCCCTCTAATGACTACTCCTACACTAAACTGTTGGAAAATCAAATTTACAATTCCTGCTTTTGCAGACCAATCTTCAAATTAGAACCAAAATATTAAGCTCCCAACAGCCTGAGTCAACTCCTTGCTCTTCCCATTTGCTTGATGGCATTACCCAACTCTTTCTTCAACCTTTCACTGTTAGAGGTCTGAGCAAAACCGAAGTTTTCTCCGGCTAGAAACTTCGAAACTCAAACTCGTCGATAGATGCCTTCCTGAAAAAGAGCACTTAACAGTGCACGAGAGTTCTCTAGAATGAGAAAATAAGAAAAGAAAGAAAGGAAATCAACTGGGACTGTGCTCATTTTACATGGAGATGAATACTTCCCATTCTCAAAAGCAAAATTTGTTTTCAACTTCGGAAGAATCAGATTGCCTGCTCTCCATCTCTTTCATACATTAACCTGCATTTTTCTTGGCCAAATCTCTCGGTGATCTTCTAAGTATGATTATTTCTCTCTCATTGCCATTCTTGCCATGTTTCTTTGGAGTGGTCGTTCCTCCATTTATATGAATCACACTGCTTTCCTTGTCCGTTGATAGGCCATTTTGTCTTGCAACTCTACTTCCATTGTCTTCAGGCATGTACTCGTCCACGTTTACCTGAGTGTCGTTTCCAGTCGTGTCCAACTTTCTTGGAGACCTTCGTACAATAGTTGGGGCCTCACTTTTCAGATTACTCTTCTTTGAGTTACTCTTCTTCTGTATGTTTGCAGCTTGATTATTCTCTAGACCAATCACCTCCACTTTCAATTTTGGGGATTTACAATCATGAGATGGATCAATTCTTCCAGAAGTAGCAGCAGCAGCTTCATCATCAGTCCCCCCCTTGATGTCATTACGATCGACATGGTCATTAATATTGGGGGGAAGCGCAGCAGGATCTAATTCAAATGATCCTTTCGGAACACCTTCTCTTTCATCTCCAGTCATTCTAACTGAAGGAATTTGATGAGAAAATCTGTACAACTCATTAGGTGGAATCTTAAAACAGTTTACTTTGTGCTTCTCAGTAGTCTGAAACAAGCAGACAAAACCTTTGACCTTGTCCATGTAAGCAACCGAGATGCCAGCACCCGCAACATAATCTGACATGATCTCAACGAATTCATATTCAAAAGTTGCATGCTTTTCAGGGTTTGAGCTCCATCTGATATCCCAATCCTTGAAAAGAGCCCAAGTTTCTCCTTTTCTAGGATACATCAAATAAGCATTCCTCACTCCCTGTTTGGGGCAATGTACCAAATGAGAGAACATGGGAAGATCAACAGTTTCCTCAGTCTCTCCTAGTGTATACTTGCCACATGCAATCGGCAATTCTGCATCGCTCCAATCAATTTCACCTTTGTCATCAGGATTTGGTTCAAACCAAGTAATCTGGAGCTTGAATGTAGGGGAGAACACTTTTCTAATGCGGGCATAAAATCTTGGCATGCCATCAATGGTATCATATATAGCCCATACCTGATTGACCGCAAAACAATCTTCCATTTTACCCTTATCAAAATCGCTAAACTCAGGATCAGCACATACCAAAACATGTACTCCTTTCACACAGTCTTTCTCTGTATCCGAATCCTCAACTTTGGATCTTTTATCATTTTGATCTGACATGTTTTTTTCTTCTCTCATTACCTTCAGTTCCTCACCTTTGGGTTTCATGTTGGGCAAGACTTCCGGATGGGGGGAAGGTACTTCACGTTTGATGCCCTTGTTATGACCATCAACAGTACCATGACCATCTGAACATTTGTCTACTTTAGATGCTGCAACATCTGCAGTTACATCTTTCATCTTCTCTTTCAAGTCCATAGATGATCCACTGCCCCTTGACTTCTTTGGACTCTGTAAATTATCATCATCATCACTTAAATATTTCTTGTATGAAACATGTTGTTTGTTCCTTGAAGATCTCCTTTGACAATTGCCTCTACTCAGGTCAGGATCCTTTCCAGATACATCGGCATCTTCAACCTCTTCGGCATTTTCTGAGTTGTTGTAAGGTGTCTGAGCTGACTTTCGTGGTCTCTTCCTACTTTCACACTTGGCAGCTCTTTTTTCCGTGTTTGTGGCTGTATAAGACCTTGACTTTACTTTCCCAGTCATGTCTGCATCTGATTTGGGCTCATTCCCAGCAGTGTAATTTTCCCTTGATGCTCGATCAACTCCAGCAGACCTATCCTGAGATCTCTTATCAGAACTCTGTTTGTTTTGTGCAGCAGATTTTGAGGGTCCCGACTCAGGAGCTACTTTCTTCTGAGGGATGTGACCTTGGTGGGATGTTGGAGGCATAGTTTGGCTATTCAAATCATAAGAGAGAAAACCTCTGCCACAATTCTGGCAACGCAACATCTTACTAAGATAGCATTTCAGGTATTGATACCTAACATTACAATATGGGCAGCAAGTCCAAAAAGCCTGCTGTGATTGTGGTGGTTTATAAGAATTCCTTCCAGGGAACTGTGAGAAAGGAACACTTGAGAAACCATTTGCAGTTCCACTCTCTTGCTTGTTCATAGTTGCATATCCATTTGACTGATCATGAGAGGGCTTGGAAGGTGCAATATTTCTTCTTGTAACTCCACACTTCATGTCATATAACTTGCGCTTTGATTGATCAGAGAGAAGCCTGTTGGCTTCACCAATAAGTTTAAAGGCAGCTTCTGCACCAGCAAACTTGTTCTTATCAGGGTGAAGTAACAGCGCGAGCTTCCTGTATTGCTTTTTAATAGTTGTTTCATCAGCTGATTGTTCAATCTGAAGAATCCCATACCAGTCATTTTCAGATCCATATATTCTATTCTGTGCTGAACAGTGAATCTCACATACTGTTAGCAGTTGGGTAATGTTTTCAAGTGTAGGGAATAGTCTATGTGCTGTCTGAGCCATCTTCCTTGCCCCAATAAAATCACTGATTTCCAGCTTCTTCTCAGCAATTTTCATAGCCTTGATGGCCTCTTCCTTGTTGCACTCCATTACTACCACATTCAAGTACTAACCATTTAAATTTTCAAACACAGAAGACACTGGAAGAACGGATTTCTCTACTCGTGCTGTTGACAGTCCATCAGCACCCAAAGTTGATAGTTGAGCATGAATGACGTACTGGCATCTAATCAAAGGTTTCGGAGCTACAACATCCACAAGTGCAAAAATTCTAATACTTGAAATCAATATCTGCAAGTACAGTTCAAATATACAAAATCAGAGCCCGTAGGTAGGAAATAAACGAGCAAAAAGTAGAAATACAAGCAAAAATGAAATTTGGAACTCCGAAACAATCACAAGCATTATCTTCTTCATATTTGTCCTCTACTTATTCATTATGATCGTAGGTTATTCACACAGTCAATACCTAATTGGCTAGGATTAAGATGCTTCCTCGACAGACCATAGGCACAAGTTTCTAAAACTGAATCTCATTCCTTATGAAGAATGCATTTCATTAGAAAATTACTTTTTTATTTACAAAACTATTATCACTGGTGAGAACAATCCAAACATACAGCCCACACCAAAGTACACAGCCCCTACATATTCCAGACTCAACTCTCTACAATCATCATTCATAACGACATTCTCAATTCTTTACTTCTTACTGCAAATTACAACCTTGAATAAAGAGCTCAAATCTCCCAAGTTCTAATGACCAAAACCTCCTATTCAATGCAAAGGGAAAAATTAGTTAGCTAACTGGTATACACAATATTACCACATTCAGAATTAAAGAGAATTCAGTGAAGGATGTTCTAGCTATAACTAAGAAGAAAATAGTGGATCCATAAATTACCATCAATGTTTTAAAGAAGAAAGCCTAATGGCCCTTTGAGGACAATGAGCCACAAAAAAAAGTGAATACCCAAGTAAGATGAAGCATAAGTGAGAAAATAAAGGATTTTTTTTGGATAAAAATACAATTTTGATCCTTGTTATTTGAACTTAGTTTTTCATTGGTTGTGGTTTTCAAAACTAACCTTTTTGGTCGTTGAGATCTGAATTTAGTTTCTATTTCATCTTTGAGGTTTTAAGACTAACATGTTTGGTCCCAAAAGTTTGAATTTGATTTCTCATTGATTCCCAAAATTTGAAATCGGTATCTAAATGGTGCTAGAGTGGAGTTGACCTAATAGAATGATGGCATGATGTGATAGTTAACATATATTGACTAGACTTTGTTAATATGTATTTTTTAAAATGAATTTGAATTTTTTTTATTTCTTATTTTTTGTACTCGAGGACTAATAACCAATTTCACTCTTCAAGAATTAATTAAAAATCAAAATCAAAATTAGGAGACCAAAGTGAAACTTCAAGGATTAAATAGAAATTAAATAAATATCTCAAGGACCAGAAGTATTAATTACTAAACTTTGACCAAATAGAAACTAAGCTCAAATCCTAGGGACCAAAAGTGAATTTTACCTAAAAATTTATTTGTATTTTTCTGTTGCACACTCAAACAAAAAGAAACCCTTGCTTTTCTTTTAACTTCATACTTAAGCCCCAAAGGGATGTTGCACTTCAACATGCCTTGTGCCTTGAAAAACACAACTTCAATGACAAAGAGTTCATAAAGTTATTTCAAATACCTAAAATTTCAAACTATCATTGCCAAATCGGACTTCATTCCCATTTCCCCCAATCATTAGTCTTTTCATTTTCAAATACATTCACCAAAGGGAATGAGTCGAGGAAACAAACCAATTACTTTTTGTTTAAGATTTCCTTTGATTTTAATTCAAACCCTAGTTTCCCACTGTCTAAGCACGTTGCACCTAGCTGCAAGGTTCAATTAAGCACATGCTTTTTAGGGATTCTAAAACCAATGAATACAAATTTCTCTGTAACTCTCGCCACTTCACCTCAACTAAGAAACTAGTAAAACTCTTCATAAAAAAAAAAACCCACCAACTGTTTAAGTTTCAAACCATTTTTACCAGCTCAAATCCAAATCAACCTTCCATCAGCTTGCGGAAAGAATTAGTATTAATGATATTCATTTTTTTTAATGATGCAAGGTTGATTTGGATTTGAGCTGGTAAAGATGGTTTGACCATAAAGAAAATTTTGCTATTAATGATCTTCAAAACATCTTTTTTCTTCCTTTTAGTAGCTATAATTTTATTACGGCTTCTCTTTAATATTTTTTTTCATGGCATTTACTAGCCTCAAAACTACCGACTTCCTTTATTGACTGTAAAGAAAATCTTGAAACTAGACATTTTGCAAGATGATAACCATCTTACTATTGATGTACTTGCTAGCTTTTTCTAGTATGAACTAAAAGAGAAAAAAGAAATGAAAAAAAGTAGTCTCAACATTGGCAATTCCTAGATACCAAGCCAACAAATCTTTCTGTGTGAGTTAGAGGGAGAGAGACAAAGTTATTCGCAATGAACACATATTATAACTTTATAAGATCCTAGATTTGGTTCCCATAAAACCATAGCAACTTCAGTGATCATAAACTCCATTGCCACCCACCGCCCGTTTTACAGGAGAAAACAGAGCCACCAATTTATGGTAACGTGAGATAGAAAGAAAGAAAGACCGATCTAAGAAAACATTTTAATTCTCAACTGCGTTACTCTAACATCCCCCATCTACCAAAACAACACAATACTTCAACAGTAAATAAAACACCATCAAAAGTTCAACTTCATACACGAAAACAGTGACGAAAACAAGTCAATAGCACAACTAATTCAAGAAATCAGCATCAAACACGAAAAACCTTGCAAATAGGCAACCAAATACCAATTCGGAACAACAACGAGCAGAACGAACACAGACATAAGCTAAGGCATGAAAAAATTAAGTAAAGAAAAGCAAAAACTGAAGCCGAAAATGAAGAAAGAAGACAGAAACAAGAGAAGAAAAGGGATTTACCGAGAAATGAGAAGAAAACCCTAGAATTAAGCCTCGAAGCAAGAAGAAAGCGAAGTAGAGAAGAAGAGAGGGAATTACCGAGAGTTGAAAATTGGATTGGGCAGCGGCAGCGAAAGAGAATGAAGAGAGAGAGAGAGAGAGAGAGAGAAAGGAGAGGGAAAGTGCCGCGGGAAAAGTGAAAAATTTTGGGGGGAAGAGGGAAGTTAAATTGCCCCACTCTCCAGTTTTCTCTGTGAAATTCGGCTCTGCGACTCTCTCTCTCTCCCTGTCTTCAACCCCAAAAGTGTTCAATTTTTTGGTTGTTTTCATGCCTTTTATAGCATGCTTTTTGAAGGCCCAAGCCCAATATACAATTTCTTTTTTTTTTTTTTCTTCCTTTTCATGTTCAGAAATACAAATTTTTTTTTAGAATTTGCACTGGGTAGCAAATAAGAATTATATAATTGCAAATATAGCAAAATATAAAAAAAAATTGTAAATATAGCAAAATCTATCAGAGTATATTACTGATAGACACTTATAGACTCTAGTTAATTAGAATCTATCTGATAGACTTCGATTATCAGAGTTTATCAACGATAGACTGTGATTAATCATAATCTATCAGTCTACTGATAGACTCCGATTATTCAGAGTCTATCAGTGTCTATCACTGATAGACTCCGGTTAATCGAAATCTATCAGTGACTATCATTGATAGACTTTGATAGGTTTAATTACAAGTTTAGTCCTTAAGCTTTCAGAGTTGTGTCAATTTAGTCCCAATAAACTTTAAAAAGTTTCGACTAGGTCCTCAAACTTTCAATTTTGTATCTAATAGGTCCCTGAACTTTAATAAACATTAAGTAGGTTCTTACACTTTCACTTTTGTGTCCAATAGGTCCAGAACTTTCAATTTTATGTCTCATAAGTTCTTGACCTATTAAATGTTTTTTAAAATTGACAAGCCTACTAGATATAAAATTGGATGTTTAGGGTCCCAATAGGTATAAAATTCAATCTTATATCTAGTAGATTGGATAATTTTTTTTTTAAAAAAAAAAATCAAATATGTGAGGGATCTATTAGATACAAAATTAAAAGTTCGAAGACTTATTAGACATTTTTAAAGTTCAAGGACCTATTAAACACAAGATTGAAAGTTGAGGGACCTGCTAGACACTTTTTAAAGTTGAGGGATCAAATTAACACAACCCTAAAAGTTCAATGACTAAACTTGTAATTTAACCTTTTAAATATGACCAATCAAATTCCGTAACCGATTGCGTCAATTTTGTTCCATCTTTGCTCTCAATACTTCCTTCAAACGATTTTGTAGTTTTTTTTTTCCTTGCATTTTTTTCTATCTTCTGTTTTAAAAAAAAAATCCTAGATTTTTCTTTTCTTAAATTTTCATAACTTAAACATAAATTATACCTTTTAGTTATTTTACCAACATCTCTCAAAATTGAAAGGTGTGCGAAATGGAGCTTTGATCATATATGTAGAAGCAGTTGATTATTTGTTTTTTCTACTGTTGAAATTTTCCAATCTTATAACAAATCTTTTATTTACCAGGTCATGTTCCAAATGCTCTTTCATTCTCAACTTACTTTCTCTCTTTCTTTTTTTTTGAGAAATAAATAAATAGCATTAAAAACCTGAGAAAGTGGGTACACTAATATCCTTCCACAATAATTGGAATACAAAAAACGGGAAATTCCCTTCCCTCCAAACCCATTTGTCTTCCAACATGGAAGAAAAAAACTGCCCAAAACTACCATGTTCAACAACGAAAGACGGCGAAAAATTCGGCTGAAATCCAGCCGCTGAACGCGCGAGGGAGTGCGCGATTCCGTTAGCCGTTCGGGGACATTTCACGAACGAAACTTCACCAATGAGAGACGCCTTCAAGTCGATTTCTTCTAAAATCACTCGCGTCTCCGATTCATTTGCGATCTCATGATTTAGAGCCCTAACCACCTCGATCGATTCTGATTCGAGGATGATTTGAGACCGAGATTCTCTCGTTGAAGCCAGGTAAGCTTCTAAACTCTCGTTGATAGTTGTTGCTTCCAGGGAGCAAATTGACCATCTTTTCCTGATCCTTGCGCTTCCCATTCCTACAGGAGATCCTTGAGAATCACGAATTATCCATCCGATCCCACCTCGTCTCTGATCATCATTCCACGATGCATCCACGTTGATCTTCAAAATTCCGACCGGTGGGGGAGTCCATATTTCCTGATTCTCCTGGCTCTCCGAGGTGAGCATCCACTGATTTGAGGCTCTACTTTTCTTTTGTTTTGAGATGTGCCTTTTGATGTATCTGATGAGCTTCTGCACAACTCACTTTCTCTCTTCAGTCTTCAGAACCGTTGCTCTCAATTTTCTCTCTATGTCTATGCATAAAGACACCTTTTCTTCGCACTAGTCAAGTGGTATTAATTTGCAGTAGCCCTGGTATTAAATGCCAAAGTTGCCAAAGGATAATCTAGAAACATAAATAAAACCTTAAGAAACTATGATTATAAAAAAATGAAGAAATAAAAAGAATGAGTAAGACTGAATTTAAGTGGAAGTCATGATCACATGGTTCTCATGGCTTAATCAGCAGTAATTTGTCACGCGCCATGTACGCCCTTGCCCATATATGAAAGTAAATATATTTGAAAATGGTGAGTATTAAAAATATCGAGTAAGAGGAGTCCTAGGCCAACATAACAAGGGCAGCTTGAGGCTAGTATCAGTATGAGGGACCTACTATTCATTTCATAAAAACTTTTCTCCTGGGCCAACATGGAACTATCCTTCAATCATGCCAACTCACTGGTGGTGCACAAGTAGGAGTCCTAGGAAATTCTACTCCAACTTATGGTAGTGGACACTCAATCAGCGGAGCCGAGTCTCACCCATCAAGGGATCTCGGTCTAAGTGTATATAATACTCTAGTTATCGACTCTCTAGTGGTGCATGATAGCTCACAAAATGAGCTACTTTTTCCAATCATTTATAGTTAGTCTTTGAAAATTATTTGGCCAAAATCATGCATTTTATGTTTGGTTTGTAGGAAATCAAGTTTTGGCATGAAATGGAACAATTGGAAGTTGATCAAGTGTTCGAGATGATAAAAGACGGATCAAAAAGAGACCTGTAGCATTTTGAAGACCCGAGAGCAGAGTGTCGAGACACTCCCTTTTGGCGTCTCGACGCTGCTACAAATTATTGTCCCAACCGAAAATCCGAGGGCACAGTGTCAAGATGCTATGCTGCCAGCATCTCGACGCTGGCCAATTTTCTTTACGTAAAACGCGCGACAACATGACAACGTTGAGACGCTGCAAAGAATTTTCTATAAAAGCTTTGCGATTTTGGCCGGTCAAGGGGACTTCTTTGGGAGAGATTTTAGCCCTAATTTCGACTAGATACCTCTTGTGAGAGCTGGAGCAAGGACAAGGAGCGGGATTCAAGGCAAGGACTCGTGGAGACAGTGAAAGGGACGTGTGGTTTCGGCGAATCCGAGTTTTTCCCTCTTTTTCCCTTACCTCTAGTTAGTTTCTATGGCTTTATGGCCTAGTTTATATTGTAACGAAGAGACCATGTGTAGCTAGTGTAACGCCCCCAAATTCTCAAGAGACTATCTAAAAGAACTACTAATCTTAGCCACATTATTCTTTAAGGGGCTACCGAAAATTCGGCAGCATAACAACGTAGTTTTGCTTAAACCAAAATTTTACAACCTGTTAAAGCATCAACATAACATTAAATAAAGATGCAACAAGATTACGAGTCAGATCTCGTAACCATTCTCATTCAATTTAAGCAATTCAAATAGAGTCTAATTCAAAGCACTAAACGAGTAAATTGATAACCATTATCCTAAACAACACCTAATGATCAACACAAAAAATTTTCTCTCCTAACAATGTTTAAACAACCAGAATCTATTAAAGAATTAAACTCGTAAGCTTTGCTTTCTCAAGCGTGCTCCTCAGCATTACCAGGCTCGTAGTATTCCTCATCACCTGCAAAACCTGGTGGTGGATCAATACAATACAGCGGTACTAAGTAAGTGGCTCACACCTGAAGAGCCATCAAACAACGTACAACATACAAGGCAAACGTCATGCTTTTCAATCACAATAACATGCCTTATATGCAAGGTGAGCAATCAGCACATAGAACATACTCAACTAATACAATCGTGCAACAACCATGCACCTAACACATGAATTCCGCACCATGCAATGTACACTCAAAACACATGAATTCCGCACCATGCCATGCATACTCAAAACACATGAATTCCGCATCATGCCATGCAACTTAGTTTTCTCTCAAGCTCCACGAGCTCGCTCAACACTCATAGCCCTCACAAAGCTCTCTGAGACTGACTCCTTCGAGTCACGCCGACCCCTGACCATATTACCCAGGGCCTCGACGTTTCTCTACGGCGCTCAGCGTTCGACCCTTGACCATATTACCCAAGGCCTCGAACTGTGCATCGCCCCTTGGCCATATTACCCAAGGCACCCGATGATTTCATAATCAAACTGTACATCGCCCCTTGGCCATATTACCCAAGGCACCCGATGACTTTCACAACGTATAGACTCATCACATCGCCCCTTGGCCATATTACCCAAGGCACCGGATGCTCCTCTTAATCCATTGGTGACATACCACCCCTCGACCATTTTTACCCGAGGCACCTGGTATTCACCTAACTTTCCTTTTTAACACACAAGGTCCTCTGACCTCACAATTTCACTAGAATGCATGAATCCTACTCATCATGTTTCTAGACCATGTTTTATGCCAATAACATGCTCACATATCAGAATGCATATTCCATACATTTTCTAATTCGTGTTATGCGTTTAGTCTATGTAACAACCAAACAACATGTTCTCTACATTAAATTCATGCTTTACAGTCAATCACAACAGAACAACCTCTCATCATAATTCAACATGACAGATCAACACATCAGTTCAACATGTTTAAAATTTTGTCAATAACAAACAACAAGCATATATATACCAAATATACTAAATTGAACAACAAAGCACATAACATGCTAGCACACCAACCACCAGACCCAACAGATAGAATTCCACTTACTAATTGCTAAAATGCTCTTAAGCGAACCGAACGAGCTCCTGCAATAATAAAGGCAGGGTTTCAAGGCTAGGAATCTACTCAGAACCTCAATTAAGAGCAAAACGATATTCAAGAGAATGCTCTTACCCAACACAACTCTAACGGCCATTCGAACACTTCAAAACTATAACCCAAGAGTTATTAGAGATTAGAAATTGATCTAAAGCTCTCAAACTAATTCAAACGATCTGAAAAATGCTTAAGCACCTAAAACTCACCAAAATAAACTTGGGTCCTTGCCGGACAGTAACCGAAAAGCTCCAAAAACGTTGATCTAAAGCCGCAGAACCATGGGCAATCTGATATAAGACCTTTTGGGCTATGAGTAAACGCCAAAAGTCAGATTCGAACCTAACAACTTGCTGGAAATTGATTCAAAGGCCTAATCCTGCAAATTTGGAGTCGTTAGAGAGTGGGTAATTCATATCAAAGACCTTTTGGCTATGGGTGATTTAATTTAAAGTCGAACAGAACATGGTTAAGCGTTAAATCTTACCAAAAAGGTGAGAATCGAACTGATTGCTTACTGATGTACAAAATCACGTGCGTGGGGGAGGGATTTTTGGGCTCGTGCGCTGCTCATCATCGCACGTTGATGTCGGAGAAGGAACAGACGATGTCGAGGAGAAGTTGAAGCTGTCGAACCATTCTTCAACCATCGACGACGGGTTGTGGCTGACGCACTACTATCGCTACGCGAGTAGGACATCACGCAAATCGCCAGTGGGAAAATCCACGCCAAAATCATTGCCAAAACGTGCGGGCGTCGTTCGTGGTGGTGGTCGTCAGTAAGTGTTGCAGGCTCGCCGGAAAAGAGGAGAGGGATCGCTGGAGGCAGGGATGCGAAACGAGAACCGCGTGAGAGAGAGTGAGGGAGACGAGATTCCGGCGAGGCACGACAAGGCGACGGTGGGTGCTGGCCGACGGAACTGAAAGCCGAGAGAGGGAGGTGGAGGAAGCTCGCGTGGGTGCTGGCGGAGGAAGAGAAAACGGGTGTGAGAGAGAGAGAGAGAGAGGCTGAGAGATGCTTCGGGCGACTCTGCTCGAAGAAGACAAACACGTTGGAGGGCTGGAGTGGCGGCTACACACGACAAAGAGAGGGAAAAAGATGGGCTCTAGGGTTTTCTTTTGTTTTTCTCTTAATTTAACCCAATCTTTAAAACTCCAATTAAGGCCCTAATTTCCTTTCTAAACTGAGTAAATCATTGGGTAATCAAATTTTTTTATAAACAAAATTGAATTCAAGAATTTGATTCCTAAACCAAAATTCCATCACTTAAAAAGGATTGATTTGATTCCATCAACTTAATTCCAATTGAACTCAATAATTGATCCAAGATATCCCAAAAAGGCTAAATTTTGAAACGCAGGGCGTTACAGCTAGACTCTTATCTTAGGGATTGATGTAGCTTGTTGGTGTGTTTTATGGATTAATTCGTGTATGTTTATGGATTGATTTCATTTATGCAATATCTACTCTTAGTGGCTGTTTGGGGCGCTGAATTGGTTATTATATCTGGTGGTTATAATAATCTGGGAATTATAATAGTCTGGGGGTTATAATAATCTGTGTTTGGGGTGCAGATTATTATAGTCTGGGATAAAATAATCTGTGTTTGGGGTGTAGATTATCATAGTCTGGGATAAAAAAATTTGTGTTTGGGATGCAGATTATTTTAGTCTGGGATAAAATAATCTGTGTTTGGTATGCAGATTATTTTAGTATGGGTTAAAATATCCTGTGTTTGGATTGCTGATATGTTTCACATGAGAATCTGAATCAAATATTCAAGTTGATTTTTTTTTCCTGACCATTTTTTTTATTCACTCAAACAACTTCGTATGTCCAATATTGTAGTTTGCAAATATGAATAAAAAATGAACATGGATTCAATTGTTACAAAAAGAAAGTATTGGGTAGACGGGTTGAATGATGTGTTTAACTTCAAATGAAATAAAAAGAACCCAAGGTAAGGATTCACTTTCTTTGGCTTAGGGTCATGATTTTTCCACAATTGAAGTTATTACATGATTTCATATTGAAAAACCATATTCGTTTCAATTCTATATTTTGAACGTAAAAATGATAAATGTTTACGTACGAAGAAATTATGTAATAGAAGTCTATATTTATATATGTAGAAAGACAACCTAATATTTAACTCCCTACAGTTGCACAAAAAAAAAAAAAAATACATGTGGGAGGTAAGGTTGACGTCTAGTGGCCACGCCCGTGGTGGCACAAAAATACCTTTCCATATACATATATGAGCACAAAATATAGATAGAAATGTCTTCGAAGAACAGATAAATGTGAAGCAGCACATCGGTCGAGGAACGGTGGCTCAACTGTGTTTGTCCAAGAGGTATTCACAATACTCCAACTTCAAAGGAGCAAGAATGGAGAGGAAGCTCCCTGTCGCTTTCATGTTATTGAAAAGGATATCCATGATCTTCACCCTTTTTCGGTTCTCCAGGTCGGGTACCTCCATCAAGTGGGAGACAATTTTATCCCGGAACTCTGCCTCTGTGGCACGTTTTTTTTCTGGCCAGTCAGCAATGGACTTAAGTTGTTCTGTGAACAAGGCCATTCCCTCTCTCACAGCTTCTGTGATGTGCATGACGAATTTCCAATTGCGTAAGTTTGACTGTCCGGCGTCACCCGAGGCTCATCCTCTGACATGTTCACATTAGGCATGGTGAACGGCGAGATGGGGATGTCGTTGTTCGGGGATCCACTTAGGTTTACTGCATCATCTGGTACGTTAGACCCCATCTCTGCCATCACCTCTGACACCCCCCCCCCCGTGGCTCTATCCTTCCCAAATACATATGCCAGGTCCTCAAAATGGGGGGAAAGGCTTGTTAAGCATGCCCTTTGCAATTGGATGAGTCTGCATTCACCCGATAGTTTATGTTAGGAAGCAATAAATTTTGAGTAGTTAACATGGACAAACGTTCTTACCTTCACCCATAGGTCGAATGTTTCTTTCTCTGCCTCGATGCACTTAAATTCCTCGTTCCAGCCGAAGCCACTGCATCCAGGGCCCATCATCTCTGCAATAGTCTGGTATTGTTTCTTTAGGGTGCGAACCCTGGATTCAATGCAGCTCTGTGCTGGAACGTCCCGTCCAGGAAGTTTCTCCCTCATCAAGTGTTCCAGTTGCACTTGATACCCAGATCTGAACGTCCCATTATCGGACCTCCAACCGCCAACATGAACTAAGGACATGAGGGCTCAACAAGCTTCGCGTCATCGTTTTTCGTCCACGTGTGTCTCGGAGCTCTAGACGAACTGGTCATTCTGCCATGTGAATAAGTACATTCTGGAAATGTTAAACTATAACGTAATAAAGATGCTGTACATAGATTCATGAATCAAAATTGCATTAATCAATAAGAAGTAGTACATTAGCATTAGGATTTTAAACAGTCAATACAACTATCGATCCTGAACACTAGAACTAGAATAACCGATTCATAACATCGATAAAGAAACGTTAATCCACTAAGTATTACGTAACTCCCATTCCGAAAACATATGTTCTGCCAAGTCATCCCTCCACCGGCTCCATTCGTCGGAAGTCTCAATGAAATTGATATTCTCAGAATCAGTTGTAGCCGATGCAGAATCCACGTCATCTAGATCATCGGGAATTTCACGGTCACCCATCTCCCTATTGATAAGATTGTGCAGTAAGCAGCACGCTGCAATGGTCCGTCCTTGAATTCGAACTGGATAGTACGATTTCGAGCGGAGGATGGCCCACCTTCCTTTTAACAAACCGAGTGCCCTCTCGATCACATTCCTTGCAGATGAATGCTTCATGTTGAAGAATTCTTTGGGAGTAGTTGGTGCATTCCCCGCACCACGCCATTCAGATAGGTGGTAATGTTCCCCTCTATATGGTGCCAGGAAACCCTCTGCATTAGGGTACCCAGCATCGCACAGATAATAATATCTTGTGGAATGTTATATTGGCTCAGTTCATCTTCCTAAGGGTTTTATGGTGAAAGGAAAAAAATGTTTGATTATTTACCCTTCGGAACTTTTAGTCCGCTCGGTCGTGATATTGCATCTCTAAGAACTCGAGAATCAGCAGCAGACCCTTCCCACCCAGGTAGGACGAATGTGAAATCTCCTTTTGTATCACAAACAGCAAGCACGTTTGTTGCAATTTCACCTTTCCTTGTTTTATACCTCGGACGATCGAGGACACTAACATTGACCTTGACGTATGTTCCATCTAACGCACCAAGGCAATTCTGCGTTGACATAGTATATGCAATAGTGGTTCACGTTTCTAACACTAGAAGTGAGGCCAGACTTAGATAAAGTTGGATGATTAATGATCTATACCTGAAACCATTTCCACATCGGATCCGTACAGGAGGTCGTGACTGGCTCAGGTTTTTTTATAAGAACTTCATGCAGTCGTAACACCCCGTGAAGGACGGAGTTGAAGTGCCTAGAAACTGTCTCCCCAGACCTAGCGAACTGCGTACGAACTACTCGATTTTTAACGTCATGGGCTAGGATGTGTAAGAAAATGGCAACCATCTCTTCTACATCTACGACCTCTGTTCCGGTTAAGCCGGCAACTGTTCTTAACAAGGTGCAAAGTATGGCAAAACATCTTCTGTCCATCCTTGTACTCTCTCGACAACGTAAGTCAGACTCGTGTATAAGTCTGAAGAATGTTAGTTGCCTAATGTGGTGTCGGAGGTAGGGTGATTGGTGTTCTATTCTTCTATGATCGTTCATATATAGATCTAAGAGTAGGAAAATCTGAGCTTGCGCTGTGGTGAAGGCTGTGAATATGGCCACTAGTTCATGCTCATCTAGATCAACAGGATCCATACTTACACTAGGAGACAAAGGGCCAAAAAAAGAAAAAAAAATTAAAAAAATCATGGACAAACATTTCGTTTAAATCAAATAGGCTAAACAAGAAGAAAGAAAACATTTTTATTACAATTGTAACACAATATGTTTTCAAATTGTAACGCAATATGTTTTAAAATTGTAACGAAATATGTTTTAAATCGATTTAGGAAAACATGTTTAAGAGATGTAATGTAAGTCATTCTGAACAAATACGAGAAAAGAAAAATTACATTTGTATTAAATTGTAACGCAATATGTTTTAAAATTACAATATGACATATTTGCAGAAAATGTAACCCAAAATTCGATTTATTATCTTCTTCGTTTTCATTCACCACGCAAAACTGTTTTTTTTTTTTGTTCTTTTTTTCCAAACAAATTGTTTCATCCAAATAGTGTTGTTTAAAAAACCCATTATTTAGAATCTCTTTTCTTTCAAAAATAAATTTTAACAAAACAAGTTATAAAAATAAAAAAAAAATTGTTTCAAAATTCACTTCAACATTTTCATTCACCACGCGAATATGTTTTTTTTTTTTTTGGGTGGTTCTTTCTTTTTTTTTTTTCCAATCAAATTGTTTCATCCAAATAGTGTTGTTTAAAAAACTCATTCTTTAGAATCTTTTTTCTTTCAAAATTAAATTTTAACAAGACAATTTATAAAACTTAAAAAAAATTGTTTCAAAATTCACTTCAACATTTTCATTCACCACGCAAATATGTTTTTTTTTTTTTTGTGGTTCTTTCTTTTTTTTTCAATCAAATTGTTTCATCCAAATAGTGTTGTTTAAAAAACCCATTCTTTAGAATCTTTTTTCTTTCAAAATTAAATTTTAACAAAACAATTTATAAAACTTAAAAAAATTGTTTCAAAATTCACTTCAACATTTTCATTCTCCACATAAAACTGTTTTTTTTTTTTGGTTCTTTCTTTTTATTTCCAAACAAATTGTTTCATCCAAATAGTGTTGTTTAAAAAACCCATTATTCAGAATCTTTTTTCTTTCAAAATTAAATTTTAACAAAACAATTTATAAAACTTAAAAAAAAAATTGTTTCAAAATTCACTTCAACATTTTCATTCTCCACGTAAAACTGTTTTTTTTCCAAACTAATTGTTTCATCCAAATAGTGTTGTTTAAAAAACCTATTATTCAGAATCTTTTTCCTTTCAAAATTAAATTTTAACAAAACAAGTTATAATTTGATACTTTCTGTCTAATATTCATTCTAATATTTAGTCTAGCATTTTGTAATACTTTCTGTGTTGCAAATCTTCTTAAAAAAGTCGGGCTACCGTTCAACGGATATACATGACCGGACTATTTTGGAAGCAACATTTATGAAAAAAACGTTCAACCAACTTACGTACATTAAACAGAGAACGAAAATATAACAACTTTCACACATGTTCAACATGTCCAATACACAACGTCCTAACTAAATTATGAAAGAATACTATACAATCAAATACAAATTTGAAAATAAAGAATGTTCATTAAAGAAAGATTGTTCAATAATGAAAGAATGTTCAAGCAATATACAGTAGCCAAAAAAGTGTGGAATGTATGTAAATTACATAAGCAACATTCGTTTTTTATAAAAAACGAACCTCGAAGTAAGGTCGATCAAATTATGTTTTCAAACCCTGAAAACAACGAAGGATTAAGGTTAGAAACGTAGGTATTGACTACTTAGTACAAAAGTATTCAAGAATACTAACCTTACTTAGAGGAGATGGAGAACCAAGTGTGAGGAAAGAACCACTTTCCTTGGCGTAGGAGTCCGCCCCTGTTGAAAAAAAGTTGTAAGTTAGTATTATAAGAAAGAAGTAAGTAAGAAGAAGGGATGTAGGGAGGAGAGACTAACCCAATTGATGAGAAGAGGAATAAAAGAGGGAGATGGAGCTGCCTGAAGAAGTGAACAACATTCTACATGTATATATAGGGAGAAGTTGAAGGGAAGGTTTAAATGTTGGTTGATGCACTTATTGCACCCAACCAACATTCCAATTGTAGAAGATAAGATTGTGCACATTAATGTCCAATCACATTGACATTACAAGTATTTATGAAGAGCAATCATCATCCTTTTTAAATAAAGCAAATGTCAACTCATCATCAATTGTAAGTAATCAAAAAATAACCCATATTTCATTTTTTTAAAAAAAGCAATGGTCAACTCAGCAGTTCAGTTTTAAATATATCAAGTACACAGTAGTTGTCAAGAGATCAATGCAATAACAAACAGACATTTCTTAAAGACATATGGAGCAATTATATTTCATAGCATAGATTGCAAAATTTGGCCAGCCTCAGGTATTTGAAATTTATTCATGAATGTTGAATTTCATGTATAATGTTGGAAAACAGAAACAAAGGTAGAAAGGTCTCAAACACTATCATGAATCAGTGAACAAGGTTATGGAGAACATACACAAACAGGACAGAAACAAAATTAATGTACAATGTTGGAAAACATAATCATACAAATGAAAAAATGGCCATGGATCAGAGAACTTACGTGGACAGGAACAAAATTAATCCACACATACAGACATAACCGTTCAAACCTCAGTACAATTATGCAAAAGAGGAAAAACTTATTCATCACTAACTACATAAACGAGAGAAACTAAACATATGTTGTCACAGTTCCATTATGCACAAGGAAAATAACAAATTCACATAGATCAACAAGCCCAACACATTCGAATGGAAGATAAAAAACAGAGCAAAGAGAGAGAGAGCACCAAAACTGAATCGACAATGGAAGAAAGCAAGCTGAGCAGAGAGAGATCATCCAACATAAATCGACAATGGAAGGAAAAAAAAAACAGATCAGAGAGAAGGCACCCTAAATAAATCGACAATGGAAGCAAAAAAATAGAGCAGATAGACAGCACCCAAAATTAATCGACAATGGAAAAAAACAGATCACATACAGAACACCCAAAACAAATCGAGAATGGAAGAATAAAAACAGATCAGAGATAGAGCACAGAGGCGTTCATCATCGGCCGGCCAAGGGGGAAGAAAACAAACCTTCGAAAACCACCCCCACCAAGCTCGAAAGGACTCCGGCCAACCCCTACCACGCAAATCCGTCGTCCCAACCCATCGACTCCGGCATGAAACATCGAAGAGACAAAGGAAAACGGGCAAGAGGGGGAACAGTACTCAGAGCGGCGAGGGAATCGCGAAGAAACGACTTCGACAACCCCCTACCACGCAAATCCGAAGTCGTCTCCCCATGAAATTGCGCATGCAAAATCGAAGAGACGAAGGAAAACGGACAAGAGGGGGAACCCTATTCAGAGCGGCGAGGGGATCTAGTAAAAGGGTTTCAGATCTGGTGGAAATTGCAGATCTGGAAACCAAGGGAGAAGAGATGCTGAGAAGAACAAACGGCAAGAGAGAAGACGAGTCATGGGAAGAACAAACGGCAAGAGAGAAGACAAGGCATGGGAAGAACAACCGACGAGAGAGAAGACGAGGGACTGGAAGACGAAACGGCAAGAAGACGAGGCACGGGAAGAAGAAAGGGCAGAAACCCTAGATCCAAAGGGTGAGAAAGGTGAATGATGAGAGAGAGAGAGAGTTGAATATCGAAATCAGGGGCATTGAAGAGGGAAATCAGGAGCACTGAAGATGGAGATCAGAGGCAATGAATAACGAAATCAGGGAGCCTGATTTTCTTTTCCCACCGTTCAAATTATTCAACGGGCCAAACGAGGGTTTGAAAAAAATAACCCCAATTTTTTTATCCTATTCGGTGGGCCAAACGGGCCCTTAATGCTTTTGATTCACTGACCATGAATTAATTGTTGTATCTCTAAATCTTGCTCGGGAGAGGGGATTTAGTTTAGGACTTGATTTGCATAACTTGAGTAATCTTGAGATCGGGAGATTTAGGATAACTTGAGAAATCATAAAAGGATTAGACTTAAGGCCTTGCATGTAATTGAATTTAGATAGGGATATTGAATTTGTTACATGTTTGAGAATTAATTATGCTTGGGAGAGATAATTATGAGAGTTGTTTATCATTGATTTATGAAACATTGCATATTATCACATTCATGTAATTAATTCATAAACCCAATAAGTGAAATCAATTCCCTAAGAGTTTTCTCCAATTGAATTTCCATGTTTTTAGCTTTCTTTAGTTTTAATTAATTTTTCTCACTATGTTTTGATCTCTAAATAAAATTGGGCAAAATTACTCACGGTAGTTAATTAGCTAGAAAACCAATCCAGATGACGACACTCGCATTTCGCGAAAACACTATATTAAAACTTGACTCGTACACTTGCGGTAAGGATTTTCCACATCAGTGCATAAGTGGATTTCAGGTGAAACCCTACTTCAACAGATAGTAGTTGGACCTAGTCTATGAAGTCAAGTTCTGCTCACCTAGCTCCTCAGTCATCACATATATATATATATATATATATATATATATATATATATATATATATATATATATATATATATATATATATTTAAAAGGCATAACATATTAATATTGTCTTAGGTGGTTAATTATCACGACCCCTTCTAGGATATATGATTTATCCCTCTTTACACATTAGATCCCATATCAAATTTAGTCTATCTTAACTTGCAAACTAACCAATAAGGTGCCTCATCTACAATTAACTAGAAACCACATCACAACACCTAGTCCAATATGTGCTAGCTACAGAAGCCTTCATTCAATTCCAACCATAATGACCCTCCACATAATCACCACATTCAAAGTATTTGTAACACTCAGAGTATTTGTTTATTCAAACAGAACATGTTATATTTTCAACTACAAGTATTTAGGACATTCAAAGCATTTTAGATTTATCCAACAAATCATTCCAAAGTACAAAGCATTCAATATTTTCAGGTCATTCCTAATCAGACCACATTGGCTAATACACATTCCAAAACATTCAGTACCACCAGAATATACATAATCCACATTCCATATTCCCCAACCATGCATAAAAGTATCTCCTGTATTATCAAGATAGGTCATTCAACACATGCTTTAATTCACAACAAACAGATCAATCTAGTCAAGACTATCCAAGTAATAAGATCACTTACTTGATTCAAAATGCAATAATTGTCATAGCCAGATTTGGCCCATAGATTCTTTTAGCTTCACCTAAGTAGTATTATAATTTAAATAAAAATTAGGGCATAAAAAAGTGTTGTATATTGTATACAGTGACTTAGGTGACCAAGAGAGGTACTGGAAAAATTTACCCAACATGTGATTTGGCAAACGCTCATTGGTAATTATTTTTTAGGGTGAATATATTATGGATGCAAACAAGGCAAATGAAGAGTTCTAACACGTCCTTTATACAAAAATAAGGGCACTACATGCAAATAAATACACAACAGTGAGACTCCCTTGAACCCTATCATTGCTACTACATGAATCTAAGTATAAATTTATGCAATACCAAATAATACCTGGAGTATTTCAGGGAAAGATCCACAAGGAAGGGTCCAGATAGTTCAACGTATCAAAATATATTTTCATCTATGGGACATGCGAATGAATAGTAATCAATATAAATAAATGAATAAGGTAGGTGAACGGTTTCATAGCGTAGAATAAGACAAAAGTACAAGAAAAGTAACATAAATGTTGACGCAGGTGAAAGAAAGAAAGTGACGCGATGGGAAAATATTCAAGACTTGGCTATGGTTGCCTCATGCTATCTTTTGTTACTATTTAGTTTGGGGCATACTCATAAATCTAAGTAGAAAATCAACATGCACTGCACCCTTCCGGTGTAGCACCTTGCACACAAGGGTAGCTATATTCCTACGTTCTATCCTTGCTCATTTTACCCATTTCCCTTTTTACTTGCAAGTGGTTGAATTGTCCCTAAAAACAACCTAGCTATTTAAATACACTCTTGCTCTACTTGAGTTTTTTCGTATGTCCGACCCTTCCGATGCCTAAACATGTTACTACTTGTATCGGTTGGCCAAACAGATAAAAGTAATGGAAGAATAATAACACTCAAGTAAAAGATTCATAAAGCATTTTCATTCAATGCATGTCAACAAAATGTAACTAAGATAACACGGGTGCCTTAGGCCAAGCCTTGATAAGGAAGTTTAGCTCATGCTCATATACATATTACCAACTGCCTCAAATATAAACATAAACATAAGATAAAGAGATAAGAGGTAGATGAAGAAAAACTAGGAGGAGTGATGCAGTAAGCTCTTCTCCCTCGCCTTCAATGGTGGACTGTCACACCACTTGAAGAGAGGTCGAAGAAGATGGAGTCGGGTCCTTTTCCCACAAATTTAATCTTTATTTATCTTCTCCTCTTACTTGCAGCCAAAGGATCATTACTTACATATGGATGGAAGTGAGGCAGGTTGGGGACCACATCCAAGGAAATGTAGCTTTTACTTCTGATATGACAGACTGTCTTGCGTCCTCTAAATGTACAATTTGCAGCCTGCTCCACTAACTCATCTGACAACTTTTGAAGCGTGCTTTCCAAGATGTCCGCAAACTTTCTCCCTACTAAATACTTTTCAATTGTGTCAACCTTTCGACGTATCAAGCTTTTAACGCGTCAATACCAATTTTTCTTTTAAATGTGTCAACACATTAAAATTAGCGCAGTTTTGCATGAATTTCAAAGATAATAATCAATATTAGCGCGTTAATATAATAAATCAATACTACTGCATCTAGCACATGCTTTTATAAGGAAATGTTGCATAAATTACGTAAAACTTGGGTTTTTCACTACTTTGAGGCTCACAATAAGCTAAAATTAGGCACCTAATAACTTGATATTTTCAATTTATCACTTATACGAATCCTTAATTTAGGGCGCTCCTAAAATATTCTAAACCAATTGATAAGTGCCAAAAATGTATGTATTTTGCCCCTTATTCTTAGCTTATTTCTTGTTAAAACTTGTATGTTTTGAGTCAATTTGTCTTATCCCGAGCCTAAAAAGTACTAATGTTGGTAAGATGAGTCTTAGGGAGTCACATTTTTCAAATCATGCTTATTTGTGCTTAAAATGACTTATTTTATATGAATTTGATCCATTATTACATGCAATAGGAAAACAAAGGAAAAACAGAGAAAGTGCAGAAATGCGACCACATTTCTGCCAAGGCAAAATGAAATGCAACTGCATTTTCGGGCAGAAACAGAATTCTCAAATCTTCACGAGTCAGCGTTGAACGAGCTTTCCACTCATGTTAGCATGCAAAAATGCTAACATTTTAATCCTTAATTTAAGTTAATTTGCTTGATTATTGGGTATTTTAATGCTTAATTTTGTCAATTTCAGATGATTGAATCCCACAAGAGCAAGTTGCACAATCTTGGAGAAATTGGAGGTAATTGGACCCTAATTTGAAGAAGAATTGAAGATAAAAGTGTTATTGGGTCATGGATAGAAGTCCAAAGGCAAGAAGAGGAAGAAAAACGGGTCAAGTCCAAAGGAATCAGCTCAAATCGACCCAAAAATCAAGTCTGGAAGCTTCAGCCGAAGGCCAGCATCGAGACGTTAGGCCTTCAGCGTCTTGATGCTAGAAGTTCGTGGGTGCCAAGTAACCCGAGGCCCAGCGTCTCGACGCTAGGGTTGCAGCGTCTCGACACTGGGTGGCTTGGAACACTATTTAAGGAGCGATTCAGCTACGGGATTTTGGCATCAAACAACCCTTTAGAGGTTGAGAGGAAAGTTTAGAGTGAGAAATACTTAGAGAGAGTTTTTGGGCATTCTTGGGGAGGATCGAGAGCTTGTTCGAGTTCCGATTGAGGCTTGGATCGTGGCAAATCGAGGGCGTAAGCGAGAGATTCGTCACCGGTATAATTCCTTTTCCTTTTGTCTGTCTATATACTATAACTATGACATCAATGTTGAATTTTATGTGCATATAGTGACAATGTGTAACTGATTTCCCGATAGTCAGGTCTTGAATGAAGAAACGTGATAATCCGTTACTCTGATTTCCCCTTATTGTGTCTAAATGCATTAATTATTTATATGGATGTTCGTAATGCTTTATAAATTCTGGCCAAGTTTATAATGATTTGTTACTTTAAGTTAGAACGTAATCCATGCAACTAGGCTTAATTACTCGTAGGTGACAGCGAGAGTAGTTGGTTAGGCCTAGAAATCGATAATGAGCTAGGGCTCTATTAATTAACCCATTTAATGGTGCTAAGGACACTTAGGTTTTTAAAATGAGTTAATTAGAATTAGGGAAAACTGACAGGAGAACCTATGTTATCAAGGAAGTTCTAGATTTATAATTAATTTAGACATAGTAATGAGAAATCAGAGAAAATGTTTAATCATGTTTCAGAATTCAAGACCCCGCGCCTTTAAACTTGATCTCCTCTAATCCCTTGAAAGTTGTTTGATCATTTTGCCTCTATTGTTTTATTTTTTATTTAATCTATGATCCTGTCTTTGAATGCGAATGAGGTTCCTAAATAATGTTTGTCTTTAGTAATTTTAGTGTTCATTTGCTTTAATCGCCCAAGTTAAATACTTCTCTCTGTGGGTACGATATTTGGTAAATACTTACTGTCTTTATTACTTGTGGCTCGTGCGCTTGCGGTATTGGTTGCAACAACGCACCTACCTGACTATTTTGACTCCGAAACTGACTAGGCTACCTGTTAGCATGAATTTTGTGACTTCTCAACCACTTATCACTCTATAAAAGGCCAGCAAATGTAAAGAAATCCAAGTAGAACTCACTGGGAAGATATGGGTGGTGTCAGAACCTTAGCTCATCATACCCATGAGTCGTGATGCCCGCAGTTCCTTATAGAAGACCAAATTCTAACCTAGTTAGACATCAAACCTTGTGTTTGTAGAGAGTTTACCCTTTTCCCACCTTGTAAAAGGAAGATTAGAGTGTCGTGAGAATTCTTAAAGGATTGGATCGATAAACCCTAGTTTTAGCTACTGCACTTTTATTTCTAGCATCTATTCTTTTCATTATTTCTTGTACTTATGAATTCTTATTCAATGAAAAGTTATTTATTCATATCTTATTCCATGCGTAGCTAAATTTCCATTAAGGAGTTCGGTCTAGTGAATACCCTTTGTGGATGGATTAGCTTGAAAGTAACTTATTTGCTTAAGTTTTTATTTATGCATGTCACCCTTTATTGATTATAAAGTTATCTTGTTAAGCTTAAACTAATCACTTAACTTAGCATGTAATGTAAGTCCAGTACCGAGAGGGTCGGGCAATAACGGTTTTCATAAAGGTGATATAGGAGAAAAACCTAGAAATAGGGAAGTATAGGGTTATAGATTGCATGCATGAATTTTCTATGTCAGAGTCGAGTCATAGAAATGTGCATAACGGTACTCGCTTGGCCTTCTAACGGTACTTCGGAGCATGCCCAAATAGAAGTTAAACCTGACCCAATGCATAAATAGACTTAGGTTTTAAGCAACCAAATTATTTTGTTACCTACCTTTGTAATAGAGTTAATCCTACTTGGGTTGAAGCTAACTGAATTCCTTGCCTTTTATTATTGCATCTTATTCTTTTATTATTTTCTTCTTATTTTAAATTATTTTCCAAAACCAACCAAATTATTTTGTTACCCACCTTTTGTGCTGAAGAGCAATTTCTTCTTCAAATCTGAGTTTAATTAGTCCCTGTGGGATTAATACTTTGGAATACTCTATTGTTTTTATTACTACATGCGATAGTGTATATTTGCACTTATTTGACTGAAAGTATCTTTAAATCTTATTTTCCATCATATTTCTAACATCACCTTCAGTCGGATTGCATCACCAGTTCAAACCAATTTGACAGTAATTAAGAGAAGACCCTAATCGTTAAAACCATTATATAATTTAAGATTGGGATTAAAAAGGGTTTGAATCCACCATTACCTAATAAAAAAAGAACACAAGACGAAAACCATAGATTGATCCGCAGGTCTATGGGTTTCAAACGACAACAAGAGAGAGGGAGAGAGGAAGAGTGTTGGGTTTTTGGCAAAATATTAGAAGTGAGTTTGTCCCACATCGGAAAGGTTCAAGGAAGTGATAGGCTCCAAGTACTATAAAAGGAGCCTATGACTTTAGTTTCAAAGCATCCCATTTAGAATCACTTTAAGCTTGGTATAGGTATACTCTAGTAGTGTGAGTGATATAAAGCTTTGAGAGAGTGTTTCTTGTAATTGGGGTTGGGGAGAGAATTCTTTGTGATTGTAAAAATTTTTCACATAGTGGATTTCTTTATGTGGGTCGTGGTTTTTTTCTCCGCTTTGGAGTTTCCACGTAAATTCTTGTGTTTCTTATTTTGTTGCTTTATTTTAATTTCTCTGTTATTTTTCTACTTATTCCTGCGGTAGAATTGAGAGTTTTTCCCAACAAGTGGTATCAGAGCTTTAGGTTTGTAGTTTCTTGATTTATGAGTATGCTCTGTGGTTGTAGCATTGTCTGACCTTCCACATCAGAAAAGAATTCTAGAAATAAGCTTGGGTGTTCTGAATAGTGTGGGTTGTTCACTATTTGCAGATTAGCTAGGAGTGAAGCAGATGTGTCAAGCTTTATGAGTCCAGTGAAGATTGACGTGGAGAAATTTGATGGAAGGATGAACTTCGACTTGTGGCAAGTGCAAGTCAAGGATGTGTTGATACAATCTGGGTTACACAAGGCTTTGAAAGGAAGACCAAGCGATGGTACTTCTGAAAGATTAAGCTGTGACGGTGGTCCAATGGAGTCTAGTGGTGGTTCTAGTAGAGGTTCGAAGAAGTCCAACATGAGTGATGAAGATTGGGAGGAAATGGATTTGAGAGCTGCAAGTGCAATCAGACTAAATTTGGCTAAGAATATTCTTGCAAATGTGCATGGAATTTCAACAGCCAAAGAGCTTTGGGAGAAGCTTGAAGCAATGTATCAGACAAGGAGCATCTTGAATCGGTTGTATCTGAAAGAGCAGTTTTACACGCTGCGAATGGAGGAAGGTACGAAAATCTCAGATCATCTGAGTATTCTCAATGGCATCATTTCAGAGCCGGAGGTGGTCGAAGTTAAGATAGAGGATGAGGATAAGGCACTCAGGCTTATCTTATCACTTCCAACTTCTTATGAACACATGAAGCCAATCTTGATGTACGAGAAGGAAACTTTTAAGTTTTGCTGATGTTACTAGTAAACTCTTATCAAAAGAAAGAAGGCTGAAGAGTGAAGGGCGTACTTCACAAGAGGATTCAGCGCTAGTAGCTAGCAATTGGAAGAAGAAGAAGGAGTCCGTGCAGAAGAAAGGTTGCTGGGAATGCAGACAGTCTGGACACATGAAAAAGGATTGTCCTAACAGAGCAGGTTCGTTAAAGGGCTCTGGGTCGGATGCTGACGTTGTCTCTCTCGTCAAGGGAGACAGTGAATTCCTCTGAAGAAAGACAGAATTCATCATCATGGTATGTCCGCTTTACCATGATAGAGGATGTGATGTTAGCGGTTCCACAAGTTTGCACACGGGCATTGGCTTGGCAGTTATGCAAGGCATGTGGTGGAAGTTATATCGATGGCTGAAGAACTTCCAAGTCACCAAGTAGGTGGAAGTTGCACCATAAATTTCAGCAGGGATTTATCGACATGTGAAAAAGAAGAAAATTCTTGGAAGGTGATATTCCAAGTGGTCTACTCTGTATGGCGGGGTAGGTTATAGTTCTATGAGATGAGAATTATGATTGTCGGTGAAGGCAATGGTTTGTAGGAAGAGTTTTGGATTCTTCAAATATCTTACCAAGGTGGAATTTGTTGGGTTTTTGGCAAAATATTAGAAGTGAGTTTGTCCCACATCAGAAAGGTTCAAGGAAGTGATAGGCTCCAAGTACTATAAAAGGAGCCTATGGCTTTAGTTTCAAAGCATCCCATTTAGAATCACTTTAAGCTTGGTATACTCTAGTAGTGTGAGTGGTATAAAGCTTTGAGAGAGTGTTTCTTGTAATTGGGGTTGGGGAGAGAATTCTTTGTGATTGTAAAATTTTTTCACATAGTGGATTTCTTTTTGTGGGTCTTGGTTTTTCTCCGCTTTGGAGTTTCCACGTAAATTCTTGTGTTTCTTATTTTGTTGCTTTATTTTAATTTCTCTGTTATTTTTCTGCTTATTCTTGTGGTAGAATTGAGGGTTTTCCCAACAAAGAGATCGACGAGAGAAAGGGAAAGAAAGATGAGGAGGGGTTGGGTTTGTTTTCCTTTTCTTAAAACTAAATCCCCCAATCGTAGTAGCTTTTCCTCATCGTCACTTTGTCAATAGTTGCATCCTCGTCGTCGCTTCGTGGATAACCGCATCCTTGCGTACAAACAACTTCTCATCATCGCATTGATAGGTAGCAAATGATATAGGTGTTGATTGCATTGGTTCACAGTAATGGTATGTGGAGGGAATTTTGGGCTAATAAAATTTTAAATGAAAAAGTGGAAAAAAAACCTAAATAGTCTAGAATAGAAGAACTGAACCGATCAAAATCGAACCGATCAATTTTGCACCTTATTGGAATCGGTTTGGTTCCTATTTTTACTGAACCAATTGGTTTGGTTCTCAGTTTGGTCCAAAATCGAAGAAACCGAACCGACGACCACCTGTGGTTAATTGTTTTCTTAGTTTAGAAGTTGAAAATTGGATCATGGGTATTTCCCAAAAAGATTATGCAAGGGAGCCCCTATAACGTTTTGGCATGGGGGAGTCTAAAAAAAAAGCTATTCTAATGGAGCCACATCTGAAGTTGATAAGATAAAGGACAACCATTCAAGGATGCTACAAAATTCAGGCAACTAGTTGGTAAGTTTAATTTACCTAACTATTACAAGACTTGAGATTACTTATTATGCTGGCAATTTCTCAATTTATGCAATATCCAAGAAATTTCCAGCTAGATATGGTAAAAGAATTCTAAGATATGTGATGAAACTTCTTGTTAATTGGCTTTATTGATGCAAATTGGGTAGGGGGATGCAAATGATAAACATTCAACTTTCAGGTTATTGATTCAATATCAGTTTGGCAATGATTTTTGGTGTAGCAAGCAACAATTTATAATTTCTTTATTAAGCACTGATGTTGAACATGTGGAAGCAATAACTATGGATGCATATGGGATACATGTGGCTAAAGAGGCTTATGGAGAACATATTATGCAAAATTGATTATGCTATACAAATTAATTGTGACAATGAAAGTGCTTTTTGGCTTGCATCAAATTCAATATTTCATGGACAGTCATCACTATATTTGAGAGAAGGTGTGGAACAAGAAGTGAGTTGAAGTGTGATAGACCTCCTATTAAGAATGTATATAGGAGGAGAAAATAAGAAGAGCGGGGACTAGTGAGTTGGTTGTTAACGAGTTGGTTAAGATAGTTATGGTCAATAGTCTTGTGATGTATATATAGAGTCATGTAATAGGGAGTAGTATCTTTTGGCTAAGTAGTCTTTGGGATGTAAAGGTGGAGAGGCAAGGGAAGCTCTCAAATTCTTTCCTAGACTTGTACTGGAATGATTTTGTGAAATAATATCAAGATCTTATCAAAGAAAATATCAACAAACGACCAAGTTGTATTGTAGATATGTTCACGAAAGCTTTAGCTAAACCTACCTTTGAAAAGTATATAGTTGCTCTTGGAGTAGTCTTGTAAGTTTGAACTAGGGGGAGTGTTAACATTAGTGCAAATTTTGAATAAGTCATTGATATATTTTCTTTGAATAAAGGTAGTCAACAACCGTTTTGTTTTGTTAGAGTTTTTAGCAAGTCGGTTAGGGTTTTTTTTGGGTAAGATATTTTATGCTTCTCTTTAAGAGTTTAGTTGTCACTTGGATCTATATATACACACTTAAGTATTTGCTATAAAATTACTCAAGTGTTTCAAGTAAACAAGAGTTTTCTTCTCCATTCTCAGCATCGTTCTTCTTCTTTCTAATTCATTTAGAAATTTTCTGTTTTGTTATTGTTAGAGAAAGACCTACTACAAGAATATTCGTTTTTGCCGACGTGATTTCTATCGACATGATGAAAAGATGTTGAAAGAGAATACATTGTCGACCAACACAGAAGAAATCACATCAGAAGAGTTGCTCTCTATCAATGCACATTTTATGCGTGTCAAAAGAAGATAGTGTTTGACCCTTCTTCCAATGCAGTCATAAAACGACGTCAGAAGAAGGTACATTTGTCGACATCGTTGTGGACTGCATCAACAAAGAGATATTTATTTACTTCTTTCAATGACATTTAGAAGAAGGGGTCTCTGCTGACACCATTAACATGGCATCGACAAAGGCTTGAT
The DNA here is from genome assembly GCA_017139565.1 of Luffa aegyptiaca. Lineage (NCBI taxonomy): Eukaryota > Viridiplantae > Streptophyta > Magnoliopsida > Cucurbitales > Cucurbitaceae > Luffa > Luffa aegyptiaca. Next base: position 17,848,746 of record CM029397.1, read on the forward strand.
AAAATCCTTAAATCATTCGTCTTTCTCGATTTTTTTCCTCTTCCCCTCCCAACTATTGCAACCTCGCTTATTGTCGTCAACACACTGTCGTCCCGTGGCCGTAAAGATCAAGGCATTTCTCTTCTCCCATTGATCATATGTTTAATTTGTTGTTTGTTTTAGTTTTAGATTTGTAGAATGCAAAATATATGTATATGTTGTGTTTGATTAGGAGAAGATGTGTTTTATAATCCATGTAGTTTGAGAGAGAGGAGGGTAAGAATGAACCCAAATTGTAAAATGCATATATAATTAATTAGGAGAAGAATGCATATAGGATTAATAAGGAAAAGAATGCATTTAGGATTAAAGAGATAAGGAGAGAAAAAGAGAGAGGAGAAGGTAAAAATGAACTCAAATTTTCCATGGAGGACTTAGAGACAGAGTGAGAAAAAGAGAGGGAATTGTGTAATAGAACTAAAAGTTTCTCGAGAGAGTGGGAATTGGAATTTTTTTTGCTATTCTTGTAAGAGTTAACCCATGGGGTTAAAAGAGAGAGAGAAAAAGAGAGGGAATTGATTTTCTTGTAAGATTTAGTGGATGTTTGAGAGTGATTTTGAAATGGTTAAAATCACTTTTGTCATATTCAAAATCACTCCGAAATATGTCTTTAATAATTTAAAATCAATTTTGATTATATGAAAATCACGTTTAAAAGTGTAAAATCAACATGAAATTGATTTTGAATGATTAAAGGTATGTTTCGGGATGATTTCGAACATGACAAAAGTGATTTTAGTCATTTCAAAATTACTCCCAAACATGCACTTAACCCGTGGAGTTAGAGAGAGAAAGAGAGAAAAAGACAAGAAATTGTAAGAAAGAATCCACGTTGTCCATGAAATTAGAGAGAGAAAGAGAGAACAATAGGTAGGAAATAATTGTAAGAAAGAACCCAAAGTTGTCAATGGAGTTAGAGAGAAAGAGAGGGAATTGCAACGGAATTAAGAATTTTTCCAAATATTGTTTTGATGTGTTCTTCTTAGATTTGAATGCATATAAGATTAGAATAGGGGGATTTGCACAGATAGCAAAAACCGGCAAAAGTATTGCAAAAATAGCAAAAAAATAAAATTATTTGCGGAAATAGCAAAAAATACGTTAAATTACGAAAATACCCTTAGTATCTCCAATAGTCTATCACTCCCTATTATTGATAGTCACTGATAGACTTCGACTAATCGGAGTCTATCAGTGATAAATATTGATAGACTATGATGATAAACTTCAATTAATTAGAGTCTATTAATGATAGACACTGATAGACTTTGATTAATCGGAGCCTATCAGTGTGTATCACTGATAGACTCTGATAATCATAATCTATAAGTTTTTATCGTGTTTAATTCAAGCCTATCAGTGATAGCCATTGATAGAAAACAATTTAATCCAAAGCTATTAGTTCAGTTTAATTCAAGACTATCAGTTTCTATCCATCAGTTTAATTTAAGTCTATTAGTGATAATCACTAATAGAAAACCGTTTAATTCAAGGTTATCAGTTTCTATCACTGATAGAAATCAAATTAATTCAAGACTATTAGTTTCTATCACTGATAGAAACCAATTTAATTGAAGTTTATCAGTTTCTATCAAAAATCAATTTAATTAAAGTCTATTGACTTGTATCACTAATAGAAATTAGTTTAATTCAAATCTATCATTTTCTATCGGGGATAGAAATCAATTAATTGAAGTCTATCAGTTTCTATCCCGGATAGAAATCAATTAATTATCAATTAATTGAAGTCTACCAATGATTGTTACTGATAGAAATCAATTTAATTGAAATCTATCAGTAAAGTACTTTGCATTGCAATCATCTCGGTAATTATAAACTCATCCAAAATTATTATACTACAATCATAAATTGAACAAAAAATTTAAGTCTCTTGTGGTAATTAGAACATAAAATCCAAAAATAACCATTACGTACAAGCGACTCTCAATCAACAATATAATTTTTAAAGCCTAGCACACAAGCTCCGTGACCACCACCATAAAATTGCTATTCTTGTATTCTTTGTATTTCATTATCTATCAATTATAGTCCGTGATAGACTTCGACTAGTGATAGTCAGTGATAGACTACGATTAATCGGAATGGTTATTTTTGTATTCTTGACATTCTTGAATTAAAAAGAAGACCAACAAGAGGTTAGCTCAATTGGCAAAAAGTTTATTAATCACACAAGAACTCCACCCTCATAAATGCAAAAAAAATAAAAAATAAAAAATAAAAAAAGAAGAAGAAATCATAACAGATAATGCACAAAAATGCAATAAAAAATAAAAAAATAAAAATAAAAAAGAAGAAGAAATCTTAACGGATAATGCACGAAAATGAAAAAAAAAAAAAAAAAAAAAGAGAGAAGATGAGGGAAGAAAGGGAAAACGGAAAGCGAGAGAAAGAGGTGAAAAACAATAAGGGTAAAATGGGAATTATCAAGATGTATTCTAATTTTTTGCCATATTTGCAATTTTTTTTACCTTGTGCTAAATTTGCTATTATATATAATTAATTTGCCACCCACTGCAATTACTCATTAGAATAATATGAGCTTAGTTGGTCTTTTTTTTTTAAAAAAAACAAAAAAATAGAAACTTCATTAGCTAACCAACCAAATTTAATACACCTCACTCCTCATTTATAACATAGGATAAGGGGCAAGTTGCATAGATGACAAATTGGACCAAATTAATAGCAAATATAGCACAGTTGCAAATTAATTGCAAATATAGCAAAATTAATTGTACAAGACCTTTCAAAACATTTTTATTATATCTATTAAAGTTTTTAGGGTGAATTTGTGCCCACCTAAACTGGTAAAAGATACTATTTGCCATCTTAAAAGTTGGAGGTTAAAATCCACAACAATTGTTGAATACAAGAAAAGGAAAAAAAAGGAGAAAAAAGAAAACTTTTAATTTGTATGATATAGAGATAAATATTGGTAAAATGTTTAATGATAATTCTTTAATTATAATTCTTTTATTTATTATATGTTTTTTTTAGTTACATAAAAATGCTTTAATGAAGAAGGTTCAATTACAAGTTTAGTCTCTGAACTTTCGGGATTGTGTTGATTTGATCCCTGAACTTTAAAAAAATATCAAATAAGTCCTCAAACTTTCAATTTTGTGTCTAATAAGTCCTTCAACTTTTTACAAAAATACTTAGGGTCCGTTTGGAATACATTTTAATTTAAATGTTTTTCAAGAATGCATTTTTTAAAAAACATTTTGTGTAAAAATTGTTTAGAATTTAAACACTCATATGTTTGGTTCCATCTCCTCACAAATGTTTTTATACACAAGTTATTGTTTACTTAACAAGTCTTTTTTAAAAAGTTGGTTTCAAGTGTTTCTCTCAAAATGGTTTATTTATCAATCTCATTTTATAATAAGTCATTTTTAGTGGTTGCCAAACACTAGAAATTTTTTCAAAATGATTTATTTTCAAAATTAAACACTTGAAAAGTTAAACCAAACACACCCTTAGTAGGTCCTTAAACATTCACTTTTGTGTCCAATAGGTCTTTCAACTTTCAATTTTCAATTTTGTGTCTAATAAGTCTTTGACCCACATGTTTTAAAATTCACAAGCCTACTATATATACACAATTGGAAGTTTAGGGTCCCAATAGGCATAAAATTCAATTTTATATCTAATAGATTGGTTAATTTTAAAATTTTTTGAATATGTCAGAGACCTATTACACAAAATTGAAAGTTCAAGGACCTATTAGACATTTTTAAAGTTCAAAAACCTATTAGACACAAAATTAAAGTTTAGGGACCTATTAGATACTTTTTAAAGTTCATAGACCAAATTGATATGATCCTAAAAGTTCAGGGACTAAGCTTGTAATTTAATTAATAAAGAAATATAAAAATGTGTATATATATTGTTGAAATAATGTTAATATTCACTGTAAAGATTTTACATGCCAATTGAATTGAAAGTCCATTGATTTTAGGGGCAACTAGATAAATGGCTATTTTTAATTGGGCATTTTGAAAAATGGCCATATGATTTTTTCATTTGAAAAATGGCTAATTGTTATTTTTAGTAGGTTTTTTTTACAACGAATCTGATGAAAATGCCCCTAAACGAAATCTAAATCCAAGGATCCGATAAATTCAAATACAGCGTAATTGTAGTGAACTATAAATACAAATACTTAAATTTAGGAGAGAATCTAGTGTTTACCAATCACTTCAAATTTAACAAACATAACAAATAAGATAACAAACATCAACCAATTAGCACAAATCAAGCGGGAGAGTTGTAGAATTTTTTTTTTAAAAAAATCTGTTAACTCTTACTTTAAAAATAGGAAGTGCACGAAAATGATTGAATCGGTTAACTAGTGTGTACTTAAATTACTAAATTCACTTACACACAAAAACCCTATTTTCTTTTCCAAACCCTCAATAACCTAACTTCAAAGTGTAATCAGTAAACTTGCAAATTATTTCAATCTTGAAAAACGGGAAGAAATCATTACTCACAAATGGTTACTAGAACAATAAAAAACATTCAAGTTTATAAAAAGACAAATTATGCAAATACAGTGTATTCAGTAAACAAATTATGCAAATACAGTGTATATAGTAAACTAACATATTAGACAACATGCAAATAATTTACTATGGTAAAAATCAAATCATTTAAAAAACGAGAAGAAATCATTACTCACTATTTCCCTTCAACTTAATTCAAAAATTGGGATTTAGTATTTACCTTATTTTTTTAAAAAAATATCTGAAACCCTTGAGATTCTTCCCAATTTTCTTCGGTTTGTGTGGTCTTTCCCATTCTCATCTTCTTCCAACCATTACAAACGAAATTCTTGAGAAACCTTCGATTTCCCTTTTGGGCACTTTTCTCCATTCTATTCTTCCTCCAAAAGCTTTCATTTGGAAACCATCGAAGACTTTGAAAAAAAATAAAAAAAAAATACTTTGTGTTGAAAAATAAGATGAGGAAAATAATGATAGATAAATACAAATACAATATTTAACATACCTATGATGTAGATCAATAACATTTTCAATGGTGATATGAACGACATAGCAATAGATGGATGACAAAAAGTTGGGAAAAACGATGAAGATGCTGATTAGATAATTAAAATCTAAGAATCTAATCGAAAATTAAAAATGAAAACCTAATTTCTATGTAATCTTTCACTTTTAATAAAAATAAAATCTGATTTTGAATTTTGAGAGATAGGAGAGAGAAGATAGATACTGTAATTCCTTGATTTAAGGACAAACTTTTTTTTAAATTAAATCAGATAGTGGCTTCCTAAAAAGGGTGTGAACGTGAAACTTGACTCAAGGGTATAATTGGAAAGAAAATCCTCACGAAAATAGGTTAAAAAAATGATTTAGCCATTTTTCATTGAAAAAATCTGTTTCACCATTTTTTAAAAATACAATGTAAATCTGACCATTTTTCTATGGTCGCCCAACGGTGTTCGATCAACCTTGTTCGGATAGATGATGAAGAGAGAGAATTGATGCTGTAAAAATCTTCTGGAAAACCAAAAAACGTATATTTTTCGAAGAAAAGATGAAGAGGGAGAAATTGTGCAGTGAAAATCGTCTGGAAAACAGATTGCAGATGGAAGAGAGAGAATTGATCCTGTAACTATTAGTTCCTTGATTCATGGAATTAGAGGTTACAGATTTATTTAAAAAAAAATAATCAGATACGGCTGCACAAATATAGGAGAGACGTGGGGGATGATTGAAGGGTAAAAATGGTATTTGGTATCGCACGAAAATAGGTTAGAAAATCCGGTTTGGCCATTTTTCATTAAAAAATCCGGTTTGGCAATTTTTCAAAAGTACCTTGTAATTTTTGGCCATTTCTAAGGATTTCCCTTGATTTTATGACATTTGTTTATTACACAATCCTTTTAAGTATTTATTTCAACATAATATGCAACCCTAAGTTACTTTCAATACAAGTTTATATTTTGAGATGGCACATCCTCTTGGACATGCCATCCACATAACTGAATCTCAAATGACATAGCTCATAATGTAAAGGAAAATGAAAACAAAATAAAGTAAAGCCTAAACGAAGTACAAGGGAAATCGATAAAGTATGAAAAGCTAGGACTTGATTCTTCCTTTTCTCAAGGAGAATTGAATGAGCTAGAGGTGTAAGACTTTCTAATTCTTATGGTTGAGGACTCGCAAAACACGGGTGTGGTTGGTTTAACTTTTCAAGTGTTTAACTTTGAAAAAAAAATCATTTTGAAAAAATTTCTAGTGTTTGACAACCAACTAAAAATGACTTATTAGAAAATGAGATTGAGAAATAAACCATTTTGAGAGAAACACTTGAAACCAAACTTTTTTAAAAAGAGTTTTTAAGTATACAATAACTTGTGTATAAAAACACTTGTGAAGAATTGTAGCCAAACATATGAGTATTTAAATTCTAAACAATTTTTATACATTTTTTTTTTAAATGCATTCTTGAAAAACATTTAAATTAAAATGTATTCCAAACTGTTGGGGTTTATGTCCTAAAAGTCGTGGATAGTAAATATAACAAAGTTAAATATAAAACATTATTGAAATAGTTCAATTTCTGGTTGTCGAAAGGTTAGTTTAACTATGCATTTATTAACCCAAATCCAATAATCTAAAATTCTTGGCTATGATATGAAACACTTGAACTATATGTAGTGACATAAAAGTGGATCGAGTTCGAGTGATAGCCTAAACGGTCTATAGTATAGTAAAAAGACTGGGTACCTTATCCTAGGAAAAACTATGTGACGCGACCCACTTTGTTTTAATACAAACGATGTGATCTTAAATAGTTCATGTAGAGACATGCGAGTGGGGGCGTCCTATGCAAACGAGTTTGTATAAGACCGGACTGCGAAATTAGTCACTTTCACTTTATAACGTCGTTTACTGTGAAACTGACTATTTCAAGCGATGACCTAGGTAACTTGATCTTAATCCTGAGCAAACTATGAACTCTTGTTTATTCGGGATTATCCTTTGATTTGCATGGGTGAGAGTGACCCATTAGTGCCGCTCAATAAACCTACTACTTTGGCATAAATTTCTCCCTCAATTCGTTGATTAAAATTGTAATTGCCTACATGTTTATGGGCATTAATGAGTTGGCTAGAGTCTGTAAAAATTTTGGAGTCATTAGAGTTGTTTTTAAGTTGTAATCGATGAAGAAGACAACACGTTCGCTGGCCGAAAGAACAGAGCATGCATTTTCTGGGCTGCTGTATGAACAACGTCGCCACACTGTTGAATAAATTCAAATAGTTTGAATTTTGGTGGTGGTTCGATTCAGGCGGTTAAATCACGGTTCGGTTCATCGTTTCCCGACCGGTTCGGTTGGTTCAAGGTCGGTTCAGCCCAATTTTCAAGCTCTTTGGTCCGGTTCAAACCTTTTATGGATGGTTTAAGCTGGTTCGAGGTGTTTGGGGCCGGTTTGGGAGCTGTCCAAGGCGGTTCACTTGTTTATTTAATTATTAATGTAATAATTTAGTTTAGTTTAGTTTGTTTGGATGCCAAAACCGGTCCGCTTTAGTGTGTTTAATTATTTATGCATTAGAAATGTATGTTATAATTAAATTAGAATTGAATATGCATAATGTATGACATATAGATTTAAAATCCCACCATAGGAAAGCATGTTTCATGCATTAGTAATTAATTATAAGTGTTATAATAAAAGGAATGCATGTTAGGTTTCATGATAGATACATGCTGGATTGTTTTATTTTTCGTTTATGAATGTTTAAATATAAGCGTTATATTAATAAACGAAAACGAACGAGCATGCAACATGAAACCACCTTAGCATAGATGAATGTTATAGGTTGTCTATATTATAAAGTGTTATAAAGTTGAGATAGACGTTAAAACCTATAACAAAGATCAATGCAGCTCACTTAGGGTTAACAGAATCCAATCTCGAATGATTTGCATAGGAATTATTTTCTAGGTTGTTCAACTCAAACTTTTTTATCATGTATTTCAGGCGACTAACATACCTTGATGACCTCTCAAAGTAAAATTTCAGCGACACAATAGATAAAGATCCAAGTTTGGATGAGATAGAGGTTGGATTTTGATAATTGATGTGGGTCATATGTTCTATAGTGATTATAAATATAGTTTTGAGTTATTTATAGGTGATAGAAAGTTTGTAATGAAGGTGTTCATATAACACATGCGGAAGCAATTGAAGATCGGAAGCACTTAAGACATTCAATTTTGCTCCTAAAGCATGCATGTTCTATAAAAGACAGAATATAGAGTTGAGAGAACACCAACCTTTGTAGCTCACTTATGTGGAACTCCTTGTGGTGTTTGCCTCTCCTATGCTCCTTGGACAACCTCTAGAGTCTTCCCTACTATTCTCTTGGGCCTAGAAAGACTTGTGGGAGTCTATAGAAGAAAGATAGAAGGGAATGCTTGATGGTACAAGCTTTTGGAAGGAGATGAAATGAGAGAGAATTTGAGGGAGAAAATTTGCAGCATAACACTAAATGAAAGCTTGCTCTTCTTGAATCTAATTCAAGCCCCTTTTATAGACATCTCCCATGCAAAGACAAGCTTCATGACACTTAGCCACATGGCCAAGATGCAACTCAAAGTGGATTCTAGGTGTCTACTTCACAACACATGCATCTAGTGCATGGTTGTGTTGTTTTCCACTATGCATCATCATGCAAGAGTGGAAATGCCACTAAATCCATTATGAATTGTATCCTAATTGTAAATTTTCAGCTTGCAATTCATTTCAATTTCAATTCAAAATTGAAATTGATTTCTAGGCAATTAATTGGGACATTTCCAAGTAATTTTGATATGATTGATCCAATCAATCTTTATCACCTAATGTCATGAATTATATATGATTCCTAATACATATATATGGTATTTAAAACACTTTCAAATACCTCATCTCTCAATTCCTAATTTAATTCATAATTAAATCATTGTGTCGAACACGTCTTACGATAAAAACCCTATTTCCCGTTTTTGAACGATTCAAAAATTCCTATCAATATGTTCTAGGCTTTAATCCGATATGAGCTAGTAGAGGGACCTAATGGACCTATAGATCATGGGCTCCAACGATTCAAGGCTAACCGACTAATCTCATTATCTAAGCTAGCCAACATTCGTTAACTATCGGGACACTCCACTATAGCCCGATAGTTGCACTCCCCTCACTATAGATATATTTCCGTCCACTTGATTTAACCATGTTCAGTAAGTCGTTCCTTCACAGGTTGTTCGTAGCTATAGCTAGGTCAAATAACCGTTACACCCCTATAGTACTTCTTGTTCCTTAAGTTCCACTAATCCTCTAATGAACAATTGGTTTGCGGTCCAACCATCAAACCTAAGTTCCTCTCGATCCAACGAGAGGGTGGGGCCCCTTGTTCAAGTCCTGGAGTTAGTACTTAAGAGAACAACCTCTCTGCTATCCCTAAAATGGGTAGGAGTGAATTCCGTCTTGCGAAACTATGTCCCCAGCTATCTATTCGATCTTATCCCCAAAATGGTAGGCTTGTCGAGTCGGCGATGCTGGCCACTCTCACCCATGCAGATCAAAGGATAATCTCTCATAAACAGGAGTTCATAGATAGCTCAGGATTAAGAACGAGTTACCTAGGTCATCTATGAGAAATAGTCAGTTTCTTCAGTAAACGGCGTTATAAAGAGAAAGTGACTTATTTCGTGGTCCAGTCTTATGCAAACTCATTGCATAGGACGCCCCCACTCGCATGTCACCACATGAACGATTTAGGATCTCATCGTTTGTACTTAATACAAAGTGGGCCGCGTCCATAGTGTCACCAGGATAAGGCACCCAACCGTATCCTTATACTATAGACTATTTTGACTATAAACTTGAACTTGATCCTACGATATGTCCCTACATATAGTTCGAGTATTCATTTTATAGTCAAGGATCTTAGTTTATTGGATTTAGGTTAATCATTCGCAATTTACATATTCAATAACATCTTTTACTGAATAACCTCAATAACGTCTTTATTGGAAATAGAATATGTTTAATGATTTACAAACTACGAGTTTATAGGACATTAAACCCAACAAAAAACACATTTAGGATAGTTTTAAATTTTAAAGACAAATAGGGGCTGTTTGGCCCATGGTTTCGGAATCAGAACCCTGGGGGGTTGTTCTGGCGTGTTTGAAAGTCTGGGAATCCGAAAACAATGTTTGGGGTGCTGTATTCTGAACCCTGGGAATCAGAAAACAGTGTTTGGGGTGCTGGGTTCTGAACCCCGGGTTTGGACAGTTTTTTTTGTTTTCTTTTTTTTTTTTGCTTTTATATTTTAATATTTTTTTTTCTTTTTTTGGTGAATGTTTTATTAATTGTAAAACCCCTTGTGTAACATAGATTAATTTTTAAGAGAATTTTGAATTAAGCATTTAATTTATGGTATAAACGAAGAATAAAAAAATTGTTTCTAATAATCAAAATATTGATTATTATTGACAAATTGAAAAACATAACATGAAATTCTTAGGCCCCATTTGAAAATTTAAAAGTTTGAAAACAAAAAAAAATATATATATAGTTTTCAAAAAATAGTTTTTGTTTTTGGAATTTGTCTAGGAATTCAAATGTGTCTTTAACAAAGATGAAAATCATCCTAAGAAAATTGAGAGAAAACAGACATGATTTTCAAAAATAAAAAGCCAAAAGCCAAATTATTAAACGGGGGTTTAAGTTTGGTCATTTTTTCCATGGATCCACATGCAAAATTTAAATTCAAAACAATAGTTTATTAATGTTAAATTAAAGTAGTTATTGAGATGAAAAAAACATGGTTCATGGGAAAAGAAAAATTTGGAACATATAATCACATGATAAATAAAATGGAATCTATAAGTTACTTTAAAATGAATAAATTAAATATAAAATTGTGTATATTTATATTATTTAAATATAAATAAGTTCAAAATAAATATCATATGTCAAAATAAACTTAGCTTAGCAATAATTGATATATGTCTTCGATCAAAAAGTTAGAGATTCGAATATTCCCACATCGAAATGTTGTTGAACTAAAAAAAAATTGTACATATAATTTTTTTTGTTTTTATTTTTGTGTATGTAATTTAAAATTAAATACTTTATTTACTATAGCGGATTTAAAATTAAATATTATTCATTTTACTTTAATAAATTCAAAATAACATACTATTTATTTTTGTCACTCGGAATATTGTTAATTTGAAAATAAATACATATTTTTTTAATACGTTAACTCAAAATTATATTTTATTTTAAAAATATTTATATGGGTAGGTTGGCTAAAATACCTTTCCTTAGGTTAAAATTATAAAATTATATATATATATATATATATATATATATATATATTAAAATATTGTTAATTTAATATAGAGAAATAAAAAGAATTATGAAAAAATGGAAAGAGAAATGATGGGACCCACCAAATTTATGACAAAAATGGATAAAGTAATAGTGGGTCCCACCAACTTTATGGAAGAAAGAGAAATCATAGGTTTTGAGTGGTTTTGAAGTGGGTTTGGAAAGAAAAACCATGGGTTGGGTTTGGAACCCATGGTGTTGTGATTACAATGGGGCAAACATGGTTTTGGGTTTGGTACACAAAACCACCCAAACCCAAAATCATGGGCCAAACACCCCCTATAGGATTTTTGGGGTGTGAAAAGACTATTTTATCCTTTAGAGTTAAAACCCTCATTTATATCAATACCCATTTCTTTTATTTCACTATCTCTTATCTCTCTAGTTTCTCTCACTCTCTCTAGATTCTCTCAACCTCTCCATGTTCAAGCATCTCATCTCCATTTATTCAAGATTTATAGCATCTTCAAGTTTCTATCAACTTCATTTTCTCTTTTTCTCATAGGTAAGATTTTACATTTTGGTTCTCATGCTTATTTTTCTTTTGAAGTTTTTTTTTCAACCTCACTCTCTTATTATGTTGGCCATTTTTGTAATAGATTATATATTTTCTTCAAAAAATCTTACATTTGTTGGGCATCTTTTTTTCTTTTTTAAAATTTTTGCAACGTTTTTTTTTCCATTGCATCTCTGTTTAATTACAAAACGTTAGTTTTAGAATTTTTCTCACATCTTCTCGTTGCAAGAAAATGCGAGAAATGTTACAATACCTTAATTTTCAAAGGGTTAAAATATTTCTCGCACCTTCTTGCTGCAAGAAGGTGCGAGAAAAAATTATGAAGTATTAATTTTCAAGGTGTTAGAAGAGTTAGAATTTTACTCGCACTTTCTAGCTGCAAGAAGGTATGAGAAAAAAATTACAAAGCATTAATTTTGGAGTTGAAATTTTTCTTGTACCTTCTTGCCGCAAGAAATATTACAACTAATTTTCAACATGTTGGATATTTCTTTTTGTAACTTTCTTGTTGCTAATGAACCATTTCTTGCATGGTTATCCATTATCCTTATTTGTTTTTCTTTTCTCGTAGGAATTACAATTTATGTATACAATTTATGTGATCGCTTTTATACTGATGAATGTTTGTTGTCTGCATATGCAAAACCTATTTTTCCAGTTACAATGCTGTAGAGTGGAAGACTCTCATTGACGATGTGAAAATGAAGGTCTTACCTCCTAAAATAGTGGCAAGGATTGGTCGACGTAAAAAAAAGAGAATCTTATCTGTTGGTGAAACTTCGAGAATGCATAAATGTGACAGATGTGACAAAGTAGGTCATAGTAGATTAACATGTCGTAATCATATCACATACATTGAGAAGTTAGTTGTACAAGATTAATGGGAACACTTCTTTGTTGTAATTTACACGTTAGTTACTTTATTTTAATTGTTGTTTGAGATACTAAACATTAGTTATTTTAATGTAATTGATGTTACCAGTGAAATTGAACCACTCAAATTCATGTCTCATAACTTGTCCAAATGAATTTCCTTATGGTTAATTGTGTAAGTAGTTTATCTTGCACTTTCTAGCTGTGAGATATTGCGAGAAAACTTCCAGCACTTTAAAAGAACCATTTCTTGAGTTTATCTCGCATTTTCTTGCTGCAGGTTATTGCGAGAAAAATTCCAACACTTCAAAAAGAACCATTTTTTGAGTTTATCTCGCACTTTCTTGCTGCAAGATATTGCGAGAAAAAGTCCAACACTTTAAAAGAATCATTTCTTGAGTTTATCTCGCATTTTCTTGCAGCAAGATATTGCGAGAAAAATTCCAGCACTTCAAAAGAACTATTTCTTGAGTTTATATCGCACTTTCTTGTTGTAAGATATTATAGGAAAAATTCCAGCACTTCAAAAAAAACTATTTCTTGAGTTTATCTCGCACTTTCTTGTTGCAAGATATTGCGAGAAAAATTCCAGCACTTCAAAAGATCCATTTGTTGAGTTTATCTCGCACTTTCTTGTTGCAATATATTGCGAGAAAAATTCCAACTCTTCAAAAAAATCATTTCTTGAGTTTATCTTACATTTTCTTGCTGCGAGATATTGCAAGAAAAATTCCAGCACTTCAAAAGAACTATTTCTTGAGTTTATCTTGCATTTTCTTGCTGTGAGATATTGCAAGAAAAGTTCCAGCACTTCAAAAAAACCATTTTTTGAGTTTATCTTGCATTTTCTTGCTGCGAGACATTGCAAGAAAAATTCCAACACTTCAAAGAACCATTCCTATAACTTATCTCACACTTTCTTATTGCGAGATTGGTTCCTAAATTTTGAAAGTATGACAAAAATTTCAACATACACAAATTTTTCGCAAATTCAAATTGTACACAAAATATTATATATGTACACGAAATTACAATCTAACTCCTTTAGTACATTGGAGTATTAGTCTAAAATAGGAAGACCAATGTTTTACTAAAGTATGACATGTTTTTCTAACATCAACTGTCAAAATTAGAACCAGATACAAAATATTTGAAGTATTTAATGGTAAATACACCACAATCCTGAATTGAAGCAAATTAGAACCAGTCATGACTATTCAGTTAGAATCGGTCAAGGTTCTACATGTATAGATTGTCCACTCCTCATTGCGAAAAAAAAAAACCCAGTGTTATGTTTTCAAGAAACCAACCAATCAATTTATCCCTGCAAATGTTTGAAAGTAAATTAAGATCGATACGAGAGAATGAAGAATATATAATAAAAAGTCATGGAGAATTCATGGATAAACTAAACCCAAGAAGAAGAAATTTTGTCCTAGTTAAAGATTTTGAGCATTGTGTTTTTTGTCTTCCAATGTCTCGCACTTGTAAGACAATGCAAGAAATTATATAGCTAAGCAACCGAGAAACCAACAATTCATATATAAACGTCCCAAGCAATCCCAAACAACAATGAGAAAGGCGGAAAAAAAACCCAAGACAAAGAAAAATTGTCCTAGTTAACGATTTTAAGCATTATGTTTTTTGTCTTCCAATGTCTCGCACTTACAAGACAATGCGAGAGATTATGTAGTTAAGCAACCGACCAGCCAACCGTTCATAGATAAACATCCCAAACAAGAATGGAAAAGGCGAAACAAAACCCAATAAGAAGAAAATTTGTCCGAGTGAAAGATTTCTCACATATTGTTTTTTGTCTTCCAAGAGACAATGCGAGAAATTATGTAGTTAACCAACCTACCAACCAACAATTTATAGATAAACATTCTAAACAATATCAAACAACAATAAGAAAGGTGAAACAAACCCCAAGAAGAAGAAAACATTGATGTTTTGTAATTTTTTGTCGCACCTTCTTGCAGCAAGAAGGTGCGAGAAAAATTCTAACCTTTTGAAAATCAAGGTGTTGTCGCATTTCTCGCACTTTCTTGCATTAAGAAGATGCGAGAAAAATTCTAACACCTCCAAAATTAATGTTTCATAATTTTTTCTCGCACCTTCTTGCATCGAGAAGGTGCAAGATAAATTCTAACCCTTTGAAAATTAAGGTGCTGTAACATTTCTCGCACTTTCTTGCAGCGAGAAGATGCGAGAAAAATTCTAAAACTAATGCTTTGTAAAATTCCCTACAAATGTAAAATTTATTGAAGAAAATATATAATCTATTACAAAAATGCCCAACAAAATAAGAGAGTGAGGTTGAAAAAAAGACTTCAAGAGAAAAATAAGCATGAGAACCAAAATGTAAAATCTTACCCATGAGAGAAAAAGAGAGAATGAGGTTGAGAGAAACTTGAAGATGCTATAAATCTTTAAGAATGGAGATGAAATGCTTGAGCATGGAGAGGTTGAGAGAATCTAGAGAGAGAGTGAGAGAAACTAGAGAGATAAGAGAGAGTGAAATAAAATAAATGGGTATTGAATATAAATGAGGGTTTTTACTCCAAAGGATAAAATAGTCTTTTCACACCCCCAAAGTCCTATTAGTCTATGAAAATAAAAAGGGGACTAAATGTCTTTGCCTCTCTATTTTTTATCCTATTTTTTTCAATTTCCCCATTTTTCTTCCTCCTCTTGAGAAGAATCTTATTTTTGTGAAAATCATGTTTTCCCCCTTTATCCTTTGGATAATTGCAGTGGATGACAAATTGGATCAAATTAATAGCAAATATAGCACAATGTAAAAAAAATTGCAAATATAGCAAATTCTATCAGAGTATACTACTGATAGACATTGATAGACTCTGGTTAATTAGAATCTATCTGATAGACTTCGATTATTAGAGTTTATCAGCGATAGACTCTGATTAATCAGAATCTATCAGTCTACTGATAGACTCCGATTATTCAGAGCCTATCAGTGTCTATCGCTGATAAACTCTGGTTAATCAAAATCTATCAGTGACTATCATTGATAGACTTTGATTAATCAAAGTCTATTGGTGATAGTCACTAATAGATTTTGATTAATCGAAGTCTATCAGCGATAGATACTGATATACTTTGAATAATCAAAGTCTATCAGTGATAGACACAGATAGAATCTGACAACAACTTTTTGGTCTTGTACAATTAATTTTGATATATTTGCAATTAGTTTGCAACTGTGCTATATTTGCTATTAATTTAGTCCAATTTGTTATCTATGCAACTGCCCCTAAATATTTTATGAAAATTAAAGATTTAAAATAACTTTGACCGGGAAATCACTCCTATTAATCAAAATCATAATTAATACTATTTTTTGAAAGACTGAAAATAATTGAAAAGGTCATTGTTTGAAGAAGACAATCACACCATTATTCATTTGTATTAATGCATTATCTTATTTACTTCACCAACTCAGTTGTCTAGAAAAACGACAAAGGAGAACTCAAAAAAAAAAAAAAAAACGACAAAGTCTTTTTGAAAGGGTATAAAAAATTAATTGCAAAAGTCTTGGTCCACGAATCTCTGTTCACATGCTATTCTTTTTCAATTAATATGTTATGTCTTCATGTGTTCATAGTTGTCTTGAATCTCAATTTCTCTCAAAAAAACAAGTTCTAGTTGAGCAACTTCACGTCCTCCAAAATGCAACAAAAATCTCCTTCTTCTTGTAATCGGCCCGAGATGAAGTATGATGTATTCATAAGTTTCAGAGGTAAAGATGTTCGTAAGAATTTTGTGGGATTTCTACATAGAGAATTAGAACGTTTGGGGCTAAAAGCTTTTCTGGATGAGAAGGAGTTTAAAATAGGGGACGATCTGTATGAGCTGTTCAAAATAATAGAAGAATCGAAATTTGTGATCGTCGTTCTTTCGAAAGACTATGCTTCTTCCAAGTGGTGTTTGAGAGAGCTGACCAAAATCATGGATTCTTCCATGGAAACAACACGAGCTGCTCGTGTTCTTCCTGTATTTTACCGTGTAGAACCTTCTGAAATTCGACATCCGTCTAACCCTTTTCTCAAGAAAAAGTTTGTTAAATTTAAAAGCGTTCTTAAAGGAGTTGATGATGGAGAAAAACAAAAGAAATTGGAGGAGATTAAACGTTGGAAGAAGGCCATGAAAGAGATTAGCACTCGAACTGGAGTTGTCATCACCAAAACCAGGTAAATTTCTAACACCACCATTCTTTAAAATTTAGGCCCGTTTGATAACTATTTGAGTTTTGGTTTTTGGTTTTTGAAAATTAGGCTTGTTTTTTTTTAATTTCCTTACCATGGTTTTCATTGTTGTTAAAGACACTTGAATTCCTAACCAAATTCTAAAAACAAAAACAAGATTTTGAAAACTATTTTTTTTAGTTTTCAAAAATTGGCTTGGTTTTTGAAAACATGAGAGGAAGGTAGATGAAAAAACAATGAAACTTAGAATTGGTAATATTGTTTATAAGCTTAAAAATCAAAAACCAAAAACCAAAAACCAAATGGTTATCAAACGGGGCCTTAACTTCTTTCCTTATCTCTTTGGAAAGTCTTGATGATGATAAACTCCATTAAGCATTTTCATGTGTGAGTAATCTTTATTTGTGAGGGTGGAAAAAGCAAAAAACATATATTTTTAGGTATTGATTTTTCTCTTAAATCTCAATGTTTTAAGTTTGATTTTTTCTCCTTGACTTTTTAAAATTTCATAATCGGATCCTAATTATTAGGCTATTTAGTTTTGAACGCTTTACTTTTGTTCACTAAAGTTTGAGCTTGGTGTCTATTTAATTTGGTCTTTGAAGTTCAAAAACTTACATTTTAGACATGTGTTTATGATAACTATTTTGTTTTTAAGTTTTAGTTTTTGATAATTAACTTTGTAAATACTACTTTTAATGATGTGTTTGGAATGATCTTCTAAGTGTTTAAATAATGTTTTTAAGCACTTGTAAAGTCATTCCACATCGATATTAAGTTCTACCTATGAGTTCGTTTCACCTTTTACCAATGTTTTTCAAAATCTAAGTCAAGTTTTGAAAACTAGAAAAAGTAGTTTTTAAAAACTTGTTTTTGTTTTTGGAATTTGACTAATAATTAAATGTTTCTTAAACAAAGATGAAAACTATTGTAAAAAAAATTGTGAGAAAACAAACACAATTTTCAAAAGCCAAAAACCAAAAACCAAAAATCGGTCTCGTTTGATAACCGTTTCAGTTTTTGTTTTTGGTTTTTGAAAATTAAGATTGTTTTCTCTCAATCTTCTTAATTACAATGGTTTACATTTTTTTTGTTAAGGAGACATTTGAATTCCTAGCCAAATTCCAAAAACAAGTTTTTGAAAACTACTTTTTTTTCTTTCAAAATTTGACTTGGTTTTTGAAAAGAAGGGAAATGATATAGATAACAAACAAAGAAACTTATGAGTAAAAATAGTGTTTATAAACTTATTTTTCAAAAACCAAAAACAAAAAAATGAAATAATTATCAAACAGTGCCCAAATGTAACGACCCGAATAAAAGGAACTAAATACAAACTGGTGGTCGCTACTACATGCATAGAACATAGGATTTTTTTTTTAAAAAAAAACATAAAGCGTAAGATGAATAACTTTCATTTATTAAAATAGCCCGAAACATAAGTAAAACTCATAATTTATAAGTTAGAATGTTTGAAACAAACTACAGAAAGCTCAAAGTTTCAAAACATCGCATCTGAAATTAAGAGTTCAATCCTAAGACAAAGGAGAAAGAAGTCCTTGAAGAAAAAGACATAAACTGTAGCTGCAATCCCATAGCCAACCAAGTCACAACCCTCGCCAAACGCTAGTCATCCTCAAGTACCACCTAAAAAGAAAAGCCACGTAGCATGGGTGAATATATAAGAGTATACTCAGTAAGTAGCCCACTTAAGAGCTGAATCTGATGACATGAGATCTAGTACATGAAACTTAGCTTCTGGGTCTTAACATCATAGGAACCTAACTGGAAACATAAATTTGGGATTCTAACCCTAGGGCCATAATCGGGTTCATGAAATGTTCTGCCTAGGGTGATTACCAATCCCCAACCTGTGCCAACTAGAGTGTTGTGTGGGTCAGTCGGGTAAGGCGAGTAAAGTCGGGACTAGCCAACAATCTCTAGTAGAACTACACCTATCCCAACACAACACCCCTGAATCATGAACTTAAAATACGATTGAGCAATCTGGGCATGAAGCATGCCTGAGTTCCATCTGGTGCACGATCTCGTGCCTAGCTCGACACTGTCCTGAGTCTGATAGAGCGCACAATACCGTGCCTGAACACTAGACTCTACCAGACAACTGATGGAATGCACGATCCCGTGCCTGAAAAGTAAGTTGTACCAGTCACTGATAGAATGCACAATCTCATGCCTGAAAACTTGGTTCCATCAGTCCTGAGATGGGGAAGGAAACAACCCTAGCTTAACATAAGACTTAATGATCTTTTAAGCCTACCTGAGGCCCTAAATCATGACTAAGACCCCTATTCTAAGTCTAGTCCCCTTCATACATACGACTCTCGAGCACAACGTAATCAAGGGATATTACTAAGTTTAGCCTCACAATCTCTGTAGTGCTATCGAAAATTCGGCAGCATAACGACATACATAGTGAACCCCAAATTTTCTCATCACCTAGAAACAAGGCAAAACACTCTATATTCAAAACTGCCCAACTACAAACATCCACAACACTTCTGGTTATCCAAACTACTACAACCAAAGCGAGTCAGACCTCGCATCCACAACTCAACAACAACTTAACAGACATTTAGAGAAAACCAAGCTATCCAATCAAAACATACTTCCTAACAAACTAAAAGATGCTAATCCATTTAAAGGCAGTCTCAACATGCTACAATTAACAAAACAACTTCTCATGCCATCACCATGCTTCACAATGAAACGTCATGCTCATTTGAATCCAAAAGAAAAATACAAGGCTTAAAACTAATTCATGCTAGCATGCTAAATTCTCAAAGGAAATTAGTCTAAAGCACAAAACTTAACTTTATCGATTCCAACAATTATGCATTGGGTCTAAAGCATGGAAATTGTGTCCGATAGCTACTTACCTTTAATTACCTCGTTTAAATTACCTCTCTCTTTTCACCCAATTTCTTAACTTTAATTACAAACCTTAGAATTATTCATCTGTTTCCCACTATCCACATTGTTCCTCATTGTTCAATTTACGGCAATTTTTTGGAAGTGTATAATAGACACTCACAAAGATATAAATGAAGAAAATATTTGGAGAAGAAACAATTCACTTGTATTCAAAACTTTTCAAGAAACTACATCTACTTAGTTCACAATCTTATCTCAAACTCTCTTTGTTTCAAACACAAATTAGATTCCATATTATAACTTTTCCTTCTATGAATCCATACATACATGTATCCATAATTAATTTAGCTTACAAATCCATATATGAATAGGAATGAACTCTTCACTCCGCATCGGAAGCATTGGATTGACATTGATTTTTATTTAGAATTAAACATAAACATTCAAGGTTAGCAATACTTACATTGAAATACATGGAGAAAATTCTGGCGTGTTTTTTGCTCCAACTCCAATTGATTTTCCAAGGTTAGCTTCCATAAAGTTTTTCTTGCTATGACTTGAACACAAGACCAAAGCTTGTGGGAGCCCTTTGAAAGAAAGTAATTTTGAGAGAGGAGAAATTGAGAGAATTCTCTAATTCTCTAGGGAAAGAGATGATGTGCTCCATGACTAACCCAAGGGTTCTATTTATGGGTACCTAGGACAAATCTTTGTCATAATTAAAACATTATATTTTAATATCTGTTGATTGTCAAATTTGGTAGAGAGGAACTCACTTGACCTTCATGTGCCACCAACGGTAAATTTGTTTGAATAGGGGGAAAATGTGGCCTGCAAGACAGAAGAAACCTGCACACCAGTATGGTGCTTGCCACACTGCCTCCGATGCTTAAGTCAGAAAGCGGAAGGAGAAGAGCAAGAAAGCAAGAGGAGAGAGTCGAGAATAGAGTTCGGGATCCTTTCTTCAGCGATGAAGAATGGTTTAAATACATGTTCTTGCTCTAGGGTTTTTAGGCATTCGGAGGCGTTTCGGGTTGAACGAGGTGGAACCGAGGCGGCCAGGGGCAGCAGGGACCGAGCGGAGGTGGACAGACTCGACCCACGCAAGTCGGCCGAGCCATGTGGGTTGGGCCAAGGCCCGGTCCCTCCGACCTTGGCCTGACCTTTTGGCCTGTTTCGCCTCCAGCGTCCATTTTTCGGTCCTGTTTCTAGGCTTGTGTCGGGTTGTCCTCTTCAGCTCCTTGTATATCGGAGTGGTCCAAAATTACCTATAACATTAAGCCCCCACTCTTGAATTGGGATTCAGGTGTGACTTGATGCTATAGGTCGAGAGCCTTAAGCCTAATTTAAGAGTAATGATCTTTACCTTGTGCTGACCTATGTGCAAATTTATTGCCATCCTGCAAGATAGGATAGAAATAGACAAAGTAGAAGCTCCCTGAATAGGGGTTAGGTGAAATGGAAATGAGAAAGGCGAGACCCCCGTTCTTGGTCATTCGGAGTGCTTCATACCAGATTCAAGTCTTATCCACAAATAAAAATAGGAAAAGCAGAAGATTTTGAAATCCTGCATCGAAAAGTTAATTTCTGCAAAAGAAAAATGAGGGAAGAGGCTAGGGTCGGCCTCGACCTCATGCCCCTGTTAGCCCAAAGCTTAGCTCCCTTCATTCATTCGTCAGTCCTTGTAGAAAAGTAATGAGAGAATAGGCTAGAGTATGTAATTTTTAGTAAAACATGCTAAGCTAGTGTGCCTTTTGTTTAATAGGGAGTGCATATCCATTGTTACTTGCTTTTTTTTTAATAAGGAGTGGATATCCCCTTTGTAGCCCCTCACCAAAGTAAAGTTTTATTAAAACATAAAACATAGTTAAGTAAAGAGGAGAATACTTTTAAAGTTTGTGATCGGCCTCGGCAAGAGGTGCTCAGTCTCTGCCTCAGTTAAGTGAGCTTGACTCAGATGAAGTGTATGCGCTCAAGCCAGATGAGGTGAGGTAGACTCGGTAGTCCAGGCTCGCGAGAAGTAATGGGCTCAAGTGAGATAAGGTGAGGTAGACCTGGTGGTCCAGGCTCACATAATCTCGAATCTGGATGAGGCGAGGTAGACTCGGTGGTCCAGGCTCGCATGGCCTCGAATCTAGATGAGGCGAGGTAGACCCGGGGGCCCAAGCTCGCCTAACTTCAACTGGTTTTATCTTGAAGGTGATGCTTGAATCAATTAACCTGGGATCACTCTTGAACACTGAACTTTAATGGTGGAATTGGAGCTTTGGCATTAATTGAAATTTTACATTGAAATGGAAATAAATAAAGGATGTTCAACATATTCCTACGTACTGGAAGTAGAAACAAAACAATTTAATGTTTAATTACATGATAGAATGCAATAAATGAAAGACTCCAAAACTCCATAAGTTCGGATTCAGTGTTGCTATGGATTTCCATAAGAGGTCCATCACTGCCTTTGCCTTGGTCATCCTTGGTTGGCCCCGACCTTAGTGGTAAACTCCTTCAGATACCCGTTCCGAATTAGTGCTTCAATCTCATCCTTTAGTTGAATACAATCTCTAGTTGAATGACCATGGTCTCGGTGGAAAAGACAATACTGACTCTTGTCTCTTTTATCAGAATTTGACTTCAACCTCTCAGGAAATTTAAGAAGACCCGTGTTTCGAATCTCCATCAAAACTTGCTCCTGTGGGATTGGCGTTGGTGTATATTTCTCAAACTTACTAAAGGGATGCGCTCGGCCTCGGCCATGGTGATGGTTGGCTCGGCCTCGGCCGCCTTCGTCTGTCCGCTGTCTCTTATCTTTCTTTCTGTCCTGATCGACTGAAGAATGTCTCTTGTGCTCTCGTTCCGACTTCTTTTACTTCAGTAGCTCCTCTACACTCATATATACTTCTGTGCACCCTAGAAACGAACTCGGCATAGGTTCGAGGTTGGCTCTTACCTATTTAATTGAGCAGTCGCTCATCTTCCAGTCTGGCTGTGATGGCTACTAGGGCTACTCCCTCACTGTATCCCTCAACCTGCAATGCTTCCTCGTTAAAACGTGTTATATAATCGCGTAAGCTCTCTCCTGGCTGTTGTTTGACGGTTAAGAGGTTGATGTGAGGCTTGTGCTGTTCTTTGGCTCCCATGAATTGTGCAAGGAATGCTCGGGCTAATTCCTTGAAAGAGTCGATGGATCTCCTTTTCAATCTTTCAAACCACTGCTTGGCTGATCCTGTCAGAGTGAAAGAGAAGGCACGACACCTGATTGCATCTGAGACGCCGTGGAAGTCCATCCAGTTTCTGTAGGCGTTTAGATGTTGTACGTGGTCTTTCTTGCCATCATACGGTTTGAATGTAGGTACCTTGAACTTCTGGGGCATCTCGGCTTTCATGACTTCTTCCGTGAAGGACGGGTCGACTTGGTTGATCAGTTCTTCCAAGTCTTGTGCTCCTGAGTCCTTTGACTTCTACAGGTCTCCCTAAGGATTTTCGAGCTCCTTTAGTGTGTTCAAAGCTCAGTCTTCCAAGGGAGATTGTCCTTCTTGGCCTCGGCCTTGGCTGCTCTGGCCTCAGCCTCGGCAGCCCTGGCTTCAACTTCCACAGCTCTGGCCTCGGCCTCGATAGTCTCTGCACTTCTACGCTTCTACTCAATCAGATTCCTCAGGTCTGTCTCGGTATGACTATAGCTTGGTGTTGACACTGTGTGGTCGCGTCCCTTAAGTGTGCTTGATTCTGGGCTACTCATAATTGTACGATCTGTAGGTTTGAGCCTCCTGATCTTGCTGGTCATGCTGTCAGTCTTCTTTTCCTTCGATCCCTAATCAACCTCTCATAATGAGTTTTAGTACTAGGACCAGGTTTATCCAAGATACGAAGTATCCTGGACAAATTATGATCCATCGCACTTACTTTGTTTTCGAGAGCATAAATTTTGAGATCAACTTACTTCTCTCGGGATGAGGGCAGTGGAGACCGAGGACGAGGAGATTCGATCCGAGGTCGATCTCGACCTTCTTCTCGTGACCTCCGCTGGTGGCGATCACCGTCCGAATACTCTGCGTTCATGTCTTGGTTTCTTTTCTCCATCCTCTTACTCATGGAATGACCGATGCGCAAATTTAGCAAGCTTTCTTCCCCACAGACGGTGCCAACTGTTGATGGCAAAATCTGGACAGGGAGAACTCACCTGACCTTCACGTGCCACCAACGATAAATTTGTTTGAGAGGGGAAGACATGGCTTGTAAGACAGAAAAACCTGCACACCGGTGTGGTGCTTGCCACACCGCCTCCGATGCTTAAGTCAGAAAGCTGAAGGAGGAGAGCAAAAGAGCAAGAGGAGAGAGTCGAGAATAGAGTTCGGGATACTTTCTTCAGCGATAAAGAAGAGTTTAAATACATGTTATTGTTATAGGGTTTTTAGGCATTCGGAGGCGTTTCGGGCTGAAACAAGTGGAACCACCCGATCAGGGGCAGTAGGGACCGAACGGAGGCGGACGGACTCGGTCTATGCCTCGGCCTTGGGCCGAGGCCGACCATGTGGGTCGGGCCAAGGCCCAGTCCCTCCGACCTTGGCCCGACCTTTTGGCTCGTTTCGCCTCTGGAGTCCATTTTTTGGTCTTGTTTCTGGGCTTCTGTCGGGTTGTCCTCGTCAGCTCCTTGTATATTGGAGTGGTCCAAACTTACCTATAACAATATCTATTATATTAAAATATAAATTATATTTATTTGAACATTCAGATCTCTTACCATAGATATTTAACCTACTTGAATCTCATTCAAATTTCAAATATATATTTTTATTTAATGTATCTAATATATATTAATCATTTTAATATTTAATATATCAAATACAGTAATATCTTTTTCTCTTTTATATTAATATATATTAAATATTAATTTGAACATTTCAAATTTTCTTTCAACTAAATTGATCTTTTAGTGTTACTATGAGATAGCAAGGGGACCTTATGAACCTACAGTTTTTTTTTTTTTTTGGATAAATGGACCTACAGAATATAAGCTCCAATGATATAAAAGTAATCAATTAAACTCTTTAATCAATTAATTTTCATTCATTAATTATGTAAGGGTATGGATGATGCCCTAGTTTATTGTCTTTATACTTCTCTCACACCTAACTTCATGTACCCCACTAGAGTTTCTAGTCCAAGTGGGAGTTTGTTGGGTTTAATGTCCTATAAACTCGTAGTTTGTAAATCATTAAACATATTCTATTTTCAATCAAGACGTTATTGAGGTTATTCAGTAAAAGATGTTATTGAATATGTAAATTGCGAATGATTAACCTAAATCCAATAAACTAAGATCCTTGACTATAAAATGAATACTCGAACTATATGTAGGGACATATCGTAGGATCAAGTTCAAGTTTATAGTCAAAATAGTCTATAGTATAAGGATACGGTTGGGTGCCTTATCCTGGTGACACTATGGACGCGACCCACTTTGTATTAACTACAAACGATGAGATGCTAAGTCGTTCATGTGGAGACATGCGAGTGGGGACGTCCTATGCAATGAGTTTGCATAAGACAGGACCACGAAATAAGTCACTTTCTCTTTATAACGTCGTTTACTGAAGAAACTGACTATTTCTCATAGATGACCTAGGTAACTCGTTCTTAATCCTGAGCTAACTATGAACTCCTGTTTATACGAGATTATCCTTTGATCTGCATGGGTGAGAGTGGCCAGCATCGCCGACTCCAGGACTTGAACAAGGGGCCCCACCCTCTCGTTGGATCGAGAGGGACTTAGGTTTGATGGTTGGACAACAAACCGATTGTTCATTAGAGGATTAGTGGAACTTAAGGAACAAGAAGTACTATAGGGGTAAAACGGTTTTTTGACCTAGCTATAGCTACGAACAACCTGTGAAGGAACGACTTACTGAACATGGTTAAATCAAGTGGAAGGAAATATATCTATAGTGAGGGGAGTGCAACTATCGGGCTATAGTGGAGTGTCCCGGTAGTTAACGAATGTTGGCTAACTTAGATAATGAGATTAGTCGGTTGGCCTCGAATCGTTGGAGCCCATGATGTATAGGTCCATTAGGTCCCTCTACTAGCTCATATAGGATTAAAGCTTTGAACATAATGATAGGAATCTTTGAATCGTTCAAAAACGGGAAATAGGGCATTATCGTAAAAAGTGTTTGACACAATGATTTAATTATGAATTAAATTAGAAATTGAGAGATAAGATATTTAAAAGTGTTTTAAATACCATATATATTAGGAATCATATATAATTCATGGCATTAGGTGATAATGATTAATTGGATTAATCATGTCAAAATTACTTGGAATTGTCCCAATTAATTGCCTAAAAATCAATTTCAATTTTGAATTGAAATTGGAATGAATTGCAAGCTGAAAATTCAGAATTAAGATTCAAATTTTAGTGGATTTAGTGGCATTCCCACTCTTGCATGATGATGCATAGTGGAAAACAACACAACCATGCACTAGTTGCATGTGTTGTGAGTTAAACACCTAGAATCCACTTTGAGTTGCATTTTCCCCATGTGTCTAGTGTCATGAAGCTTGTCTTTGCATGGAAGAGGTCTATTTAAGAGCTTGAATCAGATTCAAAGGCTAAGAGAGGGATTTACCTACTGTTATGCTGCTGGAATTTCCTCTCAATTAAACACACCTCCATAGATCTCTCAAGAGCTTGATCCTTCAAGCATTCCCTTCCCATTCTCTATCTCTATAAGACTCCCACAAGTCGTTCTTGGCCCGGAGAATAGTAGAGAAGACTCTAGAGGTTGTCCAAGGAGCATAGGAGAAGAAAACACCACAAGGATTTCCTCATTAGTGAGCTACAAAGGTTGGTGTTCTCTAAACTCTCTATTCTGTCTTTTCTAGAACATGCATGCTTTAGGAGCAAAATTGAATGTCTTAAGTGCTTTCGATCTTCAATTGCTTCCGCATGTGTTATATGAATACCTTCAATTGGTATTTCTATCATCAGATATGATGGTTTGAGTTTCTGTTAAACCCATGTAGCGGTCTGGTTGTATTATAACCCTCCCACTACGTCGAGGCTCTCTCCCTATTTGAGATGGTTGTGTTTGATCAACAACTTTTGATGGACCAGCTTGATCTACAACTTTTGTAGATTCTTTTGTAGTTTTTCTTGAAATCTCATCTAATACTAGTTTACTGCGAGGTCGATGATCTTTTATGTGATCTTCCTCAAGGAAAGTAGCGTTTGTCGATACAATCACTTTATTATCCTGAGGGTCGTAAAATAGACCACATTTCGTTTCTTTAGGATATCCTACAAACAGGCACAGTTTTGAACGTCGTTCCAATTTCTTTGGGTTTTGCACCAACACGTATGTCGGGCATCCCCAAATTCTGAAGTGACGTACGTAAACTACCTTTACACCCTTTCCATAGCTCATAAGATGTTTCAGAAACACTTACAGAGGGAACCATGTTCAAAATGTATACGGCAGTCTCAACTGCATATCCCCAGAATGAATCAGGCAACTGAGCATAGCTCATCATTCATCGAACCATGTCTAACAAGGTTCGGTTTCTCCTTTCTGATACACCATTTTGTTGTGGTGTAGCAGGGGCTGAGAGTTGGGACGTAATTCCATGTTCTATCAAATAGTCTTGGAATTGTAGGTCCATATATTCTCCACCTCGATCTGATCGTAGTGTTTTAATCGTTTTACCTAAGTGGTTCTCAACCTCGGTCTTGTACTTTTTGAACTTTTCAAGGGCTTCAGACTTGTGATGCATTAGGTAAAGGTAGCCATACCTTGAATAATCATCAATGAAGCTGACGAAGTATTCATACCCTCCTCGTGCTTTGACATTCATAGGACCACAGAGATCCGAATGCACGAGTTCTAAAGGTTCTTTGGCCCTATAACCTTTTTCTGAAAAAGGTCGTTTGGTCATTTTTCCCTCGAGGCAGGACTCACATGGTGGTAACGAGTCATCTTCTAACTGGTTTAGTAGTCCACTCTTTACCAATCTTTCAATCCTATTGCGATTTATGTGGCCTAATCTCAAGTGCCAAAGATAGGTATTAGGAGAAACTTTTCGCCTTTTGTTTTGAGTTTCCGCTACTTTTAACATCTCCGTATTAAAAATAGCTTTAACTTGAATTGGCCTTAACACGTATAAGTTACTTTCAAGTTTTGCAGAACATATTTGCATACCTCTTTTGTTAACAAACACTTTATTAGTATCAAAAGATACTTGGTATTCATGTTCAATCAAACAAGAGATAGAAATTAAGTTCCTTTTTATATCGGGAACGTACAAGACATTTTCAAGTAGTAAAAATCTATCTCCAAAAGACAACTTGAGAGTTCTAGAAGCTCTGGCTGAGACGACCTCTCCAGTTCCAACTCTGAGAGTTACTTCGCCATCTGCCAGCATATGCCAGGAACTAATTTCCTGTAAAGAAGAGCATACATGGTTAGTCGCTCCTGAATCTAATATCCAGGCAGAGCTATCTTGCTCAACTAAACATGTTTAGATAACGAGCAAATCAAATTTACCTTGTTTTTCTTTTTCAGCCTTCTTTTCCGCAAGGTACTTGGGACAATTGCGTTTCCAATGTCCGTCTACATTACAATGGAAACATTTTCCTTTATCTGCAGCTTTAGTTTTTGCCTTGCTTCCCATTGGAGCCTTTCCTTTCCCTTTTTCCTTCTTTTTCTTCATCTGAATACTTTTATTCTTTGAAGTGTAAGGTCCAGACTTGGTTCCCGAGGACGATCCCTTTTGGAACCTCTTGGTTGTGGCAACGTTTGCTTCCCCTTCATGTCCCCTCTTGGTGAGACTTTGGTAGGTCTGGAGCTCGTTTAGCAAAGTAGTCAAGTTAAAGTCTATTTTGTTCATGACCGCGTTTGTCCTGAACTGAATGAAGCTCTTCGGAAGAGACTCCATTATGAAACTTACTTGACTACCCTCGTCAATGGTAGCACCGTTTACTTCAGTGATGTTAAACTGAACCATCATGTTCAAAACATGTTCCCTAACTGAAGCACCTTCCTTCATTCGGGAATTGTAAACATTCTTGAGAGCTTCGTGCCTGATTTGCGAGGATGGTTGTCGAAACATACCTTGCAACGAAGTCATGATCTCCCTTGCAGTGACCATCCTCTCGTGCTTTTTAGACAAGACATCTGAAATGCTTGCTAAAATATAGACTCTTGCTTTATCATTTGCTCGAGTCCATTTCTCATATGTTTCCCGAACAATTTGGTTTGTTGACGAGCCAGGGTTAGGTGGACACTCTTCGGTAAGGACAAACCTAGGATCCTCGATTACTAGTATTGTATTCAGATTAGACTTCCAAGTTCCATAATTATCCCCGTTAAGCTTATCCGAAGCGAGTAATTGAACTAGTGAGCTAGACATGCTGAAAAATTAAACAAAGCTATTAGTAAATCGCTTTATTAACCATTTTTGACAAAATCCAATTAGGTTTTAGCAAAAGTAACTATGTACCCAGGATTATTATTTTGCAACGACACTTTAGTGAGTTAGAGCAACCGCTACCGAGGGGCAGTCAATTACTCCTTCACTAAACCAAGACGTTCTTGACTAAATACTAATCCCAGAATAACTCTTATTCCTATAGTTGTTTAGTTATCGTTACGTTTGGTCAGGAATTTACTAACACTTAGTAACCCTTGTAAGTGTGACCCGCCGTTTTAAGATTACAGAGAACAGCCCCAACAATGCTACCGAATGGAAAAGCTAATGTTGGAAATGGTCCTAAGTAATCCTATCCATTTCTGGAGTTTGCGTTGTTCCGATCTCCATATTACAACCCTCCGAATGGTTAGTAGCTCCAGGGCGTACAAGCAAGCGCAACATGGAAATCTCACGGTGCAACCTAACGGAGGAGACCGCAGGATGTGTTGACACACTTCCTTCACTCACTTACTATAAATACTTTCTCCATTCACCTTGTTATTGATTTATGCAAACACCTTCCGAATGGAGCAGTTGAGGTATAATCAACACGAGGCCAAGCATAAATCTCACTTTGTGAACAAAAGGGAGAACGTGAAAGGGAAATGGATTTGATATATCTCTCCCCTCCCACTAAGTATTTTAAACGGTTTTTGGGTATACTTATACTTAGGCGAATTCCGGCTAATAGAATAACCCTAAGTCTAATTCATTTAATCCTACGATGTCTAGGTGATAACGATTAAAACCTCACATCACACACGTGCATGCTCATGAAACTGGGTTAACTTTAACTCAAGAACCGACTCGATGCCCAGATAGGAGGTGTTCCGTAAATAGTCAACTTAAATACCTCCAGCCTTAGACAGCATCTCGTCGGGTGAGTTCTCTTGTAACCTATGTTTTACAAGCTTATCGACCTATTTGAATCTAATTGAAATCGATCGAGAGATTGGATCAAATTAACCCTAAGTGAGCATGCACCTTTTCTTTGTTATAGATTTTAGATTTCTAAGTGATTTATAACAATTATAAATCTAATCTATAACATGCTTTCCAATTTGATTATAACACATTATAAATAAACACTAAGGAAATTCCATGCTTCATGCTAAGTTAATTTTATCTTATAATTAATATAACTTTTATATCAATTAATCAATTTTAATTAACCATTCAAGCATGAATCTCCCTAAATCAATACAACACTTATATCAATTAAACATGAAAATTCCCTCATGCATTTGAATTATTAATAACACTTATTAAAAATAAAAATGCATGATCATGCTTTCCTATGGTGGGATTTTAAACTATATGGCATGCTCATAATGCACATACATTTAATCTAATTAAACCATACATTCTCAATGCATAAAAGAAATTAAATCAAGCTAAAATGGAATGGTTTGGCAATTTAAAAAACAAACAATTAACTAATTATTACAATAATAATTAATAAAAATTGCTTGAATCAATCCCGAGCTTCACGAACCGACCCGAACCAACCCTCCATGGAGTGAACCGACCTTCAAAGTGTGTATAGGGGCTGAACCGGCTGCAGGCAAACCGAACCGGACCAAGGACAGCAGCTGAACCGAACCAAAATCTGGAAAAATCTGGGCTGCTGGAAATTTTCTTCATCAGCATCGGGACGCTACTTGAAGAGTGTCCCGACGCTGTCACGAACAGCAGCATTCTGCTGCTGTTTTCTGCTGCGTCTTCTCCAGTTCTTCTTCGATTTCACAGCCTATATGGACTCTAATGACTCTATAAAAAATACAGACTCTAGTACACACATTAATGCTCTTACATATCCGAGCAATTACAATTTCATGAAGATTTGAAAGCTCAAAAAATTGCCAAACCAGAACACTTCCATTTTAGCACACAGAAAATTCAATTTCAAAATGATACCCACCACAGCAAAATTAAAATTACTTAAGTGCTCTAATCATGTTCTGATACCAATTGAAGGTGTTCATATAACACATGCGGAAGCAATTGAAGATCGAAAGCACTTAAGACATTCAATTTTGCTCCTAAAGCATGCATGTTCTAGAAAAGACAAAATAGAGAGTTTAGAGAACACCAACCTTTGTAGCTCACTAATGAGGAACTCCTTGTGGTGTTTTCTTCTCCTATGCTCCTTGGACAACCTCTAGAGTCTTCTCTACTATTCTTCGGGCCAAGAACGACTTGTGGGAGTCATAGAGATAGGGAATGGGAAGGGAATGCTTGAAGGATCAAGCTCTTGAGAGATCTATGGAGGTGTGTTTAATTGAGAGGAAATTCCAGCAGCATAATAGTAGGTAAATCCCTCTCTTAGCCTTTGAATCTGATTCAAGCTCTTAAATAGACCTCTTCCATGTAAAGACAAGCTTCATGACACTAGACACATGGTGAAAATGCAACTCAAAGTGGATTCTAGATGTTTAACTCACAACACATGCAACTAGTGCATGGTTGTGTTGTTTTCCACTATGCATCATCATGCAAGAGTGGGAATGCCACTAAATCCACTAAAATTTGAATCTTAATTCTGAATTTTCAGCTTGCAATTCATTCCAATTTCTATTCAAAATTGAAATTGATTTTTAGGCAATTAATTGGGACAATTCCAAGTAATTTTGACATGATTAATCCAATTAATCATTATCACCTAGTGCCATGAATTATATATGATTCCTAATATATATGGTATCTAAAACACTTTTAAATATCTTATCTCTCAATTTCTAATTTAATTCATAATTAAATCATTGTGTCAAACACTTTTTACGATAATGCCCTATTTCCCGTTTTTGAACGATTCAAAGATTCCTATCATTATGTTCTAAGCTTCAATCCGATATGAGCTAGTAGAGGGACCTAATGGACCTATAGATCATGGGCTCCAACGATTCGAGGCTAACCGACTAATCTCATTATCTAAGCTAGCCAACATTCGTTAACTACCGGGACACTCCACTATAGCCCGATAGTTGCGCTCCCCTCACTATAGATATATTTCCGTCCACTTGATTTAACCATGTTCAGTAAGTCGTTCCTTCACAGGTTGTTCGTAGTTATAGCTTGGTCAAAAAACCGTTTTACCCCTATAGTACTTCTTGTTCCTTAAGTTCCACTAATCCTCTAATGAACAATCGGTTTGTTGTCCAACCATCAAACCTAAGTCCCTCTCGATCCAACGAGAGGGTGGGGCCCCTTGTTCAAGTCCTGGAGTTAGTACTTAAGAGAACAACCTCTCTGCTATCCCTTAAATGGGTAGGAGTGAATTCCGTCTTGCAAAACTATGTCCCCAGCTATCTATTCGATCTCATCCCCAAAATGGTAGGCTTGTTGAGTCGGCGATGCTGGCCACTCTCACCCATGCAGATCAAAGGATAATCTCGTATAAACAGGAGTTCATAGTTAGCTCAGGATTAAGAACGAGTTACCTAGGTCATCTATGAGAAATAGTCAGTTTCTTCAGTAAACGGCGTTATAAAGAGAAAGTGACTTATTTCGTGGTCCTGTCTTATGCAAACTCATTGCATAGGACGCCCTCACTCGCATGTCTCCACATGAACGACTTAGGATCTCATCGTTTGTACTTAATACAAAGTGGGCCGCGTCCATAGTGTCACCAGGATAAGGCACCCAACCGTATCCTTATACTATATACTATTTTGACTATAAACTTGAACTTGATCCTACGATATGTCCCTACATATATTTCGAGTATTCATTTTATAGTCAAGGATCTTAGTTTATTGGATTTAGGTTAATCATTCGCAATTTACATATTCAATAACATCTCTTACTGAATAACCTCAATAACGTCTTGATTGAAAATAGAATATGTTTAATGATTTACAAACTACGAGTTTATAGGACATTAAACCCAACAAATTATAGGTCACTTCACTATAAACCTAAAGTTACACTCTTATGCACTGTAGGACAAGTTGTGTCCATAGATATAACCATTACATGCAAGTCGATCCTTCATGAGTTGTTCATAATTACAACTGGATCAAAAGTCTGTTTTACCCCTTGTTTGTTGTAGCATCCGTCGGTTGTAGTCTTCCTATAGGCCTTCTGCTTCATCGGCCCCATAACTTGGGAGGATATCTCTAGGGTCATTGAGTTTTATAGTCACCCCACTAGCAATTGATTGGCAGCAAGCCAGATGTCATACTCAAGATTTGACATTTTTAGTCCTTTAGGTTCGTCTTCTGAGGGTGGTTTCTAGTCTGTTCAAGAACAGGGGTCTTTCTAGATAAATGATCACCTTCGTGCTTATAGCTCTTAAGAATCGGTTCCTGATTACACTGGATACATACTTCTTTAAACAACAATTTCTTTCACAGTGTTGGTTTTGATTTCACTCACGACAATGGTTGATGGTGAGACTTTTGAGGTTTCGTTGGTTGGAGTGGTAATGGAAGTATCAATCATGTTTGCTAAAAGAAGAAGAGTGCTAATTTCTCTTATTCAATAAAAAGGGCTTTTAACACCTCAATAAATACACCACCAATAAACTAAGAGTATGTTCGTTTTAACTTTTCAAGTGTTTAATTTTGAGAAAAAATCATTTTGAAACAAATTCTAACATTTGACAACCACTAAAAATAACTTATTAAAAAATGAAATTGAGAAATGAAAAACAATTTACCACCAATCCCAAGCAACTTCTAGCAGATATGAAGATTTTAACCGGCACAACCAGAAAATAACAATAAACTAGCACTCAACCAAAAGACAAATAAGTAAAACAGAGAGAGAAGAAGAAGAATGAGACAGAGTTTATAGTGGTTCGATCCAAAATCGGATCTACATCCACTTTAGGCACTTTTACTATCGATCAACAGAGCTTTACAAGGTTTAAAATCAAAGGATAATACCTCATACAAGAATTACACTGAATTCTTACAATCCTTCAAACCATTCAGCTACTTCAACTTCAAAACAGAGCATCCACACTTCACTCCCAGGAAGACGAGCTCTTCTCAGCAAGCAGCACTTTCTCAGGTTGAAGAAATTTCCTTACCACACTCTCAGCCCCTCAGAATCGGCTTATTCCCCAAATAAATGAAGAATTCCAGACGAAGAAGCTTCTTGCACGAGACTTGCACATGACAGCCTTGCATACGTCACTCTAATAACAGAATGAACCACCTTGCTGCAAATATAACAATAAAAAGGCCCACAAAGATTCCTTGACCTTTCATTAATATTAGCAGCACAGTACACTCAGCAATAAGGTGTACAATCATTGTCCAGCTATCTCCAAAAAGCTTGTAATAACCTTCATTCAAAGATGTGGCATTCCAGGTGGATAAGAATAACAAATCAGCTTATTTAACTCCAGTAAATAGCTTAAATGCTGGCAAAAATCCAACAAGAAATAAACCATTTTGAGAGAAATACTTGAAAACAGATTTTTTAAGTATATAATAACTTGTGTATAAAAACACTAATGAGGAAATGTAACAGAGTGTTTAAATTATAAACAATTTTTATTAAAAAATATTTTTTAAAAAATGCATTCTTGAAAAATATTTAAACTCCAAACGAAAAAAAAAATTATTACAACAACTCAATCTCACCAAACAGAGAGGTTTAAGGAGAGGTTAGGTAAGCAAAAACCCTTTCCTTGAACTCAGAGGTAAAGAAATATAATATAAATA
Source organism: Luffa aegyptiaca (assembly GCA_017139565.1). Classification (NCBI taxonomy): domain Eukaryota; kingdom Viridiplantae; phylum Streptophyta; class Magnoliopsida; order Cucurbitales; family Cucurbitaceae; genus Luffa; species Luffa aegyptiaca. The sequence goes on from CM029397.1 coordinate 17,883,887, forward strand.
AAGCAAGCAAGCAAAGTATGATAACAACTCTTAACATTAAAAGCAAAGGATTAGATTGTATTACCCTATGCCCATATTTGTCACTCGTTTGAGGAGACCGATGACCATGCATAATTCTGACAAAGTTTACATTTATATGCCTTGAATTAGTTAGGTATAAAGATTAGATATGCTAATTTTTTTTTGGACTTTATTTTGAACCTATTCTGTTAGGGTTAAGAGTGGTGTCATATATAAACCCTCTTAACCTAATCTACCCTAATCTCTGTATTCAACATATGTTTTCTCTTCACTAATAAAATTACTCTCCCTTTGCCCGTGGATGTAGCTGACACATCGTTAGTGAACCACGTAAATCTATGTTGTTTCTTCTCGATCTCTTTCATTCTTGCTTTGTTGATTTACGATTACTGTCATAACAGTTTAATATATATTTTGAGTATGCAGCTCACAAGTTGATGTTGTGGAGAAAATTGCAAGACAAATATTTGATACAATATCAGAAGAATCCACACAAGAGACTACAGTTGCAGCACAAATATTTAATACAACATCAAAGAAATCAACACAAGAGATAATGGTTGAGGAACAAGTATTCAATACAACATTAGAGGAATCAACACAGGAGACCATAGTTTCTGGAGAAATGTTCGATTCAACAACAAACGAATCAACACAAGAGACAATGGTTGGGGAACAAATATATGATATGACATTAGATGTGTGAAGTGACACGTCAGGATATTTTTACAATTTACAAGCTGATGGTGTGCTAATGTATTAGCTGAATTGGAAAGGCTTCTCCATGTCATCGCAGACTACTTCTCAGCCACGTGCTTTGTGAACTCTGTTATTTTGTTAAAAGCTGTATTTAATGGGCAGAATAGTGTGGTAAGCAGGGTGCGTGAGAAATAAGTGGGGTTTTGAGTGATTCATTACCGATTCTGCGAGGGCTGGGATATTGAAGAACCGATTGAGGGTTCTTTAATTGTGAGGGTATTTTAATTCTTGCTTTGATCATCAGTGTACTTGTATTTGTTGTGGTTTTTCAATAAAGTTGAAGATACTGCTAGGAGGGTGGATTCATTTTTTTCTGTGTTTTTTTTTTAATAAAAAAACATGGGTTAATCATAGTAATTAGGTTTCAACTCTTTCTTTGTTGATGTCATCTTACCTTCTTTTTTTAAGGCTTTTATTAAAAAAAATGAACTCATCCTTATCCTCGTTGTTTTGAAGAAAAACTTGTTTAAAAAAATAAGGAGTCTTCCTATTTTTGTTGTTTTTTTTTTTTTTAAAAAAAGGTTTCTTTCAAAATAAAAGTCTTTCTATCTTCACTTGTTTTTTTTTTGGAAAAATTCAAGTATTCTTATCTCTTCTGTTTCTTTTAAGGGTTATTCTCTCTTTCTTTTGGATTTTTATTTTAGAGAGAGAAAATCTCTTCAAAATAAAAGTTTTTCTTCCTCTTCAATTATTTTCCATCTAGTTTAGTCCTTGACCATTTTTTTTTATCTCATTCCCCTTAAGTCATGCATCACATTCGAAATTAGTAATGCAAACCTTCGAAGGGACATCATTGCCCTCGTGTAGGTTCATGAAAATTTTTGCTTAAATTAATTTAATCTTTATTTTATAACATTGAATTAATTTGAAATTTTTTTTTCTTTCTAGGATTAGAATTTTATCCTCACATTATTCACACCCCTCATGTTAATTCATTTGTTATTTTATAACATTTGAATGAATTTGAGACATGAATTTTCCCTTATAGGATTAGAATTTTATCCTCACATCATTCTCCATCACTCAAGTTAATTCCATTGTTATTTCACAACATTGAGATTGACTTGACATCCTTTGTTTTCTAGGATTAGAATTTTAATTTTACATTATCCTCACCACTCAAGTTAATTCAATTGTTATCTTATAACATTGAAATTGACTTGAGATCATTTGTTTCAAGTCAGGTTAATTTAATTGTTATCTTATAACATTGAAATTAACCTGAGATCATTTGTTTCGAGTCAAGTTAATTCAATTGTTATCTTATAACATTGAAATTAATTTGGGATCCTTTGTTTCCTGAGATTAGAAATTTTATTCTCCGTCCCTTTTACATTTCTTTGTCAAATATTTTCTTCATTATTTTCATTTTGTCATTTCTTTGTAAATATTCTTGTGAAACCAAAAAAAAAGGAATATTAGTGTTTTTTTGTTTGGAAACAATAGGATCTTCTGTAAAAAAAAGAGGGCAAAAAGAATTTCTTTTATTAGCTTTTTATTGTTTCCTTTCTTTTTTTTTTAAAAAAAAAAAAGAAAAAAAGAAAAACGAAAAAAGGTTCCCTTTAACTTGAGTGAATCTCTCCTTTTAAAATTTTTATTTTTCCATTTTTTTTAAGAAATAAATTGTGGAGATAAATTTTCACCTTGAAATAAATTCTCCATATACCTTTCAGAAAAAGAAAAAATTCTTAGATTTTTTTTTCCTTTCCTCCTTATAGATTTAAGTTGCACATCTAGCAAATATTTGAGTCTTAGGAGTCATGCATATAGTTTAGGTTCATCTCATTCACGACCTTTGGGATCATACTTTCCATGATGAAGTAGTGTCGACCTTCGAGGGGATATAATTGCCCCCGTGCAGGCACATGAAAAATCTCCACTCAAGTTAATTCTTTGTTATTTTATAACATTGAAATTATTTTTTTGGAACCTTTAGAGGTTCAAATTTCTCACTTTATTAGGGTTAGAATTATCTTCCATCACTCACATCACAATATTTTCTTCATAGACCATCATCTAGGTTTAGAACATTCATAAGATAGAGTAGTGCTGATACCCTCGTTCCTCATATCCACTCATTCATCATAAGGATCCCGAGTCCATCTTTAGAGCAAGAGTGTCATGCATTTTGATCCATTTCATACTTGCGTAAAGTTGTGAGACATTGACTCTCATGCAAACACAAAAAATCTTTCACTCATGTTTATGTTAGGAGACATTTTTCTCTTCATACGATGCATTTAGGACTTAGTATGCATTTTTCATGCACTTCAATCCATGTTTACAATTTACACATTTTTCCCATACATCATTATCTCATATTCCATGTTAAGGTCTTTTTTTTTTAAAAAAAAAATCTTCTTGCATTTTTGACTCAATAATGACATAGTATCTTCTCATGCATCAATTTTCGATTTTTTTTTCACATCATTCACTTGCATTTCATGGAAAAAAAACTTGCATAATCCTTTTATCTTTTTTCTAAAAGAAAATGGCTCAACAACCACATGTTCATCGTTTTTACAGACTACAAGGCAAAGACATGGAAGGACAGAATGTTGAGCAGTCTCATGAACAAGCCATGAAAATTCTCTCTTTTGGAGAAGCGTGAAACAGTAGCAGATGTCTCTCAACCTGACATCCTAGTCAATAATCCTGGTGACTCACTTCATTCGCACAAGTTGAAAGTATCTCTTTATCAGCCAACTAGAGATTTCACCCAACAACGATCATCACCCAACCCTTCAGCAAGTTATCGTTTTCATTTTTTCAGGAGGACCAATCTAGCATAAGCGATCAAACTGAATCTGCGTTCCAGAAACCTATCCCACTGAAAGCAACTTCCAATGTTCCTAAACTTCATGATCCTGTAATTAGAAGAGCCTTGATTGGAAAAGGTAAAAAAGTTATTACCAAGAAAAGGATGAAATGCCTGAGAAAAGATTAAATGTGATTGAAGGAACTGACATCTTTGGTAATGTTGATCCTACCCAACTATGCATGGTGTCGAATGTGGTTATTCCACCCAAATTCAAAGTACCTAAGTTTGAAAAATATGATGGGACGTCTTGTCCCAAAAGCCACCTCGTTATGTATTGCAGAAAGATGTCAGGTTATTCTCAAAATGACAAGCTCCTCATACACTATTTCCAAGATAGTTTATTTGGTCCAACATCTCGTTGGTATATGCAATTAGACAGTAGACACATCCGTTCTTGGAGGAGCTTGGTTGATTCCTTTTTGAAGAAATACGGGCATAATATAGACATGACTTCTGATCGATTATACTTGCAGAACATGGGGAGGAAGGAAGCCGAGAGCTTTAAAGAATATGTTCAAAGGTAGAGGTATACAGCTGTACAAGTACACCCATCTTTAACTAACAAGGAATTGACAACTATGTTCCTTAATACCCTTGAATCTCCCTACTATCACTACTACAAAAATCACTTTTAATGACGGGCATTGCCCGTCATTAAAGACTTGTCATGACGGGCGACGTCCGTCGTCTATACGAGTGTCGTCGTAACTTTTAATGATGGGCGACTTTTAATGACGGGCAATGCCCGTCATTAAAAGGTACAATGACGGACGTTTTTAATGACGGGCACTGCCCGTCATCAAAAGTCCGTCATTGAAAGGGTATTTTCCAACCAAATGTCTGTCATTAAAGGTGTCCGTCATTAAAAGTCCGTCATTAAATATCTTTTTTAATGACAGGCATTGCCCGTCATCATTTTGTTCATAATTTAATAAAAAAAATTGTTGGTAGCCCGGTGGCATACCAACAATATTTTCTTCATTTGTCAACCTGTAAAGAAAGTAATCATAATCTTAAATGTGCAAAATTGTATAGAAATCAAATATTTGTCCAATTTCATTCCAATAAGCCAATGAACCAAATTTGTTCATACAATTTTTATTCATATAAGTTTGATATATGAATAAAATTACAAACACTTACACTTAAAAGTCTCAAAATTACTAAACACCTATGATTAAAAGTCTACACCTACACCAAAAAACAAAAATTCTTGTACATGCAGCTTCCATTCTTGTCACCATAATCTTGCTCGTACATCAAACTTGAAGAACCTAAGAAAAACAAATTGTAATTAGGTTCGATACAACGCCAAAACAAGAACTCACATAACAAACATATGTCTAACAACTCGAAGAACCTAAGAAAAACAAATTTAGTTAACAATAAAATACACACAAAAAAAAAAACCAATGTCGATGAGTATCGGAAAAAATTGTTAGAAAACCCAATAAACTCCAAAAGCTTACAAAGTTCAAGATATCAAGTTTAACCCCTTCAGAGAACCTGTAATGCTCTAGGTTTCTATACTTAACCTAGAGACATTACTAAAGCATCTATCCTAATTCTAACTGATTGCTCTTGAAATTTCGACAGCATAACAACATACATATGACTAACCCAAAAATTTTTAAACCTGTTACACAAGAGAAACACACTTCTATATGAAAAAAATCACCCAACTACCCAACTATAGCCTCACAACACTTCAGGTTCACAACAAGACCCCAAATATCCTAAAACTAAGCACTTAGTTTTAACATGAAAAACTAATAAGTGACAGACATTTAATGACGGAAAAACTATAAATATCCATCACCTTACAACCGAAACAAGGAATCCTACACTTAAAAGAAATGAGCTTAACATTGAAACTAATAAGTGTAAAACCAGAACAAGCACATCCTACACTTAAAAGAAATAAGTTTAACATCGAAAGCGTACCAAAGAGTATGCTTCCTCGCTTCCTTGCCAATCCCCATTAGTGGTCTTCCTCGCTTTCGGCGGCTACCAATTTTCAAAACACTCCTCACTTCTCCCATTAGAAATCAAAATCAAAATCATAAATCATGGTTTGAGGACGAACTTGAAGTTAATAGCCCTGACACACCAAAACACAAGCACTTTGAATGTAATAAATTAAATTAAATTAAATTAGGAATAAAGATGATCCAAAATAGAAACAACTATTATATTTGCTGGTTTAGAAACAACTATTATAAACAACTATTATATTTGCTTAAACCTAATTGAATCAACCAATTAGAACTTAAACAACTTGCCAAGTACAATTATCGGTCGCATAAAATTCATTTGTGGGTGGGCACTCACCGTCCATGAACCATCCACCATCTGAAGAAATGTAAGATTTGGAAATAACAAGGTCAAGATCCGTCAAAACCTGCACCATCTCAAGTAGAATCCCAAGTTTGTTTGCACTGTCAACCTGTCAAACAAACCAATTCTCATCAACAAGAACCCCAAAATCTTAACTTGAAGATCAATTTTTTATATACTGTAAAATTAAGTTATCATAGAACATTAGAAAAGGCTGATAACTTTTGGTTAATTGCACGAGAATCATGTTGGTTTGGAATACGCATCCAGCTAGTAATGGATGAGAAACTAAAAAGAACTACAAAAACTTTATGTATAATTTACAAAAACAAACCTGGATGGGTAAATTCTTTCAATGAGTAACTCCAACTGGGGATCCATGTAATAAGGCTGATACACAGTTTCCATCATATCTACTCTTTTCCCTTCAACAACACACGTTAATTCCAATCTCCAAATCTCCCAAATGTCATCATGGACACCAATTATTGGAATGTAATGGACACGACCCACAAAGAAAACCAAGGAAGAAAGTAAAAAAGGAGAAACCTTTTGAATCTTTACCTGAATGGAAACTAATGCTGACGGAGAAACCGAATCAACAGAGAGAAAACAGGAAGAAGAAGAAGAAGAAGAAGAGAATCTCGGTGAGAGAGGAGAAAGTTTGTTCTTTATTGGTCATGAACCTTGGGCAGCTAAAAACCAGCAACATGAACCATTGGAAGACACTATTTAGCAAGCATAAGAGATATCAAAGAAAAATAATAAGCCAAAATAAAACAACCAATGTCATGAAAATATGTATCAGTTTTATATATATAAAATTTGGATGGTACTTAAAATTCTCATTTCCGCAACAGCTATGGCCACTCCTACATCTAATTTCTTTCCTAAGCAAAGATCATGTCCTAAATTGTCCTACATCAGGATATATCATTGTCACATTGAATATTAAACAAATAAAGTTTAAGAAGGAATGAGCACGTGTTCTTTGATGACCGCAAAGTGCACGGGCCGCAAGTAATATAAAACGGTAGTAATACCGAGTATCGAATCCACAGGGAGGCGAAGCGAAAATTAAGCAAAAATAAAATCTCTTGAGCACTAAAAGTACTTAGGAAAAATAATATTTAGGGAACAGCTCATGCAAATAAGAGAAATTTAAAGTTCAAAGCAGGAAAATAATTTGATCAATCAAATAAAAAAAATATGGAGAAAGAGATTTCTTTAAATGGGAAGAGGGGTCTTGAAAATCAATTATGAGCTAAACAATTGTTATAATAATCCTATCTCATTGCCCAACTAATTATACTCCTAGAATCTCCGTTAATCACATAGGTTCTCCTGTCGGTTTCCCCTAATTGTAATTAATTCATTTTAACAACCTAAGTGTCCTTAGCGCCATTAAAAATCATTAATTATTACGCTCTGATTCATTTTAGGAATCTAAGTTTAATCAACTAATCCCGGTGTCACGATGGGCAATTAAACTAGTTGCATGGATTATGATCTATCCTAACTTCTCTCCGTCGAGTTTCCATTAAGGATCGAATCATTACACAATTGGCCAGATTGAATAAAGCATTAAGCACATCCATACAAATAATCAGGAAAAATGGCAAGAGACAGGTAATTATAACAACATTTCAACTATAATTTCATTCCAAGACCCCAAATTGGGGTTTAGCTATACATAGCTAAAATATCCACAACATTTACAATAGAAAGCATAATTTAAGAGCATAAAAGGAAAGGAATTGACCATCGAAGAACCCCTTCGCCTGGCGCTCAGAGCTCCGCCGAACACTCCTTTGAGCTTCCTAAGATGCTCCCCAAAATTCCCCAAAATATTCCCCACTAAAGAATTCTCTCAAAAAGGCTAGAAAGCCTTGAGAGAGGCTCCAAAGGAGCCAAAGGAAGGAAAGAATGGATTGAAGAATGAATTGATTGATGGTAAATGAGGCACCCAAGGGTGCCTTTTTATAGGCACGGAATGGGGGTAGCGTCGCGACGCTACATTGCACAGCGTCGCGACGCTGCAACGCACGCGTCTTGTTGCCCAAGAAATGGGTAGCGTCGCGACGCTGCCTTGCATAGCGTCTCGACGCTGCCCCAATTTTCAGAATTTCCAGCTTCGGTTTTGGGCTGATTTTTGGGCCTTTTCTTCACTTCTTTTGGGCATTTTCATCATGATTGGCTTCATTGGATCCCCTTTTGATCCATGCTTGGATTTGGGCTTCATTTGCTTCATTTTTGGCACTTTTTCTCCCAAAATTACGAACTTTGCTCCTAAGGACCAAATAACGGAATTCATTAAATATTTTCATTAAAAACACGATTAAAGTACAGAAAAGCCTAATAAATTGGGACTAAAATAGCGACATTTCTGCTCGCTATCATTCTTCCTCTCCTCTCTCAAAATGGTCACTACCTCCATGAGAGTGTGCTATCTTTACAATCTTCTCAATGCCCATTTCAATTTCCTGACTGGTACAAATGGTGGCTTACCAATCTCTGTTAAAAGCAATAGCAAATTGTGCCAAAGGAACATCGTCATCAATTATTCCTAACTTCAAAATCAGTAAAAATTGATGGCTCCTTTGCAACAAACTAAGAAGTTGTTGTTTGGTTCAGCTAACAACTTAGTGCAACCAACTATAAACATTTGGCATTGGATGGTTTCCTACAAATACAGAAACAATACTTCAAAAACCAAACGTTTATATACATGGACATATTATAAGCAAAAACGTGTAACAAACACTTTTCCAGTGCAAAAGCCACCTTCTAAATTATGTTATATCTTCATTAATGTGCTTGTTAAGTAAGTTCAACAAAACATATCACAATTTTAGGAATTACACACAAATTTACTCTTCTAAACAAAATGAAGTTGAAAGAAAAAAAAAAGTTTTTTCCAGACCTTGAACCTGCTTTGCCATAATGGTTCACAATCGTTACGATCAGAAGCATTGGATCAGCACAGGTACCTTATTCTCGTCTACATCACCATCCTTCGTTTCTCCCTCAGCCTTTTCAGAATCTGAGAGCAAACCAGCAGCTTTCTCCAAGCGTTTTTGTAAAGAATCTTCAAGTAACTATTACCAGCATAATTTTAAATATAACAGTCAAGGACTTTGAAATTGAAGAGGATATCAAATCAGCAAGAATTCAAATGAAAGAAAGAAAGAAGAAGGGATACAAGAAAACCCATAAACAACACATAGAGAACGTTGCTCTTATTTACATTTTGACATAATTTTTTCATCTTTTAGAGAAAATTGAAGAGTATCTTTCGATGTTTCAAATCAATAAAAAGAGCAAAGATGTCACAGCCTATCAACAAAATAATAATAGAAAAGGCAACAACCAAGCAATATAATAATCATCCATCCAGAAAGATAGAACTTATAGGCTAAGTAAGTTGGTAGCTTTGCCAACACACCCCCCATTGGACTTTTTTTTTTTTTATTTATCTGATTTGCAGTGTCCTGGGTGTTTCCCGTGAGTGTCACAAGTTCAGCATCATCAGATATTGAGCTAGGTTGACCAGGAAAACTGCAAAACCAGATGAAGTTTATAATAGAGATTAAAAGATAAAACACTAGAGCTTGCATAAAAACAAAACAATGTGAAGCAAGTATGAAAAAGGTTGATGCGTTCGTTTTGATAATCCCAAGTATCACTGTGGTTTGGGTCTTATGAAGATATTGAAGTAGCATCTCATAGGAGTACTAAACAACAAAATTGAAAATAAAACCTTTTAGAAAATATAGTTAGATTAGTTCTGTTCATGAGATCCAAAATGACCAATCAATAACTCAGAGCAAACGCATGATAATCATGAACGTGTTATTAAATAATGATTGATAGCCTAGGAATTACCTAGCATATTTTTATGTTACAAAGCTATATAAGTAACTTTTCCAAAGAACCTGCAGAAGCCATTAAACATGTAATTATAGAATAACTTGCGAACCTCGAATGCTACACATCAATTTCACGTTATCTTATCTGATTTGCTTAACATCCAAAATAGCAATTAAAAATAGTGAGAAAAACCTCCTTATTATCATAAAAATAAAACCTAACCTGCATAAATAGGAAAGTAAAAGCACAGAAAATGTGAAAAAAAAACAGAGGCAGAAAAGAAAAGGATCGGATTAAGTTTGTTTTAATTGATGAACTATGCAACTTTGCAGATGTTGTCCTTGAAAGGTCTCATTCCAGCCAAATAAGTAATATATATGGTAAGATCTAACTTTTAAGGAAACAAAATCGCGTACTTGAACTTGCACACAAAAAATCAAAGCATCTTGGGAATGAACAATATATTGTATTTATACAGCAAAAAACCGGGAATGGTTGTTGATTATTGTCCCTTGCCAACCGTTCATAATTCCTATTCTATATTTTCCAACTTACCCATCAAAGACAAGCAGAGATATTGTATTCAACACAAGAAAAAAGAATGAAACAAAAAAAAAGGAAAAAGATTGTCAAGTTGCCTAGTTTAATCCAATTCCAAAGTTTTAAAGATTCGGTTAGTTTGAAGGGATGGAGATGGTGCTGATGGTGAAGGAAATAAAAAAGAGCAACATTTGAAGGCAAAAAAGATGATGCCCCTTTGAAGCCAAGAAGATGATGCCCTCCAATAGAGTAGTGGGCTTTTTAGGAGAAACACTACCTTCTTCTTCGAATGAAATATAACTAGTTCCAGCCAAGACTTGCTGCACTTGATCGAACAGTCAAGATTGGGTGTCAGAAATTTCTTAACCAAACACAAATGCAATCACAATCACAAAAAAACTGCAATAAATGATCTTCTTCGATGGATACCTGGTACATATGTATTCCTTTTTTAGTCGCCGTTTGTTGCTAGTCGTTGAGGGAGGAATTTTTTCGTCTTGTATCTTTAAAAATTTTTGGGAAAAATATTTTGTTGGTGAAGGAGGGAGACGCGAGCGAGCGACCTACCAGAGAGTGAACGAGAAGAGACTCGGCGAGAGAGAACGAAGTGATTGAGGGCTGAAAAATTGATAAAAGGTAAAGTTACATACGGCGGCCGAAGGTTGAAGAGGAGAGGAACGATAGCTGCGGCGGCCGAAGGTTGAAGAAGGGAGGAACGACAGCTGTGGAGGCCGAAGGTTGAAGAAGGAAGGAACCAGAGCTGTGGCGGCCAAGGTTGAAGAACGTAGGGTTTTTGGGGAGAGAGAAAAGATATTTTGCCTTTTTACCGTTTTAAAAAATAAAATAATAAAAAAATAATTAAAATGGGCTTTTAATGGAGGTGGTTTTTTTATGACGGGCATTGCCCGTCATTAAAACTCCATTTTTTCGGAAAAACGCGCGTCCGACATTAAAAGTGGCGCGCGTTTTCCGTCCGTCATTAAAGGCCCCGCCCCCTTTTTTCTGTCCGTCATTAAAGGCTATTTTTGTAGTAGTGTATGATCGAATGATAGGAAGTGCATCCACCAATTTTTCAGACATCATGATGATTGGAGAAAGAATAGAATACGGGGTTAAGCATGGAAGGATATTCGATAATGCAATTGAATCGAAGACGAAGAAGACTGCTCAAAGGATCAACAAGTCCAAGTAATATTTTCTACGCCAAGACTCATGCACAACTACAAAGGAAATCAGCAAAGTTCTCCTCAAGGCCATTCGCTCATTCACCTATTTTGTAGCATAATCCACAACCAACAAGGTTGACTGTTTCATACAATCATAATGGTAAGAGGCAGCAAAGGTGGAGAATGTCGATCCAATACCAGTTGCATTTATCGAGTCTTCGTCGTGCTTATTCAGGAAAAACCTATTGGTACTCATGCTTACAATACCATCTCAATTTCTCCATATCCAAAGTAATGTGATCCCAATATCATGGAAGAGCTTTAGGCCACACTTGAAAGAATCGAAGCATCATGTGCAAGATCGAATGAAGGCAGTTCAGGCGTTAATCACTAGAGTTTGGGGCTTCTATTCATCATGAGAAGAAATATTTAGTGTATTTAATTATTCTTCATTATTAATAAAGTCTCTACTTCTCTTTGAATTGTCTTTAAGATTATGAAATTCAAAGATAGACAAGTGCCCATGACTCAAGAACACATGCATGAAATATGATTATCATAAGTTAGCTAAGTAGTCAGGAAGAACGTGGGCATGTGGAAATTGAGCTATTTTCTTTTGGACGAGGTTTCATCATACATGCATTTATGCATCATTCATTTCATATGTTTTTTTCAAAAGAAAGAAAGTGATTTTTTATTGCAAACAAAAGTAAAACCACACGTTTCTTCCAGAAAATTTTTAGGATCAAACTTTGATCATTCTTGTCAGTTAAGAGCTTAGCAAGAATCTTGGACAACCATAGTGAGCTTCCATTTGGAGAAAATTAAAAAAGAAGAAAAAAAAGAAAAAAGAAAATGAATGTTCTCACTACTCTCACCGAGAAAAAGGGAAAAGTGGTCAAGTCTCAATCATTTTTGTTTCCTTCTACATATCTTTCACTCCATTGTTGCAAAACCATTTCTCAATTAAAGGCAATTTTATTTTGACCTTCATGTTTCTCATGTGCTAAAGAATTCATATTACAATACCTCATCGAATAAGGTTTCAATTTTCACGCTAGGGCAAATACCTCTTGAAGTGAGAATTCTAAAATTACTCACTATAAAACCTTGAGCCTAATCCACCACACATGTGATTTTGTGGTAATAAGCCAACATGAATTACTGATTCACCATCAAACCCTTTGCTAAATTCATCACATATAGCTGCGGTGAATCTCCATATTTGTCTACCAACTCGAGAGCCTTTTGCTAAGCCTGTCACATCTAATTATGTGACAAACATTCAAAACTACCCACCCAATGTTACCAAGAGACCTTCAATAGTAATGAAATAGGGATTAAACTCTTATGATTTACTGCTTCATAATTAAGACTTGCAGTTATTTGAGTATTTCTATATTTCAATCTACACTCTTTTTACCATTTTTATCTTTTATCTTCTCTTCGTTTATTAGAAGAAGACTCCAAGACTAAGGACGATAATCTTGAGAACTTGGACTTAGTAACTTGAGAAATTGTCTCGAAGTCTCAGATTCTTTCAATGAGGTTTGCCTGAGAAATAACCCTATCATGGTACCAAGGAACATCAACAAAGAAACAACATGGAGTGATTATTGAAATTGGCAAAGGATGACTTACGCATGATTGATCTTTTATATGTGATTGCACCATATTCTACTAGTCATGAAAAAAATATATTTGGCCTAAAAAAAAGAGAAATGAAAAAAAAAAAGAAGAAAAAAGAAAAAAGAAAAGAAAAAGAAAAGAAAAAATAAAAAAGAAAAAAGAAATCTACAAGGCCAGGATAATTCTTAAATTGCATGATTGGGGCAATCAATATAGATCAAAAGGTCACACCTCCAAACGGTTTGAAGATTTTCTTTGTCAATCATCAACTGAGCAAGAACCTTCATTGCTATACTGGGTCAAAGCCATCGTCACTAGACTAGGGCAAAGCCAACATTATTAATTTAGAGCAAGAACCTTCATCACTATACTGAGACAAAGTCTTCATCACTATACCGGGGCAAAGCCATCGCCACTATGTGAGAGTAAATCCTTCATAACTATACTGGGGCAAAGCTTTCATCATTACGTTGGGGCAAAGTCGTCATTATTAAATTGGAGCAAGAATCTTCATTGCTACACTGGGGCGAGGTCATTCAACCATTTATGGAAGTTGTTTTAGATTGGGGCAAAGGCCAAGTTAAGAGAATCACACCTCTCTTACGAAGAATCTTTCAATCTCGAGCAGTTCTCCACATTCAAGAATAGAAAGCCGAATCACATTTTTATAGAAAAATCACATTCAAGGAAAGGGCGGTTACAGTAATGAGAGTTTTTCATCAAAGATCTCGAGCTGACTTAAAGAAAGAACAAGATATATGAGATGATCTCTTGAGAAGCTACTCCTTATTCTCACAGTGGTTGTCCAAAGAAATGGGGTCACCTTAGCAAATATTTTCATTTTGAATCATATTTTAATTATTCGAATGTTCAAAATTATGTTCAATCTCTTATTGTCCAAGAGATTTTTTATAAAAACATTAGTGACCCATGTTTTCTTTCTTCAATCCTTTCTTTTTGGAAAAAGAAACTTGATTTCTTTCTTTGTTGACTATCATTCATGTTTGTCTCTAAGCCAAATTCATCTTCTTCTATCCAACCTTTTTGTCCACTACAAGGCTAAGGTTATGAAGCAGTTGAATCAAGTAAGATGTTTAATGCTATGAATTACCTTTGATAGTTCTCCAAACTAGCACATGAGACACTTCTAAAAACACCTACCATACCCGATATGATTGAAAAATCTATGATTGACATACATGTTCCCTTTCAGATTGAGTAATCTCTAATTAACATACATGATCCCTTTCAGGTGAAGGCATTAAAAAAAAAGAGAAAAAAGAAAAGAAACAAGATAAACAAAAAAGAAAGAAATGAAAGAAAAGGAAAAGAAAAAATAACATGTTTCCTCCAATGATGACAACGAGGTTCTCCTTTGATTCTTTTCTAAATATTGATTGATAAGAATGATAAAAGTAAGCAATGATGATCATTTTGTTAAATATGGAAAACACATTTGGTTGTCTTAATTGATTTCACAAATCAAGCTCTTATTAATCAATTCATCATCGTTTGCATCGCTATTTCTCACAAAAAGTTTGTTTTCATACCACGGAGTTGGTGAAAAAAGATCACATGAATATCATGCATACATGACACTCATTGGTCTACCTTTAGCATGCATATGCATCCCTACATCATGCCTTCAAAGTCGAATTTATTGACTTAGCCAATTCATCATCAGGGCATAGGTCGTCATACATGGTTAGTTGCATCATCATTGCTTAGAATGGTCAATGAGCATGTTCATTCCATGATACTGGGGCATAAACATGCATCTATTTCACATAAGATATTCACAAGAAAATAGTGCATCATATCTTGCATAAATCTTATAGCTTGCATTTTCATATCTTACATAAATGTTATAGCTTGCCTTTGCATATCTACACAACCTCTTTTGAGTGTGTTATCTATCATTTCAAGACGGTTTTTCATATGTAAAACTCTCATTTCATGCATGTAGACCATACTCCATTCGCGAGAATTCCCGCTATGTTCAAAAGAATCTTTTTTCTTATAATTGATTATTTTTCTTTTTGGCAACTAAGTTTTGAAATAAAAACTGTTGCCTCATTTTAAAACAAATTTCTGAAATACGAAGTCCCTACTTTAAAATCTTTCATTTTTGACAACTAAGTTTTGAAATAAAAACCGTTGTCTCATTTTAAAACAAATTTCTGAAATACGAAGTCCCTATTTTAAAATCTTTCATTTTTGGCAACTAAGTTTTGAAATAAAAACCGTTGTTTCATTTTAAAACAAATTTCTGAAATACGAAGTCCCTGTTTTAAAATCTTTCATATTTGGCAACTAAGTTTTGAAATAAAAACTGTTGTCTCATTTTAAAACAAATTTCTGAAATATGAAGTCCCTGTTTTAAAATCTTTCATTTTTGGCAACTAAGTTTTGAAATAAAAACCGTTGTCTCATTTTAAAACAAATTTCTGAAATACGAAGTCCTTGTTTTAAAATCTTTTCCTTTTTGACAACTAAGTTTTGAAATAAAAATCGTTGTCTCACTTTAAAACAAATTTCTGAAATACGAAGTCCCTGTTTTAAAATCGTTTCCTTTTTGGCAACTAAGTTTTAAATTAAAAACCGTTATCTCATTTTAACACAAATTTCTGAAATACGAAGTCCCTGTTCTAAAATCTTTTCCTTTTTGACAACTAAGTTTTGAAATAAAAATCGTTGTCTCATTTTAAAACAAATTTCTGAAATACGAAGTCCCTGTTTTAAAATCGTTTCCTTTTCGGCAACTAAGGTTTGAAATAAAAACCGTTGTCTCCATTTTAAAACAAATTTCTGTTTTTTTCAAAAAAAAAAAAAAAAAACAAATTTATGAAATACAAAGTCCTTGTTTTAAAATCTTTTCCTTTTCAGAAACTAAGTTTTGAAATAAAAACTATTGTCTCCTTTTAAAACAAATTTCTGAAATACGAAGTCCCTGTTTTAAATCTTTCTTTTTGGCAACTAAGTTTTGAAATAAAAACCGTTGTCAATTTCTAAAATATGAAATTCTTTTTCACTTTCTTTTGGTTAAATCGAACCTTGCTAGTGAGTAGAGGTCGTAGCCTAATCAGAGTTAGGTCCATTTCTATTTCGTTTGGTTAAATCGAATCCGACTATTGAGTTGAGGTCGAAGCCTGTGTCAATCCAGGACCATTTTCAATTTTTCTCTCGGTTAAATCGAACCCGATTATTCAGTTGGGGTCGAAGCCTGTGTCAATCCAGGTCCATTTTCAATTTTTCTCTCGGTTAAATCGAACCCGACTATTCAGTTGAGGTTGAAGCCTGTGCCAATCCAGGTCCATTTTCAATTTTTCTCTCGGTTAAATCGAACCTGACTATTCAGTTGAGGTCGAAGTCTGTGTCAATCCAGGTCCGTTTTCAGTTTTTCTCTCGGTTAAATCGAACCATAATAGTTAGTAGAGGTCGAAGCCTGGTCAGAGTCAGGTCTATTTCCCTATTCTTATTTAGAGGACGAAGCCTGGTTAGAGCCAGGTCCATTCCCCTTTTCTTTTGGTTAAATCGAACTCTATTCCTATTTAGAGGTCGAAGCCTGGTTAGAGTCAAGTCCATTTCCTATTTCACTTTGTTGGTTAAATCGAACCCGGCTATTGAGTTGAGGTCGTAGCCTGTGTCAATCCAGGTCCATTTTCAATTTTTCTCTCGTTTAAGTCGAACCCGACTATTCAGTTGAGGTCGAACCCTGTGTTAATCCAGGTCCATTTTCAATTTTTCTCTCGGTTAAATCGAACCCGACTATTGAGTTGAGGTCGAAGCCTATATCAATCGAGGACCATTTTCAATTTTTCTCTCGGTTAAATCGAACCCGACTATTCAGTTGAGGTCGAAGCCTATGTCAATCCAGGTCCATTTTCAGTTTTTCTCTTGATTAAATCAAACTCGACTATTTAGTTGAGGTCGAAACCTATGTCAATTCAGGTCCATTCTATTTTCTTTTGGTTAAATCGAACCCTGCTAGTTAGTAGAGATCGAAGCCTGGTCAGAGTCAGTTTCATTCTCTTTTCTTTTGATAAATCAAACCTACTAGTGAGTAGAGGTCGTAGCCTAATCAGAGTTAGGTTCATTTCCATTTCTGTTGGTTAAATAGAATCCTACTAGTTAGTAGAGGTCGAAGCCTAATCAGAGTCAGGTCCATTCTCTTTTCTTTTGGTTAAATCGAACTTGCTAGGTAGTAAAGGTCGAAGACTGGTCAGAGTCAGGTCTATTCCTTTTTCTTTTGGTTAAATCGAACTCTGCTAGTTAGTAGAGGTCGAAGCCTGGTCAGAGTCAAGTCCATTCCCTTTTCTTTTGGTTAAATCGAACCCTACTTGTGAGTAGAGGTCGAAGCCTGGTCAGAGTCAGGTCCATTCCCTTTTCTTTTGGTTAAATCGAACCCTGCTTGTGAGTAGAGGTCGAAGCCTGATCAGAGTCAGGTCCATTCCCATTTTCTTTTGGTTAAATCGAACCCTGCTAGTTAGTAGAGGTCGAAGCCTGGTCAGAGTCAGGTCCATTTCATTTTCTTTGGTTAAATCGAACCTTATTCTTGTTTAGAGGTCAAAGCCTAATTAGAGTTAGGTTCATTTCCCCTTTTCTTTTGGTTAAATCGAACCCTATTCCTGTTTAGAGGTCGAAGCCTAGTCAGAGTCAGGTCCATTTCCTATTTCACTTGGTTGGTTAAATCGAACCCTATTCTTGTTTAGAGGTTGAAGCTCGATCAGAATCAGGTCCATTTAGTTTCCTTTTGGTTAAATCGAACCTTATCTTTGATTAGAGATGAAAGTCTGGTCAAAGTAAAGTTTATTTTCCTTTTCCAATTTTAGGCTATGCTTGGTTTAAGCATGAAGCCCTTCCTTTTATTTTTAACTAAAAATCTTCGCCTTCCCAATACTTTGTCTTTTTCCTTTGTTTACCCTTTCAATCCTTCAAGGATACACAACAGGGGGCAAACTGTGGACACCGTATTTGGTCCGGCTAGATTTTTAGTAATAATGTTTGAATTTTTCCAATATTTGGTGGTCAATTTGTTTTTTGGTATGCAAATAAAAGCATAGCTCAACTGGAATTAAGTTGTATTAATAACCACAAGGTCTATGGTTTGAATCCCCCTCCCCATATATTATAAAAAAAAAAAAAAAAATTGGTTTTCATTGTTTATTTTCATTTTCATTTTATTTTCTTTTTTTTATTTAATTTTTTTTTTTTTTGGTCTTCCACTTCCACTTCCTTCTCCTTCTCCTAACTTCCCACTCTCTCCCCCTCTTTCTCAACCCATTCCCCCCTTTTCCCTCAACCGTTTCTCCAAGGAGAGCTTGTGGAGGAGAGCAAGACAAGAACAAAGTGTGGAAAAAGAGTGAGAAAAACACAACAATGAGAGAAAGTGAAGAAAGAAGGAGTGATGAAAATCTAAGAAAGAAAGGGAGAGAAAGAGGTGAAGTTTGAGAGAGAAAGGAGTGAAGTTTGAGGAAGAAAGGTGAGAATCGAAAGAGAAAGATGTGAATGGAAGGAAGAAGAAAAGAGAAAAAAAGAGAAGAGAAGAAGAGCATAGAGGAAGAAAATCGTGAAGAAGAAGAAAGGCAGGAGAGAGAAAAGAAGATGAAGGTAAAGTTGGTGGGTCCCACTCTTTGATTTAGTTATTTATTTATTTTTCTTTCCTTCATATTTATTCATCAATTTTCTTTTATTTGCTTAAAAGCTTATTTCAAATTCTTTATTTGTTTAATTTTTTTTTCTCACTTTGATTTTAAGCTAGGATTCAAATCAATTTCAAATTAGCTTTACTTGAGATTTTCTTAAATCAATTTCAACTTGGTTTTTAATTTAAAATTTCTAATTTGAATTTCACATTGGTTTTAATTGACTTTAATTTGGAGATCTCAATTTAATTTTGATTTGAAGTTTTGGTTTCAATTCCATTTTCATTCTTAATTTGGATTTCCAATTCAATTTCATTTTGAAATTAAAAAAAAAATCAATGTCAATTTGGTTTAATTTGGATTTCTAACTCAATTTTATTTTTTATTTTAAGTCGATTCAATTTCAATTTGGTTTAGTTTGTAATTTTAGAAATCAATTTGAATTTGGTTTAATTTGGATTTCCAATTCAATTTCATTTTGATTTGAAATTGATTTAGTTTCAATTCGGTTTAATTTGCAATTTTAGAAATCAATTTGAATTTGGTTTAATTGGGATTTCCAATTCAATTTCATCATGATTTTAAATTCAATTTCAATTTGATTTAAAATTTGATTTCATAAATCAATTTCAAGTTATCTTTATTGTGTCATTTTCCCTACACAAATTTCATTTCAAAATTTACATTGAAATCTCTAAATAGTCTCAATTTGATTTTAAAGTAGAATTTTTCGAGATCAATTTCGGTTTGGTCTTAATTTGAAATTTAATTTGGGATTTCAATTTTTGTTTGTTTTTAATTTGATTTCATTTTGACATTTACAAATGATTTTCAATTTGGAATTTCCCAAATGAATTTCAATTGGAATTTCTCTTTCCCCTCAATTGGTTTTAATCTCGAATTCAATGAGTTTCAAAGTGATTTTGGATTTTTCAAATGAATTTCAAATTGTATCTAATTAACCTGAAATTTTTGAGCAAAAATTCAAAATATGTTTTAATTTAGAATTTCAAAATAAATGTCAATTTGGTTTTAAATTAAAGTTTCCAAGTCAATGTCTTTTGGTTTTATATTGAAAATCAATTTCAATTTTAAACTAAATGGGAATCAATTTCAATTTTGGAAAGGTTAAATCAAATTTCAAAAACATTATCTAATATTTTGAATGGTTAAAATAGATTGATTATGAAAACTTTAATGCTAATTTTGTCTAAGAACGGGTACTTAAGCTAACCGAAAGGGAACACCCTGCCTGAAAATTAGCTTAAAGTTTAACTAGTCAATTATTTTGACAATCAAAATTTCAATTTGATATTAATTTAGAATTTTTCAAATCACTTCAATTTGATTCTAAATTGGATTTTCCAAATGAATTTCAAAATAATTTTACTTTAGAAATTCCAAATGAATTTCTAATTGAATTTGGTTTTAAAAATGAAAAAATATTTTTTCATTGAATGGTGTCATACTACTCATGATTATTAGTTCACATTTTATTCTTAAAATGTGAAATAATAGATATGAGAAAAAAATAACTCATGTACAACCTATGACAGAGTTGAGATAATTTCTCAAATTCTTGAGATGATAAATTTTCTTTTAATTGACAGAAAATTCTAACATGACAAGAAATTATTGGGTATAACCCCACTCACTACATCAAACCCTTACTTTAGTTTTTAAAGCTAAGATAAGATCAAGTGGGACATTTGTTATTTCGTTTTCCTTTCTTCAAATAAAATGACCATTTTATATTATAAAAGGATAATTTTCAAATAAAATGTGGTAACCGTTTTTAAACGGGTGTTGTAGGGGTGCTAACACCTTTCCTACACTCAATCAACTCCCGAGCCTAATTTTTGGTTTTCAAAGATCGGTTTTTCTTTAAAATGGGTGACCAATCACACCCCAAGATGATTGGTGGCGACTCCAAACATCTCCTCTCGAAAGAGACCCTTAGGAAAGGACGTCGGCCGCTCCGCGTCGTGATGACGTTGCGACAGTTACAAGATGAGAAGAGAGAAAAACATAAAATCTATCCTAAGGACGAAATTCTGAGCTCCCCTTGCTTCTTGCATCTTGATTCCCTTTTATAGACCTTTGAAGGTGAGGTTGGCTGCTAAGATCAGTGTGAGAAGACCTTAGAAGGTAAGAATCCCCGATCCTTGGAGATTTGATACGAGATTTGGGATTTTCAGATGATTCTGTGAAGATCCCGCGAATCTCGGTATTCTGTCGGAAAGCCCAGTTGTGGCCACAAATCGGGCGCAAACTTTCTTGAGCACTGCCTTGACACTTCTGTCTTCAGTTGGGGATACTTTCCTTATAAGGTTGCAGGCGCATATTGGACGCATATTCCACATCTTCAGGACCAAATGCAGGTGATAGCATGCATTTATGCTATCTATTTCCTAGTTATTTTAGCTAGTTTTGTGTGTTAATTGTGAGCTTTAATGTCTTTTTATGTTGAAATTGTAGAAAACTGAGCTTGTGAAGCATAATCGGAAATTTTACTCAAAATTGGATCAAATTGGAGGCTTTGGACCATAATTGAAGAATAGAGAAGAAAGCAATTGAAGAGGAGGCCCAAAAGCCCAAAAGAATGAGATGTTGAAGGCCAAAGTACCGTCCAAATAAGGCTTCTCAAAAGACCAACTTCGAGACGCTGTCCTTAGAGCGTCTCGACGCTGGATGAAGTGGACAACAAGTAAACTGACGTCACAGCATCGAGACGCTGGTAGCCTTGGGCAGCAATAAAAGCTCGATTTTTCCTCTATAAATTGGCCATTTTTCATAGCTTGGAGGCATTCCGAATTCAGGGGGTTTTCCCCTAACTCAATAGAGAGGAAAGAGTGAGTAGAAATGAGAGAAGAAGGGTGGAATTGATCAGGAATCCAAGGCTCAAGACTCGAGATGATCGTGACGGGAGCGTTGGATCAACACACAACGGTTATTTCTTCTTAATGCCTCTGTAATTTTTTACCTCTGAGTTAGGATTATGGATCAAGATAATTGGGCTGAATTTATTCCCATTTTAGATTAAATTTTGAGACCTAGGGTCGTTAATTTAGCCAATTGGATTATGTAGCTTAATCATTTGGATATTGTAATTAATTTCTTCATATTTCATCTATGTGATTTATGATTAATGCTTTTAATTCCTTGATCACGGATTAATTGATTTGTTGATCTAAATTGATACTCAATAGAGAGAATTCTACTAGGGAGAGAAAATTGCAGGAGAGAACCATTTTTTTCCAGAGAGCTATGTTTGAGAAAAAAAAAACTACCTTCCTTCATCCCACGCGTGTAGACAAAAATTAAAATAAAAGGCAAAACCTATAGTTATCAGATATAAATTAAATTCAAAATAATTTAATTAATTAATAATTAAAATAGTTAATTAATTAATTAAATTAATAAATA
Source organism: Luffa aegyptiaca (assembly GCA_017139565.1). NCBI lineage: Eukaryota > Viridiplantae > Streptophyta > Magnoliopsida > Cucurbitales > Cucurbitaceae > Luffa > Luffa aegyptiaca. The sequence goes on from CM029397.1 coordinate 17,906,101, forward strand.
ATTAATTAATCAAATCAAATATAATTAATCCTTTTCATTTTAATCATATTTAAACGAATATCCCTCGCATAACCTATAGTTTTAATTTAATCAATATAATTAATTAATCATTAAATTAAGGTTAAAAATCACTTTTGGTCCCTAAACTTTCATGAAAGTAACAATTTGGTCCCTGCACTTTGATTTGTAACGATTTAGTCCCTGTACTTTCAATTTTGTAACAAGTCCCTGAACTTTAATAAGTAACAATTTAGTTCCTATACTTTCACATTTGTAACAATTTAGCCCCCTATACTTTCAAATTTGTAACAATTTAATCCTTATCGCAAAAAAAAAATCATCAAAATTAAATGTCGATTTTTATTATTTAATGATTAAACTTTGTAGCTTATTAACATATTGGGTCCCAAATTAGTTTATTAATCTATCTAGGTAACAAAATTCATTAAATCTTTACATTAATTTTTCACAATAGGGACTAAATCGTTACAAATTTGAAAGTACAGAGACTAAATTGTTACTTAATAAAGTTCAGGGACTAAATTGTTACAAAATTGAAAGTAAAGGGACAAAATTGTTACAAATCAAAGTTCAGTGACTAAATTATTACTTTCATGAAAGTTCAGGGACCAAAATTGATTTTTAACCTTAAATTAAATATGTGATATTTAATTTAATCCAATAATTGAATCATATTCAATTAAATTTCTCTCATATACTATAGTTTTAATTTACATCTAATGGGCATTAATTATAACCTATAGTTTTAATATGAATCCAATTCATATTAAATTTAATATTTGAACTCTTTCAAATATTTACTTCTCCCATAAATTACTTTTGAATCAAATTCAAAACAAATTTATATTATAAAGTTCAATTAAAATATAAACTTTATATTATAATGTATCACCATACATTATATTATTTCCCTTAGTAATTTTGAACATTCCAAATTACTTTATTTACCTCAATACCTTTTACGAGCTACCAGTGGGACCTAATAGACCTATAGATCAGAAGCTCCAACGATATGAGATTAATTGGCTAAACTCATTAATCAAGTTAATCAATATTCGTTAACTGTAGGTCACTCCATTAAAGACCCACAACTACACTCTTCTAACTGTAGAATATTTCTGTGTCCACGGATATCGACCAATAACGATAAGTCAATCCTTCACGAGTGTTCGTAACCCCAGGTGGGTCAAATTACCGTTTTACCCCTGGGTTGCCTCTGGATCCTTAAGTACCACTGATTCCTCTAATGAACAATTCATTTATGGTCCAACCAATAAACAGCAGTTCCTCCCGGGCCAGGAGAGGATGGGTGCCCTTGTTCAAGACCCGGAATCAACCCTTAAGGGAACACTCATCTACTTGCCCCAACAAGGGAAGGAGTGAATTCCATCTTGTAATGTTATGTTCCCAGCCCCCACTCGGTCTTGCCCCTGAAATGGTAGGCTTATTGAGTCGGTGTACAGGCCACTCTCACCCATACAAATCTAAGGACAATCCCTCATGAAAAGGGGTTCAAAACACACTCAAGATTCAGATTGAGTTACCTAGGTCATCCTATTGAAATAACAACCTATCTAGTCAACGGTGTTACATCTAGTGATTACTATTTCGTGGTCCTGTCTTATGCAAACTCATTGCATAGGATACCCCCACTCGCATGTCTCCTACATGGATGCTTTGGATCATTGCATTTGTATCGAATACAAAGCGGGTTGTATCACGTAGTGTCACTAGGATAAGGTACCCAACCTTACCCCCATACTATAGACCTTTAAAGGAGTTAATATCAAACATGCGAAAGCAATTTTGGATCTTAGGCACACAATTTCATCAATTTGATCCTAGAAGAAATGTTGTTCATAAGTGTTGGAAACAAAGTAAGTAGCACCTACCTCTTGAAGCTCCCAATTTGTGTAATCCTAGGCTTTAAACTTCACACCAACGGCTCTTGGACAACCACTTGGATCTTCTCTACTATCCTCAGGCCTTGGAACGGATTGTGGGATCCTCAATTGATAGGAATTGGAAAGGAAAGCTTATGGGTTCATGCAAACTTGAGAGTATGAGCTATGGAAGTCTTGGGAGAATTTTGGCAGCATTTCAGGTTGAATTATTCCACTAATTTTCACCAGCTAATCCTCTATATATAGAGGAAAATCATGCATCAAAAAAGCACAAAAAATTGACAACAAATAGGGAGTGATTTGAGTCATGGATTATGTGTTGCAAGAAAGCTAATTTCATGTGATTAGTCACTAAGCATGATGGGTCTGACTAGTCGAAGGTCGTGTTAATCAAATACATTTATAATCCACGACATTATAACTATTTTGTAGAAATAGTGGCCGGGGTCGAACACAGGGAAGGGGACCTAGCAGATGCAAAATTTTGTGCTTATAAGACAGGGGGATTTTGGGAAGCAGGACAGAGCAAAAATAATTACAGAATTTAAAGGAGACAAAGTAAGGCATGCAATTGAGAAATAAGACAGAAAAATCAATATCATAAAAGGGATCGCTGGATTGGGATTTCTTATGCCTGACTGCTATTTCACTTGGCTTCCTAGTTTTCTCTAATAGTTGTTATATGCTGATTTTTATTAGTCCGGTTGGCTTCTAGGTTACTCGGAGGACCCCCCTACACTAATCTGTGTTAATTAACTTGTTAATCGTGAATTCTGCAATTAACAAGATTAATTAGTTTTTATCTTTATCGCTCGCCACCCCTCATACATAAAGTAGCAACCATCTGAGACCTCGCAAGGGTCACTAAATTATATCTAACTAATCTGAATAAGCAATTTTACAATCACCTACTTAAACTACCGCTTTGGGATCATGGGTCCGGAATTGTATTAACTAAATTTAAATGCAATTTAAATCTAATTCATACAACCTTTAACATGCATCCTAGGCCTATCAAGGGTCGTCTCACGTAGAGAGTGGCTTGCCTCAACCTAGTGGCTATCTAAAAATAACTGATAGAATACACAAGCGGTAATCACATAAGGTCGTCAATCCTAATAGACTAGCCTCATGTATTGGTTTAAACGGGATAACATGCGAAACTTAATAGAAATACACCAAGAACAGTACCTTAAAACACCAGAAAACTCAACCAAATACAATAGCAATCAAGGCATAATCCCAATCCAACGATATAGATGCGTTTAGCTACTCATAAACAAAGTAGAAACACAAACTAATACAAAAGAATGCATAAGTAATGACCAAATAAGGTCTACAAAGATGCTTGAAAGTAAAAGAGGCGAAAGAAATCGTAAAGAGACCAAATTTATGACCTAACGGCGGAGTAAACCGAGACTACTTATTTATAGAAAACATCGCAGTGTCAAGACGCCACGAACTTTATACACCGTTTCAATTTCGCGTCGGCATCAAGGCTCCAGGGGCAGCGTCTCGACGCCATCCCTAATCCGCGCCTACTGCTTTTCTTCTCGATTTTATCTCGCTTCATCTCGGTACGGGGCTCTAATCTTCGGCTCTTGGTGTCGTTCTTCAGATCCGCTTCAATACATTTGGGTCTTTTCACCTCCTCGCCATCCAAGCTATCGAGATGGCTCCAAAACTTCGTAATTGGCTCGAATTAACACCAATTTAGCATGATCGGCTCCCGACATCGCCTAAGCTCAAAGATCCTGTAAATAAGACAAGTAAAGCATAAAATTACTCTAACAAGCTTAGATTAGAGGTGATAAAATAGGACTAGTTAGGTCCTATCAAAGCACTTCTTCAAAAATTACCAATTATTTGAATTTCTTTTAAATTCAAAAATTTTGTAATTTTAAATGAAAAATCTGAATAATCCCACTCACTTTTATTTTCATTTTAAGTTAAATAAAATTTTATTTAATTAAAATGATAATAAAATCAATTAATTTAATATCTTATATTAAACCAATATCACTGGTCCAATCCTGGTTTTTCTCCCAACGAAATTTCTCAAACATGAATCCCTATTCACGTGTTTAATGTTTAAATCATATTTAAATATATTCAACTCTCATTTTAAGTTTAATTCGAAATTAAACCAATATAACCGACTTTTGTATCCTTTTCCGAATTTGAACGTTTCAAATGTTAACCTATCATATTGTTCCAAGTTTTATTCCTATTGAGCTAGTAGAGGGACCTAATGGACCTATAGATCATGGGCTCCAACGATACGAGGATAACCGATTAGTCTCATTAACCTAGTTATTCATCATTCGTTAGCTTCCAGGACACTCCATTATAGCCCGTAGCTGCACTCCCCTCACTGTAGATATATTTCTTGTCCACTCGAGATAACCATGATTAGTAAGCCGACCCTTCACCGATTGTTCATAACTAGAGCTGGGTCAAATGTTCGTTTTACCCCTATAGTTATATCTTGTTCCTTAAGTTCCACCGATCCTCTAATGAACAAATTAGTTCGTGATACGATCACTGAACCAAATCCCTCTAAAGGTTATGAGAGGGTGGGGCCCCTTGTTCAAGACTCGGAGTCAGTACCTAAGGGAATAACCTCTTTACTAACCCTAAAACGGGTAGCAGTGAATTTCGTCTTGCAAAGTTATGTCCCCAGCTATTTATTTAGTCTTATCCTCCAAATGGTAGGCTTATTGAGTCGGCGATGTTTGGCCACTCTCACCCATGCAAATCAAAGGACAATCCTAAATAAACAGGAGCTCATAGTTAGCTTAGGATTAAGATCGAGTTACCTAGGTTACTACGTAAGATATTCAGTTTCAGCAGTAAACGACGTTGTAAAGTGAAAGTTACTTATCTCCTGGTCTGATCTCTATGAAAACTCATTGCATAGGACACCTTCACTCACATGTCTTATACATGAACAATTAGGATCACATCGTTTGTCTTTAGAGAACAAAGCGAGTCGCGTCAATAGTGTCCCCAGGATTATGGTACCCAACCTTCTCCATATACTAAAGATCATTTAGGCTATTTACTTGAACTTGATCCATACTTATGTCATACATAAACTTCAAGTATACATAATATAGCCATGGGTTCTTAGTTTATTGGATTTGTGGTTATATTTAGGAAAAACAAATATATAGAAACAATACTTCATTAAAGCAAGTCAAGTGTTACATTTACTATCTACGAGTTTTAGGGCATAAAACCCAACAAACTCCCACTTGCACTAAAACTCTAATGAGTGGAAATGTATATGCACTAAATAATACCAAAGCAAGGAAACGTTACAAATACAATAAACTAGGGCACTTCTATACTTTGTACATCTCCCACTTGCCCTAGGTTATGTTATGTACATATCTCGTAGACCTAAGTTCTGTAGATGACCTTCAAACACTTTAGCCGAGAGAGTCTTTCTAAATGGATCAGCTATGTTGTGCTCTGAAGCTATTTTCGTGATGATCACATCTCCGCGCTGCACTATCTCCCGAATCACGATACTTCCTCTCGATGTGTTTGCCTCATTTGTGGCTGCGAGGCTCTTCGGAATTGGCTACTGCCCCACTGTTATCACAATACAAAGTGTTGGGCAAGTTGATGTTTGGAACGACTTCCAAGTCTGTTAGGAACTTCCGTAGCCACACTGCTTCTTTGGCTGCTACACATGCAACAACATACTCTGCTTCCATGGTGGAGTCTGCTGTGCATCCTTGTTTAATGCTTCACCAAACACTGACCCTGACGTAGATTTTCGTGAATCTATGTCAGTTTGAAAGTCAGAGTCGGTGTAACCAGTAAGGATCAGATCCTTTGAACCATACACCAACATATAGTTCCTCGTTCTCCGAAGATACTTGAGGATGTTTTTAACGACAGTCTAGTGGTCATACCCTGGATTAGACTGGTACCGACTAACTATTCTCACTGCAAAACAAATGTCTGGCCTAGTGCAGAGCATAGCGTACATTAGGCTGCCTACAGTTGAGGCGTAGGGAATATGTCTCATTTCCTCAATTTCCAGAGGTGTCTTAGGACATTTCTCTTTAGACAGATGAACTCTGTGCCTGAAAGGTAACAATACTTTCTTGGAGTTCTGCATCAAATATCGAGCTAACATTTTGTCGATATACACTGCCTGAGACATGGCTAAGGTTTTGTTCCTGCGATCCCTAATGATCTGGATGCCCAGAACAAATTGTGCTTCTCCCAAATCTTTCATTTGGAATTGCGATTCTAGCCAGTTTTTAACGTCGGTAAGATATCCTACATTATTCCCAATAAGCAGAATATCATCTACATATAATATTAAGAAAGCTACTTTGTTCTTGATGATTTTCTTGTAAACACAAGGTTCATCAGGATTTTGATCAAAGCCGAATGATTTGATCGCAGTATCAAATCGAATGTTCCAAGATCTTGAAGCTTGTTTCAATCCATAAATGGATCGTTTTAGTTTACAAACTTTTTGTTCTTCATTCTTGGAAATGAACCCTTCGTTGAGACATATAGATATTCTCGTCAAGGTTGCCATTCAGAAAGGCAGTTTTGACGTCCATTTGCCATATTTCATAGTCATAATATTCAGCTATGGACAGAAGAATTCTTATGGACTTAAGCATACCAACAGGGGAAAAAGTTTCTTCATAGTCAATTCCTTCCCTTTGGGTAAAACCTTTTGCTACGAGCCTAGCTTTAAACGTTTGCATGTTTTTAGCTGCATCTCTTTTTCTTTTATAGATCCACTTCCACCCTATGGATTTTATCCCGTCAGGTGGATCCACAAGATCCCATACTGAATTGGAGTACATTGACTCCATTTCAAGGTCCATTTTTTTGACCCATTGGTCTTTATCAACGTCATTCATTGCTTGTTTAAAAGACAATGGATCCTTGATGTCGTCATCTGGTATGAGGACCTGAGTTTCAATTAAACCTAAGTAGCGGTCAGGCTGTTTTACAACCCTCCCACTGCGTCAAGGCATACTCAACGTTTGAGCAGGACGAGGTTGACCAGAAGAACTAGCTCCAGCACTATCGTAAGCTGGTGAATTAGTTTGATCAACAACTTATGTTGATTCTTCAGTAGTTTCTTTTAATACTAATTTGCTTCGTGGTTTATGATCTCTCAAATAGTCTTCTTCTAAGAAATTAGCGTTTGTAGAAACAAACACTCTATTCTTGTTGGGCTTTATGCCCTAAAACTCGTAGATAGTAAATGTAACATTTGACTTGCTTCAATGAAGTATTATTTCTATATATTTGTTTTGCCTAAATATAACCACAAATCCAATAAACTAAGAACCTGTGGCTATATTATGTATACTTGAAGTTTATGTGTGACATAAGTATGGATCAAGTTCAAGTAAAAAGCTTAAACGATCTATAGTATATGGATAAGGTTGGGTATCTTAATCCTGGGTACACTATTGGCGCAGCTCACTTTGTTCTTTAAAGACAGACGATGTGATCCTAATCGTTCATATATAAGACATGTGAGTGAGGGCGTCCAATGCAAAGAGTTTGCATAGAGATCGGACCAGGAGATAAGTCACTTTCACTTTACAACACCGTTTACTGTTGAAACTGAACATCTCATACATATAACCTAAGTAACTTGATCTTAATCCTGAGCTAACTACGAACACCTGTTTATTTAGGATTGTCCTTTGATTTGCATGGGTGAGAGTGGCCAAACATCGCCGACTCAATAAGCTTACCATTGTGGGGATAAGACTAAATAGATTGTTGGGGACATAGCTTTGCAAGACGGAATTCACTACTACCCGTTTTAGGGTTAGTAAAGAGGTTGTTCCCTTAAGTACTGACTCCGAGTCTTGAACAAGGGGCCCCGCCCTCTCATAACCTTTAGAGGGACTTGGTTCAGTGATTCTATCACGAACTAATTATTCATTAGAGGATCAGTGGAACTTAAGGAACAAGATGTAACTATAGGGGTAAAATGGACATTTGACCCAGCTCTAGTTACGAACAACTAGTGAAGGGTCGACTTACCAATCATGGTTATCGAAAGTTGGACAAGAAATATATCTACAGTGAGGGGAGTGCACGGGCTATAGTGGAGTGCCCCCGAAGCTAACGAACGATGAATGACTAGGTTAATGAGATTAACCGGTTATCATCATTTCGTTGGAGCCCATGATCTATAGGTCCATTAGGTCCCTCTACTAGCTCAATAGGAATAAAAACTTGGAACAATATGATAGGTTAATATTTGAAATGTTCAAATTCGGATAAGGATACAAAAGTCGATTATATACGATATTTAAACGACATAATGGTTTAATTTCGAATTAAACTTAAAATGAGAGTTGGATATATTTAAATATGGTTTAAATATTAAACACATGAATAAGGATTCATGTTCAAGAAAATTCATTGGGAGAAAACTGGGTTTTGACAAGTGATCTTGGTTTAATATGCGATATTAAATTAATTATTTTATTTTAATTAAATAAAGTGTTATTTAAATTTAAAAAAATAAAATAAAAGAACGTGGGATTATTCAAAATTTTATTTGCAAATTTTGAATTTAAAAGAAATTCAAAAAATTAGCAAATTTTGGAGGTGGTGCTTAGTGACTAATCACTTGTAATTAGCCTTATTGCACCACCTAACCTTATGACTCAAAATGATCCCCAATTGTTGTCAATTTCTTGTGCAATTTTTCTGCATGATTTTCCTCTATATATAGAGGATTAGCTGGTGAAAATTAGTGGAATGATTCAACCTAAAATTCTGCCAAAATGCTTCCAAAACCTCCATAGCTCAAACTCTCAAACTTGCTTATACCCATAAGCTTTCCTTTCCAATTCCTATCAATTGAGGATCCCACAATCCGTTTCAAGGCCTGGGGATAGTAGAGAAGATCCAAGTTGTAACAGCCCGTATTTTTCAATATGGTCAATCTTACAAATAATGCTGAAGCGATTTAACAAAACGGAAAACACAACCTATTATTCAGAAAACAAGGCTTACAACCAAAGCCAAGTCTAACATTCAAAAACAAACAGGGAAAAACATGTAACAGTCAGTTTTTGGTTTAGAAGAAAAAAAAAAAAAGGGAGGGGAATTGGTTTCAGCCGGTCAAAGAGGAGGGAAAGAAGGGGGGGGGGGGGGAACTTTCACGTTTCCCCCCAAAATCGGTCAATTGACCATTTTTTTTTTTTAAAAAATATATAGAATATCAGAATCCCTTTCTCTCTCCCCGACACCCTTTCTCTCCCTTTCGGTTCTCTCTCTCTCTCGCTCCCTCTCGGCCTCGTCTTCCTCCACCGCACGCCGACCGTCGACATCTTCGCAGCCCACACGCCGTCGTCGTCCTCCGCAAGCCGCCGCCGCCTGTATTGTTTCTCTCCCTCTCTCTCGTTTTTCTCTCTCTCTCTCTCTCTCTCTCTCTCTCTCAGCCACTCTCTCTCTTTTGTAGCAGATCCATCGCGCCGCCGCCCCCATCTGACGTCGCCGCTGCCGCCGCCGCGAACCGCTGTCGGTAAATCTCGTTCCCTCTCGGTCCTCTCTCCCTCCACACGCCGAGTGCCGCCGCTCGTAACCCACACGCAGCGCGTCGCAGCCCCGTTGGTTTTCACCGCGAGTCGTCGACTCATCGCCGCCACACACGAGCTGTCGTCGGTGAGCTTTATTTCGAGTTGGGGTGTTTCTTTGCTCTCAGCACACCCTCTCTCTCTGTGACAGATCTGCAAGTCGCCGCCGCCACTGTGCAAGTTTCTGCAGCCACCAGGAGCCGTTGTCGTCGCCTTTCAGATCTGTTCATCGTCGTCGTTCGAAATTTTCAGCCTAGTCATTTAAAGATTTGTTGGGTAAGGATTGGTTGGGTCTTCGATTTCAACGTTCTCTGTTTAAATGGAATTGAATGACAGATTATGGGCAGGTGGTTTGAGTGAGCTAAGACTTTTTGTGGCTAACCGATTTAATCCAAAGGCGGAGTGAAAGCTTTCCCAAGATCTCGGTTGGGTAAGTAATTTTAGGCCTTAAACCTCAGTGTTTTTACTCTTGGCAATACTGTGGAGAGCCTAATTTTTATTATTAATTCATTAGGAGCTGTGGATTACTAGGAAAACTCGTGGGCAAGTTGTTTTGTTCTATATTGAGCTTGGGCTTTAAAGGTAAGTAACTTACTGCGTTAGAAAGAAATGTTTAAGCATTGAAATGACTGTTTGCTCCTAGCATGAACTGATATTAAATATTTGGATTGAGATTGAGATGTTATGAATACGGTTGTCTTCAGGAATATGGTTGTTGTGTACTTGTGCTATGTAATGGGTGAAAGTGCTGGACTGTTGTATATTATAAGTTGACTGGTATTGTTAGTGGACAACGGGGAGTTGTGTTTTATCTCTGTTTAGGAGTGTTGTTGCCGCCTTCGTTTCTTGTTCTTGAGTTTGTTTGAGTCGTGATGGTGCGTAATAGTTTAGCTTGTCAGTATTCTCCGTGAAGGAAAAGAATCTGGTTAACGGGGTTGCAGTTGAAATTGGTAAGTGTTAAGGGGTCCTAATGGGTAAAGGATTAAGAAAGGGAGAAGGATAGACTAGTTGCCTTGACTAAGGGTCGTGTCGATTAAACACCTAGGACTGAAATGTATTAGACTGAAATGAGGGGCTTAATGGGCGGGACTTGGCTTCGCAGACTAGGTGCCATTTACTAACTGTGGAAGTTAATTTCTGACTTAAACCCATGAACGCCCCACCAGCGAAATGGTAGTTAGAGCGCTACGCGCCCATTAGTGCCTTGAGGGACGAGACTCAGCTCCACTGACTGGGTGCCTTCTACCATCAGTGGGAGTAGAGATCTCCCAAAACACCCGCCTGCGCACTACCAATGAGTTGGCAAATTTATATGTAGGTGAGTCAATCGATCACGAGGCCCGAACTACAGCTAAATGAAATGAAATGAATGAGAATGAGATGACCTAACCCTTAGGCCCTTAACTCGAATAAAATGTTAAAACCTTGGTTGTTGCAAGTGTCTAGCAGTATTGCTACTTACTGAGTATTTTTCTTAAATACTCATTCTTTTCCCTAACATGTAATTGCAGGTAAAGGCAAGGGTGTATAGAACGCGTGACGGAGTGCTGCTGTGCCATGGATTTCCCCTAGGATAGTCTTCCGCATTTTATGTTTCGAAATTCTTCTTTTTTTTCTGAACTTGCGTTGCAATGTTTTATGGTTCATTCCGCTTTACGTTTTTGTTTGTATGGCTAAAGACTCTTTTGTTCTATTTTTAACTGGGATCCCAGGCTGAAAAGTGATAATAAAATTTTCTAAGTATGTTTTCTTTAAATGTTATTTCCTCGCTGTTCTTAGAAGTAGAATGAAATGTATGTAGTAAGGCCCTAGGATCTAGGTATGAGAAGCTGGGTCGTTACATAAACAATACCAAAAAACAACAAAACCATACAGAAGCCTACTAAATCCTACAGATCATAAGTCCTCATCGACCATGCCAGAACGCTAGTCTAATCGCTGACAGAACTATCACTTGCTCCATCATCTGAAAACATTTTTTAAAAAACAAAATGAGTACAAAAATACTCAATAAGCAACTTCCACATCAAGTTCACAATTCATTTTCATTCAAAACAAAACATCAGATTTCAGGTAATAAAACATTTCAATATTAAAAAAAAAATCATTCTTTCAGTCAAACAAACTTTCAGTCAAACAATACTTTCAGAACATATTGGGAAAGATGCATTAATGGAGTAGCCCAGAACAGAAGTGGTTATCTGTCGGTAACACCAATCAGACATACATACAGAATTGTCGGTTAAAACCAACCAGAACATTTCAAATCAAATACTTAAGTGTGAGGTCACGTGAGTGAAACACACACATGAATCTACAATCCATAGGAACGTCAAACCACATAAGTGCCTTCCCACAAATAAGTTTCATTCAGAACAATTCATACAAATACTTAAGTGTGAGGCCATGTGAGTGGAACACACATGAATCTACATTCCAAAGGAACGTCAAACCACATAAGTGTCTTCCCACAAATAAGTTACAATCAGAACATTTCATACAAATACTTAAAAGTGAGGCCACGTGAGTGAAACACACACATGAATATACATTCCAGAGGAACGTCAAACCACATAAGTGTTGGGTTTTATGTCCTAAAACTCGTAGATAGTAAATGTACATTTGACCGAACATTAATAAAATGCATTATTTAATGTTTGTATTATATCTTGTCTTATCAACCCTAATCCAATAAACTAAACATCCAAGGCTAATAGAATGAGGCTTGAACTAGTATGTAGGGACATACGAGGATCGATGTTCAAGTTTTAGCCTAAAGGGTCTGTAGTATAGGGATAAGGCTGGGTACCTTATCCTGGTGACACTATGGATACGGCCCGCTTTGTATATTGATACAAACGTATTAATCCAACGCGTTCATGTAGTTGACATGCGAGTGGGGGTATCCTGTGCAATGAGTTTGCACAAAGACCGGACCGCGAAATAGTTAACCACTAACTGTAACACCGTTAGTTAGCTCGGTTTCTATTTCACTAGGATGACCTAGGCAACTTGGCCTTAATCCTGAGTGGATTATGGACTCCTGTCCATGAGGCATTGTCCTTTGATTTGTACGGGTGAGAGTGGCCAATTCACCGACTCAATAAGCCTACCATTTTGGGGACAAGACCGAGTGGGGAGCTGGGAACATAGTCTTACAAGATGGAATTCACTCCTTCCCGACATTTAGGGTAAGTAGAGGTGTGTTCCCTTAAGTGGTGACTCCAGGTCTTGAACAATGGGCCCTACCCTCTCTATGGCACGAGAGGGACTTCTATTTGTTGGTTGGACCTCAAACAGGTTGTTCATTAGAGGAGCACTGGTACTTAAGGATCAAGAGGTAGCCCAGGGGTAAAACGGTAATTTGACCTAGCTGGGGTACGAACACACGTGAAGGGCTAACTTGCTGCCGACGGTCGATATCCGTGGACACAGAAATATATCTGCAGTGAGAAGAGTGCAGCCGTGGTTCTTTAGTGGAGTGAACCACGGTTAACGAATATTGATTAACTTGGTTAATGAGTTTAGCCAATTAATCTCATATCGTTGGAGCTTCTGATCTGTAGGTCCATTAGGTCCCACCGGTAGCTCTACAAGGGCGTTGAGGTAAAATTCTAAGGGGAATGGACCATTCGAAGGTGTTCGAATGTTAAGTTTAAAATATGAATTTGATTCATATTGAAACTATAGGTTAAAAATTAATGTGCATTGGATGTACATTAATACTATAGTTTTATGAGAGAGAATAATAATTGAATATATGATATTCAATTTTATTATTTTATAATTAATTAATTTTTTTAATTAATTAATTGATTTAGTTTAATTAAATTTGATTTAATTAAACTATAGGTTAAAGAGGGATATTAATTTGAATGGAATTTAAATTAATGTTGTTTTAATTAATTATGATTAATTAAAAAGTAATTAATTATAATTAAAATTATTTTTTTATTTTAATTTATAATTAATTAAAATATCAGGTAACTGATTAATCAGTTACCTGATGTTTTGCGTGCAGTTGCCCTACTTTTCCTCTCCTGATCAATAGGGAAAAAGGTATGGGACTTGGTCAGTTGGAATCGATCTTTTTACTCACGCAATCTCCCCCTCTCTCTTGCTCTCTCAATCTCCCTCTCTGTGAGTTAGAAAAATTTCCAGAGAAACCTTAGAGATTTGGTTCCCACAAGCCACTCAACCTTTATCCCTAAGAGAATACCGGTGCAACCTCCGTGGTGGTGTTCAAGGCCAATTTACAGCAAAGAAAGAAGTTCTTCGCTGCTGTATTTTTGTGGAATCAAAGGTTTTTGGTAAGATTTCGTCAAGAAAAACTACAAAGGTATGGGTTTCTTGATCTTGGATCATTATGATCCGTTTTTCCTAGATTAGATCTAGGATTTATTTACTGTAAATCATGTTTTACATACTGTTTTCAGCATTAATATATGATATTTTCTGCTGTGTATGTTCCTAACGTATCGGTATTTTAATCCGACTTAAAATTAGAGTTATGGTTCGAATCGTTTCCGCTGCGCAAGGGTTTTTATCCCTTCAATAAGTGCCTTCCCACAAATAAGTTTCATTCAGAACATATAACCGTCAATTCTAATATGGCTACTAAAAAGTATACAATCCCCAAAACAAAATTTGGCATATCCGGATAGCACTATCGATTCAATTCAAAACACTTTTCAAAACATTCAAAACAGTAAACATGCTTTCATTTAACAAAACAATTGAAACATAATCGATTTCGATCAAATCAATTTCAATTTAAAACAAACAATACTAACCAAAATTTCTATTTTGGAAGAGATGTGGAAATTACTTACCTCGATCAGAACCTAAAAATCTTAAGCCCAAAGCAAATCAAAATTAGGTTCCTTGAATCCAAAAATTTCCTAAACATATTCAATATTTCTTTAATTAGAAACCAACTAATCCATCTTAAAGGTCTAATGACCAATCCAAATGGCAATCAATCTTAACCTCCAAATTTTCCCACTTAAAACAAATTCTTTTCATAAAAAGTTGGGAAAATAGACTTATTGGGTGCCAAAAACAGCATTGAAAATCTGGGGATTTTCACTTTAAAATCCAACTTTTTCATACAAAAATCAGTAAAAACAAATATCTTTCAATACCATTTAAATACAAAACAAGATTTCAATTCTCCAATTTCATCTCATATAGGGCAAATAAAACTTCATACTAAAACTTTTCAAAAACAAAATTCAATTGATCAAAAAGAAAAGAAAACAATAGAAAAGCATAGAATGGAATAAAAACTTACTACTTTTTCTCTGAGAAAGAAAGTGCAGAATGCGTTCTTCTTCTTTCTTTTTTTTTTTTTTTTTTTTTGATTCAGAGCATAAAAATAATTAGGGCTAAAGAAAAGGTCTTTTAAAAAGAACCCTAATTAAAACCCTAAAAGACTATTTCCTTTTTTAAAAAGGAAAAGGGTAAATCAAATTTATCTCCTAATTCAAAAAGGAAATAAATTCAAATCAAAGATTTTCTTGGAAATCATTCAAATAAATTAAAAAAAATAAACCTTTGTTTTTTAATCCGACTGTTACACAAGTGGTTGTCCAAAAGTCATTGGTGTGAATTATAAAGCATCGAATTATACGAATTGGGAGCTTCAAGAGGTAGGTACCTTAGTACTCTGTTTTTTGTTCTTATGAACAGCATGACTTCAAGGATCAAATTGATGAAATTGTATGCCTAAGATCTTAAATTGCTTCCTCATGTGTGATATTAACACCTACAATTCTCTTGTGGGTCGTAGAAGAGACCACCTCTTGTTTCTTTCGGATATCCAACAAATTGGCATAATTTTGAACGTGGTTCCAATTTCTTAGGATTCGTCACTAACACATAGGTCAGACATCCCCAGATCCGGAAATGACGTAAACTAGGTTTACGTCCATTTCATAATTCGAAAGGTGTTTTAGAAACACTTTTCGAAAGAACATCGTTTAATATATCGACTGCAATCATCACTACATGTCCCCAAAACGAGCTGGGCAACTGAGCATAGCTCATCATTGATCGAACCATTTCCATCAATGTTTTATTTATCCTTTCGGATACACCGTTCTATTGCGATGTTCTCGATGCTGAGAGTTGTGATTTGATTCCATGTTCTATCATATAGTCTTGGAATCGTAAATCCATATACTCTCCTCCTCGATCAGTTTGAAGAGTTTTAATTGTTTTCCCTAATAGGTTTTCAACTTCAGCTTCATATTCTTTGAACTTTTCAAGTGCTTCGGATTTGTGCGCCATTAGGTACAAGTAACCATATCTCGAATAATCATCTATGAAAGAGATGAAATATTCGTATCCTCCTCGAGCTTTTACATTCATTGGACCACAGAGATCTGAATGTATAAGTTCTAGAGGTTCTTTGGCTCTATAACCTTTTGTCGTAAACGGTCTTTTAGTCATTTTTCCTTCTTGGCAAGACTCACATGGAGGTAATGAATCGTCTTCTAACTCATTTAAAAGTTCATTCTTTACCAATCTTTTGATCCTATCAAGATTAATGTGGCCTAGCCTCAGGTGCCAAAGATAAGTGTTACTATTTGGAGAAATTCGTTGCCTTTTTCTTTGAGTATCAGCAGTTTTAAATAACTCGTGATTTAAAACTGTTTGTGTAACGGTTGGTCTTATGACATATAAGTTGTTTTCTAATTTTTCTGAACAGATGAACATTCCTTTTCGAGAGATGAATGCTTCATTGGATTCAAAATTTACAGAATATCCTTGTTCGATTAGACAGGATATAGATATAAGATTCCTACATATTTTAGGAGCTATATACAGATTTTCCAAAACCAAAAACCTATCTCCTATAAACAGTTTTATATCTCCTACTGCAGAAGTTGAAATGACGTCTCTTGTTCCAACCTTGAGTGTCATTTCTTCTTTCTTTAACTGCCGAAATGAACTATTTTCCTGCAATGAAGAACGTACATGATTAGTAGCTCTGGAATCAAGTATCCAGGCATTTTGATCATGTACTAACAAACAAGTTTCCAAAACGAGTAAATAGAATTTACCTTCTTTCTCTTTCTTCTTTTCAGCGAGGTATTTGGTACAATTTCTTTTCCAATGCCCTTCAACGTTGCAATGGAAGCATTTGCCTTTATCGGCCTTCTTAGCTTTCTTCTTTCCTCGATTAGCATTAGCGGGAGTCTTTCCCTTTACTCCTACCTTTTTCTGGATATTCTTTGAGGCAGAAAGTTGAGGTATAGACTTTGTTCCTGAGGATGAACCCTTCAGGAATTTCATTTTGGAATGGGCTATATTTGCCTCTCCTTCTTTCAATTCCTTACCTTTCTTAAGTGATTGAAATGTCTGTAACTCATTTAGGAGCGTAGTCAAATTGTATTGTAAGAAGCTTGTTGGAAGTGAATCCATTATAAATGCTACTTGACTACGTTTGTCGATGACCGCTCCATTTACTTCAGCAACAATGAAATAGACCATCATATCAAGAACATGTTCTCGAACGGGTTGGCCTTCTTTCATGGGACAGCTGTAAATGTATTTGAGGGCTTCATGATGGAGTTGAAAGGACGATTGTCCAAACATTTCCTGAAGTGAATTCATGATCTCTCTTGCTGAGACCATTCCCTCATGTTTCTTGGTCAAAATTTCTGATAAACTAGCCAAAATATAGACTCGGGCCTTTTCGTTGGCCTTCATCCAGCTATCATATGCATCTTTAACAAAGTGAGATGCAGTACGAATAGGGACCGGAGGACATTCCTCTTTCAGGACAAACCGTAGATCATCAATAACCAGAACTGTGTTCAGGTTAGATTTCCATGTTGCATAATTTGCGCCGGTTAACTTATCGTTTTTAAGCAGTTGTAATATTGAGGAAGACATGCTGAAATAATAAACAATTGACGATATTAGCTTTTGCCTTTAACCATTAAAACAATCCAAATTTTAGCAAAACTATTTAATCAAAGTAACCTTAATGAACTATCGATATAGTTTTGCAACGATACTTCAGAGTTTTAGAATAACAGCCACCGTAGGGTGATCAGCTACTCCTCCATTGAATTGAGACTTATCTCAGCCAATATCTAAAACCAGAACATCTCATATTCTTTTAGTTACTAGCTACCGTTTGTTTGGTCAAGAACTCATTCTTGTAAGTGTGACCCTCCCACTTTTAGATCCCAGAGGTATGCACCAGGAGGCTACCGTTAGGAAAAGACAACTGTTGGTGACTGACCTAAGTGACCCTTTACATTTCTGGAGTTTGCAGTGTTCCGAATCCTATGATCAGGCCCTCCGTAGGGGTGGTCGCTTCCAGGGTGACACGCAGGCTGATCATAGGAATCTCACGGTGCAACCTAGGGGTGGAGACCAAAGGATACGTTGTCACGCATCCTTCTCCCACTTACTATGAACACTTTCCCTATTGACCTTGGTATTGATCCATGCTAAACACTTTCCGTAGGGAGGCCGCTTCCAAGGCGACACGAAGCCGAGCATGTATCTCACGGTGTGAACACAGGGGGACGTGGGAGTAAAAACTTGATTTAGAAGATCTCATTTTTATTACTTTTCCTCCCACTGAAGTGTCCTATTATTTTTAGGGTCTTAGTTTTTGACTTAGATAGAATCCGGCTAATAAACTTTACCTAAGTCTAGGTGATACGCCTGTAAAAGGACCTAACCTACGATGTCTAGGTGATAAATTCATATTATAACCTCACATCGCTCACGCATGCTCATAAAATCGGGTTAACCTAACTCAAGTACCGGCTCGATGCCCAGGTAGGAGGTGTTCCGTAAACCGTCAACTTAAATACCTCCAGCCTTAGACAGCATCTAATTGGGTGAGTTCTCTTGTAACTTTAGCTTTACAAGTTATCAACCTAAAACTATTTTGAATCGATTGATCTTTGAGTTCATTTTAACCCTAAGTGAGCATGCTTTTATATTTGTTATAGATTTTAAACGTCTATGTCAGTTTTATATCATTTAAAATGACATTAACCTATTACATGCTTCTATTCGATCGAAACGCTTTAAATCGAGCTAAGGAAGTTTCATGCAGCATGCTATGTTTGTTTTCGTTTAGCGTTTGCATGTTTGTGATAGTTGGATCATGATTCTCGATTTGTTGCCGGAATACGCCGGACTTAAACTTGTTTTAACTTATTAGTGAAATTGATGATTTAATTGAATTGAACTTACCATGACTAACCCGGTTGCATGATTTTTGAGGTATTAATTTATTTCCTTAATTTGATTCTCTTATTTTCCTTTTGCAATATTTTCCATAATTAATTTTCTTTCCTTGTTTACTTTCTTTCCAAATATAAAAAAAAAATCCCATTGGTCCGATCATCACAATAAATCTAAGATAAACAAGTTATAATCGTGCTCCCTGTGTTCGACTCCGGCCACTACTGCTACAAGTTCGCTTTAAAGGTTGTGGATTATAAATTTATTTGACAAGAGACCACGACAATCTCTTCCGTCACTGAGCTTTATGTATGATTTATTTACTATTCGTGGCTTTAGATTCCTGCTTTAATAATTAGCATGCGCAGTAGGTTAGATTGACGCCCTAACTCGCAGCGCGTATGTTAATAAATTGCTAAATAACTAATTTCCAAGTAGCTAATGGGTAGTTAGTTCAATAGTTAGCACATAGATTGATTCATGGGCATGGGTCCCAAGAGCAGTTCTCTGACTTTGTTGTTTGACACGATAGATCTAGGGTCTAAGCCGATATTTGTAATTAAATTAGATTTCTCCTAATTGATTATGGGTATTCTAGCCTAGAGCAACAATTAGTTAGTTTATTAATCGTAGCCAGGTTAATTAATTAATCAATTGCATCTTGGTTCAACGGGTTCGTTGGGTTAGCGCTCTAGGGGTATCTTGATCTTAATGCAGTTACTCAATTAGTTGACTTTGACGGGTTTGTGGAGTTAGTTAATTAGTAACTAGTAATTGAGTCGATGGACGGTGGGATCGAGTCAATTGATTTAGAGTACCCATTAGACAACATACATGTAAATCACTATATGCTAATCGATGAGTAAAAAGTAAATGAACTGAACCCGAGTGTCCCCAACTATAGTGAGATTAGCCAACCCCTCTATTTACTTTTCTGTCATTTAATTTCCTGTCATTTACTTCCTTGCAATTTTATTTTCCCTTGTCAATTTAACCATCTTCTTCTACCCCCTTCTGTTACCAAACACAAAAGAGATTAGAAGTAAGCTAGTTGTTCCTTGTAATCGACCCCGACCACTACTACTGCAAGTAGTTTAGTGATCGGTGACTATAAATTCATTTTGACACGAGCCCCACAACACGTTCTCGTCAGAAATTCTGTCTGAATTTCTGGTCATTCAGGTACCTTAGAGACTTGCTATGATCCTAAGAATCGTTAAAAGCATGTAACTGACAGTGAGTCTTATAGTTAGTTAAGATTCATTGTCGACACGCCACGTCACTAGTTAGTTAAGAGGAAGTTGGGACGGGGTGTGTCAGTTGCTATAGAAATTGCAGCTCGTGATCCCACAATCTAAGGAGTTGGTGAATATACCAGAGTCGACAACGAGTAAGTAACGAAAATCTTTACTCTTAAAATTAAACCAACTAGCATGTTTAACCATTTAATTAAATCTCAGTAGAAATTAGTTCTCTGTAGTTTTATATTTTGCCAACGTATTGATTTCTCGATTGAAATTAAATTGCGTTCTTATTCTTGGTCACTTCCGCTTTGGGCTTTTATCCCTACAGCTACGTACTCGGCCTCCATGGTGGAGTCTGCAATACATCCTTGCTTAATGCTAGTCAGACTTTAGCTCCCCCGTTAAGGGTAAACACTGATCCTGATGTGGATTTCCTAGAATCTCTATCAGTCTAAAAATCAGAGTCAATATATCCTGTAAGGATCAAATTCTTAGCGCCATACATAAGCATATAGTTCCTCGTTCTTCTAAGATACTTGAGGATATTCTTAACCGCGGTCCAATGGTCTAACCTTGGATTGGATTGATACCTGCAGATAATCTCAACTGCATAGCATATGCCATGCCTTATACAAAGCATGACATACATCAAACTGCCCACAATTAAAGCATAGGGAATATGTCTCATGTCCTCAACTTCTTGAGGTGTCTTAGGACACTGTTGTTGGGTTTTATGTCCTAAAACTCGTGGATAGTAAATGTAACAAAGTAAATTATAATCGATAAAGCGTTATCGTGGTTATTCGATTTCTGGTTGTCAAATAGTTGCTTTTAATAATGTATTAATTAACCCAAATCCAATAAACTAGAATCCTTGGCTATGATATGAACACTTGAACTTTATGTAGTAACATAAGAGTGGATCAAGTTCAAATAATAGCCTAAACGGTCTATAGTATAGGGATAAGACTGGGTACCTTATCCTAGGAAAAACTATGAGATGTGGCCCACTTTGTTTTAGTACAAACGATGCGGTCCTAAATCATTCATGTAGAGACATGCGAGTGGGGGCGTCCTATGCAAAAGAGTTTGTATAAGACCGGACCGCGAAATAAGTCACTTTCACTTTATAACGTCGTTTACTGTGAAACTGACTATTTCAAAACGATGACCTAGGTAACTCGATCTTAATCCTGAGCTAACTATGAACTCCTGTTTATTCGGAATTATCCTTTGATTTGCATGGGTGAAAGTGGCTCAACATCGCCGACTCAATAAGTTCCTACCATTTTGGGGATAAGACCGAGTAGATAGCTGGGGACATAGTCCTGCAAGATGGAATTCACTCCTACCCGACTTTAGGGATAGTAGAGAGGTTGTTCCCTTAAGTGCTGACTCCGGGACGTGAACAAAGGTGCACCGCCCTCTCATTGGCCTGAGAGGTTTTAGGTTTAGTGGTGGGACCACAAACCAATTGGTCATTAGGGACTCAGTGGAGGCTTAAGGAACAAGAAGTGCTATAGGGGTAAAACGGACTTTTGATCTAGCTATAGTTACGAACAACCTGTGAAGGATCGACTTACTAATCATGGTTATATCGGGTGGAAAGAAATATATCTACAATGAGGGGAGTTCAGCTATGGGCTATAGTGGAGTGTCCCGTTAGTTAACGAATGTTGATTGGCTAGGATTAAAAGAGTTCAACCAGTTAATCTTAAATCGTTGGAGCCCAGATCTGTAGGTCCATTAGGTCCCCCTACTAGCTCAAACGGATTAACCTTAGAACAAAGTGATGAAAGAATTTGAAAACGTTCAAATTCGATTTAGGGAGATGTCGTTAATTATATTCGATATAATTTAACGTATCAGTTTAATTATGGATTAAACTAAATTAAAGAGAGAGTTATAATTATTTAAATAGGATTTAAATATTGTAAATATGTGTTCGATACATATTTGGTTTAAATTTGAATAGTGATTCAAATTCATCGGGTTTTGAGAGATGACGGAATTAGTGTATGAAATTAGTTTAATATATGATATTAAATTAATATAATTAACTAAATATGTTTAGTTAATTGTTTAAAATTAATTTTATTTTGAAATTAATTAATTATTTCATGAAATCAAAATTTGAAATTCAAAGTAATTGAATTTTAGGCATGAAATATGGTAATGACACCTAAATTAATACACCTACACCAAAGAGAGTTTGGTGTCATCATCTCCATGAAATCCCTTGCATAATCATCCCTTTACAAAGGAGATGGATTTGAGAAAATGGGGTTGTGTGTGTGTTTTCTCTCTCAAAAATCGTGGGCAACAAATTCTCACAGCCTTGAAAGTTTTCTTCAACAGACCCATGGTTCTCTCAAGCTTTCTTTCTCCTCAATTCATCACTCTCAAGCTCCCACAAGCTCGTTCTAAGGCTGGAGAATAGCAGGGAAGATCTCGACGGTCGTCCACGACTCGGTCGTGCTGAGAATCATCCAAAGAATCGGTTTAATTTGTGCTCCAAAGGTTAGTATAACCGAGCCTCTGTTTTTCATGTTTTTGGAGCATGATTTTCCATAATGAAATTAAGTGCCTAAGATCCGTAATCACTTCCGCTAGTGTCTCGTACAATCCTTCGACTGTTCCTTAGACAAATGAATTCCATACCTGAAAGGTAGTAAACCTTTCTTGGATTTCTACATCCTATATCTAACCAACATCTTGTCGATATAAGATGCCTAAGACAGGGCTAGCGTTCTGTTCTTGCGATTTCTTATGATTGGAATCCCAAGAACATACTAAGCCTCTCCCAAATCTTTCATTTGGAATTAGGCTACTAGCCTGTCAGTAAGAAATCCTACTGTTGGGTTTTATGCCCTAAAACTCGTGGATAGTAAATGTACACAAATTATATACTTGTTTCAATAAAGTGTTATTGAGTTTCTACAATAAAGTGTTATTGTTAAATATTGCACAATTTGACCTAAATCCAATAAACTAAGATCCAAGGTTGTTTGTATGTAACTTGAACTAGTATGTGGGGACATACGGGGATCGATGTTCAAGTAACAACCTAAAAGGTCTATACTACAATGATAAGGTTGGGTACCTTATCCTGGTAACACTGTGTGATACTGCTCGCTTTGTATTTGATACAGACGTATTGATCCAAAGCGTCCATGTAGTAGACATGCGAGCGAGGGTATCCTATGCAATGAGTTTGCATAAGACCGGACCATGAAATGGTAAACCGCTAGATATAACACCGTTAACTAGTTAGGTTACTGTTTCAATAGGATGACCTAGGTAACTTAGTCTTAATCCTGAGTGTGTCATGAACTCCTTCTCATGAGGTATTGTCCTTCGATTAGCATGGGTGAGAGTGGCCAATACGCCGACTCAATATGTCTTCCTTTTTGGGGACAAGACCGAGTGGGAGGTTGAGGACATGACAACACAAGAAGGAATTCACTCATTCCCACTTCTAGGAGAAGTAGATGAGTGTTCCTTAAGTGGTGACTCCGAAACTTAAACAAAGGGATCCAGCCCTCTCACTGGCCCGAGAGAGATTTTCTGTTTAATGGTTGGACCATAAACAGGTTGTTCATTAGAGGAGCACTGGTACTTAAGGAGACAGATGTAACACAGGGGTAAAACGGTAATTTGACCAGCTGTGATTACGAACACTTGTGAAGGATTGACTTACCGGTATAGGTATATATCTGTGGACACAGAAATGTTCTACAGTGAGAAGAGTTCAGCTGTGGGTCTTTAGTGGAATGACTCATAGTTAATGAATATTGGTTAACCTAATTAATGAGTTTAATCGATTAACCTCATATCATTGGAGCTTCTGATCTGTAGGTCGATTAGGTCCCCCTGCTAGCTCGTAAAGAGTAATTAGGAACAATTATATCTTGAGAGAATTTGAATAGTTCAAATTCATATTGGGAATTAAGTTAATTGTATGAGATACAAATTAATATAATGTATAGTTGATACATTAAAATATAAAGTCTAATTTGAAATTAAACTTTATTATTATGAGATAAATAAATATTTGAAGAAGTTCAAATATTAATATGAATTTGATTCATATTAGATTTATAGGATATAAGAGAATTTGAAGGAGTTCAAATTTTAATATGAATTTGATTCATATTATAGAATTAATTAATTGAAGGCCTGAAATTAAATATGTGATATTTAATTGGGTAATTAATTAATTAACTAATAAAAGGTCTGAAATTAAATATATGATATTTAATTGGTGATTAATTAATTAAAGAATTAATTAATTAGAAATTAATCAATTATGGAAATGATTAATCACTTATGGAAGTAATTAATCATTTATGGAAATGATTTAATCACTTATGGAAGTGATCAATCATTTATGGAAAAGATTAATCAATTATCGAATTGATTAATTATGGAAAAGATTAAATCAGTTATGGAAATAATTGATTTTAAATTAATATTTTATTCATGACCTTTCTCCTATAAATAGAACACAAAAACCTAGGGTTTAGGTGATACAACATAAGGCCACAAGAATGCACTCTTGCATTCACTCTAGCCTCCCTCTCATATTCTCTCAACCCAAGAATGCTAGGCAAAATTTTCTCTCTAGAGTTTTTCCCATTCAAGATTAGGTAGTCCCACAACTACGTTCCTAATCTCAGAGATCAATTGGTGGTGTCCCAATTGTTGACACTTGGTCCCTATGAAATCAAGAAAGGTGTTCTTGATATTTCAGAGACGACAACGACGGTATGTTTGCTTCTCCCCTTTAGAATTAGTTCTAAGGTTGTATGCTTAGCCATTTAGAATAGTTTTCTAAATTTTTGCCAATGTATTGGTATTTTGGTGAAAACAAATTTAACTACGAATCGGTCCCAATTACGCTTGTCCGCTTTACGGAATTAGGGAATTCCAATCCTTCACCTACATCATTCCCAATAAGTAGGATATCATCCACATACCACACCAAGAACGTTATAGTATTGTTGATGATCTTCTTGTAGACACAAGGTTCATCAACATTTTGGTCAAAGCCATAAAACTTGACGTAGTGTCAAACCTTATGTTCCAAGATCGAGATGTCTGTTTCAACCTATGGATGAATCGATTAATTGCAAACCTTTTGCTCTTGACTTTGAGCAATGAACTCCTCTGGCTAAGACATATAGATGTTCTCCTCAAGATTACCATTTAGAAAGACAGTCTTGACATCCATTTGTCAAATTTCATAATCATAAAATGTGGCAATGGACAAGAGAATCCTTATAGACTTTAACATGGCAACAGGAGAGAAGGTTTCCTCATAGTCCACCTCCTCCCCCTAGGTATAACCCTTTGCCACAAGTCTAGCTTTAAAGGTCTGTACCTTTCCAGCTAGGTCTCATTTCTTCTTGAGATCCATTTACACTCTATGAGTTTTACCTCTTCAGGTTGATCTACAAGATCCTAGACTGAATTGAAGTACATATACTCCATTTCAAGGTACAGACCTTCATTGTCTGTCTATAGTTCAATGGATCCTCGACATCATCATCAGGTATGAGGACTGAACTTTCAGTTAAACCCAAGTAACGATCAGGTTAAGAAACAACCCTCCCACTACATTGAGACACTCTCAACACTTGAGAAGGACGGGATTGACTCGGTGTGTTGGTCCCATCAACAACTCTTGTTGAAAAGCTAGCTTCATCAACAACTCTTGTTGATGTATCTATAGCTTCACTAGAAAGCTCACTTAACACAATCTTACTGCATAGCATGTGATCTCTCATGTGGTCATCTTCTAAGAAAGTAGCATTGGTCGATACAAACACTTCATATTCTTGAGGGTCAAAAAACTAACCACCTCTCGTTTCCTTGGGGTAGCCTACAAATAGGCATAATCTTGAACGAGGTTTCAGTTTCTTTGGGTTTGTCTCCAGCACGTGTGCTCATCCCCAGATCCTGAAGTGACAACAACTAGCTTTACGCCCTCTCCAAAGCTCAAAAAATGTTTCAAAAATACTCTTTAAGGGAACCACATTCAGAATGTAAACTGCAGTCTCTACTACATAACCCCAAAACGAGTTAGGCGCATAACTCATCATTGAGCGAACCATGTCTAACAAGGTTCTATTTCTCCTTTCTGATACAATATTCTACTTGAAGGGATAAAAGCCCTTTCGCAGCGGAAGAATTTACAGAACCATACTCTGTTTTTAAAAACGTTTTAAATACCAATACAGAGGCAAAATTTACAGCAACTAAATCCATATTAAAAGCTGTAAAACAAGGTTGAAAGCATGCTAATTTTAATAAAATAACCTAGATCTAATCTAGATTAATCTAAGGTATCCAAAGGAATAAAGAACACTTACTTCCGTTGACGATCTTGACCGAAATCACCAACTTTCTTGAGGATTTTCTAGCGAATCTTTGTGAACACCACCACGAGACTGACACTGGTATTCTCGACGGATTGAAAAGAGGCTTGCTTGTGGGACCAACAATTTCTCTGGAGGGAATTTTTGGGAGAGAAAAAAACACTGAGATTCTTAGAGAGAATAATGAAAACGTAGTCCAAAGGAAGAGTCAATCAACCTCTCTCTTAACTCCTGGAGTAAATGAAGGAGACTTAATCGTGTAACCACCCACGATCACGCATCCGTAAAACTGATCAAATCAGTTAATTCTTTTTTTTTAATTTAAATTTAATTTTAAAATTAAATTTAAACTAAAACTAATTTAATTAAAAAGAAATTAATTAAATTAATTATAACTAATTAAAATCTCATTTAATTAGTTAATTCACTTAAATTATTATTTAAATGAATATCCTTCATTTACCTTATAGTTTTAATTAAATCAAATTTAATAAAACTAAAATAATTAATTAATTCTTTAATTAATTAATCATTAAATTGAATATCACATATTCAACTATATCTCTCTCATATATACTATAGTTTTAATGTGCATCCAATGCGCATTAATTTTAACCTATAGTTTTAATATAAATCCAATTCATATTAAATATCCGTTAGTAAATTTACCTCAACACCTTATATGAGCTACCGGTGGGACCTAATGGACCTACATATTAGAAGCTCCAACGATATGAGATTAATTGGCTAAACTCATTAACCAAGTTAATCAATATTCGTTAATTGTGGTTCATTCCACTAAAGAACCACAGCTGCACTCTTCTGACTACAGATATATTTCTGTGTCCACAGATATTGACCAATAATAGCAAGTTAGTCCTTCACATGTGTTCGTACCCCAGCTAGGTCAAACTACCGTTTTACCCCTAAGTTACCTCTACATCCTTAAGTCTCAGTGCTCCTCTAATGAACAACCTGTTTGAGGTCCAACCTACAAACAAAAATCTCTCTAGTGCCATAGAGAGGGCAAAGCCCTTTGTTCAAGTCCCGAAGACACCACTTAAGGGAACACACCTCTACTTACCCTAAAGGTTGAAAGGAGTGAATTCCATCTTGTGTGATTATGTTCCCAGCTCCTCACTCGGTCTTGTCCCCAAAATGATAGGCTTATTGAGTCGGCGTGTAGGCCACTCTCACCCATACAAATCAAAGGACAATCCCTCGTGAACAGGAGTCCATAATCCACTCAGGATTGAGACTAAGTTGCCTAGGTCATCCTAGTGAAATAGAAACCTATCTAGTCAACGGTGTTAAGCCTAATGGTTAACTATTTCTCGGTCCGGTCTTATGCAAACTCATTGCACAGGATACCCCCACTCGCATGTCCTCTACACGAACGCGTTGGATCATTGCGTTTGTATCATAATACAAAGCGGGTCGTATCCATAGTGTCACCAGAATAAGGTACCCAGCCTTATCCCTATACTATAGACCCTTTAGGCTGTAACTTGAACAACGATCCCCGTATGTTCCCACATACTAGTTCAAGTCTCATACTAACAGCCTATGATGTTCATTTTATTGGATTAGGGTTATTTAGGCAAGATACAATACAAACAATAATGAATAATACATGAAATATTATTTTATTAATGTTCGGTCAAATGTTTACATTTACTATCCACGAGTTTTAGGGCATAAAACCCAACAAACTCCCACTTGAACTAAAACTCAAGATAATGGGATGTATATTAAAAATAATCCAAAGCTGGAAATGTTTAAATGTATACTGTACATTACATGAAAAGTAAATATACAAAATACAATAAACTAGGGCATTCTTCATACCCATTACACATTTCCCACTTGCCCTAGATTATACTATATACATGTCTCGCAGACCTAGACTCTCTAGATGACCCTCGAACACTTTAGCCGAGAGAGCCTTCGTAAATGGATCAGCAATGTTGTGCTCTGAAGCGATCTTGGTAACGATCACATCTCCTCGTTGCACAATCTCCTGTATCAGGTGATACTTCCTCTCGATGTGCTTTCCTTGTTTGTGGTTGCGAGGTTCTTTAGAATTGGCTACAGCCCCACTGTTGTCACAGTATAATGTAACGGGCAAGTTCATATTTGGATCGACCTCCAAATCTGTCAAGAACTTTCTTAGCCAAACTGCTTCCTTAGCTGCTTCACAAGGAGCTACATACTCAGCCTCCATTGTGGAGTCTGCTATGCATCCTTGCTTGATGCTTCTCCAGACTACAGCTCCCCCGTTAAGGGTAAATACTGACCCTGACGTGGATTTCCTCGAATCCTTGTCAGACTGGAAGTCAGAATCTGTGTATCCTGTAAGAACTAACTCCTTAGCCCCAAACACCAGCATCCTCGTTCTCCGAAGATACTTGAGGATTCCTATTACGGCAGTCCAATGGTCTAACCCTGGATTTGACTGATATCTGCTGACTATCCTTACTGCATAACAAATGTCAGGCCTAGTGTAGACCATAGCATACATTAAGCTGCCCACAGCTGAGGCGTACGGAATGCGTCTCATATCCTCAATTTTTTGAGGTGTCTTAGGACATTGCTCCTTAGACAAGTGAACCCCATGCCTGAAAGGCAATAAACCCTTCTTGGAGTTCTGCATCGAATATCGAGACAACATCTTGTCGATATACGTTGCTTGAGACAAGGCTAGTGTTTTGTTCTTACGATCCCGAATAATTTGGATCCCAAGAACATATTGGGCCTCTCCTAAATCCTTCATTTGGAATTGGGCCTCTAGCCATTCTTTGACGTCAGACAGATACCCTACATCATTCCCAATGAGTAAGATGTCATCTACATATAGCACTAGGAAAGCTACCTTATTTTTGTTGATTTTCTTGTAAACACAAGGTTCATCAACATTTTGATCAAAGCCAAAAGATTTGATCGCAGTGTCAAATCCAATGTTCCAAGATCTGGAGGCCTGTTTCAACCCATAAATGGATTGATTCAGTTTACAAACTTTTTGCTCCTGACCTTGGGTTATGAACCCTTCGGGCTGAGACATAAAGATATTCTCTTCAAGATTACCATTCAAAAAGGCAGTCTTGACGTCCATTTACCATATTTCATAGTCATAATATGTGGCTATAGATAAGAGAATTCTTATAGACTTTAACATAGCAATAGGAGAAAAGGTTTCCTCATAGTCAACCCCTTCTCTTTGGGTGTAACCCTTTGCTACAAGTCTAGCTTTGAAAGTCCGAACTTTCCCAGCTACATCTCTCTTTCTTTTATAGATCCATTTACACCCTATGAGTTTTACCCCTTCAGGTGGATCTACAAGTTCCCAAACTTGATTGAAGTACATAGACTCCATCTCAAGGTCCATTGCTTTGACCAATTGGTCTTTATCCACGTCATTCATTGCCTAACGATAAGACAATGGATCCTCAACACCATCATCAGGTATGACGACTTGAGTTTCAGTTAAACCCAAGTAACGGTCGGGTTGTGATACAACCCTCCCACTACGTCGAGGCTCTCTCACTATGTGAGGAGGACGAGATTGACCAGAAGAGCTGGCTCCTTCATCAACTCTTGTGGAAGGACCTACTTCATCAATAACTCTTGTTAACTCTTTTGTAGCTTCTCCTAATACTAACTTACTTCGTGGTTTGTGATTCCTCATGTGGTCTTCCTCCAAGAAAGTGGCATTTGTCGATACAAAGACCTTGTTTTCTTGTGGGTCGTAGAAAAGACCACCTCTCGTTTTTTTTTGGGTAACCAACAAATTGGCACAATTTTGAACGAGGTTCCAATTTCTTAGGATTTGTCACAAGCACATGTGCTGGACAACCCCAGATACGGAAGTAACGCAAGATAGGTTTACACCCCCTCCATAACTCGAAAGGTGTTTCAGAAACGCTTTTCGAGGAAACATTGTTCAAAATGTGAACTGCAGTCTCTACTGCATACCCCCAAAACGAGCTAGGCAATTGAGCATAGCTCATCATAGAACGAACCATGTCTAACAAGGTTCTATTTCCTCCTTTCTGATACACCATTTTGTTGAGGTGTACCAGGTGCTGAGAGTTGGGATTGGATTCCATGTTCTATCAAATAATTTTGGAATCTCAAATCCAAATACTCTCCACCTTAATCTGAACGAAGTGTTTTGATTGTTTTACCTAATAGGTTTTCAACTTCAGTCTTAAACTTTTTAAACTTTTCAAAAGCTTCAAACTTATGACCCATTAGATATAAGTAACCATATCTCGAATAATCATCTATAAAAGAGATGAAATATTCATAACCTCCTCGAGCTTTTACATTCATTGGACCACAGAGATTCGAATGTATCAACTCTAGAGGTTCTTTGGCTCGATAACCCTTTCCAGTAAAAGGTCTCTTAGTCATTTTACCCTCGAGACACGATTCACAGGGTGGTAATGAATCATCTTCCAACTCAGTTAGAAGTCCATTCTTTACCAAACGACCGATCCGATTGATGTTAATATGACCAAGACGTAAATGCCAAAGATATATGTTACTTTTTGGAGAAATTCTTTGCCTTTTATTTTGAGTTTCAGTAGTTTTAAACATTTCATGATTTAAAAGTGCTTTAGTTTCGGTTGGTCTTAAGACATACAAGTTGTGTTCTAATTTAGCAGAACAAATAAGTACTCCATTTCTAAAAATGAACGCTTCATTGAATTCAAAAGAAACAGAATAACATTGTTCTAACAAACTGGAAACAGAAATAAGGTTCCTTTTTATCTTAGGAACTATATACAAGTTTTCTAAAAACAAATATCTGTTTCCAAAAAACAACTTGGCCGCTCCCACTGTTGAGGCTGAAATGACGTCTCTCGTTCCGACCCTGAGCGTCATCTCACCTTCCTCAAGAAACTTGAAAGAATCATTTCCCTGAAAAGAAGAACAAACATGATTAGTTGCTCCTGAATCTAATATCCAAGCATACTGATCATGCTCTACAAGGCATGTTTCTAAAACAAGTAAATCGAATTTACCTTCCTTTTCTTTCTTCTTCTCTGCAAGGTATTTGGGGCAGTTCCTCTTCCAATGTCCATCAACGTTGCAATGGAAGCACTTCCCCTTGTCAGCCACCTTGGCTTTACCCTTGCCTTGAGGAGCAGCAGGTACCTTTCCCATACCCTTCTTCTTCTTCTGAATCTTTTTGGAGGAAGAAGCTGGAGGCACAGGCTTAGTCCCCGAGGATGAACCCTTGAGGAACTTTTTGTTGGAATGGGCGAGATTCGCCTCTCCACTGATCAATCCCTTGTTCTTCATAAGAGATTGATAAACCTGTAACTCATTAAGAAGGGTAGTCAGGGTGAATTTAATCTTGTTCATCATGGCATTCGTTCTGAATTGCAAAAAGCTCTTCGGAAGCGACTCCATAATGAACGTAACCTGACTAGTCTCGCAAACGACCGCCCCGTTTACCTCCGCCACATTGAATTGGACCATCATATCCAGGACATGATCCCGAACAGAAGCGCCCTCTTCCATGCGGACGTTGTAGACATACTTGAGAGCCTCATGTTGGAGCTGATAGGACTGTTGTCCAAACATCTCCCTAAGAGATTCCATAATCTCAAAGGCAGTCTCAAGGGGTTCGCATTTCTTGGCAAGCACGTCAGACAGACTCGCCAAGATATATGCTTGGGCCTTATCGTTAGCTTTAACCCAACGATCATGCGTATCTCTTTCAGCCTGAGACGCTTCGAGACCAGGAGCCGGAGGACATTCATCCGTCAAGACAAACCTCAAATCATCGACTATTAAAATCATATTTAAAGTCAATAACCACGATGAGTAATTTTCTCCCGTAAATTTGTCATTTTTTAGCAGAGTTATGATCGAGGAAGACATTGCTGAAAAAAAAAACAAACATTTACTGTATTGGTTATCTTTGCCTTAACCCATCACACAAGCAATATAAACAATTGCAAACATCCAATCAATTTTGAAAACAAGCAATCAAAGAACCCTAATAAACTATTGATTGTGTTTTGCAACGATGCTTTAGAGGTTTAGAGGAACAGACACCGAAGGGTGATCAACTACTCCTCCTCTAAAATGAGACTTATCTCAGTTAACTCTAATTCTAGAATAACTCATATTCCTATAGACGTTAACCACCGTTGTTCGGTCAAGGACTTGTTAACACATTTAACTTATCCCCGTAAGTGTTACCCTCCCACTTTCAGATCCCAAAGGCACGTACCAACAGGCTACCGTGAGGAAAGACAACTGTTGGTAATTAGCCTAAGAGACTCTATCCTTTTCAGGAGTTCACGGTGTTCTGAATTATATGATCTTGCCCTCCGAAGGGGTGGTTGCTCCAGGACAACACGCAAGCAGATCATAGTATTCTCATGTTGTGACCTAGGGGTGGAGACCGAGGGATACGTTGACATGTGTCCCGCTCCCACTTACTATGGGCACTTTCCCCATTCACCTTGTTATTGATCCATGCAAACACTTTTCCGAAGGGAGGCCGCGCTTAAAGCGACACGAAGCCGAGCATGGACCTCACATTGTGAATATAGGGACGTAGGAGCAAAACTCGATTTAAATCAAGTTTTGTAATTTTCCTCCCACTAAAGTGACCTACGGTTCATTTTAGGGTTTATTAACTTAGATAAATCCGGCTAAGTCATTTATCTAAGTCTAGTCCTATTATAACTATTATAATAAGATCTAACGTCTAGGTGAATTAAACAAATTTAATAAACGTAGTGACATTATTCTAACATTAACCTATGATTAATTCAACTCCGGTGATCCAGATCAGTTCCTAGGTAGGAGGTATTCCATATACCGTCAACTTAAATACCCTCAATCCTTAGACAGAACATCACTGGTAGAGTTCCCTTATAATCACAGGAATGTTGGTCCTACTTAGTTCATTAAAACTATTTTAAAACTAAGTAAGAATTTCTAATCCTATTAAAAAATGACCTTAGGTCTAATTAATTTTCACTCATTTAAAATTAATTCATTTTTAACCTATGGTCCTATGTGAGCATGCATACTTGATTATAGATTGACGGTTTCTAATCATAAATTTTAAACTATTTCAAAATTTTAATGATTAGTCCTATAATCATGCATACTATAGTTTAATTTAATTAACAATCATATTCGAATTAATAAAAATAAACTATACTATTTTGCATAGCAAGAATTTTAATATAACATTTATATTAAATTATGGATATTTCATGCTCAATGCAACTTCGATTTCCATTTATTAATAAATTAACAATTAATTATTGCCACAAATGGTAAATCATAGTAGCATGCTGCAAACAATTCCATTTAAATATAACTATTATACTTAAACTATGTAATTGCATGCATCATACTATTCCATTTTCATGATATTAAGATAACTCAACTATATATTAAAACACTCATGAAATTAAACCATGCATTTCAATCATATATTATAATCTAATTATAACATACATAAATGCATGAGCATGCTTGATGCGCAAATTGCTTACCGCAAGTGTACGGGTCAAGTTATAATATAGTGAATGTAAATTCGAATGTCGTCCTCTGGATTGGTGTCTAGTCAATTTTAATTACCGAAAATACTTTTGACCAATTTTATTTAGGGAATCGAATTGAATGAGAATATAATTGATTCAAACACAAAACTAAGCAAAAAGTGACAATCTAATGGGAAGAATTGGTCTTAGGGATTTGATTTCACCAATTGGAGTTATGGATTCATAAACGGATTAACACATACTATGATTCATAAATCTTGGCAACTAAAATCACACATATCTCTCCCGAGCATACATGATTCTCCCATATGCAATTGAACCCGATATCCCTATCTAAATCCAATAAACATACAAGGCAATAAGGCTAACATTTATAACAATTTCTAGAATTAACCTTAATCTCCCGATTTTTAGCTAAATTCTAGTTATGCATATTGATTTCTAATTTAAATCCTCTCTCCCGAGTTAGATTCAAGCATAAACATCAATCAATTTATGGCCGGTAAATTGAAAGCATTAAGGACACATATATGCATAAATGACATCAATAGCATAAAAACCGTAAATCAATCCATAACGTGCCCAACGGCTACATCAATCCCTAAGAGTTAAAGCCTAGCTACTCATACACAATGTTACAATATAGCAATAGTCTAAAACAGCCATAAAAACTAACTAAAGTGAGGGAAAGAGGAATTAAACTCGTTGTAGGCCGAGACCGAACGTCCCCGTCACGATCCCCACGAACAATGGGTTGATTTCCAACTTGCTCCATTTGCTTCAGCTCCAAAATGCTCTGTTTTTCCTCTGTTGTCGGCTCCAAAAAGTCCCAAAACGAAGTCCCCTAAAACCTAACCGAAATTTCCTTATATTCTGATTTTTTCGTCGTAGCGTCGAGACGCTATGGACAGCGTCGCGACGCTGTCACGATACCGCGAATCTGGAAATTTTGCCTAGAGCGTCGCGACGCTGGTCCTAGAGTCGCGACGCTATGAAGTTTTTTTTTTTTTTTTTTTTTTAAATCAGCTGGGCTGAATTTGACTTCTTCCAACTTTATCCTTTTTCGATCTTTTAGCCCTTTTTCATGTCCCGAACACCCAATTGACTCCAAAATCACGTTTTAGCTCCAATCAACAATTTCCTACAAAATAAACATTAAGTGCAATAAAATGGCCAATAAATCATAAAAGACTAGCTAAATTGATTAGGGAAAACTAGCTAGCTATGCTCGCTATCAAACACCCCCAAACTTAAGCTTTTGCTAGTCCTCGAGCAAACTAAAAATCCAACATACAGTAGAAGAATGGATGCAACAAACATGACTTAATCCTCAAGGCTCAAAAGTCAATAACCAAACAAGCAAGAGACATGCACATAAGGACCAATGAGGGAGACAGATTAAAATTTTTCCAAAATTAACTTGCATAAGCGAGATCTAACTCAACGAGATCAGACTCTACTAACCCGGGATTGGATTATTAAACTCTCAGCTCATCTTCCCTCTACACTGGCACTAAAGTTTCACTAATGAGTTAATGGAACAAATTAGTTTGTTTTCCTCCATACTTAGGTGCTTATAAATTGCAATTAAATTTAGCATTTATATGTGGCACTAGCTTTCACACACCTATTGCAGGGACCCTTAACCTGAGATTTCTCTGGTTGGCCTAACTGATCACAACAGGGGTAGCTCTTTTTGCCTAAACTTTATTAAACATTGCAAACTGTGCACAGGCCATGGCATAATTTATTTTCTCAACAGTAACAACAAGAATGATTTTTCTTTATGAACATGATAAGCATATATTCTTTTCTTTCCTCCTAAGCAAGATCAAACATGCTAATTTGCAAAAAATTAACTCTTTAGCTCTTCCCTACACCTATCGAGGTGACAACAAGCATATGAACCTAATAATTCGCTCCTAAGCATTCAAATCCAAATCTAGCCAAGATAAATACTCTACTCATGCAAGTCATCTCCTAGAAAAAGTTTAGAAAGTCTCCCTTTTTGGGCACTCATGCTTACAACTCATCGCAAGCTTGAAAATTGACAAGAAAGCCTATCCTAGGACATCATAGTCATGCAAAAATATTATCCAGAAAACAACCATATGCTTAATTCAAAGAAAGCTCAAAACTATAGCCCGAACTCAGATGCTTAATTCAAAGAAAGCTCAAAACTATAGCCCGAACTCAGATGCTCAAGGGCTCCACAAACATGCTAATCCACCCCCAAACTTAAAACATGCATTGTCCTCAATGTATAAAGAAAATAAGACATAAACAAGCATGAGAACAATAAAAGAATGAAAGGAGTGAACAATACTGGCCTGGAAGGGTGATGACATCTTGATTGAAAGCTTGAAAGCTTGAAAGCAAAGGGGAGACTGAAAACAAAACCTACAAAACAGACACAAACAATAATTCAAACTCAAAAGAAAGACACAACTAAACTTAACTGGGTTGCCTCCCATAAGCGCTTGTTTAACGTCATTAGCTCGACGTGTTGACCAAATATGCATCAAGGTGGTCTCCTGTCAGATGTTCCATCATTGGTGCTCTTCCTAGCACCTCTCCTATAGCCCACCAACATGGTATCTGATGTGTTCTTAGGGTCCTCAAAAGCTTTTAAGACCTCCTTCTCCTGTTGGACTCTGATGATTAGCTCCCTGCGTTCAATATCAATTATAACCCTCCCTGTAGCAAGGAATGGTCTCCCTAATATAATAGGCATAGCAGGATTCTCTTTAATATCCAACACAAAGAAGTCAACAGGAAGGAGAAATCTACCTACTTTGATCAGCACATTTTCCACAATTCCATAAGGACTAACCACAGATTGGTCATCCAACTGGAGTCTAACAGCAGTAGATTTTATTTCTCCTATGTTAAGCTTTTTACATAATGATAGAGGAATTATATTTATGCTAGCCCCTAGATCACATAGTGCTCTACATGAAAAAGTACCAAAATTACAAGGAATAGTAAAACTCCCTGGGTCAGACAATTTTTCTGGTACTCCCTGTTGGACACGAGCACTGCACGTCGATGCAAGATATACAGTCTCCAACTGCTTTTCCTTTTTCTTCTTGTTGAGCCATTCCTTCATGAATTTTCTGTAGTGAGGCATCTGCTCCAAGGCATCTGAAAAAGGAATATTAACATGCAAACCCATAAAAGCATCTAAAAACTTGTCAAACTTAACCTTAGAATTTTTCTTTTTCTTTGATTTAGGAACTAAAACAGTAGGAGAAGGGATAGAAGGCTCAGAATTAAGCTTTTCAGCTTCGTTTGAGGTGGTGCCTTCTTCAACTTCTCCTGTGAGTTCCTCTGGTTCAGTATTCTCCTCCTCTTGAGATAATGGAGTCTCCTCCTCGTGATGCACAGAGACGGCCTTGCAGTACTCCATAGAAGATTTCTCCTGTTCAACTGGGACTTTACCTTTATTCATGGTGTTAACAACACTTACCAGTTGTCCCAGCTGAGTCTCAATGTTCTTGATGGCTGCAGAATGACCATTGACAGTAGTGTTTAAGGCAATCATGGCCTCCTCAAGCTTATTTGACCTGTTGCTTGATTCTGCAATAAAAGCTCCAACAAGATCCTCAAAAGACGTTTTACTTTCTTGCTTAGGAGTGAAGCCAGGAGGATTCAACACATTCTTATTATTAGCATAGGAAAAATTCTCATGATTTCTATTGCTAGGGTGATAATGTGTAGGTGTAGAATTATTATTGTACCCCCTAGAGTTAAAATTAGATACATACTGAACCTGCTCGAGATTTTCCTCCTGAGTCTGGGATGCGAGGGCAGCTGCAGACTCGATCGTTTGAGCGCTCCCTGTACCTGAAAATTTTAAGAACGCATTAGCCAGGGAAGACATCTGGGCCTGCAGTGCACTTACGTTATCGATCTCAAACACTCCAGCAGCAATCTTTTTGGGTCCCGACCGCTCCGATGGCCACTGATAGCTATTGGTGGCCATATCCTCTAACAAAGTCCTAGCACTCTCAACAGTTTTGGACAACAGAGTCCCACCTGCTGCTGCATCAACAATAGTTTTTGTACTAGGAGTTAAGCCATTATAAAATAGTTGAACCTGAAGCCAGTCGGGGTATCCATGCTGAAGGCACTTCCTCAGCAACTCTTTAAATCGCTCCCAAGCCTCGAACAGCTGCTCATCAAACTGCTGCTGGAACGTCCCAATTTCGGTCCTCAGCTTGACCGTCTTGGCAGGAGGAAAGAACTTCTTTAAGAATGCCTGGACCAAAGCATCCCAAGTGGTAATGCTTCCAGGTGGAATAGATTGTAACCAGTCCCTCGCTTTGTCCTGCAAAAAAAAGGAAATAAACGTAAGCGAATGGCATCTTCAGAAACACCATTTAATTTTACCGTCCCACAGATGTCTAAGAAGGATTTCAAGTGAGAATTTGGATCCTCCATGGGTGATCCTCTGTAAGCACAATCTCGAGCCATCTGAATGAGACCCGTTTTCAGCTCAAAGTTGTTAGCATTGATCGGGGCATAGACAATCCCCGATTGTTGCTCCTGAAAGACCGACTGAAAGTAGTCCCTAATAGGCTTAGGCTCCTCAGGATTAGGATTGGCCATTTGGATATTTTCTTGATTTTCCCTTCGAAGTCTATTGTATGTTCTTTCTATCTCTGGATCTAAGGGAACTAAGGCCAACTCTCTAACCCTTCGCATGCACAATCCAACCTCACCTAAAAAGGAAAAATAAAAGAAAAGGAAAGTAAACAAATAAGGAAAGAATCTAAGACAAGGAAAAGCTAAATCTAAAATAGGAAAGAAAAAATAATCTACAAAAGGAAAAGATAAACAAATAAGGAATGTACAATCAAAAATGGCAAAAACAAATAAGGAAACTAGCAAATAAGGAAAATAATCTAGAAAAGGAAAATAAACCAAAAAGAAAAATCTATCTATGGAAAATCCAAACAAATATGGAAAAATCTAAATATGGAAAAAGAAAATAAAGGAAAAAAATGCAATCTACCTAAAAACAAAAATAATAAAAATAACAAAAAATAGAATAAACCCTAAACTAAGACCGGACAATTTTTCTACGATATTAAAATTGACTAAATATGCCAATCCCCGGCAACGGCGCCAAAAACTTGATGCGCAAATTGCTTACCGCAAGTGTACGGGTCAAGTTATAATATAGTGAATGTAAATTCGAATGTCGTCCTCTGGATTGGTGTCTAGTCAATTTTAATTACCGAAAATACTTTTGACCAATTTTATTTAGGGAATCGAATTGAATGAGAATATAATTGATTCAAACACAAAACTAAGCAAAAAGTGACAATCTAATGGGAAGAATTGGTCTTAGGGATTTGATTTCACCAATTGGAGTTATGGATTCATAAACGGATTAACACATACTATGATTCATAAATCTTGGCAACTAAAATCACACATATCTCTCCTGAGCATACATGATTCTCCCATATGCAATTGAACCCGATATCCCTATCTAAATCCAATAAACATACAAGGCAATAAGGCTAACATTTATAACAATTTCTAGAATTAACCTTAATCTCCCGATTTTTAGCTAAATTCTAGTTATGCATATTGATTTCTAATTTAAATCCTCTCTCCCGAGTTAGATTCAAGCATAAACATCAATCAATTTATGGCCGGTAAATTGAAAGCATTAAGGACACATATATGCATAAATGACATCAATAGCATAAAAACCGTAAATCAATCCATAACGTGCCCAACGGCTACATCAATCCCTAAGAGTTAAAGCCTAGCTACTCATACACAATGTTACAATATAGCAATAGTCTAAAACAGCCATAAAAACTAACTAAAGTGAGGGAAAGAGGAATTAAACTCGTTGTAGGCCGAGACCGAACGTCCCCGTCACGATCCCCACGAACAATGGGTTGATTTCCAACTTGCTCCATTTGCTTCAGCTCCAAAATGCTCTGTTTTTCCTCTGTTGTCGGCTCCAAAAAGTCCCAAAACGAAGTCCCCTAAAACCTAGCCGAAATTTCCTTATATTCTGATTTTTTCGTCGTAGCGTCGAGACGCTATGGACAGCGTCGCGACGCTGTCGCGATACCGCGAATCTGGAAATTTTGCCTAGAGCGTCGCGACGCTATGAAGTTTTTTTTTTTTTTTTTTTTTTTTTTTAAATCAGCTGGGCTGAATTTGACTTCTTCCAACTTTATCCTTTTTCGATCTTTTAGCCCTTTTTCATGTCCCGAACACCCAATTGACTCCAAAATCACGTTTTAGCTCCAATCAACAATTTCCTACAAAATAAACATTAAGTGCAATAAAATGGCCAATAAATCATAAAAGACTAGCTAAATTGATTAGGGAAAACTAGCTAACTATGCTCGCTATCAATGCTTTATAACCTAAGATGGGATTATATAATTATATGACATCCATAAAGCATATAAAATAGCATATGAACCGATTAATTGGCCCCTAGGATAAAATTAAAGCTAAATTACAATAATAAAGCAAAATTCTATCCTATTACAGCCTTCTGCAGCTCCGAACTGGACCAAAACAGCTAAAAAATTCCAAAACCGCTTGAACCAGCTCAAAACCGCTCAAAATTTGGTCCAAACCGCTTGAACCAACCAAAAAAACCGTCGAACCCATCAGAACCGCGGACCAAGTCAACGAACCGGTCAAAGAAACGCTGGACCACCACTGAACCGCGTTCAATAGGGCTGAACCACGAGCAAATCCTGAACCGCCGACGAACTGAACCGCTGAAGCTGGACCTCGCCTGCTGACGTCAGCCCTACCCCTAACACGAGTTTTCGTCCGTTTTTTTTTCTCTTGCGATTCCAGAAGCTGTGTTCTTCATTTCAGCCTCCGTTTTTCGCCATTTTTTGCCAAATTTGGTCCCGATTTTCACCGATTTCAATCCTATTGCTAGACACGGACTTACTAAGACTCGATTTACTTAAAATGCCCAAAAACACAGGGGCCCTTACACTTTTGATCGCATCAAAAACAGTAAATCTAAGGCCAAAAAATCTCCAGTTCATAGCAAATTAAACATTCATAATGCAAATCTCACCTATCAGAGCCATCTTTGTCCCTTTAAAAAGGGGTGTACCAAGTGTTGAGAGTTGAGACATGATTCCA
Source organism: Luffa aegyptiaca (assembly GCA_017139565.1). Classification (NCBI taxonomy): domain Eukaryota; kingdom Viridiplantae; phylum Streptophyta; class Magnoliopsida; order Cucurbitales; family Cucurbitaceae; genus Luffa; species Luffa aegyptiaca. The sequence goes on from CM029397.1 coordinate 17,947,154, forward strand.
TGTTCTATCAAATAGTCCTGGAATCTTAAGTCCATGTACCCTCCACCTCGATCAGATCGAAGTGTTTTAATGGTTTTACCTAACAAGTTCTCAACTTTATTCTTGTACTTCTTGAACATTTCAAGGGCTTCAGACTTATGACTCGTTAGATATAAATAATCATACCTCGAATAGACATCAATGAAAGAGATGAAATATTTGTACACTCCTCTAGTTTAACATTCATTGGACTATAGAGATCCGAATGTATAAGCTCTAAGGGCTCTTTGGCTCTATAACCTTTTCCAGTAAAAGGTCTTTTTGTCAATTTACCTTCAAGACAAGACTCACATGGAGGTAAAGAGTCATCTTCTAACTTGCTTAAAAGTCAATTCTTAACCAATCTCCCAATCCTATTGAGATAAATGTGGCCAAGTCTTAAATGTCAAAGATAGGTATTTTGAGAAACATTTTGCCTTTTTGGTTGAGTTTCAGCAGTTTTAAACATCTCATGACTTAAAAATTGCGTTTGACTCAATCAGTCTTAACACGTACAAGTTATTTTCCAGTTTTTCAGAACAAATATCAACGCACCTTTTAGAAATGGACGCTTCATTAATTGAAAATGAAATAGAATAGCTTTATTCAAGCAAGCAAGATATAGAAATCAAATTTCTTTTAATCTTTGAAACTACATTTACATTATCTAATAACATGTATCGTTCCTTGTTGAAAAATAACTTTATGCTCCCCACTGTCACAGCCGAGACGATCTCTCCTGTTCCAACTTTGAGAGTCATCTCACTGTTGGGTTTTTGTGTCCTAAAACTCATAGTTTGTAATCTTTATGCATATCTTTTATTTGCAATAAAGATCTATCATATTATTCAATGAATTACTTGTTTATATAACCTAAATCCAATAAATTAAAAGATCTTTGGTTATAACATGAATACTCGAACTATATGTATAAACATAAACATGGATCAAGTTCTAGTATATAGCCAAAAAGGTCTATAGTATATGGATAAGGATGGGTACCTTATCCTAGGGACACTATGGATGCAGCCTACTTTGCACATAAGGCAAACGATGTGATCCTAAATCGTTCATGTAAAGAAATGCGAGTAAGGGCATCCTGTGCAATGATTTTGCACAAGACCGGACCGAGAAATGAGTCACTCTTACTTTATAATGTCGTTTACTGATAAGACTGACTATTTCATGTGATGACCTAGGTAACTCAATCTAAATCCTGAGCTAACTATGAACTCCTGTTTGTTCAGAATTGTCCTTTGATTTTCACGGGTGAGAGTGGCCCAACATCGCCGACTCAATAAGCCTGCCATTTTGGGGATAAGACTGGATAAATAACTGGGGACATAGTCCTGCAACATGGAATTCACTTCTACCCGTATTGGGGATAGTAGAAAGGTTGTTCTCTTAAGTACTGACTTCGGGACTTGAACAAGGGGCCCCACCCTCTTATTGGCCCGAGAGGGACTCGGTTTGATGGTTATATCACAAACCAATTGTTCATTACAGGATCAGTGGGACTTAAGAAACAAAGAAGTGTTGTAAGGGTAAAAAGAAAATTTGACCTAGCTATAGTTACGAACAACTTGTGAAGGGTCGACTTACTAATCAAGGTTATATCGAGTGGACAGAAACATATGTACAGTGAGGGGAGTGCAACTACTAGGCTATAGTGGAGTGACCCAGTAGTTAACGAATGTTGGTTAACTAGGTTAATGAGTTTAACCGGTTAAACCTCGAATCGTTGGAGCCCATGATTTGTAGGTCCATTAGATCCCCTTGCTATCTCATATAGGAACAAAGCTTGGAACAATATGATGGAAAGAATTTGAATTGCTCAAAATTCAATTTAGGGATTATATCGGTCATATTGGATATTACCGACACGTTGGTTTAATTTTTAGTTAAACCTAAATTTGAGAGTTAGACATATTTAAATATGATTTAAATATCGAGCACGTGAATAAGGATTCATGTTTGGAAAATTACATATTGAGAATGGTCGGGATTGGTTGCAAAATATTAATTTAATATTGGATATTAAATTAATATAAATTAATATAAGTAATTAATTAATTAATAATTATTTTAAATTAGTTATGAATTAATTTTAAAATTGAAATTCAAAATTAAATTAGAATTTCAGATTATTAATTAAATTAATTTCAATTTGAATTAGGAAATTCAAAAAGCAATTAATTTTAGGAGGTGGAGTGCATGGTGACTAAACCCATGCACTCCTCCTCAATTAGCCACCAAATCCCACTCAATTAAGGGATGTCCTATTGTCTAATTTTGGGGCTTCAAGAGTGCATGAATTCCTCTTTAAATAGAGGAAGGATTGCTGAAGAAACCAACTGAAATGCTTAGTGTTATGCTGCCAATTTGGCTTCTCAAACCCATAAGCTCAAAACTCTTCAAAGATTGAAACTCTAGCTCATTCCCTTCCAAATTCCGTCACTAGAGGATCCCACAATCCGTTCCAATGCCTGAGAATAGCAAGGAAGACACTTGTGGTGGTTCGTGATTAATTGGTGAGAAGAAACAAACAAGGAATCAGTCCAATTTTGAGCTACACAAAGGTTGGTACTCCACACTCTGTTTTTGAACTTATGAACAGCATGCTTCGTATGATCAAATTGATGTTATTATGTGCCTAAGATCCAAAACTGCTTCCGCATGTCAGATATTAACACCATCACTCACCAGCATCTAGATGTTGCCAGGAACTCATTCCTTGAAAAGAAGACCAAATGTGATTAGTGGCACCTGAATCAAGTATCCAAGTAGAATCATCATTCTCCACTAAACATGTTTCTGCAATGACAAGTAAATCATTATTTGGGATCCCAAGAAAACTTTATAAAACATAAAATATTTGGAAGTCTCAAAATGCAAACAAAAATAAATAAATCATTGGATTATATAGGAAAATTTTAAATAAAGGAAACTAATATGCGAAAATGAAAATATATTGACATCGTCCACCATGGCGCCACCAACAAGTGCTCTTGATCAGTCGCCTAACACATCCTTACTCTTGCCTAAAAATAATTAAAATAAATAAAGAATCAGTAAGCTACCCCTCTACCACGGTTGGTTATGCAAGCACAAACATGTATGAAGAGACCTAAACTTCGCTTTATTGTAACTTTATTTCTTGGCCATAATGCCAAATGTGACCCCTATCGCCACAAAAATTGTACCGTGATCCTATCGCCATGAAACCTTTACTGTGACCATATCACCACCTGTTGTCATGGCCATATTGCCAAGTTTTGAAAAAAAAAATACTAAAATCATTCTCTTGGTCAATATTGCCAAGTTTTAAGAAAAATTTCTAAAATCATATCTTGAGCATATCGCCAAGTTTCAAGAAAACTCTTGACCAAGAGAATGATTTCGAATGATAAACTTTCAAGAACGCTTGTCATCATGAGTCGTACATATGTGAGGTCCCCTAACTAACTTTATGATAATGTCACATAGCAATTTTCATTTCAATCCAATAACTTTTCCATATCAATTATCAAATTCCTAATTTACATATTCAACACCCAACAAACAAGAACATATAGATCATAGTCAATTTCACATGATCAATTTTCGATACATGCACCATAATCAAAACAGATCAACACCCAACGATCTTACAATTATCATGATAACCAAAAATGTTGCATTTAAACAATAAATTTCCAACATTCTGATAGGGGAGCCACTTACCTAAGTAAATTGATGAATTGATAATAGGCTTGAGCCACAGGTTCCTTTTCGCAACCCCTAAGCAATTCCTAAAAATTAAATATTTAATTCAAGACCTGCAGGTTACTGTAAGAAAAAATTATATAGTAGCTTAAGCAACCAACAAAAATAGAATATTTACCCAATTGTGTGACTACTCAGTCCTTAATTTTTATTCGTCCTAAACGGTTCTAACTGATGCGCAATTTGCATACCGCAAGTGTACGAGTCAAGTAATAATATAGTGATTAAGAAATCGAATGTCGTCCTCTGGATTGGTTTTCTAGTTAAATTCATTACCGTGAATACTTTTGCCCAATTTTATCTAGAGATCAAAACGTGATGAAATTGATAAACTCAAATGACAAACACTAAAATATGGAAATTCAAATGGAGTGAACTCTTAGGGAATTGATTTCACCTATTGGGTCTATGAATTTATTTTGTGGATGTGACCATATGCAATGTTTCATAAATCTAGGACAAACTAAACTCATACTTATCTCTCCCGAGCATAAATAATTCTCAAGCATGTAACGAACTCAATATCCCTATCTAAACTCAATTACATGCAAGGCCTTAAGTCTAATCCTTTAACGATTTCTAAAGTTATCCTAAATCTCCCGATCTTAGGGCTACTCTAATTATGCAATTCAAGGTCTAAACTAAATCCCCTTTCCCAAGCAAGACTTAGATGAACATCAATCAATTAATCCATGGCCAAAGAATTAAAGGCATTAAGAATGGAATTGCATAAATGAATACAAAGTCATAAACATCCACAAACTAATTCATAGAACACCAACAAGTTACATCAATCCCTAAAGTAAAAATCTAGCCACACATAGTCTTTGTATTACAATCCAAGCTAGATGAAAAAGCCATAAAAACTAAGATAAGGGAAAGAATGGGAAAAACTCTAGATTCGCCAAAACCGCACGTCCCCATCACGATCTCCATGCGTTCTAGCTTCAATCCCACTCCTTGACCTTGCTTCAACTCCCACAGAAGGTCCTTAGTCGAGATTAGTGCTAAAAATTATCCAATCTCAACTCCCCTTGGTCATGCAAGATAAGGATCTATTTATAGGAAAAATATCGACAGCGTCTCGGAACTGTGCCTTTGCCACTTCTTTTAATTTAGGAAAAATCGATTGCGTCGAGACGCCAAAAGGGAGCGTCTCGACGTTGCCTCTCGGGTCTTCAACATTGAGCAACATCCATTTTGATTCTTTTTCACTTCCTTAGCCAATTTTTAGGTCTCGAACGCTCGATTAACTTCCAATTCTCCAATTTATCCCAAATATTCAATTCCTACAAAAAGAACACAAAATAGCGTAAAATTGGCCAAATAAATCTCAAATACTAAGTAAAATATATCGGGAAAAATAGCTCGCTATGCGCGCTATCACTAACCCAGTTCAATCGACCTGACAATAATTCACAAAAGGTCCCAACACTTAGAATATCATTATGTATTTCAAGATTGGGATTAAGCAGGGCTAGAATCTAATATTATAGAATCCAAGGCTGGGGTTTAGACAATGGCGATCCAAAGACAGCGGTGTCGGGCTGTGTTTACTGAGATTAGAGAGATGATTTAAGAGAGAAAAAGATATATATAATATATATATATATATATATATATTATCGAGAGAAAGAGAGATTACCGAGAGGGGAAGAGAGACTGAAAACTCGCAGTTGTTGTTCCCAGTTCAGCAGTAGCGTGCGATGGCGGCTCAAACAGAGGAGAGAGAGCGCCAAGAGGAAAAAGACGACAGCTATGGACTGCTTGAATTTGTGGATTGCAGGCAAGGCGGAGCTATGTCGACCAGCATGATCGAAGAAGACGATTGAGCCAGGGGCGGTCAGCGACGCTGGGATATGTGGTGATCGAAGAAGAGAGAGAGAGGCCAGAGAGGAAAGGCGACAATGTCAATGTGGTTCAGTTGATGGAGAGAGAGGAGGGGAGACAGTTCTTCAATTTTTTTTTAAACTATAGGGCCAGACGTGAAACGAGATAATGGGAGAGAGGGAGAGAGGGAGAGAGGCAGGTAGTTGAAGGGGTCTTGATTTAAAAAAAAAAAAAAAAAAAAAAAAAAAAAAAAAAAAAAAAAACCCACATTGAACCAAATTGGGGGGAAGGGGTTGGCACGAGAATCGCCTCCCCTCTATCCCTCATCTGACTTTTTTTTTTATTTATACTAAAAAGGAGGAATGGGTTGTTACATATATACTCTACTCAAAATCAACCAAAACAAACACGAAATTGAGACATTCAAGCCTTCTTTTCTCTCAACCGTTTGTTGTTGCTCTCAAATTTTTCAAATGTTGCTTAAAGTAAGTCTTTAACATGTCCAAATTAGAGATGTTGAAAAAGAAGAGAGTGTGAACAACAGATGTTTGAGACTAATATGGGGATAGGCACACAAGAAGACAGAAGAGGAAGGTCACCAAGGAGAAGACTATTTGAAATAGATTTGTGTGAAGAAAAAGAGCATTCGAAAAGGCAGCCAAGGAGAGTGTCTAGTAAGGGTTAAAAAGAAAAGAGGATTTTCAATGTGAATGAATTTACTAAGTCATCATCTTTCATTCTTTCAGATCAATTAATTTGATTTGATATTTTCATATGAATCATTTGTTAGCTTTACGAGCTTCAATCATGTCATATGTTTTGATGATAACAAACCTTTAATTTATTAACACTTTAAGTGTTTCAAAGTGTTCGTCTTGTAGAGCTCGAAAAGACAATTCCAACGCAATTTGAATCACTGATCAAATCGGAGTTCAAACGAGAAAGTTACAAACAAAAGAAGATTGGAAGAAAATGTCTACGTGGCAATGACATGGCGTTTACATGGCATCCAATGTGGCAGCGACGTGGACCTTGTTTTGAATGGTTGGCTGAATGATTTCTTTCATTTAACTCCTAATTTCAAATCCTCATTTTAATTCCATTTTTCATCCTAAATTCTATTTTCAAATACAATTTCATCCTAAATTTAATCCGTTTCAAATTTTATTTTAATTTCAATTTTAATTCCTATCTTCTCCTAAAATTCATCCTTTTACAACTCATTTTCAAATTCAATCTCTTCCAAATTTCATTTCCTTCAAATGCTCATTCTAATGTCAAATTCCCTTAATTTCAATATATTCTCAATCTCATTTTAAATTCAAAATTCTTCCTTTTTCACTAAATCAAATCTCCACCATCCATTTTGAATTTAATCCAATGGCCAAAATTCAATTTCTCCATCTATAAATTGAGTCATTTTCTTCTCCTCCAACATACACTCAAATTGATCAAATTTAAGACTTCAAGCCTTCTGCTCTCCTTCTCCAAGATCCTCTCATATTCTTATCCCAGCTTATTACAAATTTTGTGAGGAATTTTTGCGTGAGAATTGTGAGTGCTATACTTGTGTACTTTGCCTTTAAAAGGTATTTTTGTTGTGAGATTATTTTCTTTTTCAATTGGGAAATTGTAATAAGGTGTGGGTGCACCTTGGGAATTGAGTGAGTGGTTTAATCCTAAACCCGAAAAAGGATTTGTAGTGGTTTGATCTTGAACCCGTTTAAAAATATTGGTATAGGTTGGGTCCTGAACTTGTAAAAGGATCGGTAGAGGTTTACTCTTGAACCTGGAAAAAGAGTCGGTTTGGTTCATCTCACCCATAAGAGAGTCGTTGTAGTAAAATACCCAAGGAGTCTTGGAGGGTGGAGTAGAAATTTTCTAACCACTATAAAATTTTCCGGTGTTATCTCTTTCTCTCTACTCTTTTAATTTCCGTTATTTTGTTTTTATGAGTAGATTGCATGCCTAGGAAAATTGTCAAATATTTCTAGCATATTTTATGTTTTATAGTGTTTATTAAATTTATTTAGTTTAAATCAATTTAGTTTAATTTGACAAAAACAAAGTGTAGAATTTTATTAAGCAACTCTATTCACCCCCCTCTAGTGTTGTCATACGATCCTACATCATTGTTGCATGCTTCAAGTTTTCAAAAACAATGGAAATGCAGCTTCATGAGGTTAGATTCTACCTTCAAAAAATGGGAACTCTGTTCTGAATATATTTCTTTATTCCATTCTTATTTTACATTTTACGTTATTCCAAATGTGAGATTATTGGATCATATACCCTAATCATTATTTCAATATTATCTTTGTAAATTTAAAATCTCTTTATTAAACTTCGTTAAGATAATTTGTGTTGATTGTCTCTTTAGTATCTTTGTAAATTTAATATTTCTTGATTAAATTTTGCTGTTAAGATAAACTGTATTTTCTAGATCTTCTCCCTAATTTATATTGTATTTGAATTTAATTTTTCATTACATCTAAATTTCATTCAGGGTATTTCAGTCAGTTTTGTTGTTATAAAATCCTACTAAAAATAGTAATTGGTCATTTTTCCAATGAAAAATCCAAATAACCCTTTTTTAAAACGTTGAATTAAAAATGGTCGTTTATCTGATTGCCCCATAATTCTTTGGAAATTTCTTGAGGTAAGTGACTAATTTAACAAAATACAACTTGATGTTGATGACATTTGAGCAAATCGATTGAATGGCCTCGTCCAAGGCTTCCTTTTCACACCAAGATGTTGTAACAATACAACTCATAACTTGGATACCCATGCATATAAAACGAAGATTGAAGGAATCTCGATCGAAGAACACCCACCCTAGGGAAATGAAGCTACTTTACGGGACTCTTTCTCTTTTATCTTTAAGGGATTTTGTCTCTGTTGGATATTTTACAAATAAAATGTGAAAGAAAGTGATTTAAATTCAATTTTTCAAGAGTTTCAAGATGGATTGAAACATCAATTTCAATTTGATGTTTCAATTACAAATTTAACATATGGAAGTTAAATTTGATATTATAACTCAATTGAGTTATATTTTTCATATGTTTCAACTTTATTTAATTTTGTTCTTTGGAGTTACTAAGTTGTTAGCCTATAAATAGCAACTTGTTTCTTCATTTGAATCATCCCATTCCATTTGGAGCATTCTTCCTTCTTTCTTTGTTTCTTTTGATCTTGAGTCGAGTTGAGAGCAAGTATCCTAGAGTTCTGCCAGATCCGAGTAGTTTGAGGTTGCTATTCTACCGGAATTAGTCGTTGTATCTTGCTGAGACGATCACTGTAGCCTGCTAGCAACCTGTGCAGAGCGAATAATTGTCTTCAGGACAGCGCTTTGTAAGCATGCCTCGACTATTTATTTTGCAGCATTTGTCATATATACAGTGTTTGTATTGCTATTTCCACTGTAATTGTTAGTATCCAGTTAAGGTGTAATCAGTTTGCTAGTGTAACTCAGTTCTTATTTGAGCATATCTCCAACAATCTGAAGACAATTAATATTGAACTGATGGCTGCAAACTCCTCTACCAATGTTCCTGGTGCTACCATGATGGGATCGACTATCCTAAAAAATCATGCTGAAAAACCAGAGAAATTCAAGGGAGAAAATTTCAAGAGGTGGCAACAGAAGATGATCTTCTACCTCACCACACTGAACCTTGCTCACATCTTGAAGGAAGATTGCCCAGTTACCCCACCAGAAGGTGTTACTCCTGAAACTGAAGCTGCCAAGCAAGCATGGATGCATTCGGATTTTTTATGCCGCAATTATATATTGAGTGGTCTTGAAGACACCTTGTATAATGTCTACTGCAATGCCTATACTACTTCAAGGCTATTGTGGGAGGCGTTAGACAAGAAGTATAAGCTGGAAGATGCTGGTACTAAGAAGTTTCTCGTGGGAAAATTCTTAGATTATAAGATGATTGATACCAAGTTGGTAGTCAATCACATGGAAGAATTGCAAATTATCATTAGTGATTTGCAAAGTGAGGGATTGGACATCAGTGAACCATTCCAAGTTGCTGCTGTGATTGAGAAGCTACCTCCTTCTTGGAAGGATTTCAAATGCTATCTTAAGCACAAGCGAAAGGAGCTTTCCATGGAGAATCTTGCAGTCAAACTCCGCATTGAAGAGGATAATAGAAAAGGAGACAAAGCTTTGCTGAAAGTTGAAGCCAATGCACATGTTGCTGAGTCTTCGAGGCGTGATCCCAAGAAGCGACAATTCCAGAAGGGAAATGTGAATCCTCGACCGAGGAATGACGCCAACAAGCGCATTCATGGAGTCTGCTGGGTTTGTGGTAAGAGTGGCCATGTTGCTGCTGATTGTAGACATAAGAAGGGACAAAACTCCAACAATTAGACCAATATTGTGGAGAGTGATGATCTTGTTGCTGTCATTTCTGAGGTAAATATGGCCTCTGACACCAAAGGCTGGTGGATTGATACTGGTGCTACTAGGCACATTTGTAAGGATAAGTCCTTATTCACCACATATGAGAAGCTAGATGGTGGTGAGAAACTGTACATGGGAAATGCTTCAACTGCCTCTGTGGCAGGTAAAGGGAAGGTCCTGCTGAAATGGACTTCTGGAAAGATACTTACCCTCAATGATGTGTGGCATGTGCCAGAGATTCGAAAGAATCTAGTGTCAGGAACCCTACTTAATAAAAATGGGTTCAAGCTTGTGTTTGAGTCAGATAAATTTATTCTGACAAAAGGGGGTATGTATGTTGGAAAAGGCTATCTAAATGATGGCATGTTCAAACTGAATGTACTGGCACAAATGCCCAAGAATAATAATAATAACAACTCTTCTGCTTATATTGTTGAGTTGTGTGATGTATGGCATTCTAGGCTGGGGCATGTCAATTATCGTTCTTTACAAAGAATGGTAAGTTTAGGACTTCTGCCTAAGTTCAACATTGATGATAGACACAAATGCGAGATTTGTGTTGAATCAAAGTTTGCTAGAAAGTCATTTTCATCTGTGGAAAGAAGTAATGAAGTACTTGATTTAATCCACAGTGATGTATGTGACATGAAAAGTACCCCCACAAGAGGCGGTAAGAAGTATTTTGTCACATTTATTGATGATTGTAGTAAATATTGCTATGTATATTTATTACATAGTAAAGATGAAACCTTAGATGTTTTTAAAACATATAAGGCAGAAGTTGAAAATCAACTTGAGAAGAAAGTAAAGGTGCTTAGATCAGATAGAGGTGGTGAATATGAATCATCATCATTTTATGAATTCTGTGAAGTTAATGGTATAGTCCATCAAACTACAGCACCTTATACACCACAACAAAATGGTGTAGCTGAAAGAAAGAACCGAACTTTAAAAGACATGGTTAATTGCATGTTAAATAGTTCAGGTTTACACCATAATTTGTGGGGGGAGGCTTTGCTTACAGCAAATTTTATACTAAACAGAATTCCACATAAGAAGACTGATAAGTCGCCTTATGAAGTGTGGAATAGAAAGTTACCCTCATATAAAATGTTGAAAGTGTGGGGGTGTTTGGCAAAGGTACAAGTTCCTTTACCAAAAAGGACCAAACTAGGACCTAAGACAATTGATTGTGTCTTTATAGGTTATGCTTTGCATAGTGTTGCGTATAGATTCCTGGTGATTAAATCAGAAATACCTGATATTAATAATAATACCATTATGGAATCTATTGAAGCTGAATTTTTCGAGGATGTATTTCCTTTGAAAGAGGAAAGACACATGAGTAGTGGTGTCGAAAGGAATTATGAGGCTAGCTCTCCGAAAGGTCAAGACGATCAGAATACTGAGTTTGAACCAAGGAGAAGCAAAAGAGCTAAGAAAGCTACTTCTTTTGGACCTGATTTCATAACATATATGATAGATGGTGAGCCTCAAACTTTTCAAGAAGCTGTGACATCTCCGGATGCACCTTATTGGAAGGAAGCTATCAATAGTGAGATAGAATCCATTTTGCAGAACAAAACTTGGGTATTGGTTGATCTACCTCCTGGTAGTAAACCAATTAGTAGTAAATGGATTTTTAAAAGAAAGCTAAAGGCTGACGGCACTATTGATAAGTACAAAGCCTACCTTGTTGCTAAAGGCTTTCGCCAAAAAGAGGGGATAGATTTCTTTGATACCTATTCTCCAGTGACGAGGATTACATCTATAAGGATGTTAATTGCGATAGCAGCTTTACAAAATTTGGAAATACACCAAATGGATGTGAAAACTGCATTTTTAAATGGAGAACTAGATGAAGAAATTTATATGGAACAACCTGAAGGGTTTGTTGTAAAAGGACTTGAAGATAAAGTTTGTAAACTTGTCAAGTCTCTTTATGGGTTGAAACAAGCACCCAAACAATGGCATGAAAAGTTTGATCACACTATGTTATCTAATGGATTCAAGATAAATGAGTGTGATAAATGTGTCTATGTTAAAACCATAGATCAAGATTGTATTATCATTTGTTTGTATGTGGATGATATGTTGATAATGGGCACAAATAGAAGTGTTATTGATTCCACTAAAAGGATGTTGAAATCCAACTTTGATATGAAAGACCTTGGTCTTGCTGATGTTATACTTGGAATTCGTATAACAAGAAATCCAAGTGGGTACATACTTTCTCAATCTCACTACATAGAAAAAGTGTTGAGAAAATTTGATCAATTTGAGAGTAAACCTGCAATTACCCCATTTGATCCAAGTTGTAAGTTAAAGAAGAATAGTGGTGAAGGTGTGTCTTCTCTAGAATACTCTAGAGTTATTGGTAGCTTAATGTACATAATGAATTATACAAGACCTGATATAGCCTATTCAGTAGGAAGGTTAGCAAGATACACCAGCAATCCTGGGCATGATCATTGGAATGCTTTAGTTAGAGTTCTAAGGTACTTGAAGTACACTCTGAACTATGGATTGCATTATATGAGGGATCCACATGTGCTGGAGGGATTTAGTGATGCTAATTGGATTTCTGATAGCATGGAGACTAAATCTACCAGTGGGTATATTTTTACCTTAGGTGGAGCAGCCGTATCATGGAAATCTTCAAAACAGACATGTATAGCGCGTTCTACTATGGAGTCAGAGTTTATAGCTCTTGACAAAGCTGGAGAAGAAGCTGAATGGCTTCGAAATTTTCTTGAAGATATTCCATTATGGTTGAAGCCTGTAAACACAATATGTATTTATTGTGACAATGTAGCGGCCTCTATGAGGGCCAAGAATAATGTCTATAATGGAAAGTCGCGACATATTAGACGAAGACATAATTCGATAAGGCAATTGCTCTCTAATGGAATAATTTCCATTGATTATGTGAAATCCAAAGAGAATATAGCAGATCCTTTAACGAAATGATTGTTAAGAGAGCAAGTGATGTATACATTGAGGGAAATGGGACTAAAGCCTATGAAATAAATTATCTGGTGGTAACCTAACCTAGTTGACTGGAGATCCCAAGTGTTGGGTTTTATGCCCTAAAACTCGTAGATAGTGAATGTAAACAAATTGTATACTTGTTTCAATAAAGTGTTATTGAGTTTCTACAATAAAGTGTTATTGTTAAATATTGCACAATTTGACCCAAATCCAATAAACTAAGATCCAAGGATGTTTACATGTGACTTGAACTAGTATGTGGGGACATACGGGGATTGGTGTTCAAGTAACAACCTAAAAGGTCTATAGTACAAGGATAATGTTGGGTACCTTATCCTGGTAACACTATGTGATACGGCCCGCTTTGTATTCGATACAGACGTATTAATCCAAGGCGTCCATGTAGTAGACATGCGAGCGGGGGTATCCTATGCAATGAGTTTGCATAAGACCGGACCACGAAATAGTCAACCATTAGTTATAACATCGTTAACTAGTTAGGTTACTGTTTTAATAGGATGACCTAGGTAACTCAGTCTTAATCTTGAGTGTGTCATGAACTCCTTCTCATGAGGGATTGTCCTTTGATTAGCATGGGTGAGAGTGGCCAATACGCCGACTCAATATGCCTTCCTTTTTGGGGACAAGACCAAGTGGGAGGCTGGGGACATGACAACACAAGAAGGAATTCACTCCTTCCCACTTCTAGGAGAAGTAGATGAGTGTTTCCTTAAGTAGTGACTCCGGGACTTGAACAAAGGGATCCCGCCCTCTCACTGGCCCGAGAGGGACTTTCTGTTTAATGGTTGGACCATAAACAGGTTGTTCATTAGAGGAGCGCTGGTACTTAAGGAGACAGATGTAACACAGGGGTAAAACGGTAATTTGACCCAGACGTGATTATGAACACTCGTGAAGGATTGACTTACCGGTATAGGTCTATATCCGTGGACACAGAAATGTTCTACAGTGAGAAGAGTTCAACTGTGGGTCTTTAGTGGAATGACCCACAGTTAATGAATATTGGTTAACCTGATTAATGAGTTTAATCGGTTAACCTCATATCATTGGAGCTTCTGATCTGTAGGTCCATTAGGTCCCCCTGCTAGCTCGTAAAGAGTAATTAGGAACAATTATATCTTGAGAGAATTTGAATAGTTCAAATTCATATTGGGAATTAAGTTAATTGTATGAGATACAAATTAATATAATGTATAATGATACATTAAAATATAAAGTCTAATTTGAAATTAAACTTTATTATTATGAGAGAAATAAATATTTGAAGAAGTTCAAATATCAATATGAATTTGATTCATATTAAATTTATAGGATATAAGAGAATTGGAAGGAGTTCCAATTTTAATATGAATTTGATTCATATTATAGAATTAATTAATTGAAGGCCTGAAATTAAATATATGATATTTAATTGGTGATTAATTAATTGGAAATTAATCAATTATGAAAATGATTAATTACTTATGGAAGTAATTAATCATTTATGGAAATGATTTAATCACTTATGGAAGTGATCAATCATTTATGGAAAAGATTAATCAATTATGGAATTGATTGGTTATGGAATTGATTAATTATGGAAAAAATTAAATCAATTATGGAAATAATTGATTTTAAATGAATATTTTATTCATGGCCTTTCTCCTATAAATAGAACACTAACCCTAGGGTTTATGTGATATACAATAACATAAGGCCACAAGAATGCACTCTTGCATTCTCTCTAGCCTCCCTCTCATATTCTCTCAACTCAAGAACTCTAAGGAGAATTTTCTCTCTAGAGTTTTTCCCATTCAAGATTAGGTAGTCCTACAACTACGTTCCTAATCTCAGAGTTATAGCGGGGAAGATCAAATGGTGGTGTTCTTCATTGTTGCAGAGCAATTAAGAATCATGTCCGTTGAAGTATTCAGAGTCGTCAACGGAGGTATGTTTTTCACCGCTTAACCTTTTGCCAATGTATTGGTATTTTGTAGAACAAAAATTAATTTACGAACGGTCCAATTGCTTCCGCTGTAACGGAATTGGGAATTTCAATCCTTCACCAAGATCTAGGTTCAATAGGCAAACTGGCTAGATAATTTATAGTTGACACACTAAGAAACTTATAGTTTCTTCCCATTTCTATTATGTTGTAGAGTGTGTGATCTGTTGATGTTAAGGTCATGTTGATATCTTGTTTACAAGAGGAGTAATGGCAGAATACTCTTAATCAATATCACCTATGTGAGAGTAGAAGTGGGTCGCTTCTATGAGAACTTTTTGAATGGCTTATGTTCTCTAAATCTCTCATGAAATCGGGATCTTGTCCAGGACCAAAATGGACACAAACGTATAGAACTCGAAGATACAGGATGAGTTATGTGTGATGTCTGTTGTCTTAATTCACCAACAAGAAGGATAGTTCCAGAGCTTGGTCTCACTATTTCTTCGGTAAATTCGATAGATATTCACTAAGGAAGGTTCAAGTCCAGAAGACACCTCTCCTGATGCATAGTTTGTCTGTTTGCTCTCAACATTTTGTTTTGATTTTTTCACTTTCTTTCATGTGGGGGATTGTTGGATATTTTACAAATAAAATGTGAAAGAAAGTGATTTAAATTCAATTTTTCAAGAGTTTCAAGATGGATTGAAACATCAATTTCAATTTGATGTTTCAATTACAAATTTAACATATGGAAGTTAAATTTGATATTATAACTCAATTGAGTTATATTTTTCATATGTTTCAACTTTATTTAATTTTGTTCTTTGGAGTTACTAAGTTGTTAGCCTATAAATAGCAACTTGTTTCTTCATTTGAATCATCCCATTCCATTTGGAGCATTCTTCCTTCTTTCTTTGTTTCTTTTGATCTTGAGTCGAGTTGAGAGCAAGTATCCTAGAGTTCTGCCAGATCCGAGTAGTTTGAGGTTGCTATTCTACCGGAATTAGTCGTTGTATCTTGCTGAGACGATCACTGTAGCCTGCTAGCAACCTGTGCAGAGCGAATAATTGTCTTCAGGACAGCGCTTTGTAAGCGTGCCTCGACTATTTATTTTGCAGCATTTGTCATATATACAGTGTTTGTATTGCTATTTCCACTGTAATTGTTAGTATCCAGTTAAGGTGTAATCAGTTTGCTAGTGTAACTCAGTTCTTATTTGAGCATATCTCCAACAGTCTCTTTATATATACTAGGTTTTTACCACGTGCGTTGCACGTGTAATAATTTGAGGAAAATATTATGAACTAAAATGAATTTAAAATCAATTAAGATTAGTTCTATACATTCTTATAGAAATTTAAGCAATATATAGCTAACGATTCATATTTTAATACGTACTTATTGTCCATCAATATAATCTCTTTTTTTTTTTTTTGTAATGATTCTTATAGATATCGGTTTACCTTGGATTACTCCACTCACCACATCTGTAAATGAAATCAATATTAGTAAATAGTAGGATAATGTTAAGATAAGTAATGTATCTTTACTAACCTATCTGAGTTTTTGCTTGTTTATCATTCGTCGGGATTTGAAAATCAACCATATTTTGATTCTTTGTGTTGTATACTTCTCCTTCTAGTTCTTCTATCTCAATCATCTGAGATAATGAGATCTCAATCCTTGCATGAACATTTTGATACCTAATATCTACTGGTTCTATATTACCGTTATGGATCATATATGATTTATCCTTTTGAAGTTTTTCACTGAATTTATCAATGAGCTCATTGAACAAAGTGACCTAAACACATGCACTATGCATATAAGATATTTGTTTAAAAAAATGCAATTATATATGTTAAACATGGAGAAAAAACAAAACGTGTAATATATCTGATTTTGAATTGTTGGATTGAGAATTTTCACTTACAATCAATTTCATTGTCCATAACAATCAATTTCATAATTCTTACAAGATCCCCTCTCTGGTTTTAAATTTTTGGATTGAGAATTTTCACTTACACTCCTCCAACCTTTGTCAAGAGGTTTGAGTTCTCTAATTAACATATATGACGTTTGCATAAAAAAAAATCTAAGAAATTGTTTGAAAAAATATATTACACAAAAAAAGTCATGACATCAAGATTTTGAATTCAATTCAATGTTTATCCAATTAAGATTTTGAATCTCACTTCATTTGGAATGAAATTATCATGTTTAATTTTAAATTGACAAATTTAAATTTAAAAATGATTTTTCTAAAAGGAAAATAGAAAAAATCAAAGTCCTTCCCAACAGACACAAAAAGTGAAACAAAAAATTTAAATTGAAGAAATCAAATTTTAATGAAACTTGATTTTAAACAAATAATAAAATTGACAAAATCAAAATCCTTCCTACAAAACATTAAAAAAAAAACATCTAATTGGGAAAATCAAATTTAAGGAAACTTGATTTTAAAAAAAAAAAAAAATGAAAATTGAAAAAATCGAAATCCTCCCCAGTAGACACAAAACGGGTAAAAAACATTAGAGTATTATGGTCTAAAATGTTTTTCAGGAATCCTGGCCTTTTAATATAGTATAGATAATAAATTATGAAATTTGATTCTGGAATTTAAAAACTAATTATGTAATTATCTGAAATTTAAAAGGGTATTCTGGTCTAAAAATGTTTTTCAGGAATCCTGGCCTTTTAATATAGTATAGATATTAAATTACGAAATTTTATTCTGGAATTTGAAAACTAATTATGTAATTATC
Source organism: Luffa aegyptiaca (assembly GCA_017139565.1). NCBI lineage: Eukaryota > Viridiplantae > Streptophyta > Magnoliopsida > Cucurbitales > Cucurbitaceae > Luffa > Luffa aegyptiaca. Next base: position 17,964,891 of record CM029397.1, read on the forward strand.
TGAAATTTAAAAGGGTATTCTGGTCTAAAAATGTTTTTCAGGAATCCTAACCTTTTAATATAGTATAAATATTAAATTACGAAATTTCATTATGGAATTTGAAAACTAATTATGTAATTATCTGAAATTTAAAAGGGTATTCTGGTCTAAAAATGTTTTTCAGGAATCCTGACCTTTTAATATAGTATAGATAGATATAGATATAATAAAAATCTTTGCATCAATTAAATTTTAAAAAATCACACAAAATATTCAAAGAAATTTCATTTATGATCTCAAAAAAAAATGAAATTTCATTTATGATATCAGATTATTTTTAGAAAGATTAAATAATATATTATCTGCTCACATATGAGAAAAAAAAAGTGTAATAGAATCAAGATTTAAAATGTTGATGTCGACGAAAATATAGATGTCTCGATTTTATCTGTTGATGAAAATATCGATAAAATGTCGATGTCGATGGATATTCATGAAAAAATTATCAATATATATATATATATATATATATATATATATATATATATATATATTATACACTTTTTAACTGAGTTAAAATGCTTATTATTTACATTATATTCACATTAGTGACATTTTGTTTTTTTTTTTTTTTTTAATGTTTCATCAAGTTTTTTTCCAATATAATGGAAATGTCAATCCACTCATCTATGTTGAGTCTAAAAGAACATGTGGAAATGTTGATGAAAATTTAATACCATACCTTTCAGTTCCACTAACACACGCAAAGCTTGTTGGTTGATTTTCTTTAAAGACGTAAAATCGGTTTTTTTTTAATATAAAACAAAATCTAAGCAAATTACATTTTTAACATAAATATTTTAATTTCAAACAATTGATACCAAGATCATCAAACCATTAAATTTGAGTCAGCTAATAAAATCACCTAGATCCTAAACAAAGAACAAAAATTATAGCGGATGGGTTAAATTGATTAGCAAATTTCACAAATGTCCTTAATGAACAAAATTATTATTGGTAGGTTTTTACACATTAATAAGATTATTTTTTTTTTTTTTTTTTGAGAAAATAATAAGATTATTTTTCTTACCAAAATGTCTTTACATTTAATGAATGAAATAAATTTAATTTAATAATATAGTAGAATATAAATTTCCATTTTCTTAAAGAAATTAATGAATATGTTCTAACTGTCGGTTTCCTCCTATGCAAAATTTCAGACTCAATCGGGAAAGATTTTAGGTAAAATCTCCTTATTTTTTGGGATTTCATATGTCAAGGTATCAAATATGTAATTTATTATTATTGATTGATTCTTTGTTTCAAAATCTATTTTTCCATTTTCGTTTGTGTTCCCAACTTATCAAGAAGATTTTTTTTTCAAAATTCATTCAACATTTTCGGTTGTTCAGCATTTTCGTCCCATTCCTGCCATTTTTTCGTTCCACTGTTTGTCCAATTTTTCGTTATTCAAGTGTTTTTTTTTTTTTTTGTTTTTTTGTTTCTAGAGATGGGTATGTTATATTCTGTTTTTTTTTTTCGAGTTTTGTTTTATATATGTTGTATATATAAAAATTTTAGTTGTTTCATATTAACTACTGTGTTTTTACTTATTCTTATAAAAAGTATATTTTATAAATACACGATATTTACCAGTTTGGTATTTACTAAATATACCTTATATTTTCAAAGTTTAGGTACTAACGTTATTCATGTAGTCATGCTATTTAGTGGCAATTGAAATGAGAGGAACAATTATTTCAGGCTGCGTATCCAATTGGAGTTTCATTGGATATTCAACGCTATCATCTGAGCTTCCAACCTGAGAATTAAATATTCTAGTTAGTCATAGTATCTTTATGAATTAAATAAAGAAAACATAGTATATAAAATGTCTTTGAATCGATCGTCAATACTTCCATTTCTTTGATTGATAAAATGGAAAACCGTTTTGCTTCTAAGAAAATGGGAATATACGCATATATATTTGAGGACCCAATTTACAACAAATAGACCATAAAATCGAATCATTTTTATTAATAATGTCAAATAAATTCATGGTATATATAGTTAATCTTCCATCTCAAACATGATATATATCCAAACAAATCAAATAGAGGCACCTATTTGATTTGTCATCTGAAACATGATATATATATATATACACACACACACACAGAGACAGGGGTATATATACATCCAAACAAATCAAATAGAGGCACCAATTTAATTTGTCGTCTCAAACATGATATATATTCAAATAGGGATATATATACCCAGACAGGGGCACCAATTTATGAGGGAAAATAAAATACCTTCTTTTTTTCCTGACACTTAGCCACCCAAAATGAATCGATCAACCACATATTTAGTCGTTTTCTAATTCATCTTTATCAGTTTGGATTTATCTTTACAATTTATCCCAAAAACAAGGTATATATATTATTCACCCCCCCCCCAAAAAAAAATATGCCATATCTTTTTAAACGGTAGAGTATATATTATATGTCTGAACAAAACCACATTAACAGTAGAACTTGTATTTTTGTTCATCCAACAACCACAGCAGAATGTGTACATTCTTAAAATTTTTAACGATTAAACTGAGTTTTTTTGTTCCTTCAATATGATTAAACATAAATTTGGCTCCTCAAATAGTTTAAAAATTGGAAATCGTTTATTTTAGAAAATTTTCGAAATTGGTTCTTCTCTGTAACAACCCACAAACATTTTCACTAATCCCTACTGCATTTTTCACATTGAAGTTGCTAATGTCTCCCAATCAAGTAAACAAACCCAAAAAATTGTTTTTAATACCTCAATCGCCCCCTCAAATCTCTATGCAAATAGTTTATAAGTAGAAAAGACCAACGTTGTAGAACTTACTTGAAAAATACGACGTATTTTCGGAAGTCCTCTTGCGGCAAAGACATGCAACAGCAAAGAAAGTTGGGGAAGAAACCCTAACAAAGGTGACTGAGCACAACAAAGCCTAACGTTGAAAGATTTCGGCGGAAGAGAGAAAATGGAAAAAAAAAAATTGGGGTACAGGAACTAGTTTTGCGGTTGATTGCATGATTTTAGGAAGGAATTTTAAATTCCTTTTCTTTCCTTTTTTGTTTTATATTATTCTTTATATTTTTATCTACCGTCCATGTAGGGGTATTCAAGTAAATGGCCTTTGAATGTTGAAAAACCAATGGACAAATTTGTAAAAAATAATACTTTAAGACACTAGTGGTAAATGAGTCTCTAATAAGGCTCATTCATGTTATTATCTCAACAAATAATACTTCAGACTGTTTTCCCCGCAAAGGCCTTTAACTGATCGCAGAGTTAAAAGCCTTTTTGCAGGTAACCAATCATGGAATATTCATTTGCTAACAAATCTTTTTTTGCAGGATGATGTGGAAAACATCCAAGATATCCCAATTGCAGGAGACAACCATCCGGACATTTTCTTTTGGCATCATGACAAAACAGGAAAGTATACAGTCAAGAGCGGATATAAACTTGCAATAGATGATCTCCATGAGGCGTCCTCATGGCGTCCTCATCTGCATACTCTTCTAGTCTTTCTTGGTGGAAGGCTTTGTGGATGTTAAATCTTCCAAACAAACTAAAGGTCTTCGCTTGGCGGGCTAGTATGAATATTCTGCCCACTATGATGAATCTGGAAAATCGTCATATCAATAATGAACCTCAGTGCCCACTGTGCAGAAAGGAAAATGAAACAACGCTTCATGCTTTATGGGATTGTAAGAAGGTAAAAAAGTGTTGGACCCGCTGGAGCCCAGTGCAACCTCTCCTTAGCACCCATTATGTTGATGCTCTTAATCTGTTTTGTAGGTGTCAGGAGACCCTCACTACTGATGATTTGGCAACCTTTGTGGCAATTTTTTGGTCAATATGGAACAATAGAAATAAAGATGTTTTTCAAGGCAACAGGAGCTATATACAACAGGACTACGATCCTATAGATTGGGCATCTGCTTACATATCAGACTACAAGGAGGCCCAAGCAAAGCATCATGGAGACAATCACAATCATGAGCGGCCGAGAGATGATGATGATCCCAGTCCTACTATGTGGATTCCACCGCCCCAAAACCATTTCAAATTGAATGTGGATGCAGTGTTAGCAAATGGAGATATGGGATCAGGCATGATCATCAAAAACTCAAGAGGAGAATCAATGGTGATTGCAGAATATTTCAAGAGAACGAGTTGCTCAGTAGAGTGGGCAGAAGCACAGGCTCTTGTAGATGACATTCAGTTAGCTGTTGATTCAAGATTATCACCAGTCTGGACAGGGATGGATTCCAAAATTGTATGGAATCTACTTCATGATCGTGACAATTATCATGATGAAGTTGCTCTTCTAATTCATCATCTCAAGCTTTTGGCCATAGATAAACACATTGGGGGTTACAAAGTGACACACCAGTTGGCTACTCATGCTCGCACAACGAAGCATTCTGAAGTTTGGTTAGAAGATAATCCTCCTTGGACTCACAGCATTGTTGCTCAGAACATGCCTCAAATGGATGTCCCAACCTTTCCCTTTGTTTCGTTGTAGTTTTTTTTTTTTTTTTTGTATTTTGTTTTAATCTGTTTTTCTCTTAAAAAAACAAAAAACAAAAACAAAAACAAACTAAATATTGATATTCATTTTGGTTTTTATTTTTGAAAATTATATTTATTTTCTCCCAATTTCTTTATCATTATTTTCAGATTTCTTAAAGAAACATTTGAATGGTTAGCTAAATTCTAAAAACAAAGACAAGTTTTATAAGCTGAATTTTAAGAAACCAAAAACCAAGATCCTATTTTAATAACCATTTGTTTTTCTTTTTTAATTTTTTAAATTAAGTTCATAATCACTACTTCCATCTATAAATACATTTATTTGTTTTATTATCTACCTCCTCATGTTTTTTTAAAAATTAAAATAGTCAAAATTTCAAAACTAAAAAAATAAAAAATAAAAAAAATTGTAGTTTTCAAAAACATGTGTTTTGGAATTTGGAATTTGGCTAAAAATTTAAATGTATCCCTAACAACAACGAAAATCATGGTAAGAAAATTGAAATAAAGCAAGCATAAATTTTAACATCCAAAAACCAAATAGTTATCAAACGAGACTCAAATGATTATCAACCGATCCAAAAGCCAATTTGTAAAAGTCAAACAACTTACAGGAATAATCTCATCTGTACCAAAAAAAAAAAAAAAAAAACTCAGTCATCTCATTACAAATCTCCAAAACAACAAAAATTCACATGATTCAATTAAATATATAACTTTTATAGTCAAAATGACTTTTTACTATAACTAAATACAAGAGTTTAGAAAAGTTTTTTTCCTGCAAAATTGCAATTACAAAAACATAATTATTGATTTGTTGTAAGGTTAAGAATAAATGCATTGTTCAAGAAGTTCAATGAGTCTACTACAAGGGGTCAACTGGTAATTCAACAAAACAGACCAAGAAGAAAGCTCTTAACCAACCATGGTGCGTTTTCGACCTCTCTGACGCACTATACATGAATCAAAGTGAAAAAGAAGAGAAGTAAACTAATGAATCATAGGGAATGAAATTGATGTGAAAGTAAAAAAAAAAAAGAATGATAAAGACAGGATCACTACCTTGAGCTAATTTGTTTGAGGTCGACGACCATTGCTTCGAAGTCTTTCGGTATGATGCAAGAATTTGCTCCATCTGTAAAATATGTAAGAACCATCAAAGTATATCAATTTGAGTTCCAATTCAACCCAATTTATCAACAAGTAGTCATAAGATTCCGATGCCAAAAAAATCAATTTCTGAATTGGAGACAACATAAGTAGTTATCGCGTTGCAATGCAGTTAGCTTTTATAACTTGTGAAGAAAAGTTGCCTCAAACCTCTGTATATACGGATCCTATGGATCCATACCTGGTATGGATTCTTCAAGAAACCAAGCTTTTACTTAGCAAAACAAAAAGCCAACAAGAGAGCCTACAAAATGACAGCAAAAAAAAAAAAAAAAAAAGTGACTCCAATCCAAAACAATCTAGCCTTACAAAAGACTTTGGAGACCGATGCCCAAAGTGAGGCTTCAAACTTAGCAAAGGACAAAACCTCCTCCCAAGACCTCTTCACTCTCCCACAGGTTTCATTATTTCTCTCAAGCCAGATATCTCAGACACAACAGAAACACTATCACTCTAGAAGAACGACCCTAACTAAACCCCAAGGTCTGTAAAAACCAGTTCCAAATCGAGCAAGCTGCAAGCAAACAAACAGATGTTGTGGGTTGTTTATTGTAATACAAGATTGGTAAACTGCAGCCTACACGACTGAATTAGACTAAGAAAGGGAACCCATTCTATAACTACGCTAAGAATTCTAACCTGAGACAACAGTAAAGTTGCAAGGGGGAGTGTTAAGAAAATTCACTCAACCAAAGGTGGGAAGAACAATCTATTTGGTCATTTAGCAGAATATCTCAGCTTGAAGGAGAGTCTAGGGAGGAATTTCAATATCTGACTACGTCTTTTTGCATAGATTCTAGGATTAGAGAAAGATAAAGAAAATAGTAAGAGGAATGGGCACAGGGGGCATGAGATAATGGTAAAATTGCAGGGAGGATGGTGTAAAATACGGTTAACAGAAGGCCGGAAGTCTATTAACTACTTTTGTTATTCAGCAAATAACATCTTGCAGCAGAGTAGCAAGGGGTCTCGAATTCTAGCTACATTTTTTGGGGTAGTTTCCCTCGACAGATAGAACTCTAACTTCCATCTCTTTCTATCAATCACTAATTCTATCATTACACAGGTGCATAACAAACTGCCAAAGACTTTGTCAGACATGAACGTTTACATTTATAGAAAAAGAATGTCTAATTTTTTTTACAACAAACCAACGGCAAGGGAAACCAACTTACCACGTTGCCACACGAAGAATGCATTGATAGCAGTGCTCGTTCCAACACATATAGATCAACTGCTTTATCTTCAGGAATAGTTGAAGTAAAACTCAGGCCAAAATCAATAAGGACCTGAGAAAAGACAGATTGATTTATTACAAATTTTCTTTTTGGGGGGAGGGGGGAATTACACAAACCACCCTTCAACTATGTGGTGTGTTGCAATCACACCCTTAAACTTTTAATTTTATCAATCAGCCCCTATAGTTTGTTAAGTGTTGCAATCAGCCCTTGTAATTTTTTAAGTGTTGCAATAAACCCCTCATTTTGTTTTTAAACATACACAACTAATAAAAAGGGGCAAATTGCAATACACAACAAAGTACAGAGGCGATTTGCAATAGTTAACAAACTACAAGGGGTTGATTGATCAAATTAAAAATTTACGGGTGTGATTGCAACACTTAACAAAGTACATGGGACTGATTGATCGAATTAAAAGTTCAAGGGTGTGATTGTAACAGACCTAATAGTTCAAGGATGGCTTGTGTAATTGTTCCTGTTTTTTTTGGATAAGAAAATTTTTCATTGATGGATTTATTATAAATCTTCGCAACACAAATTAAAATGTCTCTCATTGTAAATTATAATAACCAAAGATGCAACTCACAAGTTCATTGGTACCGCTCCTGATCAACATGTTAGATGTGGTCAAGTCACCATGAATTAAACCACCATCATGCAACTTTCCAATTGCAACCCCAATCTGACTTGCAATGTCATTCAATTGTTTTGAACCACCACTTGACCCAATTTCAAGTAATATATCTTTCACAGAACGACCTTCCACATACTCAAATGTCAGGGTATATTGTATCGGGTCAACAGCATACAACACTGGAGTAGAAACTCCTAGCCGCCTAGCTTTTGTCATGCATCTTGCTTCCTAACATGAAGTTTTGGTCAAACATATGCAAGAAAATGTTCTAGCTAGTTATTAACTATAAAAAGTGTTTCATTAGAAGAAAACAAACTGCATTCAATCGCTTGAGTGTGAGTTTGGAATCCAGTGATGGATGTCTATATTTCTTTGAGAAGCGTTCCTTAATAATTGATCTCCTTCCAACGAAAGTAGACTCGAACACTCTCTGCAAGATAAGAACAAAAAAGGAAAAAGAATACCTCAAGACCACCAAAAACATTATAACAAAGACCTGTGTACCTAAAATTTCTAAGAAGAGTTCGGTATGACTTTTGGAATGCTGAAAAAACGTTTTTTGATTAATTAAAAACATTTTTCAAATGCCAACATGAGCATAGTTCAACTGCCATAAGTCTTGTACTAACGACCAAAAGGTCTTCGGTTTGAATCCTCCCACCCCGCATATTGTCCAAAACAAAAACATTTTTCAAATTCCCTACTGTGTTTGGTTACATAGTGAAACATGATTCTAAAAGTTCTAAAAAAATTAATTATTACTTTAATTTCTACAAATGTTTATAGAATAAGCACTAATCTAGTTCAGAAGTCATCCTAAATTCATTCGTGAAGAACTGAAACCATATATTCAACTATCTATAGTCTCCCTATTCCAAAGAACATCCCAGATTAATGAACAACTAGAGATTTTTGACTCACAGCTTCAGCTCCTTGCTTAATTAAAATGAGCGAGCCATCATTACTATCCGTCTTTATCTCCATAACTACAGTAGGCAGCAGCAGGAACCGTTGAATAACAAAAGAAAAGTTCCTGGAAGAAACTTCCAAGTTATTAATTCTATAACAAAACGTCAAAACCCAGGAAGAAATCCAACATAGCCCTAATCATGAATTCCATATTCTAAAATGAATTTAATCTCAAGGCTCAACATATAAATTTACTAATAATTTCAACGAAATTGCAAACAAAATGAATTACCCAGTAGATCACAAACTTGGAAACGAATTAAATTAGTATTAAGAAATAGCCAAGAACAACAAGACTGCATATACAAGCATAGAAGAATCCCATAAACGAAATTATGATATATGCTTGACAAAACTCACCCGAATATGTGAGCGAAAAATTGGGACGCCTCTGTTTGAACAAATTACACCTAGAATCGGCCTTCAAGTATGCAGCAAGAAACGCCTCAAGCACTTCGAATCAATATGAAAGCAAACTGAAAATGAACAAGTGTGAAAGAAAACAGAGGAGTTGAGGTTAGAAAAGAAAGAAATTCAACTGCAAATGACAAAAAGGACTAAATGAGACCTAACCGGACCGTCGTGGTTTAAAGAGGAAAATTTTGCTTCCAAATCTAGGGATAGTCCCAACTCCCAAATTCGAAAATTATATTTTAGTTAACAACCCTAGTTACTAATATCTAATTAATTGAACGATTACTCCTAATGAATATAATTGAAAATTTTCTGTACTCATGGTTGGTTTTTGAATTTCAATTTTTAATCTACAAATATACAAATCAATCAATGAAGCTAAGAGTTAAAAGAAAATTGGATGACTGATTTATTTCCGTTGCTATTCGACTATTGTTATTGAAATAATAATAAAAAAAATTAAAAATTAAAAATCAACTCCTCCTCCATTCTTTCATTAGAAGTTCTAATTTGTATTTTTTAAGTGAGAAGAAGAAAATAGATGGAGATAGAGAGAATACCATGAACAATAAGGGAGTAGAAAATCAGTTCAAAACTGCTCGGGAGGGAAGCTACGGCGGCACGAGCGGAAGAAGGATGACGGTGGCGCAGTAGTGAACGGAAACGGGGGAGGAGACGGGTGAAGAAGAAGTGTCGTGGAGCAGGAAGAAAGAGTTTGGGTTTTCCTCTTTCCTAATTCATTTTTATTTAGGGTTAAATTGGGCTTTTTACAAAAATGACCCCCTCAAGTTTTTTGTTTGAAATTTTAACCCCCTATAAGAAAAAAGTTTTTTTTGACCCCCTTGATGATGAATATGATGTAAGCATGCATAGTAATTTACTTTTATACCCTCAATTCATTAAAATCCACTAAAATTAATTATTTCAACAACTTTTCACCCACCTTCACCAACTTCCAATATCATAATTATCATCCATTACTCTTAACCCTCCATTAAACCCATTTTGAAAAAAAAAAAATCCTACAATCACCCAACCCCTCATCTTCTCTCTTGAATCCACAACAAGTTGTTCACTAGAGTGCATTTGATCCACAGCAAGTGTTCATTTTTTAAACAAGGTACGTTGCTTTTGATTATTCTATCGTTTTGTTTCAAAAAAATCCAATAGAATGTTGTTGAAATGGTTTTTTCGTCAAATCTGTGTCGAACTCGGTCCAATCTCGGCCGGACATCTTGAAAATCCCGGCCGATCCACAATTTTTCCCCGCTGGGATTCATACATTTTGAAGGCCGGCCGAACCGTTATTTTCCCGACCGGATCACGTTTTTCCCGACCGAACCGTCACCGAGATTGGACCGAGATGAGGGATATTTTTTTTATTTTTTTGTTTCTTTTTTTTATTTTTTTAATGTTTATGAATTTTCCGTGGTTGCATACATTTGTTTATATATTATTTTGTATTTTTGCAGATGCCTCGTGTTTGGGTATGTTTTGGTGGTGTGTGGAAGGAGAGTGAAAAGGAGTACAATGGTGGAGAGGTGAGGGCCTTAGACGTGGATGTGGGAATTTCTTATAACGAGTTCTTAGGTCAGGTGTATGAAATAAGTAGTATAAGTCCGAATGATAACGACATTGTTTTGAGGTGTCTGCTTGAACTGAGGTCTAAATCTCCCGCATTTGTGATTAGGAACGATGTAGATTTGCATAGTTTTTTGACTTGGGAGTTAGTGTCTGCAAGTCCCCTTTATGTATCCACTAGGCCGAGACCATGTCCCCTATCCAGTCACCAAGGGTTTCGTCCATATCTCATTCCATATACTGTACCAAATACTCCATATATGGGAGTGCAATACTTTTCATATATGGATCCAAATCATCAACCATACCATTACACGTCTGTCTCACGATATACTCCACATTACATGAGTCAAGAAATACCATCCCGAGCCACACCCTTTCCACACAATGAAGATCATCACAATCCCTCGACCTCCACATCCTTCCTATACAAAGAAGAGCAAGAGCAACACATCCCCCCCCCCCGTTTATAATGAGCCAATGTCACTGAGTCCAATACGTGACGACGAGAGGGCATATAAGCTTGGGGATGATGTTGACTACGTTACCCCACAGAATGATTTCCATGACTGGGGAGACTATGGAGAGGATGTTAACCCGGACAGTGATTTTCAGGATTGGGGAGATTACGGAGAAGAGGAGCCGGGGACATATACAGACGGAGCACATGAGAGTGGCGAGGAAGATCTGTACGAAGTTGATGTAACTGCCTAGGAGATGGAGGAGAACATCGGGGTTCATCAGGAGGTACTTGGAACTGCATAAAATGTCGATACTCCTGCTATGGCCGTTAATATGGCACCTGGCCCTTCTACGACAACTCGTGCATCTAATTCAGCAGTAATGCCAGGTCAGTACTCTAATTACAAGGATATAGAAGTGGGAGATATATTCTTGTCTAAGAAGGACTTGCAAATGAGACTGTCTGTTTTAGGGATGAGAGAGAACTTTGAATTTAGGGTTAAGAAGTCTAACAAGAAAATATTCAAGGTTCGATGTGTTGTTGAGGAATGTAAATGGAGGGTCCGAGCTACTGTCCTGAAAGGCTCCAATGTCCTTACAGTTACCAAGTATTCTAACATTCACACGTGCAAACACTTGATGGTGACCCACAAACATAGTCAGGCCAAAAGTTGGGTTGTTGGCAATATTATGAAGACAACATTTTTGGAGGTTGGTCGTTCCTACAGACCAAAGGACATCATAAGTGATATCCGGCAAAAGTTCGGGGTGAATCTGAGTTATGACAAGGCATGGAGGAACATGTCTTGGTCCTTGCTAGAGGCTCGCCTGAAGAGTCCTACAGACAGTTACCACGGTTTGGAGAAGCATTGAAAATTGAAAATCCTGGTTCATTTTTCGACTTGGAAGTGGAAGAGGGTGGTTACTTCAAGCATGTGTTCATGGCAATTGGGTCCACGATTAGAGGGTTCTTGAACTCTATTCGTCCGATTTTGGTTGTAGATGGGACCCACATGAGGGGAAAGTTTAGTGGAAAGCTCCTAACTGCAGTAGGCATCGATGGAAACAACCAAATATACCCCGTAGGGTTTGGCATTGGGAGGGGGGAAACCGATGAATCATGGACCTACTTTTTCCGGCAAATTGAGCGTGTTATTGGTCACATTAATCCCCTAGTGATTGTTTCTGACAGACACAAGAGCATATTGAAGGCAGTACACACTGTGTTTCCCGATGCATCCCACGTTTACTGTATCCACCATCTACAAGAAAACTTGAAAACAAAGTTCAAGGATCACGGCTTTATTCAACTATACCTTAAAGCAGCGAAGGCATTTCGTGATACTGAGTTTCAAGAATTTTGGAGCCATATTCCAATACGTGTCCAAAAATACTTGGAAGAAGTCGGACTTGAACATTGGTCACGTGTTTATCAGTGTGGGATGAGATACAATCAAATGACCACGAATATTGAGGAAAGTTTTAACTCCCTCCTGAAAGATGCGCGAGAGTTACCAATAACGGGTCTTCTTGATTACATTAGGGGATGGTTGCAAGCCACTTACTACGACCGTCGTACCGATGCAGCGAAATGGGATGCACCAATATCAAAATATGGTGAAGAGATTGTTCTAGCAGCGGAGAATAATGCAAGAAGGCATGTGGTTACGCCAATTGACAGGTACGAATTCCAAGTCGACGATGGACACTTGGGTGGTCGTGTCAACATCCACACGAGGACGTGTACTTGTCGTGAATTTGACGTCTTCCAACTTCCGTGCTCTCATGCAATCGCTGCCTGCATATACCGGAATGTGCCGTACTTGGATCTTTGTTCTCCATGCTACCGCGTTGAAGCAGTCCTTGCTGCGTACGCAGAACCCATATATCCAGTAGGTCATGTGTCGGAGTGGAAAACATCCGAAAATTTTGTGGATTTTGAAGTTTTTCCGCCGAAGAGGGTTCCAAGAGTTGGTCGACGACAAACCTTGAGGATACCATCCACGGGAGAGGTTAGACAAGTTCACAAATGTACTCGCTGTGGAGGGAGAGGTCATAACAGGAAAACATGCCGCCAACCACTCAACACCGCATAGTATTCAGTTTTTTATCTTTATGTAATTTTATATAACGTACCTATCAACGTAACTAATGTTTTTTTAGAATATTAGTTCAATATACAGATGCATGTTGTTATTTCCTGCGTGCAGGTTTGTGTGGGAATGTGTCATTGTAATGGAACTCACTGATTTTTTTCCCGCTCAATTCCCGGCCGAAATTACGTACCGAGAACCCCAAACGAGCATCAATTCCCTCACTTAAATTCGAGGTTACCAGTCGCTGTGTATTTTCCCGGTTCGATCTCGGCCGAAACGTCGGACCGAGAACCTCAAACGAGACACTTGGGAGAGTCTATACGAGGAATATCGTTCACTGTGTATTTTTCCGGTTCGATCTCGGCCGAAACGTCGGACCGAGAACCTCAAACGAGACACTTGGGAGAGTCTATACGAGGAATATCGTTCACTGTGTATTTTCCCGGTTCAAGCTCGGCCGAAACGTCGGACCGAGAACCTCAAACGAGACACTTGGGAGAGTCTATACGAGGAATATCGTTCACTGTGTATTTTCCCGGTTCAAGCTCGGCCGAAACGTTGGACCGAGAACCTCAAACGAGACACTTGGGAGAGTTGCCATCTAATTCCGTTCACTCTTAGTTTTCTCGGTGTGGCCCGGCCGAGATTTTCACCCGGGAACTGACACTTTAAAACCCATAACATTGATTGAAGCTCACTGTAATTTGCCCCGGTCTGTCTCGGGTTTAGCCTCCGAACCGAGAAATGTGACAGAAAAAGATGGTCTTAGATAATTTTTACTTTGGTTAATCTCCTTGGACATATTCCACGTTCATTCTTTCGTAATAACGTCTTAGATAATTTTTTTACAATAGTATTTGGTTTGTGACAATTGTTGAGCGATTACAAACATTTGCATGAGAATTTGCATGGTTTGCATGGAAACATGATAAACCCTAAAAACTTAATATTTCATTACAAAAACGATTGAATCAATATAATCCACTAGAAGAAGGGTCTGTTCGCCCATATCTGTACAGCATATTGCCACCGAAAATAAATCATATTATCCTGACTTAGGGTGTCATACGGCAACCCAGTTACATCATATTCAAAAAATTTACATACAAACATACCGCAGTCGCCACTACGTTTCTGCTGCGGCCTTGACAATTCCCGACGTAGAGGCCATCTTTGAACGGAGAGATTCTTCCTCACATCCATGACCCCGATCTTCCAAAGCAGAGCTGGCAGGACTTGGCAAAGGACCCTTAACTCCTTCTCAACCACCTCGTCCTTATTCAACACCACCATGGAATCCGATACAACGACCTCCCCCACCTCGAGGTCAATGCATACGAGGACCCAATGCAGCCCGCCGATGTTATACGGCATGTACACCAAATCGACCGTGCTCCATGGTATGTTTTGGTCTGCAAGCTCGCCCATTCCGTACTTCAAGATATTGCCTGCGCTGCTCCAATCGTACGTCAAGTCTCGGGGATGTATGCCGCTACTCATTTCCTTGTATAGGCCATCTTCGCGTCTGAAGAAATTCTGATGAAAAGAAGATACCAAACATAAGAACCCTATAGAACACTATCAAACAAACATATTCACAAATTGTTCCAATGGTACGTACCGTTACACATAGGTCCCCAATGGTGAACTTCCTGCGACATAAATTTGGTCGTTCTCCCAATTTCTTTTGGACGAACATGAAAATCGAGTCGACCACCTACACGTAGTTACAGTGTTAGTATTTCAATTAAGAATCATTATTGTCAGTAATCAAACCATACCTCATCGGTCATCCATTTCGATGGAGTGATAAGATCACGAAACCACGTCTTGTCTCGGACAGCATACGCAGTTTTCCGAACTGTGTCTTCTGGGTCCTCAGTGTCAAGCCATCTTTTGAATGGAGCATCCAGATCGTGGGGGATCTGGGGAAGAGGATCATACTTCAGAGCCTTGCGTTTCTTACGGTCTTCCCGTGTGTCTTTCCATGGATTTCTCAACTTCCATGCAGTCTTCCTCTTACGAGTCCCCCGTCTTTCTATCGGCTCGTTCTGTTCAGAAATGGACTGGACACCCTGTACAATAAGGAAAGTGATAATAAAGTCATTAACCCTAACCCTAAATACCACTATCAACCCTAACCATAAATATATTAAACCCTAATGAATGCTTACCAGAGAATTTTGACTTTCGACAACAGGCATATCCTTTCCCACGCCCTCTATCGGGGCATCTACATGTTCGCCTATTTCAATTACTTCCTATTAATGGACCAAAAAAAAAAAAAAAACTATAATCACTAATAACATAAATTAATCAACTTCCTATTAAACTGCACTTACATGTTCTCTTATTTCAGTTACCTCCATCTGTACGTCTTTCCCCACACCCTCTATCGGGTCATTTACTTCCTCGACTCGACCATGTTGTTCTGTTGTATCCATCGGATCCGCATGGTCAGCCATTGGGGTGTTGTCATTTGCTTTTGCTTGTGACCCGGATGGAGGACCACCACCATCATCCTGACCTTTCGAATGTGGTCGAGATCCACCACCACCATCGTCTGTACCGTCATTTGGTTCTATATACTTGCTGGCGTCGACGAATTTACCCTGTCAAACCAATGTATCAGTAACTAAACGTCATACTACTGATAGAAGCGATTAATAAATAACTATACATACCTTCGAAAGTCGACGCATGAACTTCCTTATCGCCTTCAGGTCTTTTTCAATGGACTTAATGACTTTCACATCCTCCTTAATCTCCTTCACATCTTCTTTAATCACTTTGATCTCGTCTTCGAGGACTTTGCACCTCTTGCAGACTCTGTCATTCGTAACAGACGTCCCAACACCTTCCACCACTTCATTTGGATTCTCAGTCCCGAGATCCTCAACAACAGTATCTTCATCTGGAATATCTTCCAAAGCTACTGGGGGTGGAGGTGGAGGTGGAGGTGGAGGTGGAGGTGGAGATGGGGCTCGAGGTGGCTGCATCACACGATCCATAAATTGGATCTCCTCTTCTGAGGCCACAAGTTCAGTTGTGACCCTAGCCTGCACGAAAAAAGAAAATTATAAAAATAAACCTACTAAAGTTAAATTGAATGAATGCATATAAAATATATTCGACATACCATATCTGAAGAAAACACCTCCCGACTCAGCGCTGCAAGTGTAGGTGAGTGGCTACATGACCATCTTAATATGCGTGGAATGGCATTGTCATTCAAGCGATTAGCCACACGCCCGGTCAACGAAGATACAGTCTCGTATGCCCATACCTGTGTAAGTAAAGAAAGTATATTGTTAGAGATACAATATATATCGAGAAAGTATACACTATCAATCACTCTAAACCAACGTACCTGAAACGCGTATGGGAAGCCATACAGACTGTACGTTTCCTGTTTGCCATCCGTCCTCTCTTTATAGGACACTGCCTTCCCACCTACTGCCTTCTTGAGTCCCTTTATGGTCTTATAAAAAATTAGCTTACTCCAGTCCTCATTACAAAACCTTTGCCAATCATCAATAATGCCGAGCAGGCTAGTGTCCATCTGCTGCTTTCTCTCCCTCCCCATCATAGCCAACTCAATGAAATAAAATATAGCCATCTTCACAGCATCCTCGTCGCTCTCAAAATTAATGGTAGGGAATAATTTATCTAGTTCAAACCCTTTCATGCTGATGCTATTGTCAAGGTACAGTCTTCTCAGTCTAGTACTAGATACATTACCCCTAATATGTTGGGTCCTATGCCTAATTCCAGTGATGAGGTCAAATTCCCTCCGACCAAATGAAACTTTCTCCCCCAGAATCTCAAAGCTAATAACATCAATCCTAGACTCATTCACTTCCCGCAAAAGAAAGTAATGAATAAGTTGTCCATTAAACATCAAGGACGTATCTAAGAAATGTCCAAAACAAGTCTGCCTAAACATTACTAACTGGGTATCAGTTAATTTATCCTTAATATTTTTAACGGTTTTTCCTAGATGTGAACAACATGTCAAAGCAGCAGGAAAGTAGTTTGTTGATGATATGAATCCTACCATACTATCCAAAACTAAAGAAAAGCTTCAAAATGGAGATTCATTAAATGCACTCAAGCTTCATTGAAGACAATTCAAAGTGTCATTTATGGAACATGAACTTCAAGATACTTCAAGTGAGGCTTCATTTATACTTTGGGAGGTTACAAGACATAGTTTGTTGATGGGATTTTCAATTCTCGGATTTAAGGGTGTTTCTATGTAATTTTCAGTTTTAAGTTTTGTTATCAATGTTTTAGGTTACATTTACTTAATGGCTGATTATTGTCATAAAGATGGAATGTTACAACTCTTGATATACCTCATTGAAGGTCTAGGGTTTCAATTTTAAGGCTATATAATGCCATGTAATTCCATTGTAAAAGAAGACATGGAAATGTAGTAAAATAAGCCTTTGAGCTTTTCCTTTAGCCTAAGAGCTAAGTTTCTTTGCAATTCTATGTAGTTTAGGTTGCATGCTTAGAATCATTCAAGCTTGACTTGATCAATCATGCTTGTGGAGTGATTCGAATCTCAAACAAGTTTCCTTGCCTTGAGATATTTGATCGACAAGGTAATCCGGTTTTTACTTTCCTTGGGTTGATTTTCAAATCGGTTTTGGGGTTTTCAGATTTGAGATCTAAAGGTCTTGTTTTTCAATAAGGTTGTTAGATCCATCTCTTGGGAGTTTCACAACATTTGGTATCAGAGCTACTTTGATTTCATATCATTTGGTATCAGAGCTGCTTTGATTCACAACATTTGGTATCAGAGCTTTAGGCTCAAGATCGGATATACTTGTAATACAAGTGTATTACAAGTATAATACAAGTGTATGGTGCTGAAGGTGATTTATAACACTTTGGAATCAGAGCTTTGGGCTCAAGATCGGATATATGTTTCCTTTGTGTTTCTCTTGAATTTATTTTTACTTCTCTGGTTATTTTTTTTTTAATCTGTCCAGTTTCGTAGTCTTCCCTAAACCCTCTGAAAACTCATATTTCCGTAGGTCTTTTCATCTTAATGTCTTCTATGATATTGTAGATCTTTATTTAAGCTACAACTTTGTCTTCTTCATGAATTTCTAATTCAAATTTGTTTAGGGTGAAACGTCTGAACTTTTGCAATCTGTTCTGGAAAAACTGCTATACCCGAGAATGTGTGTTCTTGTTTTGTTCATTTCATTTTTTGCCTCCAAAGCCTTATAGATCCGAATTGCATTGATATAAATTCATCAAATGTGTTTTTAATATGGCTTTTCACTTGCTGATTACATCAGTTACATATTCAATTTAAGCAAGAGTTGGTTTTTATGCATTAAATATGGACAGTTACATTTCTGCTCATTGAATTTTCAAGCCATTAGTTTCAGAATTGTAACTTCTTTGTTTAAAGTCTGTCCATTGGCTTTAAATTTGGTCTTCCATCCTCCATATAATTCATTTTCTATTTACTCTCTCATTTCATAATATTAATTTGGAATCCTTCGTAGAGGTTCAACTTGTTTGATATATGCTTTCAATTACAAGAATTGCAAATTACCTTGGCTTTTCCACTTCCAATTTTGAGAGATGAGAATGCAAGTTCATACCGAGTGATTTGTGAAAATGAGTGCAAACAAGAGTGGCCTAAATTTTCATGAGTGTGAGCACATAAAAGAGTGTTGTGAGTTCCTTTCTGTTTTCTTTTCTTAACATGTTTTTGCAGCAATGTCACAAAAAAAGATTCGAGGACGAATCCTGTTGAAGAAGGGGAGGATGATATGAATCCTACCATGCTATCCAAGACCTAAAGAAAAGCTTAAAAATGGTGATGTATTAAATGTACTCAAGCTTGATATGAATCCTACCATGCTATCCAAGACCTAAAGAAAAGCTTAAAAATGGTGATGTATTAAATGTACTCAAGCTTCATTGAAGACAACTCAAAGTGTGATTTATGGAACATGGACTTCAAGCTACTTCAAACTACATCAAGTAGAGCTTCATTTAAACTTTGGGAGGTTACAAGACATAGTTGGTTGATGGGGTTTTCAATTCTCGGATTTAAGGGTGTTTCTATGTAATTTTCAGTTTTTAAGTTTTGTTATCAATGTTTTAGGTTACAATTTAGGTAGTGGTCATTATAGTATTAATGAGGATGAGAGTTACAACTCTTCAAATGACCATAGGTTACTCTAGAGTTTAATTTTGAGGCTATAAAAAGCCATGTATGTTGTATTTGAAAAAGAAAGACTTGGAAATGTAGTAAAATAAGCCTTTGAGCTTTTCCTTTAGCCTAGAGCTAAGTTTCTTTGCAATTCTATGTAGTTTAGATTGCATGTTGAGAATCATTCAAGCTTGACTTGATCAATCATGCTTGTGGAGTGATTCGAATCTCAAGCAAGTTTCTTGCCTTGAGATATTTGATCGACAAGGTAATCCGGTTTTTACTTTCCTTGGGTTGATTTTCAAATCGGTTTTGGGGTTTTCAGATTTGAGATCTAAAGGTCTTGTTTTTCAGCAAGGTTGTTAGATACATTTCCTGGGAGTTTCATAACATTTGGTATCAGAGCTACTTTGATTTCATGACATTTGGTATCAGAGCTGCTTTGATTCACAACATTTGGTATCAGAGCTGCTTTGATTCACAACACAGCGGGTGCAATCTTTGGTACCAATGCCATGATGGTAAACCCTAATGACAAACAACAAGTATGCCTGAGTAAATAAAAAAAAGTAAAAAAAAATTTAAAAATAAAAAAAATTAATTTTTTTTAAAAAATAAACATTCTCGGTCCGGTTCGGTACGTCCCGTTCGGGTCGCCCGCCCGAGCTCCCGGTATTTCCGACCGAACCGACCGGCCGAGAAAGAGAATTAGGATTCTCGAAATATCTCTTCCCGGCCACTTTCCCGATCCCCCGCGTATGAATCCCGGCCGGGATGCTTCGACTGCAACTCAAAAAACCCAGCGAACCCATACGAAAATCGGCCCCGTTTTACATCACAACACATTCAGAAAGCGCCGAAAACACGTTTTATGAAAGAAACACATGCTAAACTACACGAAATTTGGGCAAACGATCCTAGACTACATCAAATGCTTCTAAACCCTAGAAAACAGTAAAATAAACCGAAAAACATACCTTACAGCTAGAAATCGCGGTCGTAAGTTGTTTCTACACCAAATGCACGCAAGAAATCGATGGAAATTTCAGCTGGAATGCGGGAGAAGACGAGAGGTTGAAATGCCGAGAACGAGAGGGAAAAACACCGTTTTTGGAAGAGGGAGAGTTTTAAATTTGTTCAGGGGCATTTTCGTAATTTCACATCCAAATAAAATTTAAAATAACCTAAAAAACCAAATAAAAACTAAGGGGGTTAAATTTGCAAACCAAGAAACTGAGGGGGTCAAAACTGTCAAATTCCTCGGTTAAATTACATGTTTAGTCCTAAATTTTTAAGACATTTTTTATTAATATTATATTTTTT
The DNA here is from genome assembly GCA_017139565.1 of Luffa aegyptiaca. NCBI lineage: Eukaryota > Viridiplantae > Streptophyta > Magnoliopsida > Cucurbitales > Cucurbitaceae > Luffa > Luffa aegyptiaca. The sequence goes on from CM029397.1 coordinate 17,985,531, forward strand.
AAAATTTATTATTAAAATATAGTTATTTTGAAATTTATTATTAAAATATTGTTGTTTTAAATTTTCAGGTATAAGTCGTCTCCTAGACCCACGAGTCCACATGTCGTCTCTTTGCATATGTGGCATTAATTTAAAAAAATCGTGTAGGTCCTCTCTCCAAGACACGACCTCCACGTCAATATTTTCAAAATGAAAGACCGACAGGGTGGGTCAACTATGCTCCTTGTATACAACAAGTCTAGGGTTTGAGTCTAAGCAAATTCAAATCTATTATATTTATTTGTTTCCTTTTCTTTTCATCAGATTTTTTTTCTTTTTTCCTCTTTTTTTTTTTCACTTTCTTTAAAAATTTTAAATTAATATAAGTAAATACCAACAATTTAATTTAATGTATAAAGCTTATATTTTATTTATATATTTTATATTTTATTTTGAATTATATTATTATTGTAAACAACTTTGTAATCTAATACACATACTTTCAAAAAACAAATTTCAATTTTCTTTTAAAAAAATTTGAAATTAGTATAGGTAAATACCAGAAATTTAATTTAATGTATAAATTGGTATTTACTTCTATTAATTTCAAATAAGGAAACGATGCAATTTAAATTAAATTAAATTTCTGGTATTTACCTATACTAATTTCAATTTTTTTAAGAAATTTGAAAGTATGTGTATTGGATTAAAAAGTTGTTTATAATAATAATATAATTCAAAATAAAATATATAATATATAAATAAAATATGGGCATTATACATTAAATTAAATTGTTGGTATTTACTCTAGTATTTACCTATACTAATTTAATTTTTTTTTAAGAAATTTGAAAGTATGTGAATTAGATTAAAAAGTTGTTTATAATAATAATATAATTCAAAATAAAATATAAAATATATAAATAAAATGTGGGCATTATACATTAAATTAAATTGTCGGTATTTACTTATATTAATTTAAATTTTTTAAAGAGAAGTGAAAAAAAAAGGAAAAAATCTGATGGAAAGAAAAAGAAAAAAATATTTATAATTGATCTGCGCTTGCTTGGGCTCGAACCATGAACTTGTTTTATAAAAGGCAGAGGTCTAACCCAATCTACTGATCCTTCATTTTGAAAATAATGACGTGGAAGAGACAACCTAGACGATTTTTTTTAAAAAAAATTAATGCCACATCTGAAGAGACGACATGTGGACGCGTGGGTCTAGGTCGTCTCTCACCTATACCTGAAAATTTAAAACAACAATATTTTAATAATAAGTTTCAGAATAACTATATTTTAATAATAAGTTTTAAAAAATACAATATTAATAAAAAAAAATGTCCAAATTTTTAGGCTTGTGTAATTTAGTCTCTATACTTTAAAAACTTTTAAATAGGTCCTCAACCTTTCATTTTGTTTCTAATAGGTCCCTAAACTTTAAAAAGTATAAACAGATTCTTAAACTTTGACTTTTAGGTCCAAGAGATCCCTCAACTTTTAATTTTGTGTCTAATAAGACCTTGACCTATTCGATATTTTTTAAAATTTAGAAGCCTACTAGATACAAAATTGAACACTACTACAAAACAACCTTTTAATGACGGTCAGAATAAAAACACGCGTAGAAATCACGACGGACGAAATAAAACGCGCATAAAATTGGCGGACATTGTTTCTTTTGCTTTAATGTGGGGCATTGACCGACGTTAAATGCTATTACGAATTTTATGCGGGCTTAAAATTGGTTTCCCGCGCGTGCCTTCACTATTTTTCACAAAAGATAATCTTAATTCTTTAACATTTTATTTTTCTCTCGATTTTCTTTATCATTCACGGCTCCCTCTCTTTCGGCCTCTTTTACTTCTAAACCCTAAACCAAAATTCTCCATTTACTTTGCCAATCTCGCAACTCCTTCTCCTCCATTTTTAATTTGAATCAATCGTTCTTCAACACACAAATGGCACCATAACCTCCTCTCACTACTGCCTCTCTTTGGATAATGTTACAGAACGCGACTTGACTAATTCTGGATCGGTGGGGAGAGGTATGATGTCCTCTATTTTTTTGTGTTGTTATTCGTTTTCCTCGGCTTTGAGGTTTAGGTCGAGTTTGTTTGAGCTTCATTTCCTCAATAGGCTCCTGTTGATTTTTACTATTTCAATGATGTTAGGGTTTGTGTTTTCTTCCTCTTCTTTGATGTTTTCTTTGATGTTTTGTGTTGTTTGGAGATGCTCATTTGTCTTTTCGCTTCTGGTCTAAATTTTAGTGCTAAAAAACAAGAATTGATGGCGATGTTCAGTGTTATTAACATTATGGAATCTATATCCTTATCTTTTCCTTCACCTCTGGACAAAGTGAATATGAATTGGCAGGGTATTTCTTATAATTTTTGTTGCTTTAGCTTTGAGAAAATTTTGGATTGAGGGGGGGAGGGAGGTTAGAAGGTTTGAAGGTCTAAGATGACACTATCCTGTTTCTTCCATTTCGAAAATGCTCTTCTTTGCTTTCTTCTCAGCTTTGGATTTTTATGGAGCTCTAAGGTCAGAGACATATGATGCAGCCATGTCTACTTTAACAGTAAGATTTACCATTGGCTTATGTTTTGTTTACAAGAGTTGGAATCTTTGTTCTAGTGTTTGGTTTGGCTAGATTTGCTTTGATCCTTAGATATGGTTGAATTGGTTGTAGGTGTGTGACTGCATTAACAATGTGTTCCTAGTCGAGTTAAAATATCAAGGCTTTGAGATGAGTTATCTGTAGTTGCAAGGTGTGAACAAATGGGCAGAAAGTGAAAGAGAAAACCAAGAAGATGAAGTTCCATTTAGTCATGTTAGACACCATTAGAGGTAAAGAAATTTTTAGGGTGGTTTGAGAATTTCAATTCTGTTAGCTACATTGACATCAAAAAAGATATTGAAACAGAGATGGGGGAGAAGAGAATGGAGATAGGTGAAATGATTTGGTGGGTATCTTTAGAAATTTCATGTCTTTTTGAATGGATGATGATGCTTTTTTTTCTTAAGTTTCAAGGAGAGCAAGCATGCTGAAGAAATGATTTGGATTTCTTTGATGTTATGTGTTTGATGTTGATTAGGGATTGCCAACAAGTTTTTATATGTGTTCGAGTGTATTTATGTGGTTTTCTATCCGAAATGGGCACTGTTTTTTTTTTTTTAAGCTTTGCTTTGTTTTTGTGTTGTTCTTCTGTCTGACATGATGACAAGGTTAATTCCATTCTTTGTGTTTTCTTTTCAAATTGCTCTTCAGAGAAATGATTTTTCTTCTTTGAATTTTGAAATTTGAATTTTAGTTCGTTCGACGATTACCAAGTCTTTCTTCTTGTTTGTTCTTGGGTTTTTCGTTTTAATTGCTGGAATTTGGTTTGTTAGTAAGGTTCCTTGAGGTTGTTGGATCTTTGAGACATCAGACATGGGTATGCTTATTTTGGTTGTGGTGTTTCTCTTTCATCTGATTGCTTTTGCACTTGTTGTTGTTGCAGAGAAGAGAAGAACCACATTAAGTATTATGTGTCTATTAGAACTCTCTATTAATCGTTTTTGTTGTTTAATGAATTTTATTTTTCTGAGGAATATGACGGAAATTTTGGAGCGCTCTATGATTTTCATATTGGATTATGCTCAAATGGCTTGGTGACTTCTTGGTTAAGTTTTAAATGAGTGGCTTCTGTACAGAAATTCTTTATTGATTGGTTTAGGTCATGAATTTTTTATTAACTAGAAATTTTGTAGTTTATCAACCCCCACAAATATTCAGACATCCTAATCAAACCATATGAAATGTTTTGGATGAACTTGAAATGCAATCTACCATAGAGGCAATTTTTAGCTAATAATTTTGCTTACTGTGAAATGAAACTTCTTATTACTTATCGAAGTGCAAACAAATTTTTAGCTAATAATTCTGCTTAAGCTTGAATATTTTGCAAGTTCTGAGGATGAAAAGAAAATAATCAGGAACCTCCACAAGGGAAAGAACATTAAGACAATCAAGATTTGTTGGTTTCAGAAATGTGCATGGCAACAAGTTGAATGGAACCATTCTGTATGTAATCATTTTTATCCAATTTTGCTTATCACCAATCATAAGTCATTGGACTCAAATCACTGACCTCTGTTTTTAATTGTTCTTAGAAATTTAAGTAGGAATCATTTAACGAAAATCATTCCAGCTGAGTTTGGTAATCTAAGGAGTGTAATGGAAATGTAAGTGGTTCTGATATTTTTGCCCGTGGGGTTCAGGACTCCTTTGAATGTAGGAACTTCAGTTTTCTATGCTAATTCTGTTGTCTTTATGTTTCTATACTGTAGAGATATTTCACACAATCAGCTCTCTGGATTCATTCCTCAAGAACTCAGTCAACTTCAAAATCTTCTCTTCTTGTAAGTTTTGAAATTGAAACTTATGGTGGAAGTTTTCATCAATAATTATTTCCAGAAGATCAAAGGGAACTATCATAGGCTCCAAGTTTTATGTTCATGACTTATTATATTCTCACCCCTTTTGCCTTCATGTTGTTCTATTGACATCGTAGCTTGAGTTGTCAGTTTTCTATGCTAATTCTGTTGTCTTTATGTTTCTTGCATGTTTGTCGAATGGTGAGTAATTGATTAATATCTACAAATTTTTATATTACAATTTTCTGGTTTAATAATAATTGCTAAAATTTCCAATAGAGATTCTAACATCTTATTATTATTTACTTGAGTTATATGTAGAATTATATTTTGTCATCTTAAGTAAGTGGAAGACAAATTCGACTTAGTATGTAATTGAGAGGTCTTCATACATAGTAGACAGTAGTGTAGGTTAATATTCTACTTATATAGAATTGCTTGATCTTATAATTGTAATTTATGCTGTCAGATTTTTCGAAAGGAGTCATTCTTCTATGGACATGATAATTATGACCAGCTGGTTAAAATAGCTAAGGTATGGAATATTCTTTAATTCAAGTTTCATTTTTTATTCTATTCTTACCGCTTGTGCCAGGTTATTTGATTTTTTTGATTGAATGAAAGGCTTTGGTTAATTTAATAGGCACACTGTATAGGTGTCATTCATCTGGATATAGTTTATAATGGATAAAATGAGTATAAACGTACTGTCCTTGGGATCAAGCCAAAATGTTTCGATCCTCTGTTTCTTTTTGGTTTTCTATTAGTTTCACATGTTGTTTGTATGTTGACGTTAAGCAATTTGTTGGGATCTATATTTTGGTTACAGTTTTGGACTGCCCTTACTTTTTATATGCATATTTACATGATAGTTGAAGTTGTAAAGATAAGGAAATCTTGGAATTTTTGAAGTTTTAAAGATAAGGAAATCTCGGAAGTTTTGGTTTAGTTGTTATGTTCCTAAGTTTCAATAAGTTAGTCTTGTTTACTTTTAAGTTCACAATTCATCAAGTTAGTATCAAATCTAATTACAATTTGTTTTTCTTAGGTTCTTCAAGTTCGATGTACGAGCAAGATTATGCTGACAAGAATTGAAGCTGCATGTACGAGAATTTTATTTTTCTTAAAGTGTAGGTGTAGGCTTTTAATCATAGGTGCTTAGTAATTTTGAGGCTTTTAAGTGTACATGTTTGTAATTTTATTTTTATATCAAACTTGTATGAATAATAATTGTATGAACAAATTTAGTTCATTGGCTTATTGGAATAAAATTTGGCAAATATTTGATTTCTATACAAATTGACACATTTAATGACGCACATTCAATGACAGACACATTTAATGACAGACAATTAATGAAAAACTTTTAATGACGGACACTTTTAATGGCGGACATTTAGTCATAAAATATACCCTTTCAATGATGGACATTTGATGACGGACGGATTTTTAATGTCACGCATTGACCGTCATTAAAAGTGTTTGTCATCGTAGCCTTTAATGACGGGCGGGCTTTAATGACGGGCATTGCCAGTCATTAAAGCCCACCCGTCATTAAAGGCTACGACGACACTCGTATAGACGACGGACGGTGCCCGTCATTAAAACCCTTTAACGACGGGCAATGCCGGTCATTAAAAGTCGTTTTTGTAGTAGTGGAAATTGGAAGTTTAGAGTCTCTATTTTATATAAATAGATTGGTTCATTTTTATATAGTAGATTGGTTCATTTTTAAAAATATAAATATGTTAGAGACCTAAGCTCAAGGATCTATTAGGCATTTTTAAAGTTCAAGGACGTATTAGAAAGTTTTTAAAGTTAGACCTAATTGATACTGGTAATAAAACCCCAAAAAATCAACATTTCAAGGCTAAACTTACCCAATAGTATAATGGAATTTGCCAAAAATTCTTAGATCGAAGGTGCCAAGTCCTCCAAGACTACACCAAAATGCCCAAATTGAAGGGTTAAAATCCCTTTGGCAGCGAAAACAATCAAGACCAATTCGTTTTACAATTTCGTTTACGAAAAACCAATACATTGACAATTAAAATTCAGAAACAAATTTCTAAATTAAAAAACGATTAAGCATGCTAAAATTGATTCAAGATCAAGAACACTTACTGGATTTCGAAGAACACTGCACAATGCTCCAAGGATCTCGTTCTTGATCTCCAAATGGACACCACCAAGCAAGAACACCCGCTATTCTCTTGGGATATCTTGAGATTTCGATTGTGGGATCGATCTCGCCTTGGAAAAGGGAATTTTTCCAGCAAATTACTTGCTGTTTTTCTTTTTGGTAGAGAGAATTTGAGAGTTCAGAGAGAGAAACTCTTCTCTGTGTTTTTGCGTGAAATGAGAGAATGGTCATCCGTGAGGGAACTCCCTCTCCCCTCAACGATAAGTGGGGAGGGAGTTACATTACCCTACTTGATCTAAACCGTTATATCTTAATCGAAACGATCTCGGCCATTAACTAATTAAATAATAATTAATTAATTAATTAATTAATTATAATTAACTTAATTAAATCAATATTAATTGAATTAATTATAATACAAAGTATTTAATTCAATTTGAATCATATTCAATGGTATTAAATTGGTCATTCAATTAATTCTATTAATTGAATCCACATTAAATATCAAATATTTAATTAATTTTATAATTGAATCATATTCAATTTTATTTCTCTCATTTAACCTATAGTTTTAATGTGCATCTAGATGTACATTATCATAAACTATAGTATTAATTTGATTAAATCATATTTAACCAAATTAAATTAATTAATTCCCAATTAATTAATTCATGAATTAATCAAATATCATATATTTAATTAAATTCATAATTCTCTCATTAATTAATTTTGAATCATATCCAAAATTAATTTTATTATAAAGTTTAATTCATTAATTAAACTTATACTATAAAGTATCTCCATACATTATATTAATTGCATCAAAATACAATTAACCTAAATTCCCTTTAATAATCAAGACTATATTATCTCAGAACCCGTTATGAGCTAGCAGGTGGACCTAATGGACCTACAGATCAGAAGCTCCAACGATACGAGATTGATCAGCTAAACTCATTAACCGAGTCAATCAACATTCGTTAACTGTGGGTCACTCCACTAAAGACCCACAACTGCACTCTTCTCACTATAGAATATTTCTGTGTCCACGAATATCGACCAATGCAGTAAGTCAATCTTTCACGTGTGTTCGTAACACCAGCTAGGTCAAATTACCGTTTTACACTATTAAATAACATGGGCTTCCATCTCAAAACCAATTGGCAATGAGTGGAGTAGCTCATGAGGTCTCCACTAATCTTTTCAATGTGGGATCCTCAACATACCCCTGGGTTACCTCTGGTTCCTTAAGTACCACTGATTCCTCTAATGAACAAGTTGTTCAGGGTCCAACCACTAAACAGGAGTTCCTCTCGGGCCAGGAGAGGACAGCGCGCCTTTGTTCAAGACCCAAATCAGCCCTTAAGGGAACACACATCTACTTGCCCCAATAGGGGAAGGAGTGAATTCCATCTTGTATTGTCATGTCCCCAGCCCCCCACTCGGTCTTGTCCCCAAGAAGGTAGGCTTATTGAGTCGGCGTGCAGGCCACTCTCACCCGTACTAATCAAAGGACAATCCCTCGTGAGAAGGAGTTCATGATACACTCAGGATTAAGATTGAGTTACCTAGGTCATCCTATTGAAACAGTAACCTAACTAGTTAACGGTGTTACATCTAGTGGTTTACTATTTCGTGGTCCGGTCTTATGCAAACTCATTGCATAGGATACCCCCGCTCGCATGTCTCCTACATGAACGCCTTGGATCAATACGTCTGTATCGAATACAAAGCGGGCCGTATCACATAGTGTTACCAGGATAAGGTACCCAACCTTATCCCTGTACTATAGACCTTTTAGGTTGTTACTTGAACACCAATCCCCATATGTCCCCACATACTAGTTCAAGTTACATGTAAACAACCTTGGATCTTAGTTTATTGGATTTGGGTCATATTGTGCAATTCTAGACTTAATATGACAATAACACTTTATTGCATAAACCTCAATAACACTTTATTGATACAAGTGTATAATTTGTTAATCATTCACTATCTACGAGTTTTAGGACATAAAACCCAACACAAATAACCTAGAATTTAATTGGAAACTCAAGGCAAATATCGATTATATGATTCCTACCCACGAAGTTTTCCAAAATTGGTCCAATCCTCCTTGCTGGACAAGGCCTTTAATTGACAAAATTATGCAATTACGTACCAAGTGGTCAAGGAGTTTGAAACAGAGTTGTACATTATGGGTTAAATCTAATTCCTAAGCAAATCACCTAATAACCTCAATCGAACCAAGGAACCTAACCAGAATTTTCTCAATCAGCACCCAAACGAAGATGCCCTATACTGGACACTAATCAACGGCGACGGGCAAAGGGGAAACATTGCCTAAATGGAGGCTGAAACGTGGTTGATCGCGCAGCAGGGCAAAGTGGATTGCAGCTGTGAGTGACGACGCAAGCAGGGGGAAGGCCTGCTGAACCGAAAATGAGAGAAGAAAGAGGGGAAGGATATAGTGACTTTCCTAGCTAGGTTGCTTCCCGACCTTTTTAAAAAGGAAAATTGAGTTTTTTTTTTTTTGAAAAAGAAAAATTTGTTATAAAACGTGAATAACAATAAGAACGCGAAGAGAGAAATTGAGAGAGCAAAGTAGGGAGAAAAGAGAACAAATGTCTTTTCATTCAAGTGTGTTTTTTCAATACTTCATGCAACCCCTATTTATACTAATGCAATGGGGTAGGTTACAACTTCAAAATACTTAAAATAGAAAGGAGGGAGAGTCTCATGGCCATTCCTAAGGGAGAGGGAGAGTCATGGGGAAGAATAGCTACAATTATGGATTAACTAATGCTAATGGAGTAATATGGATATCTAATATATACCAGGTATATTTACAACACTCCCCCTTAGATATCCATTGTATATAAAATATATGTCTCGTTAAAACCTTACTAGGAAAAACCCTAGTGAAGGAAAAATAGTACATTATATTTATATACATTAACTACTGCCTCATTAAAAACCTTGCTAGGAAAACCCAGTGGGAAAAACCATAGTCAAGGGAAAAGGAGTATATTTACTCCCCCTCATGGAAATATCATTTGAGATCTCTGAATCGTCGCAATCTAATGTTGTGCACCAACTTCTCAAAGGTTGCAGTAGGTAATGTCTTCGTAAATAAGTCTGCCAAATTGTCTTTTGAAGAAATTTGTTGAACAGTGATATCACCATTTTCTTCAAGATCGTGAGTGTAGAAGAGCTATGGTGAGATATGCTTCGTTCTATCTCCTTTAATGTATCCTCCTTTGATTTGGGCTATATATGTTGTATTGTCTTCATATAACGTTGTTGGACAATCTTTGTTAGAGGACAATTCGCATGTTTCACAAATGTGTTGAGTCATTGATCTTAGCCATACACATTCTCGACTAGCCTCATGAATTGCCAAGATCTCAACATGGTTTGAGGAAGTATCCGTTATTGTCTACTTCATAGATCGCCATGATATAGCAATTCCTCCATATGTAAATAAATAACATGTTTGAGATCTAGTTTTATGTGGGTCAAATAAATAACCTGCATCTGCATAACCAACTAGATCAAAGTTTGATTTATTAGAATAAAATAAACTCATATCAATTGTCCCTCGAAGATAACGGAGGATATGCTTAATTTCATTTCAATGTCTTTTTGTTGGAGAATAACTATATCTAGCTAATAAATTTACTGAAAAATGTTATATCAGGTCGTGTATTATTAGCAAGATACATAAGTGCACCAATTGCACTAAGATATGGTACTTTTGGACCAAGAAGCTCTTCATTATCTTCTCGAGGTCGGAAGATGTCTTTCTTTACATCGAGTGAACAAACTACCATTGGAATGTTCAATGGATGTGCTTTGTCCATGTAAAATCTCTTTAAGATCTCTTTTTGTATAAGTTGATTGATGAATAAATATATCCTCTGCTAGAAGCTCAATTTGTAAGCCAAGGCAAAACTTTGTTTTCCCGAGACCTTTCATCTCAAATTCTTTCTTAAGATATTCTATTGCCTTTGGAAGCTCTTCAGGAGTTCCAATTATATTCAAATCATCAACATATACAGTAATGATAGCAAATCCTGACTGTGATTTCTTTATAAAAACACATGGACAAATTGGGTTATTTTGATACCCTTTTTTCAATAAATATTCACTCAGACGATTATACCACATTCGTCCTGATTGTTTTAATTCATATAAAGATCTCTTTAATTTGATCGAATATAATTCTCTAGGATTTGAATTATATGACTCTGGTATTTTTAATGCTTCAGGGATTTTCTGTTAGTTTTATGAGCTTCAATCATACTATATGTTTTGATGATAACAAACTTTAATTTACTAATGATTTTAGTGTTTTAAAGTGTTCATAATGTAGAGCTTGGAAAGACGATTCCAACACATTTTGAATCGTTGAAATAGGAGTTCAAACGAAAAAAGTTACAAGCAAAAGAAGATTGAAAGAAAAAAGCATATGTGGCAGTGACATGGCACTTACGTGGCATCTGATGTGGCAGCTGACGTGGACCTCATTTTGAATGGTTGGTTGAATCAATTCCTACCATTTGACTCCTACTTTTGATCCTCTTTGATTCCCATTATCTCTTAAATTCAATCCTTTCACATCTCTTTTTAATTCAAAATTTCTCCTAAAATTCATTCTTTTACAACTCATTTTCAAATCCAATCTCTTCCAAATTTGTTTTCCTTCAAATCCTCATTCAAATGTCAAATTCCCTTAACTTCAATATATTCTCAATCTCATTCTTAAATTCAAATCCTTTCCTTTTTCATTAAATCTAGGGATTTCCGAACCACTATAAAATTTTCCGGTGTTATCTCTTTCTCTCTACTCTTTTAATTTCCGCTATCTTATTTTTATGAGTAGATTGCATGTCAAGGAAAATTTTCAAATATTTCTTGCATATTTTAGAGTGCTTATTAAATTAGTTTAAATTAAATTAAGTTAGTTTAATTTAGCAAAAAGAAAAAGTTTTAAATTTTATTAAGCAACCCTATTCACCCCCCCTCTAGTGTTGCCATACGATCCTACAATTGGTATCAGAGCGGGTAGCTCGATTTTTTATTTTATAAAGTGTTGTGTTCAGAAGAAAATTTTCAAAAATTATTTTTCTCTTAAAATTCATTTTGAAAATTATCCTTCTAGAAAACTTAATTGTTTGAGCTTATGACAAATATTAGAGTTAATAATGTGTTAGAATATTCATCTTGTGTTTCTAATGATTTTCTTGATGTGAAGGAAATTTATAAATCTAGAAATCAAGGAAATTTTCATAAATTGGAGAAAGAAGATTTTCAGGAATCTCATTGGTACTTGATGGCTCACACGAATGATGAAAGTGACAATGAAGAGGTAAGTTGTAACGCCCCAGGATTTTTAAACTAATCCTAGCGACATTACTAACTCCTAAACCAAACTAACCGTGTGCACCAAAAATTTCGGCAACATAACGGCATACATAGGACTAACCCAAAAAATTTTATAACACCTGTTAAGCATGAAACACTTCTAAATAACATTATTCAACGACTCCACCATACTACAACACAGCAGAACACCACAGAACCAACAGCCAGCCAGGCCTTGCATAAGCAACTACTAACCAAAAACACAACTTTAACAAAGCCTGTAACATCAATTCATTCAAAACAAACTTAATTATTAAAAACTAAATGAATAGATTGAGTTCTTCCAAACAAACACAACTAGACCTAGAGTCTCACAAGAATGAATACGAAACTAAAACAATTAGGACAAACAACTGTCCAACCAATGGAAACATTACTATCCTATCCAAGTTAAACAACAAGCTATTCGACATGAAAGTAAAAAGGAAAACAGTGCAGACTAGCTAAGGTCCTTCCTCATATGCCTCCTTTGCATCACCATGGTCCACGCAGTCCTCATATCCTGCAAAATCTGGCAGTTGGGGGAGAGAGAGGGGAGGGGGTCAGTACACTAAGGTACTGGTAAGCAGCTCACACCCGATGAGCCATCAAGCATCAAACAACAAAACCAACATGTTAGGCACACGCATCCAACATACTCTTAAGCAATATAAACACATAATCATGCTTCTTAAAATGGGAACTCAACAACAAGACTCATGCTAACTCAACAGAATGACTCATGCATACACACGACATGCTATGCAACCCCACATGGATTCCGCGCCATGCTCGCTTTCTTAGCACATGATTTACGCGTCATGCCACACACCAAAACACATGAATTCTGAGTCATGCAACGCAACTTAACACATGATTTCCGTGTCACGCTTCGCACCAAAACATGATTTCCGCGTCATGTAACTTTAAGGATTGGAATTCCCAATTCCGTTACAGCGGAAGCAATTGGACCGTTCGTAAATTAATTTTGTTCTACAAAATACCAATACATTGGCAAAAGGTTAAGTGGTGAAAAACATACCTCCGTTGACGACTCTGAATACTTCAACGGACACCACCACGAGGCTACCCTGCTATTCTCTGAGATTAGGAACGTAGTTGTGGGACTACTAATCTTGATTGGGAAAAACTCTTAGGGGCTGTTTGGGGCGCTGGGTTGATTATAATAGCTGGGGGTTATAATAGTTGGGGGATTATAATAGTCTGGGGGTTATAATAATCTGTGTTTGGGGTGCAGATTATTATAGTCTGGGATAAAATAGTCTGTGTTTGGGGTTCAGATTATTATAGTCTGGGATAAAATAGTCTGTGTTTGGGGTGCAGTGTTTTGGGATGCAAATTATTTTCGTCTGGGTTCAAATAATCTATGTTTCAAGCTGACTGTTTTTTTTTCTTGATTTTTTTTTGTTTATTTTCCTCATACAACTTTGTACTTCAAATATTAATAATAAAAAAAAAGGTTTAGTTGTAAAAAAAATAAAAGTTTTGGGTACAGGGGTTAAATTATGTGTTTAGCTTAAAAGGAAACAAAAATAACCTAAAGTAAAGGTTGATTTTCTTTGTTTTAGAGTCATGGTTTTTTCACAAAATAAGTCATTTTATGATTTCATATAGAAAAACCATATTTGTTTCATTTATGTATTTCCAACATAAAAATGGTAAATGTTTATTCAAAACTCATTTTACCTTTATTATCAAAAGAATCAAATAAAATAGAAATCACATAAAATAAAAACTTGAGTAGTATTTTTTTTTTTAAAATTATTATTATCACGGTAAACTTAAATACGATAAGTATAATTTGGAATGAAAAATATGGTACGATGAAGATAAACATTCATATACTTCATTATCAAAAGTAATTATGTAATAAAACTCCATATTTATATATATGTACAAAGACAACCTAGTATCTAACTCTCCCTAAAAATTTTATGATTTTTCCGACGACTACCAACAAATTTTTCGGCGATCGAAAATTTTTCCCTCTTTTTTCCTTTCATTTTCTTCTACCTCTTTTTTCTTTCTTTATTTTTGTTTTTTATATTTTTTGAAATGAAAATGAGAAGAAGTTTTTTTTTTTTAAAAAAAAAGTCGCCGGAAAAGTCGTCGGTGATTGCCGGAAAAGTCGCCGGAAAGTCGACGGCGGTCGTCGGAAAAGTTGTCGGTGGTCGCCGGAAAAGTCGTCGGCCGGTCATCGGTAGAAAAGTCAATGAGTCACATGAAAGAAGAGAGAAAAGAGTTACTGTAGAGAATGGATAGAATAATTGGGGTGAGTTGAATAGTGGTTACTGTAGCAACACGGAGGGGAAAAATAACCAACTCCGTCCCTTATTTTTGTTGGTGCCCCAAACACTGGATTGGTTATAATAGCGGGGGCTATTATAACCAACACAGTGGGCCAAACGGCCCCTTAGAGAGAAAATTTCTCTTTAGAGTTCTTGAGAGAATATGTGAGGGAGGCTAGAATGAGACCTTAGGGCTAGGGTTCTCATAACCTTTCCTTTTATAAGAGAGGAAACCCTAATATGAGGTTAGGAAACAATCTTGACCGTTAGATCAAGATTAATTAATTAATTGATTAAATCAATTAATTAAATGATAATTAACTAATCATATTAATTAATTAAATGTTAATTAATTAATCATATTAATTAATTAATCTCATGCACATTTAAATCTTATTTAAATGTAATTTCCTCACATAATATATTTTAATTAAACTTAATTAAATCACATTTAATTAATTCAATTAAACTAATCAATTAATTAATTTAAATAATTAATTAAATATCTCCCATATTCAATTAATTACATATTAGAATCATATTCTAATAATTCCCTCATAGACTATAGTTTAATTAAATCTCATTTAATTTAAACTAAATTGAATAATTAATTAATTCATCTTCTAATTAAATACCATATATTTAATTAGACATATATTTGAACTCTTTCAAATATATCAATCTCTCAATATAATAAAGTTTAATTTCAAATTAGACTTTATATTTTAATGCATCACTATACATTATATTAATCTGTATCTCAAACAATTAACTTAATTCCCAATATGCATTTGAACTATTCAAATTCTCTCAAGATATATTTGTTCCTAATTACTCTTTACGAGTTAGTAGGGGGACCTAATGGACCTACAGATCAGAAGCTCCAATGATATGAGGTTGACTGATTAAACTCATTAATCAAGTTAACCAATATTCATTAACTGTGGGTCATTCCACTAAAGACCCACAACTGAACTCTTTTCACTGTAGAACATTTCTGTGTCCATGGATGTAGACCTATGCCGGTAAGTCAATCCTTCACAAGTGTCCGTAATCACAGCTGGGTCAAATTACCGTTTTACCCCTGTGTTACATCTGTCTCCTTAAGTACCAACGCTCCTCTAATGAACAACCTGTTTATGGTCCAACCATTAAACAGAAAGTCCCTCTCGGGCTAGTGAGAGGGCGGGATCTCTTTGTTCAAGTCCCGGAGTCACCACTTAAGGGAACACTCATCTACTTCTCCTAGAAGTGGGAATGAGTGAATTCCATCTTGTGTTGTCATGTCCCCAGCCCCCCATTCGGTCTTGTCCCCAAGAAGGTAGGCTTATTGAGTCGGCATGCAGGCCACTCTCACCCATACTAATCAAAGGACAATCCCTCGTGAGAAGGAGTTCATGACACACTCAGGATTAAGACTGAGTTACCTAGGTCATCCTATTGAAACAGTAACCTAACTAGTTAATGGTGTTACAACTAATGGTTAACTATTTCATGGTCCGGTCTTATGCAAACTCATTGCATAGGATACCCCCGCTCGCATGTCTCCTACATGGACGCCTTGGATCAATAAGTCTGTATCGAATACAAAGCGGGTCGTATCACATAGTGTTACCAAGATAAGGTACCCAGCCTTATCCCTGTACTATAGACCTTTTAGGTTGTTACTTGAACACCGATCCCCGTATGTCCCCACATACTAGTTCAAGTCACATGTAAACAACCTTGGATCTTAGTTTATTGGATTTGGGTCAAATTGTGCAATATTTAACAATAACACTTTATTGTAGAAACTCAATAACACTTTATTGAAAACAAGTATACAATTTGCTTACATTCACTATCTACGAGTTTTAGGGCATAAAACCCAATAGTAACGCACTCACACCCAGCACATGAATTACGCGTCATGCGCAGCGCACACTCACACGTGATTTACGCACCACGCTTCGCACTCACAACCCACACTTGATTTACGCGTCACGCTCCGCACCAATAACATGATTTCCGCGTCATGTAGCACAATCTTAATACGTGATTTTCGTGTCACGCTCCGCTCACACAACCCAGCTCACCTCTCCATGAGCACACAAGACCATGCAGTCATGACTCACATGCAACATAGCCCAAAACAATAAAGCAACATGCTTAAAACAACCAACAGTTCGTCATGCTTTAATATCGATCAAACAACACTTCTAACACATAACGCAAGTATATAACAACCAACAACGTATATTAGAAAAACGAGTAACAATCATCATGCTCATGCAATCAAACAGACTCAGTCGAGCAAGAACTACTTACCTATTGATCGAAAACACTCCTAAGCGAAACTAACAAGATCCAAACACAACCTTAGAAGCTAGCTTGAACTCTTTGGATTAGCCTGAAACTTCAACAAGGAGTTTCTAAGGAATAACAACTATTCTAAAACACTTTAATCAAGATCCAAAGGGCATAAAGATCATTTACACTTACTTACCTTTTCTAAAAGCACCCAAACACTTGTTGGAATTTACCGAACAACACCTAAACAACCTTAAAGCTTGCTGCCCAATGACCGAATGAGTTCAAGATCACCAATCCAGACCTCCTAGCCTATGGGCATTCAGTCTCAAGGCTGTTCGGGTTATGGGTATTCGTTGAAAACCAATTTCGAGTCCAAACGCTCACTATTTGGCTTTCAAAGAACCTTAATCCTGCAAATTAGAAGCCGAAAAGGAATGGGTAAACCTTATTCGAACTAAAACAAGCATGGGTCATGAAGCAAGGATGATTTCGAGCCCAAGACGACACTACTCAGTGCTGGAAAATCAAGGAATAAATCCTAAAACCCAATTCTAAAGCTAAACAAGAATGGGTAGTCTAAATTCGAAGCCAAGAAAGCATGGGTTATGATTTAAAGCAATTTTAGGACCTAAACTCGAATGGGTATGGGCTAAACTTGCAAAAATAACATGGGTACATGCTGAAACTTGAAGAATATCGAGTGGGTCAAAGCTGAACTTACCGAAAACGATTGAACGACACTAAAAGGAGTTGGAAATCCGCAAATCAGCAACCCACGGAAGCAAATCGCGATTGGAGGGGTCGGTACTACGTGCTGGCTGGAAACGAGAGCAAGAAGGGTGATTCTCACGAGTTCTGACGATCTGCTACACGCGGGAACAAAGACTGCTTGCGAAGGGAAGAATCGACGTGGTGACTGATCAGAGAAAAAAACACCCACGGGAAGAGACCACGAGCGGGGGCGACGTGACGGAGCTGGGATACACGGCGGCTGCTTGCGTGGAGAAGAAGACGCGCGGAGAGACGGCGGCACTGCGACGGGAAGGAGACGGCGTGAACTCCGGCGGTGGTGGCTGTGTGGGTGCTGGCCGACGAAAGAAATCACAGAGGGGGGGGGGGCTGGTTCACGGCAAAGAGGGAGAGAAAGAGATGAGAGGGAGAGAGAAGGGTTAGGGAAATTAGGGCTTTTCTTTCTTAAGTTTAATTAAATTAAACTTAATCCAATTCCTTTTCTTTTAAAAAGAAATTAAGAATGAAAACTCATTCTATTTAGGATTTAGAATTCTAATTAGAATACTAACTCCTAAAAGGTTTGGGAAAGAAAATAACCCAATTGATTTAAGATTTGGGTCTTTTGATATTTAAAATTAATATCAATATTAAACCTCCAAACTTAGGAATTAAAGATTTAATTAAAAAAAAATCTCTTTTCCCTAAATTATCATAATTTAATTTAACGACCCAAGGCTAAGCTTAAATTCTAATTATCCAAATTAGAATAATAACGCTCAACAATTCTCCAAAATGGCTTGATTTCGGAACGCGGGGCGTTACATAAGTAATGAAAGTCCCTCACATGATGAGCTTGTGGATGCCTATAATGAAATTAAAATTAATTTTGAAAAAATATGCTCTAAATATATGTCTCTTTAAAAGAAGAACACAAAATTAGCTCACCAAAATAATGAGTTATTAAATGAGCTTAATTGTGTGAAGGAAGAAAATGAGAAACTTTTAATTCCTCATTTTTAGAATTGAAAAATGACTTGAATGCCTTAGTTATTGAAAATCAATCATTAGTTGAGGAAAATGAATGCTTGAAATTAAATGCAAATAGTGTTGTGAAACATGATGATGTTGAAATGTGTTATGCTAGATAAGATTAAATTTCTTGAGCATGATACCTTTAAATTGCATGAACTTGTTAAAGCTCTTAAAGAAAAAAGAATCAAATCTTATGAATGAGCTTAATTGTGCTAAAGAATCTATTAAGAAATCGACAATAGATGTACAAAAATTGGATAAAATTATTGATATGGGTAAACCGTTAAATGACAAAAGAGGTCTTGGTTATGTTGATGAGAGTGTTACTCCATCAAGTTCCAAAACTATTTTTGTTAAAGCATCTTCTAATATGCCTAATGATATTTTGCATAATGTTTTACCAAAATGTGATATGCATAAGCATGATGTACCAAATTTTTTTCATAAGCATGGTGTAGCAAAATTTGTGTCAAATCATTCTTATTCTAAGTCTAATTTTGTCCATAATACTAAATTTGTGCATAATACAAAATTTGTGCCTATATGTCATTATTGTGGTATTAAAGGCCATATTAGACCAAATTGTTATAAATTGAAAAATACTCTTGATAGTTATGGAAAGAAAAATGTTCCTTATAAAACGAAATTTCAAAATACTTATAAAAAGAATATTTACGTGAAAAAGAACATGCATAGATATTATGAAAATTTTGTGCCTAATGTTTATTGTTTCTCTTGTGGAAAATTCGGTCATAAATCTTATTCATGTTATTTGACCAAATCAAATGGTATGAATGTTATGGATATTAGAACTAAAAAGAAATGGGTTCCAAAAGTTAAGACTAACCTACATTGACCCAAACAAGTATGGGTACCAAAAACTACTTGCTAAGTTGTTTTGTAGGTGTGCTCAAATTTGAAGATTGAATGAGCTTCAAAAGGACATTATTCAAATTTCAAATCCAAGCTTATAACTCTCTTGGTGCTTCAAAAGGAAAAACCCTTCTTTGGTAACTTTATTTCTTAAATGAATTGTGAGATAAAATGTGCTATATGATATCTTCTTTTGAATTTGAATTTGAAGTTGAAATTCTTGGATTGTTTGAATTGATGATTCTATTTACATAGTGATATGGTAGAGAATGGAAAGTTTAAAAAAATTGTTTTGAGATACTTTATGATTTTCTTATCAATGTTTTTATGGACAGTATGCATATCAAGTTTAAATTTTATATCCTTGAATTTTTTATAAGATAATTTCTTTTGTACAATTGAAATGATTATATGATATAGATGTTGTAATTATTGAATTGTGATTTAGCTACTACATTGGTATTATGAATTTTAATTGTATTAATTGTGGACTTGATTGATTATTAGATTAAATGTCCATGAGTTTGCTTGTCTATGGAACACATGATTATGTGCTCTTGAGAAATTTATATGGATTAATCTCAAATTGCTTCATATTTATATCATATTCCCTTTTGCTTAGTTAATTTACAGAATTAAATATATGTCATGAAAATTTGTTGAAAATTCTATTTTGGTATATTCTTTGATTCTTTTGAATTTAAACTTTATAAAATATACTTGATATCTTGATCGTTTGAAATATTGGACTTTTATAGTGTCTCTAAATTTGATCATTGGATATTTGATGATTGAAATTGTGTTTGGAATCTTTTGTGGATTAATTATTGCTTGATAATTAAAATTGATTATAATGAATTCTTGTTATTAATTTATCAAAGTTGTTTAAAAATATTTCTTTTAACTATCTCACTTAATACTTTGTTGTTTGAATTCCACTCTTACAATTGGTATTAAGGCTTGTTAGTTTGAAAATATTTTGAATTATTTAAATGCTTTATGAACTTGAATGTCGTTTCCTTAATTAACATTATGTTTTGATGATATAGTTCTTAAAAGTTATTATATGTTATGGAAAAGAGATGTTAAATTCCTTTTAATAGGGGGAGTACTTAAAAAAAAAATGTTCCTTATTAGTCGTATATTCGAATTTATTTTATTTCTACATGAAATGTGCTTTGATTGTAATAATTATTGACATATTTCATTTATTGATAATTTTTCCCTTTTATGAACAAATTTGCATTGAGTATGGTTGTTATTGATGTATCTCATAATAGTATCCTGTTAATTTTTGGTATAATGTCTTTTGCATAAAATCAATATATCTTTGCTTTAAATAAAATTGATATTATGTCTAAATTATTTTATGAATTTAATTTTATAAATATTGATTTGATCCTATAATATGAATTAAATTCTATCAATTGGTATGTGGTGTGAAATTTTTTAGTGTTAAATGTTTAAATATTTTATATATCTTATTTTTTTTAATTGGTATCTCATATTGCCTAAATGTTTGATTTTTATGAGATGGTGTGAGTAAATACTTTGAATTGAATTCTATATTTGGTATGGCTCTAAAGTGATTTACTGTATTTGGAATATTTCTATTAATGCCCTTTTCATTATGGTTAATTGAGCCATTGAAAAGGTGATTAGAATTTAAATTTGTAACGACCCAGCTTTTCATGACTAGATCCTAGGGCCATTACCACATACATAACATTCTACTTCTAAGAACAGCGAGGAAATGACATTTAAAGTAAAACATACTTAGAAATTTTGCGAAACTTTTCAACCTGGGATCCCAGTTAAAAACAGAACAAAAGAAACCTTTAGTTGTTCAAACAAACTTAGTGCGGAAATAACCTTAAAACAATCGCAATACAAGTTCAAAAGAATAATAACGAAACATGAAATGCGGAAGGCTATCCTAAGGAAATCCATGACTCAGCAGCACTCCGTCACGCGTTCTGCACACCTTTACCTCTACCTGCAGTTATATGTAAGGGAAAAGAGTGAGTATTTAAGAAAATACTCAGTAAGTAGCAATCAAGGTTTTAACATTTTATTCGAGTTAAGGGCCTAAGGGTTAGGTCATCTCATTCTCATTCATTTCATTTCATTTCATTTATCTGCAGTTCGGGTCTCGTGTTCAATTAGTACACCTATATATATATAAGTTTGCCAACTCACTGATAGTGCACAAGTGGGAGTTTTGGGAGGTCTCTACTCCTACTGATGGTAGATGGCACCCAGTCAGTGGAGCTAAGTCTCATCCCTCAAGGCACTAATGGGCGCGTAGCGCTCTAAACTACCATTTCACTGGTGGGGCGTTCATGGGTTTAAGTCAGGAATTAACTTCCACAGTTAGTAAATGGCACCTAGATTGCGAAGCCAAGACCCGCCCATTAAGCCCCTCATTTCAGTCTATTACATCTCAGTCCTAGGTGTTTAATTGACACGGCCCTCTTGTAAGGCGCTAGCCTATTCCCTTCCCTTTCTTAATCCTTTTCCCTTTAGGACCCCTTAACACTTACTAATCTTTAACCGCAACCTATTTAACACAAACGTTTTCTTTTCCTAGATTACCGACAGGCTAACTGATATGCACCTTCCCAGCTCAGTCATATCACAAGAATAAGAAATGGAGGCGACAACCGACACTCCTAATCCTGAAACCACTCGTATGCTACCAAAAATTCGGCAGCATAACGGCATGCATATGGGGAACCCAAAATTTTTCCTATTCACCTGAAAGGGGAAATAAACACTTCTACGATTCAGATTATCCAACCACACAAGCTGCAAGGCACCACAATTTGCTAAGAGCCAGAGCGAGATAGACCCCGCATCCACAACCATTCAGATACGCAGAACAACCAAACCATACAATCGAGCATGCTTCCAAAACAACTAAGAAATACAATTCCACCCCAAAACAGTATCAGACATGCTAAAGAAAACTCAACCTCCATGTCGCAACGTGTTTTACAATGCAATAACTATTAACCGCATAGAAATCCAAAACGAGTCCAAGGTTCACAATTTAACTCATGCTAGCAGGCTAATCCCTCAAAGAACTAGTTCAAAAGCTCAGGCTAGGCGTTTATCAAATCCCATAACAAGCAACAGGGACTAAACTTGCAGATAAAAACCAACAGTTACTTACATTCCAAGGGGCATCTTAAGGTTTAAATCCAACTCATGCTATAGTAAACCATACTCAATTTAAATGAGTTTAAAGCAGAGAATTTATTCCAACGGCTACTTACGTTAAGGCTAACTCAACATGCTACAACTAACCTTAACATTTTCATACTATCCTCTTGCTAGCATAGTGACATAAAGATTACATGGGTCCAAAGCATACGACATAAACCAAAAAAAACTACTTACTTTAGCCCAACAAATCCTTGATCGACTTCTAACCAATTTTCCTTTAAATTCCAAGACTTCAAGCAACCAAAGCAGAAACTTAGCTTGCTGTCCGGGCTCTCAAATCCACCTAAATCCAACAATTTAATCACCAAACGCAATGGGCATCTTAAATTCAATAGCCAAAATCAATGGGTATTCATCTAACACACATAAATCATTCCAAAACTTGACTTAATTCACTTACCCAATGACGAACTCGCTCAAAGAGGCTGAAAATTTCGAACGACGACGACGAACAGATCCGAAAGGCGACGACAACGGCTCGTGGTGGCTGCAACAACTTGCACAGTGGCGGCGACGTCAAATGGGGGCGGCGGAGCGATGGGTCGGCGGCGGCGGCGTCGGCGGTGAGCTGCAGGCGGCGGCACGGACGGAGGCGGCAGCGTGCAGATGAGAGAGAGAGATTGCCGAGAGAGGGAGAGAGAAAACTGTGGGAGAGAGGGGGCGCGTGAGAGAGAGAGAGTGTTCAGATTTTTTTTTTTTTTTTTAAAAGGTCACTTTGACCGAAAAATTGGGGGGAAAGTTTCCCCCCACTCCCCCTTTGACCGGGCAATTAAAGCCCATTCCCTTTTTTTTTTTTTTTTTTTTTTGGCTTGCCGTTACAAAATTATTCTTTATGTTGATTTATGAAACTCCATGAAATCCTCTTATTATTTTTATTGGAGTTTGCTTATTTTTTGGGGAGCAAATGCCTTTTAAAAATGAGATATTTTTTGTGGTATTAATTGTAGACTAATTATTTGTGATATTTTTAAGTAATTATGAATTATCTTTTTGTAACATTTATTTAGTATGAGAAATTCAAGTATTCATTAAATTGATTAATGTTTGTTGTTCCTCATTTGCAAAATTTACTATGTCTCACATATTTAGGGGGAGTTATTATTCACTTGTCCAAATATTTATATGATTCACTTGTTTAGGGGGAGCTACATATGTTTTGTGAAAATATTATGATCGTGTATCTTTGTTATAGAGATGTTCGTTGGTTTATTGAGATAAATTATTGTCACTATGAAATTTAGATTGTGTGCTTTGATGTATTGTTCAATATGTAATATTTCTTAATATTATTTTTGCCCAAATTGATTGACTTCATTTATTAGGGGTGCTTGAATGAACTTGTTAGTATTTGCTTAACTATTGTTTTGAGGGGGAGCTTTAACTTTCAATTATTATTTTGAGAAGAAATCTTATCTTATTATTCCTATGATTATTCTTTTTAGGGAGAGCTTATACTTTAAATTGTTATCTTTTGATGATAACAAAAAGGGGAAAACTTAGAAAAATATATATGATGTTAAATGAATAAATACAATGTTTACTGATTGAATTCTTTCCATATCATTATTCACATTCTACTTTTAGAATATTTTTCTTAAGTAGTTTGTCATCATAAAAAGGAGATTGTTAGCTTTATGAGCTTCAATCATTTTATATGTTTTGAGGATAACAAACTTTAATTTACTAATGATTTTAGTGTTTTAAAGTGTTCATAATGTAGAGCTTGGAAAGACGATTCCAACGCATTTTGAATCGCTGAAATTGGAGTTCAAACGAAAAAGTTACAAGTAAAAGAAGATTGGAAGAAAAAGCTTACGTGGTGGTGACGTGACACTTACGTGGCATATGATGTGGTAGCTTACGTGGACCTCATTTTGAATGGTTGGCTAAATCAATTCCTACCATTTGATTCCTACTTTTAATCCTCTTTGATTCCCATTATCTCTTAAATTTAATTCTTTTCAAATCTCATTTTTAATTTTCCAATTTCTCCAAAATTCCATCAATTACACCTCATTCAAATTTGAATTCTTTCCAAATTTTATATCCTTTCAAATCCCCATTTTATTCTCAAAATATTCTAATTTCAATCTTTCAAATTTCATTTTTAAATTCAAAATTCTTTCCTTTCTCATTAAATCAAATCTCAATCATCCATTTTGAATTTAATCCAATGGCCAAAATTCAATTTCTCCATCTATAAATTGAGTCATTCTCTTCTCCTCCTACACACACTCAAAGCTATCAAAGTCTTAAGCTCTCAAGTCTCCCTACTCTCAATTCTTGTCCAAAATCCTCCCTTGCTCTTAAATTGGCCTAGTGTTATTTTGTGAGGTTTTTATTATTGTGAGTGCTCAACCTTGTGTAATTTACCTTCGAGAGGTATATCTTATTGTGAGATTTTTGTATTCTTTTCTTTATTGGGAATTGTAATAAGGTGTGAGTACACCTTGGGAATTGAGTGAGTGGTTTAATCCTGAACTCGAAAAAAGATTTGTAGTGGTTTGATCTTGAACCTGGTTAAAAGGATCATAGTGGTTTGATCTTGAACCTATTTAAAAAGATCGGTATAGGTTGGGTCCTGAACCTGTAAAATGATCGGTAGAGGTTTACTCTTGAACCTGGAAAAAGAGTCAGTTTGGTTCTCACCCGTAAGAGAGCCGTTGCAGTAAAATACCCAAGAAGGAGTCTTGGGGAGTGGAGTAGGGATTTCCGAACCACTATAAAATTTTCCGGTGTTATCTCTTTCTCTCCACTCTTTTAATTTCCGCTATCTTATTTTTATGAGTAGATTGCATGCCAAGGAAAATTTTCAAATATTTCTTGCATATTTTAGAGTGCTTATTAAATTAGTTTAAATTAAATTAAGTTAGTTTAATTTAGCAAAAATAAAATGTTTTAAATTTTATTAAGCAACCCATTTGTATCCCATAGGTTTGACATCTTCTGGTGTCTGGACTACTGGTCCAAAAACCTCACGTTTTGAGAGTGAGTTTAATTATGTTTGGATTGCTTCTTTCCACTTAAGCCAATCCTTTCTATGTCGACATTCTTCGACAGATTTTGGTTCATAATCATCATTTTCAGAAATGATGTCGTAAGCAACGTTTTACGCAAAAATGTTATCAACAACTATATTGTTTCGGTTCCATCTTTTTCCATTCATTACATAATTTATCGAAATTTCATTATTATCCTCAGGCATTTCACCTTCTTCGATATTATTATGAGTAGTCACATTCGAGATTTCTTCTGGAATATCCACATTATCAATTACTTCATTTTGATTATTGACTACTTTTCTTTTTCGAGGATTTTTATCTTTGGAACCCATTGGTCTACCACGCTTCTGGCATGTCGCATAATTATTAGTTATGATAACTTGTTGCGTTGGGATATCAATTTTCGATGGTGTATTTGCAACTGGTATATGTGACTTGGTCACTTTCTTAGCATCTGTAAATGCATCTGACATTTAATTTGCAATATTTTGCAAATGAATTATCTTTTGAACTTCTTGTTCACATTGATCTGTACGAGGATCTAAATGAGACAATGACGATGCATTCCATGTAATTTCATTTTCCAACTTCTTAATCTCTTCCCCTAATGTTGGAAAATTTGTCTCATTAAAATGACAATCAGCAAATTGTGCAGTAAATACATCACCCGTCGGGGGTTTAAGATATCTAATAATTGATGGGGAATCAAATCCAACATATATTCCTTGCCTCCTCTAAGGCCCATCTTAGTACGTTTTGGTGGAGCAATTGGAACATGTACTGCACTTCCAAAAGTTCCAGAAGCTAATTGTATTGGAGAGTATTTATGATAGGTTGTTGGCCTAATGCGTATAAGCAATGCAACATGTAAAATTGCATGACCCCATACAGATATTGGAAGTCTTGCTCTCATAAGCATTGGTCTAACAATTAATTG
This sequence comes from Luffa aegyptiaca, assembly GCA_017139565.1. Lineage (NCBI taxonomy): Eukaryota > Viridiplantae > Streptophyta > Magnoliopsida > Cucurbitales > Cucurbitaceae > Luffa > Luffa aegyptiaca. The sequence continues at coordinate 18,011,885 of CM029397.1, forward strand.
CAAACGTTTTATAAATGATTTAGTTAGATCATTTTGTGTATGAACATGAGCTATAGGATGTTCAACACTTATCCCAATTGACATATAATAATTATTAAATGATTGGTATGTAAACTCACCAGCACTATCAAGACAAGTTTTCTAATTACATAATCAGGAAATTGTGCTCTTAACTTAATTATTTGAGCAAGTAATCTTGCAAATGCAAAATTTCGACTTGATAATAAACGCACATGTGACCATCTACTGGATGCATGAATTAGAACCATAAAGTATTTAAATGGTCCACTTGGTGGATTTATAGGTCCCCATAAATCACCCTGAATTCGTTCTAAAAATGCGGGGGATTCAATCCCAATTTTAGATGGTGAGGGTCTAATAATTAATTTTCCATGAGAGCAAGCAACACATGACAATTCATTAGATTGAAGAATCTTCTGGTTCTTCAATGGATGTCCATGTGAGTTTTTAATAATCTTTCTCATCATTATTGACCTAGGATGACTCAATCGATCATGCCAAATAGAAAATATATCTGGATGGTTGAACTTCAGGTTCATTATTGCATATGTTTCAATAACACGAATATGTGTGTAATATAATCCAGAAGAAAAAGCAGGCAACATTTCTAATATCTGTTTTTCATGTGAGATAGTAGATATAATATAAAGATACTCTATACTATTCTTCTTATCAGTCTCTATATGATAACCATTAACACGTATATCTTTAAAACTCAGTAGATTTTTTTTATTTACTAGAGAACAAAACATTATCATTTGTAAATTTTGTTCCTCTAGGTAAAATAATCTTTGTTTTTCCAGAACCTTCAATCAAGTCTGCTGATATTGTATTGACTTTTGCTTCTAGCATTGTCAATTCTAAAAAATATTTCCTACTTTTAAGGATAGTGTGTGTTGTTGCGCTATCTGCCAAGCATAAATCTAGAGTCAACCAAAATATGTGAAATATTCATGTTTTTTCAGTAAAATAAAATAACACAGTGTGAACCCCATAATAAGAAATTGAATATAAAATCTAACTTAATAAATAAACATAAATTAACATTAAATAAAAAGATATTCACATAATCTAATATAACATTTGTTGCTCATTTAATGATATTCATTTTCTCTTCAGGAGATTTAATGAGATTTGCAACTTCTATTTCATATTTCCAAGATTAATTATCTCTTCAGGAGATTGTAAAGTTTGCTTTCACACGTGGTTCTCATTTTCGTACAACAGGTACAAAACTAATGCTCTAAGATATGAAACTTTTTCTTTTAGTAAAACCATATATGTTTGGTTTTCCAAATGGTCCACAATGACCACTAAATGAGTAATTGCTTCTTCCTTTATTATTGATCATGATCTCGACATTGACCATAGTTATTCGATATTACAATATTCACTTCAGGGAATAATATTGAAACGATTCATTTAGATTCATAATTTTTCCTCAAATGCTCATTTGATTGCTTTAATCTCAAGAAGACATGGTGTTTGCTCATCACAATATTTAAAATTTTATTTCTCAATACTGCTACTACAGGAGCATATTCTATAATTGAAAAGAAAGATAAACAACATTATTCTTAACATATGTTCACTTGTTTAAAATCACTTATTGATTAAAATCATGCAACTACAAGTGCACTAAATTAAATTGAGAATTTCTTAATTTAAACTTCTGCAACTACAGATGCATTTAGTCATGAGCAATTCTTGATTTGAAATTATGCAACTACAGGTGCATTTAATCACGAGTACTTCTTGATTTGAAATGATGCAACTTCAGGTGCATTAAATCAAAATGGGCATTTTTATGCAACTTCATGTGCATAACATCAAAATTAACTTTAGAAAGAACAATTAACTACTATATAAGTCTTGCAAACTTTGTCATATGAGAATTTAAACTAATGCATCTGTCTACCATGAATTTAAAAAATAATCAACATAAACAAAAATATTCAAATCTATATATGATACCCAAATAAATTTTAACATTGAATATTCGTGAAAAATCATATATTGACTTTGATATTAAGAGACTCAACTTTAATCATCACACAAAGAAATATCTCATATATGCATTCTAAAAAAAACTATAGGTAAACAACATATTGCAATATTTATATAAGATATATTACAACATACAACATGTTCTGTACATCAAGGATCTATGATAGTATATCAAATATGTCCACGGTATATATATATTAAATACACATGATATAAAGTATACAAATGATCATGTGAAAATTATATTGGACAAAGAATACATAAACTAACGAGATCAATATACATTAGCTGATTAGCAAAATGAGCAATTTTAGAAGATGTATATGATTAAAAAATGAGATATATACAGGAGTATATATGTGCATCATGTTTATTGAATATGTATTAAACATTCTAGATTATTACAAAAATAATTAGGATATAACATACTTTCAATATCTCAATTATTTGGACAATATAAATATCATAAATATTATTGACAAATATAGAATCACAATGTTAATATCATCATAAACAAACATGATATACTTACTAATCTCATATAGTATGCACAATAATGAAAAACATGCTAATCTTGCATAAAATATATGTTGTCAACGTTCAATACACAGTGTATATATGAAGTATATATAACATATACACTGTATATGTGAAACGTACCGAAGACAATTGCAACTAATAAAAATGAACTCTACCTTCAACTGAACAAAAATGGCAGAGACTCGTGCTGATAATGTGTTATAAAATGTGAAGAACAATAAGAACACTAAAAGAGAAATTGAGAGTGCAAAGTAGGGAGAAAAGAAAGCAAATGCCTCTTTATTCAAGTGTGTTTTTTCAATACTTCATACAACCCCTATTTATACTAATGCAATGGGGTAGGTTACAACTTCAAAATACTTAAAATAGAAGGGAGGGAGAGTCTCATGGCTATTCCTAAGGGAGAGGGAGAGTCATGGGGAAGAATAGCTACAATTATGGGTTGACTAAAACTAATGGAGTAATATGGATATCTAATATATACCATGTATATTTACAACAAAATTGAGTTTTATTTTCATTTCTCCTTCTTCATTTATTTATTTATTTTTTAAATATTTCTCCTTCTTCATTAAATCTCTCATCTCCAAAATTGTTTTAGCTTTGATTGTTTGGGTAGAAGTGTAGGGTTGGGCAATGTTTTGGTCGGTTGACAGTGGTGGATCAAAAACTTCGAAGGCTATATAAAAATAAAGAAAAATATCAATTTTAACTTTGAATTTGGTAGAGAGTATTAATTTTTATCCTAACTTTTCAATTTCATTAAATTGCACATTGAACTTGGATATAAGTGTTTCAATTCCCCCATTATTAACTTTAAAAAGTGTTGCAATTTTTACCTTATAGTAGGCTTTCGTTAAAAAAAATTGTTAAAAAAAATATTCACACGTGCATCCGATCAATTATAGAACATATATTGGTATGACATTGATTGGATTAAGACAAAAACGACATTGAAGTTTTTTTTTTTTTTAAAAAAAAGTGGAATCTTTTATTAATTTTTATTAAAATTAGTTGGTGAATTAGTAGAAATTGAATAGAAGCTAAGAGTTACAACATTTGTTTAAGTTCAAGGTCCAAATTCAAGAAATTGAAAATTATTGGTGAAAATTGATACAACTTATCAAGTTAGGGTTAAAAATTGATTTTTTTTTCCTAAAGGTAATTTTGAACACATTGATATTAGTTTATACATTTTGATATTAAATTGGTTAAATTATAATATTTTTTTTTTAACTAATAGGTTAAGGATCTATTAGGCATAAAATTGAAAAAGATTGAAATCTACTAAATACATAATTATAAGTTTCGAAACCAATTAAATATCTTTTTAAATTTAGGAGCCTGTAAAAAATTCTCAAAGCTCATATATCAAACTTATAATTTAATCAATTAAGTTTGTTCATGAAGTATAAAATAAAAGTTCTTTTATATAAATGTAAAAGAAAAATAAATAAAATTGAAATATTACAAGTTAGATTTTCCGTGTTAGCTACGTCCACGGGCAGCGGGAGAGAACGATCTTATTAATTTGTGAATTAATCAGAGCTTTCTCTGTATTTTAATTTATGAATTAAAATTTGCGTTGGTTTTAGGTGGGATTTAATTGCATAATGGATGTTAATTTGCTGTGAACTGGAGGTTAATTGGGCTTAGATTTGCAATTTTTGATTTGATCAAATGTAAAGGCCCCTGCGTTTTTTGGGCATTTAAATTGTAAATCGAGTCTCTGTAAGTTCAAGTCTAGTTTAGGCCGAAGAACGATGAAGATCGGGACCAAATTTGGCCAAAAACGGCAGAAAAGGGCGAAGAATTGCGGCTGGAACAGTGCAGGATTTTCCAGAAATTCGAGAAAAAAAAGGAAAATCGGCAGAAAAACGCGTGCGTCAGGTAGGGCTGACGTCAGCATTCGCCACGCTGATGTCAGCGAGGTGTGGTTCAGACGCAAGAAGGAGGCGCGGTCCAGCTCGTCCGGTTCGGTCTGCGTCAGGCCGGTTCTGCGGCGATTCGTTGACTGAAGTAGTGGTTCGTTGACCGGCTCGCCTGGTTCGCTGACTGGGGCGCGGTTTGGTCAATTCTGGGCGGTTTTTGACTGGTTCGTTGACTGGTTCAATGGTTTTCCAGCTGGTTCAAGCGGTTTTGACTCATTTTTGGGCGGTTTTGGCATTTTTAAAGCATTTTTGGTCCGATTCGAGGCTGCAGAAGGTTGTAATCGAATAGAATTTTGCTTTATTATTGTAATTTAGCTTTAATTTTATCCTAGGGGCCAATTAATCGGTTCATATGCTATTTTATATGCTTTATGGATGTCATATAAAATTAGAAATCCCACCTTAGGTTATAAAGCATGCTCATGCATTTATGTATGTTATAATTAGATTATAATGTATGATTGAAATGCATGGTTTATTTTCATGAGTGTTTTAATATATAGTTGAGTTATATTAAAATCATGAAAATGGAATAGCATGGTGCATGCAATTACATAGTTTTAATATAAGGGTTATATTTAAAATGAATTGCTTGCAGCATGCTACTATGATTTACCATTTTTGGCAATAATTAATTGTTAATTTATTAAAAAGGGAAATCAAGTTGCATTGAGCATGATACATCCATAGTTTAATATAAAAGTTATATTAAATTCATGCAATGCTAGTATATAGTTTTAATTTCATTAACTAGAATATGATTGTTAATTGTTTTAAAACTATAGTATGCATGATTATAGGGCTAATCATTAAAATTTTGAAATAGTTTAAAATTTATGATTAGAAACCGTCAATCTATAATCAAGATATGCATGCTCACATAGGATCTTAAGTTAAAATGAATTAATTTTAAATGAGTTAAAATTAATTAGACCTAAGATCATTTTCTAATAGAATTAGAAATTCTTACTTAGTTTTAAAATAGTTTTAATGAACTAAGTAGGACAAACATTACTGAGATTATAAGAGAACTCTACAAGTGAAGTTCTGTCTAAGGATTGAAGGCATTTAAGTTGACGGTATATGGAACAGGAGAAATCTTTTGCCTATTATTTTGAGTTTCAGCCGTTTTAAACATCTCATGACTTAAAATAGCCTTAGCATCGGTAGGTCTTAACACAAATAAATTATTTTCACGCTTAGCTGAACAAATATAAATTCCATTCCGAGAAATTAAAGCTTCATTAAGCATGAATGAAATTGAATAACATTGTTCAAGTAAAGCTGAAACAGAAATAAGATTCCTTTTAATTCTAGGAACCAAGTACAAGTTCTCTAAAATCAAATACTTATTTCTAAAAAATAATTTTGCAGCTCCCACTGCACGAGCTGAAACGACCTCTCCTGTTCCAACCTTGAGAGTCATTTCGCCATCAGCCAGCTGCTGGAAATCATTTCCCTGAAAAGATGATCGAACATGATTAGTGGCTCCCGAATCCAATATTCAGGCAAACTCATCATGTTCTACGAGACAGGTTTTTAAAACCAATAAATCGAATTTACCTTCTTTCTCTCCCTTCTTCTCAGCGAGGTACGTCCTTTTTCTTGCTGTAAATTTGTCACGAACACCACCACGTAAGTTGCACCGGTATCCTCTTGGGGCAATCGATGAAGGTGCTTGTGGGAGCAAGATTTCTAAGGCAAAAGAGAATTTTCTTCTCTGTTTTCTTTGAGAAAGAAAACGCAGAGAGTTTGGGGGGTTGAGAGAGAGAGAATGCGTGTGAGAGGAGCGAGAGATCCAGAAAACCAAGTGAATGATCGTGATTAAACTGAGGGAATGGTTATTCAACGGATGAAAACTACCACTCCCTAAAACTTCTCCCTATCATGCATGAAGCCTAGGTTAGTGGACGAATAATTCCATCAGTTACTTTAACTGATGGAATAATTAATTTAATAATAATATTAAATTAATTTAATTAATTAAATTAACATTTAATTTAATAATTGTATAAATCCTTTTATAATAATTCCACATAACCTATTATTTTAATAAAATTCAATTAAATCAAATTTAATTAAATCTAATAAAACAATACAAATTAATTAATTCACTAATTAATTAATCTTATAATTAAACATCACATATTTAATTATATTTCTCTCAAAATAAACCATAGTATTAATGTACATCTAATGTGCATTAATTATAACCTATAGTTTTTTAATATGAATCAAATTCATATTATAACTTAATATTCGAACCCCTTCGAATATTCAATTCTCCCTTAGAAATTTACCTCAACGCTCTTATAGAGCTACCGGTGGGACCTAATGGACCTACAGATCAAAAGCTCCAACGATATGAGATTAATTGGCTAAACTCATTAACCAAGTTAATCAATGTTCATTAACTGTGGTTCACTCCACTATAGAACCACAGCTGCACTCTTCTCATTGTAGATATATTTCTGTGTCCACGGATATCGACCATCAACAGCAAGTCAGCCCTTCACATGCGTTCGTACCCCAGCTAGGTCAAATTACCGTTTTACCCCTGGGCTACCTCTTCATCCTGAAATACCAGTGCTCCTCTAATGAACAACTTGTTTGAGGTCCAACCAACAAACAGAAGTCCCTCTCGTGCCATAGAGAGGGTAGGGCCCATTGTTCAAGACCCAGAGACACCACTTAAGGGAACACACCTCTACTTACCCTAATATTGGGAAGGAGTGAATTCCATCTTGTAAGACTATGTTCCCAGCTCCCCACTCGGTCTTGTCCCTAAAATGGTAGGCTTATTGAGTCGGCGTGCAGGCCATTCTCACCCGTACAAATCAAAGGACAATCCCTCATGGACAGGAGTCCATAATCCACTCAGGATTAAGGCCAAGTTGCCTAGGTCATCCTAGTGAAATAGAAACCGAGCTAACTAACGGTGTTACAGTTAGTGGTTAACTATTTCGCGGTTCGGTCTTTGTGCAAACTCATTGCACAGGATACCCCCAATCGCATGTCAACTACATGAACACGTTGGATCAATACGTTTGTATTAATATACAAAGCGAGCCGTATCCATAGTGTCACCAGGATAAGGTACCCAGCCTTATCCCTATACTACAGACCCTTTAGGCTAAATATTGAACATCAATCCCCGTATGTCCCTACATACTAGTTCAAGCCTCATTCTATTAGCCTTGGATGTTTAGTTTATTGGATTAGGGTTAATAAGACAAGATACAATACAAACATGAATAATACATCACTTTTATTAATGTTCGGTCAAAAGTACATTTACTATCTACGAGTTTTAGGGCATAAAACCCAACAAGTGGCTCCTCTATTAGCACGTTAGAACTTTATTTGCTTAGTTGAAAAATGGTTAGACGCCGTGATTAATTGTGAAATTGTTGGGCGTTGATCTGTTTTAGTTGTGGCGCTTGTGTTGATATTGATTATGTGGAATTTGCTAGAATTTGTATGTTTTGTATCTGGAATGTTAAGCATGTAAATTATGAATTTCGTATTTGTTGTGGAATGTTATACGAATGAAATGCGAATTTCCATATGTTATATTATCATAAAGCTAGTTGGGGACCTCACATTGCATATGTGTGACTCATGATTCGAATGTTCTTAAATATTTTATCACTGAAAACTTGGCGATATGGTCAAGACATTAATTAAAATAATTTTTCTTGAAAACTTGGCGATATGGTCAAGACATGTTTTTATTAATTTTTCTGGAAACTTGGCGATATGGTCAAGATAATGATTTCAGTACCTATTTTCGAAACTTGGCGATATGGCCATGGTGAGCAGTGGCGATATGGTCACGATAAAGTTTTAGTGGCGATAAGGTCACAATATAGCTCGTGGCGGTAGGGTCACGTTAGGCGTTATGGCCAAGATGTAAAGTTGTTATAAAGCAAAGTTTAGGTCCCCTCATAAATGTTTGTGTTTGCATAACCAACCCCGGTAGAGGGGTTACTTACTGAGTATTTTTAATACTCATTCTTTGTTTATTTAAATTTGTTTTTAGGCAAGGGCGAGAACGTGTTAGGCGACTGATCAAGAGCACTTGCTGGTGGTGCCATGGTGGACGGTGTCAGCATATTTTTACTTCCTCATTTTAGTCCTCGTTATTTGAATTTTCTATATAAATATTCAAAGCCTTATTTGTTTTGGTGCATTTTGAGGCGTTCAGACATTTTATGTTTTTACAAGTTTTCTTGGGATCCCAAACAATTGTTTTACTAAAATTATTTACCTATTTTACGCGTTCTAAATTTCTAGGAAAAATTTTCTTCGTAGTTATTTGAGTTATTCATGCATGTAGTAACGTCCCTAGTCAGTCTTTAGGTTTTAAAAAGTCGGGGCGTTACAAAAAACATATGTAGATTACAGAGATTAGGACAAAATAGGTTATGAGGATTTATATAGAGAAATTTTGGTAGATAGACCATTTTGGAGACATATTTTGACATATGTCTAAAATTTTCGATATTTACAAGATTAGATTTCCATATATATTTTCTTACCTTTATACCCTTGTTTTTATCATCCATTTTCAAATAATCTTAAAAATGATAATAATATATTTCATATTAGCCAACCGAATATGCTACATTTTAGGAAGGTCATTTTTCACAAAATCCCCTAAATTTAGGAATGTTCCCATAATTGTGGTTTACTATCCTTCATCCTCCGTTTGTCCTTCGTTTTGGTTTAATTTTCGGCCTCTTCCAATTTATTTTCTTCTTTTTTCCGGCAGCATTTTCTCACTTTCTGTTGCCCATTGTCGGCAGTTTTCAAAATTTTTCCCTGCTCTGTTTCTGTGGGTACGGACTGCATACAACAGTTAAACTTTGTTTGTTCGTGGTATTTTTTTCAGTGGTCTCCCTGCTGTATTTATGTTTTTTCTGTAGGTTTCAGGCAATCTGTGTTCAGTCTTTACGTTCTATTTTCCAGTCGTTTGAACATGGGTACATTTTCAGTTTTTATATTTTATATATTTCAAGAGACATATCGTTTTAGTCAATGTAAGTTTCATATACAGCACACATTATAAACACGTTTATATGGCTACGTTTTAAGTTTTTATATTTTATAGATTAAGATGGATATATCGTTTTAGTCAATGTAAGTTTCATATATATTTCGTACAACAGGCACCAGTTTGACTTGGGGGGGTGGTGATTTAGTGGCAGTGGGCGGCAAAGTTGCTTTGTTACCTATTCCGTTAGGAACCGCAGATTTTTTGGTACATCATATTCATGCATTTACGATTCATGTAACGGTATTGATACTCCTGAAAGGTGTTCTATTTTCTCGTAGCTCGCGTTTGATACCGGATGACAAAGTATTATTCATTTAAGTGCAAATCTCTTTTACACATTAAAATATAACATATAAAGATTTGATTCTAAACGAAAAGATTTTAGTTCAACATCTTCTTACCCATGCACAAATGTAATTTGTTACTATTATATATATATATATATTTGACAACGTTACTATTAGTTATTTGATTAGTTAAATCACTTTTTTTTTTGTTAGGATTTATTTTTGTGTATACCCCTTGCATTGAAAAATATTTGTAAGTGAAGTATGGTTGAGCATGAAAATTTTCCTATCGTTTTATGTGTATGTGTATATTAAGGATTTCAATCACACTAGTGAACAAGCAGAAATAGAAAAACTCGCATTAGATTGAAGGAGAATCAGGCTCAAATTGATGACTTTGGACAAGACACTCATGAATACTTTTTCAATCCAACCATCTATATTCTATGGGAAAAATTTCTAGTATTACGGTAGTATGGAAAATTTTTCTGTAACGTCCCGACTTTTTAAAACCTAAAGACTGACTAGGGACGCTACTACATGCATAAATGACTCAAAGAACTATGAAGTTAAATTTTTCCTAGAAGTCTAGGATGCATAAAATAGGTAAATAGTTTTAGTAAGACATTTATTTGGGATCCCAAAAAAACTTGTAAAACATTAAAAATATTTGAACATCTCAAAATGCAACAAAATAAATAAGTCTTTGAATATTTACATAGAAAGTTCAAATAACGAAAACTAATATGCGGAAGTAAAATATGCTGACATTGTCCACCATGGCACCACCAGCAAGTGCTCTTGATCAGTCGCCTAACACTTTCTCGCCCTTGCCTAAAAAAATTAAAATAAACAAAAAATGAGTATTAAAAATACTCATTAAGTAACCCCTCTACCAGGGTTGGTTATGCAAGCACAAACATTTATGAAAGGATCTAAACTTTATTTTTTTAACAATTTTACTTCACGACCATAACGCCAAACGTAACCCTATCGCCACGAACTATATTGTGACCTTATCGCCACTAAAACTTTATCGTGACCATATCGCCACTTGTCACCATGGCCATATCACCAAGTTTTAAAAATAGGTATTAAAATCGCTATCTTGACCATATCGCCAAGTTTCCAGAAAAATTAATAAAAATCGTGTCTTGACCATATCGCCAAGTTTCAAGAAAAATTATTTTAATGAATGTCTTGACCATATCGCCAAGTTTCTCAGTGTTAAAATTTTCAAGAACATTCGTACCATGGGTCACACATATGCAATGAGAGGTCCCCAACTAGCTTTATGATAGTACAATGCATGGAAATTCACATTGCATTCGTATAACATTCCACAACAAGTAACAAATTTCTAATTTACAAGCTTAACCTTCCAGATACAAAACTCATAAATCCTAGTAAATTTCACATAATCAATTTCAACACAAGCGCCACAACCAAAAACGATCAACGCCCAACAATTTCACAATTATCATGGCATCCAACAATTTTACAACTAAGCAAATAAAGTTCCAACGTGCTGATAGGGGAGCCACTTACCTGACTTATGGGTTAAAGAACCAAATTGCCTAATCTCTTTTTAAATCGATCCTCTGCCCAACCTACAAAATCCAATAGCGACGACTCAAAAACTAGTTGGACAGTACTGAAATTTCGTGAAGTCAAGGCTAATATCGAGTGGGCAACTTCACAATTGACGAACCCCTCATCTAGTTAGCAACTTAAATGGTTAGGTACTCAAATTCGAATGGCAGAAATATGCTATCAAATCTGGAATCGAATGTAATTTTATCCCTAAAATATTTGCTCAAAAAGAAACTTGAATCGATTCTGAAACTCACTAAAGCTCACTCAACCAAATAATTCCTTTTGCTTGGCAGCAACTTGGGTGGTCGATACTCGACTTGAATGACAGAAACACACAACCTAGAATCGATTTGGGAAAAATCTATGGGTTAATTTCTATTCTTAAGAAAATTATTGAAGAAACTCAAATCAAACATGGAAACTCACCGAGACTTACCCCAACGACACTAGAAATTTGACTATGGCTGCTGCAGCCAACACTTGACGATGGCAGCGATTTGCGGCAGATCTAGGTAGTGCAATCAACGACGGCGGCGTGCTGGGTCGGAACAGCGGCGACACGGGCTAGTTGTCGGCGGGAGGGAGGCGGCAACTATGCAACGAGTTTGGGCAACGCAACTAAAGGCGACGACAACACTGTTCGTGACTGAGCGAGGGAGAAAGAAAGAGATGGAAGCGGGTTAAAGAGAGAGAAAGAAAGAGAAAAAGTAAGAAAGAAAGAAAGAGAAGGGGAGATTGACCGGCGGTAGATCTAGGAGGTGCGGCTAGCGGCAGCGTGGAGGTGACCGGAGAAGAAAGGGATAGTTAGGCGGCGGTTGTAGCTACGCAGACGAGAGAGAAAGAGTGAAGGATGAGAGAGAGCGAGCGTGAGGGTTGAAAGATACGGATTGAGGGGATGGGTCTTTGATTTTTTTTTAAACGCCAACGAATCCTGACTCGGGGGGGAGAGTGGCGTGACTTTCTCCCCCCATTATCTCTTCCATTCATTGTTTGCCCCGAAAGAAGTTTTTAAGAATGATGTGGGACCCATGAAATAAAATATTATATCATTAAATGAGGTGTCAAATGCTAAATAATGGAGAGAGTAGGTACTACCGTAGTACTCTAAATTTTGGGAAATTTGAACTTTTGGCCCATTTATGTTTTACCATTGGACTTTTGGCCCATTTTTAAAAACAATGTTTTTTTGGCCTACCCTTGATGTGAAATATCCATTTTGCCCTTCTTTTAACTTGAATGTGAGGGGTTAGCAGAAAAACTCTTACTCATTTCTCGTTTTCCTTCCCGGCACCGAAGTTCGACCACTTCCATTTTCTTCAGTTTCTAGCGGTAGCGGCATTGAAGTTTAAGAGCACTTTCTTCCATTCCTCGGTTCAATCGCACTCCAAGTAAGTTTTCTTTGCGTTTCTTTTCGGATTAGGGTTTCAAAATGTGGGTTTTTTGGTTTTTTATTCTTCATTTACTTCATTCTCGCTTTCCCATGGATTATTTTGCATGTTTGTTGCATTAGTGCACTTTTTCTAGTATTTTGGCGATGTTTGTGTAACTTTCTACGCAAAAATTGAGTTTTCTGCGATTTCTGGGTTTTTTTTCTGTGTCCGGGATCGATACCGAGTTATATGAATTTGTACCAGGAAAATTTCCAGAATCGTTGGATATTTTTTATTTCCAGACTGACTGAAACATGTACCTCTGGAAATATTCCCGGTCACGGTCCCAGATCACTTGAACCGGGACCGAGACTGAGAATTTTTCCAGTGTGTTTTTTTTCTTTTTATTATTATTATTATTATTATTATTATTATTATTATTATTTGTATTTTTTCCCTTCTTTGTAGGATTGTTTTGCCTTTTGAGTCATTTTATCTTATTGTATGTTGTTTTAAACATGTTTAGGTCTACTTTCTCGTTGAGTTGTAAATGGAGTACAAAATCCACTCCGATGATCACTTTCCTACGACTTTGACTTGTTGCTCTCACATAGGTAGAACTATAGAGAATATAAAGGACAAACTTACTATCCCCCAATTAAATATGTTTAGACAAACATGTTTTGGCCCCTTACTAGATAGTAACATAATCTTTAACGGCCAATTGATTCACTATATTCTACTTAGGGAGGTGAATGAGAGTAGGGAAGATGTGATGAGTTTTGGGTTGTTAGGGCATAAGGTTTCATTGGGTAAACGAGAATTTGATCTCATCACTGGTCTTAGTCATGCGACAAGGCATGTTAGGAAGGATCTTGTAATCGGTAGACTTAGAGCCTTATATGTAGGAGATAATGAGGCAATGAAAGGTGATGAATTGGAAAAACTGTTCCCGACAATTGAGTTTCGGAGTGATGAAGATGCAGTTAAAATTGTCATTTTCTATTTTATTGAGTTAGCTATGATGGGGAGGGAGAGAAAACAACAGATGGGTACGTCCATGCTGAACATAATAGATGACTGGGAGAGTTTTTGTAACAAGGATTGGAGTACATTGATATTCCAGAAAACAATTAGAATCCATAAAAAAGCATTGAAGGGCAAAGTTGAATCTTACAAGAGGAAGAGAGACGGGTCAAAGAAGCAAGAAACATATAGTCTATATGGTTTTCCGCATGCCTTCCAGGTAATCATATTTTAAAGTAATGGAATTTATAGGTTATCATATTGTAATGTATGGATTGTTTCATAATTTCTTGCTAATTTTGAATGCAGGTATGGGCATATGAGACTGTCTCTTCAGTGATGGGGCGTGTTGCAAATCGTGTGAACGAGAATGCCATACCACGCATCCTTAAATGGACATGCTCCCACTCGCCTACGTACTCCCGCATAAGCACTGAGGTGTTTGGGTCGAGGGTGGTGAGTTTCATCTGCCACTTGTTTTTTACTCATCGATTTCGATACCTAAGATTAAGTTCATATGTATCAGGCGAGGATCACAGAGTTTCTTGAATCAACAGAAGAGAAGCGTCGATATATGAATCGGATAATGGAACCCCCACGTCCACCAATGCCTTCTACACCCCCTCCAGCAGTTGACGTCGGTGTTGGCCAGGACATTGAGATGGCGGATGTGAATGTGCATGACCCCGCCCAGATAGATGAGGCAGTAGGATCGATGGAAGAGAAAGAATAGGACGAGGGTGAAGAGATTAAAGATAAGAAGAAAAAAAAGAAGAGAAGTTGTGAATGCACTGAGTTGCTACAACATCTCAATGAACGCGTGGACGCCATGGAAGCCGACTTGAAGGCCATCAAGAAATTCTTACGAAGATTTTCTAAGGTACTATAATGTTTAGTTTACTTTTTTTTCTCAACAGTGTAGTTAAACATACAATATATGTAGGGCAAATATGTGGATCCGGAGAAATACTTTGGATCAAATGAGGGTCCTTCTAAAGAAGGTGATGAGGGTCCTTCTAAATGAGGTGTTGGAGATGACGTGTCTGAAAACCCTGAAAAAGATGATGGGGATGATGGTCCTTCTGAAGGAGGTGATGAGGGTCCTTTGGGCGGGTCCGAACACCCAGAAAAAGGAGATGAGCCAGCTGAAGAGACCCCGAAAGGAGATAATGGGTCCGACTTCCAGTTGAAAGGAACTGGCGACGCAGAGGAGGGACACACGAACCTGGTAATAATTAGTTCGTATTATTTATCATTCGTACTATTTACGTTAGTTTATTGATATTGTGTTTGTTGCGTCATTGCATAGCTTGTTGAGCCGTCACAGAGTATTGAAGAGATAGTGGCATTTGATGGAGTCACACACTCTTTGGTACCTGTTGGGTTCCTAGAGTGAGTAAAAATAAGGTAAAAATTAACTCTAGAACTCTGTGCAAGTATACACAGTCCGCAGCAAGTAATAAGTATTTATCGAATCCAAGGTCTGAATTAGCTTTCACTTTATCTATTTTGTTTAGCTTTTTAATGGTTTCAAAGGTGGTTAAAATGATTGATTTTATAGAATGCTGAAGCAAAACAAATGACAAAACAGAAAGTAAACAAATAGGCAGACAGATTAGAAACAAGCGCAGGTCAGGATTTAGCAATCGTTTTAAAAGATGCTCTAGCAATATTATTGATCATGCAAAACTCTCGCAGTCTTATTAGCAGATTCCTCGTGGAACTCCGGATTTTTTAGAATGTGTTTCAACTCCAATGAAGCACTACCGATCAAGCACTAGGCAACTGGCTATCCCTAGCTCAGTCACTAGCGTTCACCAATACACGATGATCTAGTGTGATTAAATGCCACACACTCCCTAAATCATCCCTGAAACTAGAAAGTGATATTCATACCGGCTGGCCAAGCGGGCACAAAATATAAATGAGCACAACAAATAATCAAGATGCATCAAATCAATATTTATTGCATAGAAATTAAGCACGACAATCACATGTTCCCTAACCAACGCCTAAAGTTACTTAGTTCATAAAGTGCATAGAGACACACATTACAATATAAGTAAATGCATCCATAACTACAAAGTAATACAAGAAAATATTAATTCCCTTGATCAGCTTGCAATTGATGGACTTCTTGTTGGTCTCCAATCTCTCTCCTCTATTCGGCTCCCAAAATGGAAGTGAGAAATGATCCTTCCAAAAGTGGAACGTTCCTCCCAAGGATGTAATTCCCTTCCCAAAAAGGAATGAATTTGACTTGGGCTGCTATCTCCTTTTATAGAGTGATAGGAGGCTTGAATTAGGTTGACCTAGACACGTGGATGGCTCTCCTTGCTCCTTTATCCCGAGAATAGCTTAACAGAATTCAGTTCATTAAATTGGCTAACGAGCTGTGAGGTGGCAGTTTTGCTCCCAGCTTTGCTCCAGCACAGATTTTGCTCCCTCAAGTCGCTCAGCAATATATTCTGCACAAAATAACTTCCAAAGCATCCGTTCTTCCAAATGGGTTAAAACATATAATATTTATCTAAAAGCAACCCTATTTAGCACAAAAGACACACAATTCAATATAGAAATAAGACCTAAATAACTCCCTTTTGGAGAGTTATCATACCCCCAAACTTGAACTATTGCGTGTCCCGAGCAATACTAACCAACCTTCTCTTAAGAATTCAGAACATTAGACAAAGCATAGCTTAATCAAAACAGATAATCCAACACTACCTTCAACCTTTACCTGAGCATTCTGCAACACCAAGCTCTACTGCAGCAAAATAATTCTTCCGGCATGGACAAATAATCACCACTTTTAACTTAATTCTAAGAACTTGCCTTAGCCTAGCTCTAATATCAGACATATTAAAACACATTTTTAAGGGGTTTATATTTTTGTTTTTCAGACTTAAAGCAGCCCTACAGTCATAAGCTCTTAAGCATGGGATGACCCACTTTATGGTGCAGTATATCCTTGCCTCAAACTCATCACCAACTAGGCTAAATACTCATTGTAAAGCTAAAAAATCCTTAGTTATTCTATCCCTTGCCAATAAGAATGACAACATTTTATGATGAAGCTCACCTAAGTTCTGGGAGACAGAAAACTGCTGGATTATCATTCATCCTTCAAAACTTTTGCTCCATGAATTTTCTCAGCAAAATTTTCAACAATCAACTTTTTTCAGCAAATGATTTTTTCATTTTTCATATTTCCTAGGTCATCTTTTGACGCAAAGACAAACTGTGGGTATCACAAATGTCCCTGGTTACTCAACAACCTAGCAAATTATTTAATGAAGGAGAGGAATGCTCGAGCAAAACGATTGGAGAAGCAAAAAGTCCCCCAAACTTGAATTATTCATTGTCCCCAATGAATCATTAACGTTTATGAATTATACCCCCAAACTTAAATTTTTCTATCTGAATTTTTAAACTAAGCGTGGGACTAGAACTAAGCTTAAAGCGGATCAAATAAATCAACACTACCTCAGAATCTTCTTGCCGCAGCAACGACCAGGCTAGAAGAAATGCTCAAGCAAAAGGTTTTTGGAGTCCAGAATACCTTGATCTAATTAAGCTTAACCAGTCCGATCTTCAAAAATTCAGAAGAAAATTAGTTAAGTTAGAGTTACTCAGTGCCATAGAACAGAAACAACTTCGGAAATTTCATTAAAAACAAAGTGAAAATATTACAAAGTAAAAGATTTAATGGCCTAGAAAAGCAAAAACATAGAAACAGAAAAAAAAAAAAAAAAAAAAAAACATTCACAAAAAATGAGGTTAGAAAATGCGCGAGCAAACAAAAATTTCAGAACAAAAATCATGCTCGCTCAGGGCCACTTCATCCGTCAGTCCTCCTGACCCTGCTCATTTTCATCATCCTCTTCTTCTCTTTCCATCAGTGGGGGTGGAATCCAGGGGTTCAATAAATCATCAGGGAACATTGGAAGGGCTGGAAATGGTTTGGAAAAGTTTTCCTGCAGCGCCTTCTTCAAGTTGGCATCACGACGTTTAACATAGTTCCAAAAAGTTTGAGATTGCCTCTCAGCAAACTCTTGCATGCTGGCCGACAGTGCAAGTTGTTCTATAATCTTGTGAATGCCATAAACAAGCCCACCCTAACATGCCTCATGCGTACGCTGAAGCCGTGCCAAGTTAGGCGTGTCAATGATTCCCTTGTCAAATAATATCACATCTCCTTCATTTTCCGGAACCCCTACTCGCTTGCAAAGCATTGTAATTGTATTCGGGAAAAACAACTTCCCCACTTTCTTCCTTCAGCATCCAGATATCTCACTCGCAATAATTTTACCCACATCAATACTGAGAGACCTTAAAATCGTAAAAGCCAAAAGAACTCCCTAGAAACCGCCGAGTCATGAGTCGTTGGAAGCAACCTCTGTTTGATGAATCCCATCCATGTATTTGCTTCCTTCTTAAGATAGGCTGACTGAAATGTCCTTTTCTCTGTCTTTGAAAGTCTCCACTGCACCCCTTCAACACCAACTTCCCGAACAGCATCACTCAATTGCTCATTAGATGGCGCCACAGCCATCTCATTGTATCCTGCGTGGGGGAAATCTTGAAGGTTATATAGTGCGTTAATGGCACCAGGACTCCAGTCAACTTCTACACCTCGAACGATAACTTGGAAACCTTCTTCCTCGTCAATATTTGTAAAATTCGCGCACTACCTGCGCGTTCACAGATCCAGGCTTGGAACAGAATAATTCCCAACCGTGGTTCATAATGCCGACCCTCAGAAAATGTGGAAGATCACCACTAAATCCTCTTTCAAACAGGAAGTCTCTCTTCAGCAGCTCAGCATATTTTGCTCTGGCAAGATTGTTGACGAAGCGGACATACGGCAACTGTGGTTCCTCTGCTTTGCTATCTTCTGGTTCCTCCAATGCTGCAGCAACGCTCTTTCCCTTGTCTGCCCTTTGCTTGAGCAACCTTTCTTCTTCAGCCTTTTTCTCTGCTTCCTCTCTTGCTTTGTCCCCGACCTCTTTTTTCTCCTGTTCCTCTCTCTCTGCATTTTCTCTTTCAGAATCAGTGGTTGGCGGCGAGGGAGTATCCGTTCGGACTACCTTAACACGACCGACTTTTTGCTTCCGGCGGCGACGTTTTGGTACTTCCGGCATGATCACTTCTACTCGAGCCTCCTGTACCTCCTGCTCATTACCTTTTTCAGGCGCAACCTCTGTCCGTACTTCTTGCGCATCCTCAGTCTGCTTTTCTTGAACTTCCTCTGTGTTTTCTTCTCGATCTTCCTCTGTATCCGCAACTATCGGCTCAGTCTGCTCTGGGTTTTGTACTTTTGGTTCCTTCGGATTCTCTTTTTCAACTGCCTCGGTAGCAACATCCTCTACTATCTTCTGCACTATTTCTTGATCCTCAACTCTCTACTGTCTTCTTCTCCTCTTCGCTTCTTTCTCTTCTGGTGTCTTTTTTTTCTTTGCCTTAACTTTCGGTGCTTCGGGGGTAACAGGCACCTCCTCTTCCTCATTATCTCTCTCTTTTCTTGCTCTTGTTTTCGCCATTGGAGACTCAAAGGAATTTACCGCACACAGAAAAAGAAGAAAAATACAAACGGCAAGGGATGAACAAGAAGATGAAGTGAGAAAAACTTACTGAAAGCTTGTGAATAAATAGGGCTTCAGCAAAAAGAATCGTAACTGAAAGATTTTGCCCCTCATTAAATGGAATTACCGTTCAAATCTCATGCAATCTGTAAATCAAATCCATCAACGGTAAAATCTTGAATTTCAATCGCCCATGGTAAATAATTATGTGCTGTCAAACGGCTAAACCGTTGGATTACCCCTCGCGACACGTGGCAGCATCCATGCAATTTACCTGCCCACAGAAAATTCAAAATCCAAACGGTAAAAGTAATTAATTCACCACAAAACCCTTTCTATTTGAAAGATTTGCTTCAGCCCTAACTTTGCCGTTACAACCTTCTGAACAAAGATTATCTTCCAGAAGAATCTCGGATACGGAAAATTCAAATAAAATCAAATCAGGAAATTCAAATTTAAATTAACCGCTCAAATCAAATCTTTTTTATTTTTATTTGAAGCCGAATAAATTAAAAAGACTCTTTATTAAATTCAAATCTAACCAGAAATTTAAATAACCGAAAATAAAAACTGAATTAAAAATCCAATTAAATCTAATCGGAATAAATAAAATCTAAACTACCACAAATAATAAAAATACTCAAAAATAAAATCTACTGAATTTAAAAACAACAACGAACTTAAAATAAATCATGCAAAATTTAAACAAACCAAATAACTTGAATTAAAATCAAATCAAATCAGCGAGAAATAAAATCAAAACAACCACTGGGAGCTCAAAATATTGCTCTGTGAAATGCTCCCGCAAAAATCTCGCTCTTTTATTCATCAACCAACTTTAGGGAAGGATATTTCGACTGGAACTCCTCTCCCCAATAATGTTTCACACGCTGTCCATTGACTTTGAACACACAGTCATCATCAACACATTGTTTAACCATAGATGCATCGTTTGATATATAAAACTTCACCCCATAGAAAAATTCTTTCATCTGTTCTTTTGATAAACCAGGAGGCAAACTTCCAAAATCACGGTAATTGGAAAAGTCATCATACCAAGGTGTTTTCACTGCCTTAATATGAGCTACTGTAAATAACCGCTCATCAATGAAGCACACTTGGAACACTGATTTGAGAAGAATACACAAAGGCAACTTTATTAAGGTCTCTTCATGCTCTGGCATTAAATCTGATGCAACAATAATGGGCAACGTCTCACCCTCCCCAAGATACACATACTTTAGATGATCCGGCAAGGGCTTCAAATCTAAAGTGGGTGCCTCAATTAGGGATGGCTTAATAGGAGGAGCCTTCCTTTGATCTAAATCTAAAGACTCAAAAACATCCTCACACCTAGACATTTTGACGGAAGAGATTGTCGAGGTCTCTTATCAAATAAATTTATAATCCTCAACCTCTAAAGCTAACTTGTAGCAGTAGTGGCCGGGGTCGATCACAGGGAGCAGCGTAATTAATTAATTTAATTAGATTTCTCAATTAGTAACTAAAAAGGGGGGTTTTTGAAAGATGGATTGATTGGAAACGAATAAATTGCAATAACGTAATATAACAGGAAAGTAAAGGTTGTCTAGTTAATCTCACCTCGGTATCGCGCGATTGGTTATTCTAACTTGGGTTTGGCTACTCAATCATTGACACTTAAATTTTAAGAATTATTATTGATTACTCAACATTCATTGGAACCAATGATTAAGATCTATAACCTTCCAACTCGACAAAACCATCAAAGTTAGAATCTAATTAGAATTCATAAACATGAACCTAACCGCATTAAGCGAATTGGATCGTTGAGTAAACTCACATAAACTAGGAACAACCTAAATTCATGCAATTCTAAGCTCAAATTCCTAAATCTATCATGCAAATATATCAAGTGAGATAACACTCCATTCAACACAATCACACAATAAATTTATCACTAACCAATTAGTAAAGCAATTACTTTAAATCAAGCAAATAGTTTGTCAAACCATTCTATCAAAGCAATTGTAATTTGAGAATGGGAATTCAAGACATAACCAACAATAATTCAACTAAAACCATAAACAAGGTCTCAAGAGTATGCCTAACTTACATTAGAAGTCCCCAATTGCAACGACGTGAACTTAGCCGGTCATCGAAACGCTCCAACTAAGCTCCTCGGCTCGATTAACCATCCCCAAAATATAATAAAACTCACTAAAATTACAAGGGAATTCAGAATAGTACAAGGAAGAAGAGGGAGAAATCGGATCTAGGGGAAAAAGCCAAAGAGAAACGCAAAAATCTGCAATATACATTTTATACCCAGTCACAGCATCGCGACGCTAGGGCAATAGCGTCGCGACGCTGCCCCCTACAGAATAGGAAAAAGTCTCGGGTTTGCCCTAGAGTCGCGACACTAGGGCAACAGCGTCTCGACGCTCTCGCCTCGCGCGCGAACTTCAGGATCATTTCCTAATTTGCGCAGCGTCCCGACGCTCTGACGGTAGCGTCTCGACGCTATGACGGCTCCAGGGGCAGAATAGTCATTTTACGCTCCGGTTTTGCTCGTTAAAGCCCCGAATTGCTTCCAAAGCTCCGACGAGGACCTATAGACATATTATACTCATTTTAAAGCATTTTTCGCAAGGAATTCAACTAAGATAAGCAAATTAGGAGATTCTAAGTGTATAACAAATTGGATTTATCACATTTCTTTTTCATTTTTTCTTTCTAAAGAACAAACTTCTAAATCCTCTATACTAACCTCTCTATGATCTTCCAAATGTTTGTTTGCCGAATCCTGTATTGCTGTCTCAACAATTGTGCTCTCCAGAATCCTAATGAAAGAGCAATCTTCCATTTCGTCTGGATACTTCATGGACTTAAACACATTAAATTTTACATCCTCATTATAAACTCTCATTGTTAATTCCCCTTTTTGAACATCTATCAATGCCCTACCAGTAGCCAAAAATGGACGACCAAGAATAATTGGGACATCTTTATCTGCCTCATACTCCAAGATAATAAAATCAACAGGAAATATGAACTTATCTACCTTCACTAAGACATCCTCAATTTTACCCTCAGGATATGTGATAGACCTATCAGCTAGTTGGAGTGTGACTGTGGTGGGCCTAGCTTCACCAATACCTAGCTTTCGATAGACCGAAAGAGGCATAAGGTTAATGCTTGCACCTAAATCACAAAGTGCTCTACCTAACTCTTTTCCACCTATAGACACAGGTATAGTAAATGATCCTGGATCCTTAGCTTTGGTTGGTAGCCCATTCTTAAGAATAGCACTACATTCCTCAGTAAGAGATACAATTTCGAACTCACCAAACCTCTTCTTTTTAGTTAAAATGTCCTTAAGAAATTTTGCATAATTAGGCATTTGTTCAATAGCTTCTACTAAAGGATATTTATATGCAATTGCTTAAGAATCTCTAAAAACTTCTTAAATTGACCATCCTGATTCTTAGGCCTTTGTGGAAATGGTGGGGGCGGCACATAAGGTGGTTCCACATCTGGAATAGAACCATATGCTCCAGCATCATTACTGCTGCCTCCAGCACCTTGACCAAACTCCAACTTTTTCTCAACAACAACATTTTTATCACAATTTTTTTCTACATCCTGGGTTTTACTAGGCTCTTTTCTTTCTTCTAGTGGCTTACCACTCCTAAGAGTCACTGCCTTTACCTGCTCCTTACCTTCCCTTATAGGGTGTTCAGTATCTGATAGAAGTTTCCCTTGAGGCCTTGCCTTCAGCTCATTAGCTAGCTGACCCACTTGCAATTTCAGGGCTCTCATTAAAGCTTGATTACTTTGAATTGCGGCATCTGTACGAGTCATATATTCTTTCATCATTGCCTCAAGAGAACTCTCCGAACTTTGCTGGGGCAAAGCCTGCGCTTTAGCAAATCCCGATTGGTTCACCTTTTGCTGTGTTTGCACATTACTTCCTTGTCCTCCCCGCGTGAAGTTGGGGTGGTTGTGCCAACCTGGATTATAAAAGTTAGAATAAGGGTTATTCCTCTGATTACCTACAAAAAACACAGAAGCTGGATTGCTGGGGCAAAACTCGTAGTTGTGATCTTCACCACAATAGACACATGCTTCTTCTGCAACTTGGTTCACCACTGCAGCAGGCTCCACAGCTGGCGGCTACTGATGACTAACCACTGTCACATTTTTAAGAGCGTTAGCTAACATTGCAATATCAGCCCTAATGGTGGACACACCATCAACCTCTAACACACTCTTAACCATTTTATTTGTGCCTCTAACATCCGACCACTGACAACTATTGGTTGATATTGTTTCTAAAATTTCATGGGCTTCATTAAAAGTTTTTGCCAAAAGGCCCCTCCAGCCGAAGCATCAACTATACCTTGGGTTGCTCCATTTAACCCATTGTAAAATGTTTCCATTTGGATACAATGTGGTAAACCATGGTGGGGACACTTTCGCAAAAGCTCCTTAAACCTTTCCCAAGCCTCACTAAAAGTTTCATCTTCAAGTTGCCTAAACCCTACTATTTCACTCCTCAATTTAGCATTCCTATTTGGTGGGAAATATTTACTCAAAAAAATTTCTGCTAACTCATTCCATGTCCTAATTGATCCTGGAGCAAAAGAATTTAACCATGTCTTTGCTCCATCTCTAAGGGCCTGTTTGGGGCACTAAGTTGGTTATAATAGCTGGGGGTTATAATAGACTGGGGATTATAATAGTCTATGTGTTATAATAGTCTGTGTTTGGGGTGCAGATTATTATAGTCTAGGATAAAATAGTATGTGTTTGGGGTGCAGATTATTATAGTCTGGGATAAAATAGTCTGTGTTTGGGGTGCAGTGTTTGGGATGCAGATTATTTTCGTCTGGGTTAAAATAGTCTATGTTTCAAGCTCACTGTTTTTTTTTCCTGACTTTTTTTTGTTTATTTTCCTCATACAACTTTGTACTTCAAATATTAATAAAAAAAAATTGGGTTTAGTTGTAAAAAAAATAAAGTTTTGGGTATAGGGGTTAAATCATGTGTTTAACTTAAAAGGAAACAAAAATAACCTAAGGTAAAGGGTTGATTTTCTTTGTCTTAGAGTCATGGTTTTTTTTACAAAATAAGTCATTTTATGATTTCATATGGAAAAACCATATTTGTTTCATTTCTGTATTTCCAACATAAAAATGGTAAATGCTTATTCAAAACTCATTTTACCTTCATTATCAAAAGAATCAAATAAAATAGAAATCACATAAAATAAAAACTTGAGTACTATTTTTTTTTAATTATTATTATCATGGTAAACTTAAATACGATAAGTATAATTTGGAATGAAAAAAATGGTACGATGAAGGTAATCATTCATATACTTCATTATCAAAAGTAATTATGTAATATTTCTTAAAAAAAAAAGTAATTATGTAATAAAACTCCATATTTATATATGTACAAAGACAACCTAGTATCTAACTCCCTAGAAATTTTCCGACTTTTCCGATGACCACCAACAAAATTTTCGGCGACCAAAAATTTCTTTCCTCTTTTTTCCTTTCATTTCTTCTACCTCTTTTTTTTCTTTATTTTTCGTTTTTTATATTTTTCGAAATGAAAATGAGAAGAAAGATTAAAAAAAAAAGTCTCAGGAAAGTCATCGGTGATCGTCGGAAAAGTGGTCGGAAAGTCGACGGTGGTCACCGAAAAAGTTGTCGGTGGTCGCAGGAAAATTGTCGGCCGGTCGTCGGTAGAAAAGTCAATGAGTCACATGGAAGAAGAGAGAAGAGAGTTACTGTAGAGAATGGATAGAATAAATGGGGGTCTTCAGATGATAAACCATGGAACTGACCCACGGTTTGCAACATCTGAAACATTACCGGTTTCATTTCAAAATTTGCTGCCGCAATGTGAGGACGTGCAATCCCTGGATTTAACTCATCAAACATTGGAAAAGCATACGCTCAAATGGCTCTGGCCCTATCGTTTGCTACCAAGATAGGATTCTCAGCCTGATTATTTTGCTGCTCATTTTGCTCCAGCGGCTGGTTTTGCTGCAGCAAACGATTCTGGTGGAGGTTCGATGGATCTTCTGGACCCTGCAGAAGGCGCGGCACATCAGCCATTGAATTTTGGTTTCTACGCTGCTCTCTCCTTTTTCTCCTGAATGTCCTCTCGATTTCTGGATCAAGCTCGAACCTTACCCCAGGCGGATCGTTCATGCACCAAACTCACACCTGCAAAAACAAAAGAAACAATCAAAAAGTTCTAGCACTAAACCACTAAAACACATACACAAAACAAATCAGATAAAAACTTATTCAGTTCCCCGGCAACGGCGCCAAAAACTTGTTGGGTTCCTAGAGTGAGTAAAAATAAGGTAAAAATTAACTCTAGAACTCTGTGCAAGTATACACAGTCCGCAGCAAGTAATAAGTATTTATCGAATCCAAGGTCTGAATTAGCTTTCACTTTATCTATTTTGTTTAGCTTTTTAATGGTTTCAAAGGTGGTTAAAATGATTGATTTTATAGAATGCTGAAGCAAAACAAATGACAGAACAGAAAGTAAACAAATAGGCAGACAGATTAGAGACAGGCGTTGGTCAGGATTTAGCAATCGTTTTAAAATATGCTCTAGCAATATTATTGATCATGCAAAACTCTCGTAGTCTTATTAGCAGATTCCTCGTGGAACTCCGGATTTTTTAGAATGTGTTTCAACTCCGATGAAGCACTACCGATCAAGCACTAGGCAACTGGCTATCCCTAGCTCAGTCACTAGCGTTCACCAATACACGATGATCTCGTGTGATTAAATGCCACACACTCCCTAAATCATCCCTGAAACTAGAAAGTGATATTCATACCGACTGGCCAAGCGGGCACAAAATATAAATGAGCACAACAAATAATCAAGATGCATCAAATCAATATTTATTGCATAGAAATTAAGCACGACAATCACATGTTCTCTAACCAACGCCTAAAGTTACTTAGTTCATAAAGTGCATAGAGACACACATTACAATATAAGTAAATGCATCCATAACTACAAAGTAATACAAGAAAATATTAATTCCCTTGATCAGCTTGCAATTGATGGACTTCTTGTTGGTCTCCAATCTCTCTCCTCTATTCGGCTCCCAAAATGGAAGTGAGAAATGATCCTTCCAAAAGTGGAACGTTCCTCCCAAGGATGGAATTCCCTTCCCAAAAAAGAATGAATTTGACTTGGGCTGCTATCTCCTTTTATAGAGTGATAGGAGGCTTGAATTAGGTTGACCTAGACACGTGGATGGCTCTCCTTGCTCCTTTATCCTGAGAATAGCTTAACAGAATTCAGTTCATTAAATTGGCTAACGAGCTGTGAGGTGGCAGTTTTGCTCCCAACTTTGCTCCAGCACAGATTTTGCTCCCTCAAATCGCTCAGCAATATATTCTGCACAAAATAACTTCCAAAACATCCATTCTTCCAAATGGGTTAAAACATATAATATCTATCTAAAAGCAACCCTATTTAGCACAAAAGACACACAATTCAATATAGAAATAAGGCCTAAATAACTCCCTTTTGGAGAGTTATCAGTACCCAAGACTGAGGTAAGATCGAAGTTTCTATGTAGTTAAGTGTGTTCCCATTACTTTATTGACATCGTGTGTTTGTCGTTGCATAGCCTGTTGAATTGGACTCACAGAGTGTTGAAGAGACAACAACTCATGGACCTGTTGAACGTCGGGGGAAACGAAAGCGTCAAATCTCATGGAAGCTTCGATCTCCGTGGGCAGACACGAGGCCAGATGGAAAAAGAAGAAAAGTTAAAATGTACAACCCCATGTGCGTCATACCACCTGAACTTGATCGTCGGTTCTAAGCGTGGTTGGACGACCCATTGTTGGATGGTGCAGAACGGAAGACGGTATACACATATAGAAGCAAAGAATGGTTTAAAACCTTCTGACACCGTCACGTTGGATGAAAGATGAGGTGCGTAACCCTTGTAGAAAATATTGCATTTAATTCCTCACTAGCTAATCAACTAATAATGCTCATGTAGGTCATTGACGTGTTATTCATGTTTACGCAAATTTGTGACAGGAGACTTGGTTGTCGCGGTAAGTAATACATGTTTATTGTTTTCTTATGTATGATTTTATTATTTAGGGTTTTCTGATTAACTAGTATGGTAGTAATATTATTCATGTCTTATATAGGACTTTCTACGACGAGATGAAGTACTAGAAGCACTAGATGGTAGGTTTGATCGTCTCGATGACTATGACTGGAGTGAAGGGGATGACAGCCCCTACGCAGCGGAAGCGCATCGATTGAACCTTACGCCATATATTAATTAACATTAAAATACCGTTACGAAAAGGCAAAATAAACTTTAAACATTCTTTAAAGGTTGCTGGAAATTGCTATAAACATGCTAGAAAATCAAATCTAAATTTATTTTCATGCTTTTCTAAGGAAATGGGAAAGAACCGTTACAAACCTTCGTTGTAGACTTGATCGTTCTTCGCCAACGATGCTCCAAGGAACGAAAACGCAGCGACTCCTTCTTGATTTTTTCGCTGGAAATTTTTCTTCAAAGACACAATAACCACAAAGGTTAAACAGATATGTCTCTAAGTCTAGGAGGCAAAAGATTTGTGGCAGTCTTTCTCTAAGAGGGAGGCTAGAGAGAATTCTAGGGTCTTGCCTTGTGAGTCTAAGAGCAAGAGGGCTCCTAAACCAATTAGGTCTAGTGTTCTATTTATAGAAGAGTGGCCATGAATAAAATATTCAATTACATCAATCTTTTCCAAAATTGATTCAATCTTATTCCTTATTCAATCAATCCAAGATCAATCAATTCCATAATTGATTAATCTTTTCCACAAATGACTAATTACTTCCATAAGTGATTAGATCATTTCCATAAATGATTAATCACTTCCTTAAGTGATTAATTATTTTCATAATTGATTAATTCCAGGTTAATTAATTCTTTAATTATTTAACCACCAATTAAATATCACATATTTAATTTTCGGCCTTGAATTAATTAATTGCCCAAATAGATTTTAGACCTTAAAATTAATTAATTCATATTTGAACTCTTTCAAACTTCCATAAATTTCATGTGACTGAAATTTATATTAATATTTGAATTTCTTCAAATATTAATTTCTCTCATAATAATATACCAATATATATTATATTATTTCCCTTAGTAATTTGAACACTTTTAATTTACATTTATTACTTAGTTGCCTCAAATTACTTTATGAGCTACCAGTGGGACCTAATGGACCTGCAGATCAGAAGCTCCAACGATGTGAGATTAATCGGTCAAACTCATTAACCAAATTAATCAATATTCGTTAACTGTGTGTACATTCCACTATAGACTCACAGTTGCACACTTCTCACTGCAGACATATTTTCTGTGTCCACGGATATAGACCAATAACAACTAGTTAGCCCTTCACGAGTGTCCGTAACACCAGCTGGGTCAAATTACCGTTTTACCCCTGGGTTACTTCTATTTCCTTAAGTACCAGTTCTCCTCTAATGAACAACCTGTTTGTGGTCCAACCATCAAACAGAAAACCCTCTCGTGCCATTGAGAGGGTAGGACCCTTTGTTCAAGACTCGGAGTCACCACTTAAGGGAACACTCACCTGCTTCCCTAAAGTCAGGAATGAGTGAATTCCATCTTGTACATTTATGTTCCCAACTCCTCACTCGGTCTTGTCCCCAAAATGGTAGGCTAATGGCATATTGGCCACTCTCACCCATACAAATCAAAGGACAATCCCTCATGAGCAGGAGTCCATAACCAACTCAGGATTAAGACCAAGTTGTCTAGGTCGTCCTAGTGAAATAGGAACCTAGCTAGTTAACGGTGTTATAACTAGTGGTTACTATTTCGCGGTCCGGTCTTATGCAAACTCATTGCACAAGATACCTCCACTCACATGTCTCCTACACGAACTCGTTAGATCGTAGCGTTTATATCAAATACAAAATGGGTCGTATTCATAATGTCACCAGGATAAGGCATCTAGTCTTATCCCTATACTATAGACCCTTTAGGCTGTTTCTTGAACAGTGATCCCCATATGTCGCTACATATAGTTCAAGACTCATATTACAACCTAGGATGTCTAGTTTATTGGATTAGGGTTATTTTAGGCAAAGACAAACATAAAAGAACTAATAACACTTAATGGAAAAAAAATACATCAATATTATTTCATTAATATTCGGTAAACGGTTACATTCACTATCTACGAGTTTTAGGGCATAAAACCCAACAAACTCCCACTTGAACTAAAACACTAGTTAGTGGGATGTAAATGCAATAATCTAAAGCTGGAAATGTCATGTATACTAAAATAATACAATGAACTAGGCATCCTTATACCCATTATATATTTCTCCGACTTGCCCTAGATTAGATGACATACTTATCTCGTAGACCTAGACCCTCTAGATGACCCTCAAACACTTTAGCAGTGAGAGCCTTCGTAAATGGATCAGCGATGTTGTGCTCTGAAGCGATCTTAATGACGATCACATCTCCTCGTTGCACAATCTCTCATATCAGGTGATACTTCCTCTCGATGTGTTTACCCCGTTTGTGGCTTCGAGGTTCTTTTGAGTTGGCTACAGCCCCACTGTTATCATAGTATAGTGTTATGGGCACGTTCATATTCGGAACAACTTCCAAATCAGTCAAGAACTTTCTAAGTCAGACTGCCTCCTTGGCTGCTTCGCAAGCTGCTACATACTCAGCCTCCATGGTTGAGTCTGCTATGCATCCTTGTTTGATGCTTCTCCAAACTACTGCTCCTCCATTGAGGGTGAATATTGACCCTGATGTGGATTTTCTTGAATCCTTATCAGCTTGAAAGTCAGAGTCAGTGTACCCAGTAAGAATCAAATCCTTAGCTCCATACACAAGCATGTAGTCCCTCGTTCTCTGAAGATACTTGAGGATATTCTTAACCGCTCCCCAGTGGTCCAACCTTGGATTAGACTGATACCTACTGACTACTCCCACTGCATAACATATGTCAGGCCTAGTGAAGAGCATAACATACATTAAGCTAGCCACAACTAAGGCGTAGGGAATGTGTCTCATGTTCTTAATTTCTTGATGTGTCTTAGGAGACTGTTCCTTAGACAGGTGTACCCCATGTCTGAAGGGTAATAATCCCTTCTTGGAGTTTTGCATCGAATATCGAGACAACATTTTTTCAATATACATTGCTTGAGACAGTGCTAACGTTTTGTTTTTACGATCCCTAATGATTTGGATTCCAAGAACATATCGATCCTCTCTCAGATCTTTCATTTGGAATTGGGCTGCTAGCCATTTTTTAATGTCAGTGAGGTATCCTACATCATTCCTAATGAGTAGGATATCGTCTACATAAAGTATTAGAAAAGCTACTTTCTTTTTGTTGATTTTCTTGTACACACAAGGCTCATCAACATTTTGGTCAAAACCAAAAGATTTGATCGCAGGATCAAATCTAATGTTCCATGATCTGGACGCTTGTTTCAATCCATAAATGGATCGAGTGAGCTTACAAACCTTTTGTTCCTGACCTTGGGCTATGAACCCTTAGGGTTGAGACATGAAGATATTCTCTTCAAGATTACCATTCAAAAAGGCAGTCTTGACGTCCATTTGTCATATTTCATAGTCATAATATGTGGCTACGGATAAGAGAATTCTTATGGACTTTAACATGGCTACAAGAGAAAAGGTTTCCTCATAGTCAACCCCTTCCTTTTGGGTATAACCTTTTGCCACTAGTCTAGCTTTGAAGGATACCCCCACTGCATGTCTCCTACACGAACGCGTTGGATCATAGCGTTTGTATCAAATACAAAGTGGGCCGCATCCATAGTGTCGCCAGGATAAGGCACCCAGTCTTATCCCTATACTATAGACCCTTTAGGTTGTTTCTTGAACAATTATCCCCATATGTCGCTACATATAGTTCAAGACTCATATTACAGCCTAGGATGTCTAGTTTATTGGATCAGGGTTATTTTAGGCAAAGACAAATATAAAATAACTAATAACATTTAATGGAAAAAATATATCAATATTATTTCATTAATATTCGGTCAACGGTTACATTCACTATCTACGAGTTTTAGAGCATAAAACCCAACATGGAGTAGGTGGAAG
The DNA here is from genome assembly GCA_017139565.1 of Luffa aegyptiaca. Lineage (NCBI taxonomy): Eukaryota > Viridiplantae > Streptophyta > Magnoliopsida > Cucurbitales > Cucurbitaceae > Luffa > Luffa aegyptiaca. Next base: position 18,043,488 of record CM029397.1, read on the forward strand.
ACCGTCATGGACTACGTTATGGGCAACCATTCAGACCATAACATTCCTTGGAGTTCAGTTGAAGTGGTCTACATACCCTTCAACCTTGGTGGGAACCATTGGGTGTTGTTGGGTGCTGACTTAGAGGCCAGCGAGTTGGTGGTGTTCGATTCCTTTATGCAGTTGAATACATACACCGACTTAGAGAAGCAGTTGAAACCTGTTCGCACACTGATGCCAATCTTGCTTGCTAAGTGTGGTGTAATGAAGGTGAAGTGTACCCTTCCACTGAATGAATGGAGGTTGAAGAGGAACAAGTTGGTGCCCCAACAAAAGGATAGTGGGGATTGTGGGGTATTCACTGCCAAATTTTTGGAATATGATGTAACGAAGTCCAGACTGGACACCCTTAGCCAGGATAGCATGGACTTTTGTAGACGTCAATTCGCTGTTCAACTTTGGGCCAATAGGCCATTCTTTTAGACAGTTCATTTCTTGTAAACATAGAATGTTTTTCTTATTAGATATGTAACTTTTTTTCAGACTTATTATCTTTCTTTCATATTAACTCGGATTAGAAAAAGAAAAAAAAAGAGTAACTTACACTCCAAGAAACCATGCACTAACCATGCAAACACGACCTTCACTTTTCTGGAAAAATTTTCGGTCTCGATTGTTGGGATAGGTGTCCTAAAACTCGTAGATAGTCAATGATAAACGAATTTTATACTTATTCGATAAAGGCGTTATCGAGACTAATTCAGTAAAGTTATTACTGAATAAAGTAAATTGCACATATAATAACCCAAATCCAATAAACCAAGATCCATGGCTATAGGATGAACACTTGAGCTTTATGCAGAGACATAAAAGTGGATCAAGCTTGAGTAATAGCCAAAACGGTCTATAGTATAGGAATAGGGTTGGGTACCTTATTCTGGAGACACTATGAGACGCGGCCCACTTTATAGATGATATAGACGATGTGATCCTAAATCGTCCATGTAGAGACATGCGAGTGGGGGCGTCCTATGCAATGAGTTTGCATAAGACCAGGACAGAGAAATAAGTCGCTCTCGCTTTATAACACCGTTTACTGACGAGACTGACTATTTCATGTGATGACTTAGGTAACTCGATCTTAATCCTGAGCTAACTATGAACTCCTGTTTATTCGGGCTTATCCTTAGATCTGCATAGATGAGAGTGGCTCAGTATCGCCGACTCAATAAGCCTCCCATTTCAGGGATAGGAACGGGTAGATAGCTGGGGACATAGTCGTGCAAGAAGGAATTCACTCCTACCCGAATTAGGGATAGTAGAGAGGTTGTTCCCTTAAGTGCTGACTCCGGGGCTTGAACAAAGGGATCCCGCCCTCTCATTGGCCCGAGAGGGACTCGGTTTATTGGTTGGACCATAAACCAATTGTTCATTAGAGGATCAGTGGGACTTAAGGAACTAGAAGTACTATAGGGGTAAAACGGCTTATTGACCTAGCTATAGCTACGAACAACCTGTGAAGGATCGACTTACTAATCATGGTTAAATCAAGTGGACGGAAATATATCTATAGTGAGGGGAGTGCAACTATCGGGCTATAGTGGAGTGTCCCGATAGTTAACGAATGTTGGCTAGCTTGGCAATGAGATTAGTCGGTTAGCCTCGAATCGTTGAAGCCCATGATCTATAGGTCCATTAGGTCCCCCTACTAGCTCATATCGGAATTAAGCCTAGAACAAAAGATAGGAAGCTTTGAATCGTTCAAAATCGGGAAAAAAAGGGTATTATCATAAATTGTGTTTGACACAATAATTTAATTATGAATTAAATTAGAAAATGAGAGATGAAGTATTTAAAAGTGTTTTGAATACTATATATATGTATTAGGAATCATATATATGGAATTGCACAAGATAACAAAGATTAATTAGATTAATCATATCAAAATTAATTTGAAAATTTTCAAATTAATTACCAAGCAATCAATTTCAATTTAGAATTGAAATTGGGGATAATTTGCAAGCTTGAAATTTGATTTCAATTTGAATTTAGTGGATTTAGTTGGAAATCCATTTAATGCATGATCATTCAAAGTGGAAAGACAACTCATTCATGCATTGTTGCATGTCTTGTGTAATGTACACCTAGAATCCACTTGAGCTTGCAAATACACCATGTGTCTTGTGTCTTGAGGCTTGGCTTTGCATGGAGAATGTCTTTAAAAGGAGTTTGAATCAGATTCAAACATAAGAGAGCCATTTCCTTAATGTTATGCTGCTGGAATTTGGACTCAAAATTCTCTCATCTCTCATTCTTCTCCATTGCTTGATGCTTCAAGCATTCCCTTCCCATTCCCTATCTTATATAGACTCCCACAAGTCGTTCTTGGCCCGGAGTATAGTAGGGAAGACTCTAGAGGTTGTCCAAGGAGCATAGGAGAGGCAAACACCACAAGGAGTTCATCATAAGTGAGCTACAAAGGTTGGTGTTTTCTAAACTCTCTATTCTGTCTTTTCTAGAACATGCATGCTTTAGGAGTAAAATTGAATGTCTTAAGTGCTTTCGATCTTCAATTGCTTCCGCATGTGTAATATGTACACCTTCATCGATTTCGAGCGAGACGGACCGGGAAATATGAACCAAATATAAAATTGCAAAAAAAATGAATATTGCAGCTTCTGGAAAAACACCCTCCCGGTCCCACTCCCCTGAAACGAAGACCGAGACCGAGATTTTTCTAGAAGCTGCAATCTTCATCTTTTTCCAATTTTTTAAACAGTATTCGAACATACGTAAACTGGGATTTTTAAACACTTCATTCAATAATCGAAAATGAAAACTTTCATTGTTCCTACACATTAGAATAATTAAACAAACGGATTACACGGTAGTAAGTGGCTCACGACAAGTCTTTCGATTATGACCCCGCCTTCCACATCGGCTACATTTGTGGACTTGTTGAACCTCACCTCTAGATGGTATTCGCAGTGTTCAACGTCGACCAACTCTAGCAACCTTTTTCGGTGGTAAGACTTTAATGTCAACAAAGTTGGGTGATCTCTTCCACTCAGAATCATGCCCAAGAGGATATATGGGTTCTGCGTAGGCCATCAACACAGATTCCATGTGATAGACTTCAGAGCAAAGGGGAAAGGGGTCTATGTTTCGGTATATGCATGTTGCGATCGCATGCGAACATGGGAGCTCGTAGTAATCAAATTCACGACAACTACACGTTTTTGTGTGAATATTGACACGTCCACCCAAGTATCCATCATCAACCTCGAACTCATACCTATCAACCGGCCTAACAACATACCTCCTCGCTTTCGCCTCTGCCTGTGCAATAAGGTCTAATGCATAATCTTATAGTCGTGTTTGACGACTGGATGTTGTAATACGACTAGTGTAGTATAGTTCTTGAAGCCACCCTCTAATATGATTCAAGAAAGATGTGATTGGAAGCTATCGTGCATCCAATAATAATGCATTTATGGATTCGACAAGATTTGTGGTCATCTGATTGTACCTCCTACCAACCTAGAATGCCCGAGCCCACCGTTCAATCTCAATACCTTCTAAAGTATCTTCGTGCAGTTGGATACCCCGCTAATTGATCCCAGTAACTATTAAACTCTGATTCGCGAAATTTCTTCGCTACACGGAGGTAAATAGGTCTCACTTCTTCATTCTTACAATGGGTTACAAGGTTATTACCAAGGTGGTGTATACATATACAGTGAAATGCATCAGGTAACACAGTTTTTACTGCCTTACGAATGCTTGGATGTCGATTTGACACAATGACAAGATTACGGACTTCCCCATCGCTCGTTTCATCTGTTTAAAAAAATACGTCCATGATGAATCTGATTCTCCATCGGCAAACCCAAACCCGACCGGATAGATTTTGTTTCCATCGACACCGGTTGCAAGCAAGAGTTTCCCACTATACTTTCCTCTCAAATGGGTTGCATCTACAATTAATACTAGACGAATGCATGACCTAAACCTCCTAATAGAAGGACCTAAAGCCATAAATACGTGCTTGAAGTATTGATCATCTTCAAGTTCCAAGTCAACACACAGTACTGGGTTTTCAATTTTTAATGCTTCACCAAACCTCGAAAAGAGTTTATAAGATTCTTCTGACGACCCCCTAGCAAGAACTAATGCTTATTCTCTTGCCCGCTAAGCTTTGTCATAAGTCAGGCTCATACCGAACTCCTGTCGCATATCTTTTACAATATCTTTTGGTTTATACGTACGACTAACATCTTCAAACCTTGGCTTAATTAAGCGCCCTAGAACCCAACTTTTAGTATTCCTATGATCGTGTGACAACATTTCATGCTTGCAATTATGAGTATTATTATACTTTGAAATTTTAAATGCATCACACCCCTTCAAACAAACAACCCTCACTCTCCATTTACATTCCTTGATAACACATCTACATGTGAAAAGTTTTGGGTTCGACTTTTTAACCCTAAACTCGAAATTGTTTCTCATCGCTATAACAGACAATCTCATGTATAAATCTTTTCTTGATAAAAAAAAATATCCCCAACTTCTACATCTTGTGAGGAAGGTTGACCTGGCATGATGATTGACTTACCGAAATGATCTGACACATGGGGTTCTTCAGTCGAAAGTGAAAGATTGTTTCGGAGTTCTTGAGGTGGTGGAACTTCAGTAGTGGGAGCATTCATTCTCACTTGTTGCATGTCACCCACTTCATTGATCTCTTCTTCTTCATCTTCACCATCTCCACCATCACTATTATAGTGTGCATCCAATCCATCATCTTCCCAATCGTGGACCCCACCATCGACATCAGCATGTTCATGAGTAATAGGGTCTGCATCATTCCCTAGGTTGTATGTCAGCACATTACTGGACAATGGGGTAAGTGATGGTGGCACACTAGGATTCGATGTAAGTGAAACATAGGTCGATGTTGATGGAATTTATTGACCTAAATAATATGGAAAAGATGTAGCCATAGATGGACATGGATGCATATATGGAATTTCTTGGGTCATATGTTGAGTGGAATTTGGGCGGAAACCTTGGTTAGGAGATATTTTTGGCACAGTGGATACGTACAGTGGTATTAAGGACACTTCCCCCCAAGTCAAAAAAGATTGAAGGTTAACATCATTTCTTATAACGAATGCAGGGGCTTTCGACCTTAATTGGATTATGCATCTAATTACCAGATATAACTCGTCTGAATTTATCATACTTATTTCATACACACGCCCTAAAAACTGGTCGTACGTAATGTCAATGTCTACATCAAACCCTCTCAACTCTCCACCTTCATATTCCTTTCCAATCTCATTCCAACAACCTCCAAAACATACCCATACATGTGGCATTTTCTGCACAAAAAAAAAATAAAAATAAAACTACATAAACCATGCACAAGTAAAAAGGAAAAAAAAGAGTAAAAAAAAATTGTCCATCTAGAATTAAAAAAAACGCCAAGGTAAAAATCCATTGATGATGTAATAGTTGCGTACCTCTTTCAGTAATGAAAATGGGAAAACCTTGTGGGGTCTTGTGTGGTCAAAGGAATGTGGTAAATGTGATTCCAAGAGATGAACAAAGTGAGAAAAACAAAACTTAAAACTCAAAAGGAATGTCAGCAGCCAAAAGGAATGTCAACAGCCAAAAATGTCAAACTTAATAAATTCAAAACGTGGGCCATTCAATTCAGTAGGAAAGTGCCTGAAAATAGGTGAAAAAATTAAATTTTCATTCAATTTCATGAAGTGAGGGCATAACAGTAATTGCACCCTCAAAGATTTGGTTAATGACATCAGAAACATCAGCATGGGGGTCAAAAAAACAAAGTTTTTAAAAATGAGCCAAAAGTCCAATGTGAAAACTTAAATGGGCCAAAAGTTCAAATTTCCCCTAAATTTTCCCATATTCTACGTGGTTTTGACTTTTGAGAGAAGGAGATGAGACTCGTGTTTTTTCCTTTTTCTTTTTTCAATATCAATTTTTCTTCGTTTACAAATTAGTTTGTCAATATAATATTATTGTTTTTTTTAGTTTTAATTTTATCCGAATCAAATATACATAAAAATGAATATAATTACTGCTATTTAGCAAATTGTTTTAAAAAAAAAACAACGAATGTATAATTTTTGTGAAAGGTAAAACAAATCTGACTTGTAATATTTCAATTTTATTTATTTTCCTTTTACATTTATATAAAAAAAACTTTTATTTTATACTTCATGAACAAACTTAATTGATTAAATTTTTGTGTCATTTTTCTTCGCCCTTTCGTTCTTGTTACGTTGATTTACGTTTTGTAACGCCCTACATTTCAAAATTAAGCCATTTTGGAGTAATTGGATTTATTCGTTAAAATTCTAATTTGGAAAATTAGAAATTGAAGTTAGTTCCTAAACTCGATGAGTTAAATCTTGATAATTTATAAATTTAATTTTGGTCTATATCTCCAATCTTCAAAAGGAACCTGAACCCTTTTTATTTAGGATTACCCTATTATTTAAGAACTTTAATTGGGTTTAAACCTTGGATAAGAGATTTATTTTGGTATTTAAATTAAGGTTTTCTCTTTATTATTCTTGGGCTATCACTCCTGGAAGAAAAGGATAATGATGGATTAAAAGAAAAGCATAAAAGAAAGGAATAATAAGGAAAGATGATAAAAAAAAAAATGAAGTCCTAAGTCATGTTTGTTGGCATGTGGAGACAAAACAATCCACCACCGCCCCACTTGTCGCGTGAGAAAAGAGAGGATTTAATGGGCTTGGCCCATTTACTTCATTAGGTATTTTTTTCAGCTTATATATATATGAGTGTTGTGACCTTTGCGGCAGAATTTTTCCTCCTACGACAGTGTAGTCTTATTCCTTTATTATTTCTTTGATTAAGCTTGCATGATAGTATTTTGGTGCGGCAGCGAGTTTTTGAGAGATAAGATTATTTCTCTTGTGGGTGAGGGTTTCGTTTCTTTGTTTATCCCAAGCTATCGGGTTGTGATACTTGGACGTCAATAGCCATTGTTGGGCTATTGAGGGTTGGTTTGTAGCGTTATTGAAGGCTTTCTGTAATTTCCCAAATTCTAGTAGAACCTGCAGTTGTAGAAGACTGGACGTAGTCCCGAGCTTGGGGCGAACCAGTATATTTTCGGTGTCGTTTTCTTTTCCCTATATCTTTTATTATTTTCGTGACTATTATTTTTGGCTTGTGTTGGCTTAACATGTGGAAGGGGAGATAGTTATAATATTATTGATTGTCGTCATAATATTATTATTATTTGTATTCTGCATTTTCTCCCAACAATTGGTATCAGAGCTTTTGGTTTAGGAGTCATGGGTTTTGTAGAGCCAAAAAGTTTCGACGGAGTCATGAAGTTCGATGGGAAAAATTTTGGATATTGGAAGATGCAAGTCAAAGATTATTTAACTTGCAAGAAGGTGCATAAGGCATTGAAGGAGAGACCGAAAGGGATGACTGACGAAGATTGGGAAGCTCTAGATGAAGAGGCAGTTGCAACCATTAGGATGTGTGTGTTGATGGATGTAGCAAGTCTAGTAGCCCATGAGACAACTGCAGTCAAGTTGATGGAAGCGCTTACAAACAGGTATGAAAAACCCTCTGCAAATAATAAGGTCTACCTAGTTAAGAAGTTTTTCAACATGCAAATGTCTGAGGATGCTTCTGTGAATTCCTATATTAATGAGATTACCACTTTGATTAATCAGTTAAAATCTGTTAAAATAGAGTTTTCTGATGAGGTGAATGTTATTCAGTTGTTAACGTATTTACCTGATAGTTGGGAAACGATGAAGACAACAATGTCTAATTCGACTGGAAATAACACTTCAAAATTTTCAGAAGTTTGTGATTTAGCCATAGCTGAGGAAATTCGTAGGCAGGGTAGTAATAAAGAGTCTACAGTAGGGTCAGCTCTGGTTATGACTAAGGATAAATATAAGGTTGATGAAGAAAATGAATCGAGAAAAAAGTGGAAAAGTAGGAATGAGGTAGAATGTTTTTACTGCCATAAGAAAGGTCACTTCAAGAGTCGGTGTAGGAAATTTAAAGAGGATCAGAAAAGAAAACCAGAGGCAAATATAGTGGAGGAGGTTGTCTTAGCTTGTGTTGAGAGTGACACAAAGTATAGTAACCACTCATCAGATTGGATATTAGACAGTGCAGCTTCTGTTCACATAGCTTCAGATAGGAGTTTGTTCACATTATTCATAGGAGGACATCATGGCCTAGTGAGGATGGGGAATGGTAGAACCTCCAAGACTAGAGGGATTGGAGATGTTAGTCTGAAGACAAAATGTGGAGGTAAATTGGTACTGCAAGATGTCAGGTACGCGTCTAATATCAAAATGAATCTTATTTCTATTGGTAAGTTGGCAGATGATGGTTACAGGTGTGAGTTTGGTAGTCGCCAGTGTAAACTCAAGTTCGGATCCCAGGTAGTGGCAGTTGGTCACAGGAAATCTACACTGTACAGATGTCAGTTGAATGTTGCCAAAGGTTCAAAGAGACAGTGGATGCCGGTTAAAGTTGCAGATGTTAGTTGTAGAGGTACAGTTGAGCCAGCAGCAAGGATAGCCAATTTCGATCAGTCCGATCAAGATCCTTCAGTTCAGAAACAATTGGGAAGTCCAAGAGAGAAAGTTGATGGCTATCGTGAATCCCCAGTTGTCAGACGCTCGAATGAATTGAAGAAGTCGTTTAGGCGAGTTGAGGCATCAAAGTGGAAGGCCAGAGCAGTTGCTAAGGTCAAAGGTCAGGTCTCTAGCTTGGTAACAGGTTTGAATAGAGGATTCAAGCCATTCTCAGAGTGTATCTTCTTCAGGAACAGTTGTTCGGGTTGGAAGAAGATGACAGGTGACACCACTTAGCTGAAGTGGGAATACGTGTCTGTCTTTTTCGTTCGGGAGACAGGTCCACGTATCTAGCCCATACCTCGGGGCGAGCACAGATGAGCTACAGTTATATTCTGATAGTTGCCTGTTTTTGGTGAGTTTGTTGTTTTTCAAGAATTTTGAGCCTTCGAGTTTACCAAGAAGATCAGAGATAACAGTTGTAGTGGGAGTAGATCCTTGGAGTATGCCAAGATGTTTAGAGTTTTTTGTTGCAGTGGGAGTCGAGATCGTTGTTTTGTCTCCAAGTGGGAAATTGTTGGCATGTGGAGACAAAACAATCCATCACCGCCTCATTTGTCGGGCGAGAAAAGAGAGGATTTACTGGGCTTGGCCCATTTACTTCATTAGGTATTTTTTCAGCTTATATATATATGAGTGTTGTGACCTTTACGGCAGAATTTTTCCTCCTACGGCAGTGTAGTCTTATTCCTTTATTATTTCTTTAATTAAGCTTGCATGATAGTATTTTGGTGCGGCAGTGAGTTTTTGAGAGATAAGATTATTTCTCTTGTGTGTGAGGGTTTTGTTCCTTTGTTTATCCCAAGCTATCAGGTTGTGATACTTGGAAGTCAATAGCCATTGTTGGGCTATTGAGGGTTGGTTTGTAGCGTTATTGCAGGCTTTCTGTAATTTCCCAAATTCTAGTAGAATCTGCAGTTGCAGAAGACTGGACGTAGTCCCGAGCTTGGGGCGAACCAGTATATTTTCGGTGTCGTTTTCTTTTCCCTATATCTTTTATTATTTTCGTGACTATTATTTTTGGCTTGTGTTGGCTTAACCTGTGGAAGGAGAGATAGTTATAATATTATTGATTGTCATCATAATATTATTATTATTTGTATTCCGCATTTTCTCCCAACAATGTCTCTCTCCCTTTCTTCCTCTTCATCATCCGTAACTACCCCCTCCCTTCACGTTCTCCACGTCTCCCTCTCTTTTCGGGTTATTTTCGCGTGAGCATTCCTTCAAGGTCGATTCTCCCTCTCTTCCTTGTTTTTGGTTGCAACAAACCAAGCTTGTGAGAACCCACGACGTTTTCTCTCTTCAATGGTGGACTGCAACATTCAATGGAATTACTTGCAAGGTTGGTCGACACCCACGCAATTCCAGCGGCTTTTGTAGGTGAGTTTCGCCCTCTTTGATGTTCTTTTCTCTTGTTTCAGTCACTCACGAGTTCGATTCGTCAAATTCAAGTTCAACCTATGCACTTTTGGCAAGAATTCAAGCTAAAATCCCGTTTTCCAGCATTACCCACTCCAATTTGGACCCGAAATCACCCCGGTTTGGTGTCTCACACTCTGAACAGCCCCAAATTGGATTACCCATAGCCTTTGGAGCTTAGTTTTGCAGTGTTGGATTTTTTTTTATCATCAATCAGCATGTGTTCAGGTCCTTTTGGTAAGAACTAGCTTGACCCATACATAATCGACTTCGAAATTGATTTACCCAATCCTTATCGACTATGAATTTCAGGTTTAAGCCTTCTTCGAGCGCTAACCAGCGAACGTTTGGGATTAGAATTGCTTACGGTGATTACCCACAACCCGAACGGCTTTAAATCGGAGTGCCCGTAACCTGACGGTTCGAGATTTGCTTTTTTAGGCATTTTCGATTAGCAACCAGCACGTGTTCAAGTCTATTGGTAAGATTTAAGATTGTTCCGTGCTCTTAGACCTTTGGAATTTAATTGGTTTGGAGTAAGAATAGCCTATAACCATTGGGTATTCTCTAATTCTCAGTTTTGACCCAATTTGATCATTAGATAGCACGTGTTTGAGGTCGTTTGGGTGCTGATCGATAAGTTTCATCGGCCCTAAAGTCTCTAGAAATTGTCATAGTTAGCTTTAAAATAGTTTTTAACCTTTGGGTGTCCTCTAGTTTCAGTTTAGTATCAATTCGAGCTTGGATCAACACTTATTTAAGGGATTTTAGTGCTGATTGGTTAACTCCAGCAAGGTTCCCGCCCTTTTTCGGTAAGTTTCAGCATCTTACAACATGCTTTAGGTCCCTTTAAATCTATGTTAGGTGTTGGAAAGATTGTTAGGTTGTTCTCTAACCTCTAGGAAGCCTTTATTGTGCTTGTAGGTGTGCTTAGAGCCTATTCCAATAATTTCCAACAAGCGTTAGTTTGATTTAGAAGCGCTCTTAAGCTATTTGTAAGTAGTTTCTACCTGAATGAGTCCGTTTTTTTGTTTGAGCATGTTGTTTGCTTTACTTGCTTGGTTATTATATGTTGTGTTATTTATGTATGTAGCTCGCTATGAGAATAAGCACGATGCTTTGTTTGATTCCTAAGCATGTTGCTTGTTGATTCATAAGTATGCTGCTTTGTTTAATTCATGAGCATGAGATACTGGTGTGGTTGGCTATGCTGCAAATGAGTGGTGTCTACATAGTATGTGTTCATTGGGGAGAGGCAGAGCATGACGCGTAAATCATGTGCTAGGTGTGTGTACGGAGCGTGACGCGGAAATCACGTGTGGGTGTGAGTGCGGTGCGTGACGTGGAAATCACGTGTGAGTGGCGCTGCGCATGACGCATAATAATACATGTGTTGGGTGGGTTTGCGGAGCGTGACGCGGAAATCATGTGTGGGTTGTGAGTGTTGAGCATGACGCGGAAATCACGTGTGAGTGTGCGGGCATGGCGCGGAAACCATGTGGGGGTGCATAGCATGATGCGTGGATTCATGTTGTCGTCCCATTTTGCATGAACACATGTGTTGGCATTGTTGTTTTCGTGTTTAAGAGCTCGTTGGTTTGTTTATCGCTTTAAAAGCATGATGTGTGTGTGGATAGCATGTTGATGTGGTTGTTTGTTGTTTGGTGGCTCACCGGGTGTGAGCTACTTACCAGTATTATGGTTGTATTGATACCCCTCCCCTTTCTTCCCCCCAACATTTTCAGATTATGCAGGTGAAGAGTTTTATGTGCCCGGTGATGTTGAGGAGGAGGCTCACGAGGAATGACCCTAGTAGCTGAGTTTGTGTTATTTACTTACCTATTGAGATAGGATTTTAAATGCGGATCTAGTCGGTTAGGTGGATTTAGTCTTATGTCTCTTTTGTAATATGTTTAAGCTCTAAACTAGTTATTCATCTCTTCGCTTCCAACTGTGCATAGTTCAATAAAGTGGAGTTGTCTCTAGGAGGTTAAGTACATTTCTATTCTTGTTAAGGTTGTGGTTTCGATGTTAGTTGTGAATACGAGACCTGACTCGTATTGTTTGGTGAAGTTGGTTTTTGATGTATTGAAGTAAGCTGGAGTAGTTGGGCATGATATAGAAGTGTTATTTTGTGTTTAACAGGTGATTAAAAAATTTTGGTTTCGTCCTATATATGTCGTTATGCTACCGAAATTTTCGGAGCTCACAGTTAGTTTGAATAGGAGTTTAGTAATGTCCCAGATCTGGACGGGGAGGGAGGAGGGACCTCCCTCCTCCATCCTCTACATTTTTAAAAAAAAAAAAAAGAAAAGAAGAAAAATGGGGGTAAGAGAGAAGAAGAAAGGAGAAGAAAAGAGCAGAAGAAGAAGAAAAAAAAAAAAAAAAAAGTCGCCGGCCACCGGAGACTTGAAGAAGAAGGATGAGGGTGAGGGAAGAAAATGGATGAGAAGGAAAGAAGGGAGAGATTGAAGAATAATTAAATAATAACAAAATAATAAAAAATAATAATATTTTATTATTTTTATTTATTTTTATTTTAAAATTAAAAAAAAAGATTTTTTTTTAATTAATGTGGCCACGTCAGCAATCCGTTAGCATTTAACGGCAAAATGGATGTCAGGGACCAAATTGCTCCTTATCTCAAACCTCAGGGGTAATTTTGTTGAGTTTTAAAACTCAGGAACCAAAGTGTAACTTAACCTAAACCTCAGGGACCAAAAGTGTATTTTGACCGGTTCAATTTGGGAATCAGGTTTAAGGAAATTTTTGTGGGTGTGACGGAAGAGATTGTCGCGGTCTCTTGTCAAATAAATTTATAATCCACGATTCTTAAAGATAACTTGTAGCAGTAGTGGTCGGGGTCGACCACAGGGAACAATCAATTTATTTCTAAATTCTTTTGTGTTTTTGAGGTAACCAAAAGAGTGGTTTATTGATAAAAGATTAAGACATAAAGTAAAGGCGGGAAAATAAATAAGGAAAATTAAATGCAAGGAAAGTAAAGGCGGGGTTATGTTATCTTACCACGAGGATCACTGGAATCGGGGTTGAACTCAGTGTTAAGTTTGATTAATTTCATTCATCGATTATTAATTGATTTTAATTAACTATCTAAGTCTGGCGTACTCTGGCAACAAACCGAGAGTCATGATCCAACTATCACAAACATGCAAATGCTAAGTTTGATTCTAGTTTAAATTAATTAATATGTCTATTAACTAATCTAAACCACATTGGGATCTAGCCGAATTAATTCACATGCAACAGGCAACAAACCACAATTACAATTGATTAAATCATTTAGTTCTAGAGACGCATGCGTATAATCATAATGTTAACCTATTTGCTACTTAGATTTAGCAAGTAAATTTAGAGAGGACGCGGTCAAGGTTGTCAATCTTTCCTACCACAACCTAAACTTATAGAAAAAGAACTAAAATCACAAAGACAATTAACTAAGTAATGAAGAATGGAAATCTCATAAAATTGAATCAAACTTACAAACCGAGGTCCCGATTACAACGATCCGAGCTTAGTTGGTCATAGACAATCACTTCCAAGCTTGAGGCTCGATCAACCGACCCTTAGACTAAGAAAACTTTAAAAACTAAGAAGAATGGTGGAGAAAGGGGGGAGAGATAGACTACAATGTTGTAGTGAATTGTGTATTGAGGGATGATTCTAAACCTACACCAAAGGCCTCTATTTATAGTGGTTATTGGCCTTCAATTCGTGGTAATTTGATGCTGAATAGGTCCTCCAAATTTGGGAAAATCGCCAGCCAAAATAGGAAAAAATCAAATCTGGAAAAATGCCTAGCGTCGCGACGCTGTCCCTTCAATTTTGGAAAATATTTCTCGGATTGCCCTAGCGTCGCGACGCTGTTCGTCAGCTTGATCTCCAAGTAGCTTCCTTATTTGGCTAGCGTCTCGACTCTGATGATGGGCGTCTCGAAGCTGATGAGGCTCTAGGGGCAAAATGGTCATTTTATGCTTCGGGGTGTTTTTCTTATATATATTTTTTATACTCATTTTAAAGCATTTTTCACAAGGAATTCAACTAAGATAAGCAAATTGGGAGATTCTAAGTGTATAACAAATTAGACCGATCAGGGTGTTTTTCTTATATATATTTTTTATGTTTTGTTTAACATTTGATTTTAAATTATAGGATTTGAAAAAAGAGAAATGATTCTATAACACCCTGCGTTTCAAAATTATGCCATTTTGGATTAATGAGGTTTAAATTCTAATTTGAAAAATATTAGAATTTAATTTTAGCCTCCCATTGATATTTTGGAAATTTATCTTGAGATATTTTCCTTTCCTTCCGTAGTGGCTAAACGATTAGAATTGATCTTAAATTGGGAGGTTACGTGGGAGTGGATATCGTGTATTTTTCCCGTTTTAATAGGGAGTTATGGGAATTAAGGGAGTTAAAAAAAAAAAGAGAAAAGGAAAGAATAGGAAATCAATCTCTCTCTCTCCCTTGTGTGAAGTCACCGCCCATTCCCTTCTTTGCGTTTTTTTTCTCCCTTCTTCCAATCGCACAGCCTGCCGCCGATCTCCTCACCGCCGCCTCCTCACGCCACCGGTCTCGTCTTGCGCCGCTACCACTATCGCCCTCGTTTTTCTGTTTGTGCCGCCGTCGCTCTCCCCCTTCATTTTCTCCCTCCGGCGAGCAGAACCCACGAGCGCCGCCCAGCCGTCGTCCCTCTCTTCCTTGCGCCGCCGCTTCCCCTCTCGTCGGTTGCTCTTTGTTTTCTCCACGTGTAGCAAATCCGAGAGACCCACGAGGATTCCCGTCTTCCCCTCAATTTCGACCAGCAGCGTGTAAGTCTCTGTTTTTCTCTCATTCTTAGTTGACTAAGATTGATCTAACCTTCCTCTCCCTCATCTTGGTTAGATCCCGTGCAACCAGCATCTCAGATCTCGTTTCTCTTGCAATTTTGGCCTCTATCCAGTGTGTTTTGGCGTGGTTCCAGCCCTCATTCGTCGTCATTTGGAAATTTATGTAAGTATTAGCTTGACCCATTCTATTTTGGCTTCAAATTTAAGTTACCCATGGCTCAAGTAGCGTTAATCTGAGTTACCCATGCTTTATCGTGCCTTAAATCGCAGATTTTTGGCCATTTTCGAACCCTGTACAACACGTAAACATCTCTGTTTGGTGCTGAACAGTAAGTTCCAATGGTCTTAAAACCTTTAGAATTTGTCTTAGTATCTTTAGAATAGCTTGTGACCATTTGGTGCTCTTTAAATCGTAGTTTCGTATCAATTCGGGCTTGGAACAACAATACTACAAGGATTTTGGTGTTGTTCGAAATTTTCCAACAAGCATTCAGTTTTATTTCGGTAAGCTTAAATGATTTCCAGCGTGCTTTAGGCTCAGTTGAACTCATTTAGAGTGTTGGCAAGTGGGCCAAGTTATTCCCTAACCTTTAGAAGGTCTCTTTTGTGCCTGTAGGTCCGTTTAGAGTCTATTCGATTATTTTCCAACAAGCGTTGTGGGATTTAGGAGTGCTTTTTAACTTGTGTAAGTAGTTTCTACCTGGATGAGTCTGATTGTTTGTTGAGCATGCTGCTTGTGTTACCTGCTTTGTCTTATGCTTTGTGTATGCTATATATATAACTTGAAATGTGAGATAAGCATGTTGTTTCGTTTATTTCTTAAGCATGAGACATTGTTGTATGATAACTATGTTGCATAAGAGTCGTGTCTACATAGTGTGTGATCATTGGGGAGAGGCGGAGCATGACGCGTAAATCATGTGTTGGGTGTGTGTGCGGAGTGTGACGCGAAAATCACGTGTGGGTATGAGTGCAGAGCGTGACGCGTAAATCACGTGTGAGTGGCGCTGCGCATGGAGATACATGTGTTGGGTGGGTTTGCGGAGCGTGACACGGAAATCACGTGTGGGATGTAAGTGCGGAGCGTGACGCGGAAATCACATGCGAGTGTGCGGGCATGGCGCGGAAACCATGTGGGGGTGCATAGCATGATGCGTGGATTTATGTTGTCGTCCCGTCATTGCATGAAGCATGTGTTAGCATCATTTGTTTCTTACTTAAAAGTATGTGTGGTTTATCGCTTAAAAAGCATGTTGGATGTTGTATCGCCTTTAAGGCTTGATGTTTGCGTGTGAGTAGCATGTCAATGTGATTGTTTGTTGTTTGGTGGTTCACCGGGTGTGAGCTACTTACCAGTACTGTGGTTGTACTGATACCCCTCCCCTTTCTTCCCCCAACATTTTCAGATTATTCAGGTGTTGGCGAGTTTTATGTGCCCGGTGATGTTGAGGAGGAAGCTCACGAGGAATGACCCTAGTAGCTGAATTTGTATTATTTACTAACCTATTGAGATAGGACTTTAGATGTGGATCTAGTCGGTTAGGTGGATTTAGTCTTATGTCTCTTTTGTAATATGTTTAAGCTCTAAATTAGTTATTCATCTTTTTGCTTCCAGCTGCGCATAGTTCAATAAAGTGGAGTTGTCTCTAGGAGGTTAAATACATTTCTATTCTTGTTAAGGTTGTGGTTTTGATGTTAGTTGTGAATACGAGACCTGACTCGTATTGTTTGGTGAAGTTGGTTTTTGATGTATTGAAGTAAGGTGGAGTAGTTGGGTATAATATAGAAGTGTGGTTTGGTGTTTAACATCTGTTAAACATTTTGGTTTCGTCCTATGTATGTCGTTATGTTGCCGAAATTTTCGGAGCTCTCGGTTAGTTTGAATATAGGAATTTAGTAACGTCACTAGGCTAGAATAATAAAACCTGGGGCGTTACAGATTCTACCCTTCGACACTTATTTGGAATCCAATGGATTTGAATCAATTTCATATTATTAAAAATTTATTTTTCTTGTTTGGATGGTTAAAAGAAATGAAATGAAAATAACAATTTTACAACTATACCTGGTATATTTTTAAGAAAAAAAAAACCTTTTGTCCTTCCCTTCGCAATTTCCAATATATTTACTAAAAAATATATTAAAAAAGCCCTAAAATTGTGGTAAATGGCTAGGAAAAAAAACCCTTTTGTGTTATGGCTAAAGTAGTTTAGTATTTGGGGATGGCTACCGTGATTTTAAGAACTGGCAACCGATCTATTTTTTCCCATTTTACCCCTGATATATACTTGGATACACAGACGTCGTTAACAACTGCCGTTATATATCCGAGTTTTTTTTTCCAATTTTCGTTGGATGCATGCCAATTTACATGGACTCCGTTTTCTTCTCTCTCCAACGCTCAAAAAAGATTTCCCTATATTTCTGCTTTCTTCTCCCTCTCCAACCCTCTAAAAGATTTTCCTTGTTTAAATATCCTTGCCTTAAAGGGAGTTTCCAATTCAAGATCGTTAAATCCAACAACAAGTAGTTTATAGTTGCATGTATAAACGACTCATGCCCATGGTATATACGCGCATCTACTTATCGCATGGGACAACTGTGGATTGTTAGGAAGTTTACCAATGAGCATAGTTGTTCCATTGATGTAGTTCAGAATGATCACAGGGGAGCGACTGCAAGTGTTGCGGGCGAGTATGCGAATATTATAATGAGAACCGCTAACAGGATGCACTGTACACATTAGGATTTAATGGAGTATGTTAGGAAAAATCATGGAATCAATATTAGTTATGACAAAGCATGGAGGGAAGAGAGAATGCTCTAAATGAGATAAGAGGATCTCCTAAAGAGTCTTATGCGCAAATTTCAACGTTTGCAGCAAGGTTGATCGAAAAAAATCCAAGTATTTACCCTCTATCTTGACAATTTTTAACATTCCATATTAGTATATATTCATATTTATGATCATTGTTTTCATGATCGAAAAAGATCTAGGTATCTACCCTTTGGTTGTTTCTCTTTTGTCATGTTTGGTGGAATGGGGAAAAATGTAGTTACATAATAAGCGGTTTAATCGTATATTGACAACAAAAAAAATACTTGAATCCCTACAAACAAGGGATTGTGTATAAAGTAGTTTTAAACTCAAAGGAAATCTAGCAGTTATTTACATACCAGTGGTCTTCCACCTTCAGAAAAAACTTTTTTTTACGGTCGTCACGGGGAAGAAGCTTTTTGTTGGGTTTTATGCCCTAAAACTCGTAGATAGTGAATGTAACCATTAACCGAATATTAATGAAATAATATTGATGTATTTTTTTTCCATTAAGTGTTATTAGTTATTTTATGTTTGTCTTTGCCTAAAATAACCCTAATCCAATAAACTAGACATCCTAGGTTGTAATATGAGTCTTGAACTATATGTAACGACATATGGGGATCACTGTTCAAGAAACTAGTATAGGGATAAGACTGGGTGCCTTATCCTGGTGACATCATGAATACGACCCATTTTGTATTTGATATAAAAGCTATGATCTAACGAGTTCGTGTAGGAGACATGTGAGTGGGGATATCCTGTGCAATGAGTTTGCATAAGACCGGACCGCAAAATAGTAACCACTAGTTATAACACCGTTAACTAGCTAGGTTCCTATTTCACTAGGACGACCTAGACAACTTGGTCTTAATCCTGAGTTGATTATGGACTCCTGCTCATGAGGGATTGTCCTTTGATTTGTATGGGTGAGAGTGGCCAATACGCCGACTCAATAAGCCTATCATTTTGGGGACAAGACCGAGTGAGGAGCTGGGAACATAAGCGTACAAGATGGAATTCACTCATTCCTGACTTTAGGGAAGCAGATGAGTGTTCCCTTAAGTGGTGACTCCGAGTCTTGAACAAAGGGTCCTACCCTTTCAATGGCACGAGAGGGTTTTCTGTTTGATGGTTGGACCACAAACAGGTTGTTCATTAGAGGAGAACTGGTACTTAAGGAAATAGAAGTAACCCAGGGGTAAAACGGTAATTTGACCCAACTGGTGTTACGGACACTCGTGAAGGACTAACTAGTCGTTATTGGTCTATATCCGTGGACACATAAAATATGTCTGCAGTGAGAAGAGTGCAACTGTGAGTCTATAGTGGAATGTACACACAGTTAACGAATATTGATTAATTTGGTTAATGAGTTTGACCAATTAATCTCACATCGTTGGAGCTTCTGATCTGCAGGTCCATTAGGTCCCACTGGTAGCTCATAAAGTAATTTGAGGCAACTAAGTAATAAATGTAAATTGAAAGTGTTCAATTTACTAAAGGAAACAATATAATATATATTGATATATTATTATGAGAGAAATAAATATTTGAAGAAATTTCAAATATAAATGTGAATTTGATTCATATTAAATTTATAGGAATTTGAAATAGTTCAAATATGAACTAATTAATTTAAGACCTAAAATTAATTTGGGCAATTAATTAATTCAAGACCGAAAATTAAATATGTGATATTTAATTGGTGACTAATTAATTAAAGATTAATCATTTATGGAAATGATCTAATCACTTATGGAAGTAATTAGTCATTTGTGGAAAAGATTAATCAATTATGGAATTGATTGATCATTGATTGATTAAATAAGGAATAGATTAATCACTTATGGAAATAATTGATTTAATGTGAATATTTTATTCATGGCCTTTCTCCTATAAATAGAACACTAGACCTAATGGTTTGGTAGCCCTCTTGCTCTTAGAATCACAAGACAAGACCCTAGAATTCTCTCTAGCCTCCCTCTTAGCGAAAGACTCCCACAAGTCTTTTGCCTCCTAGACTTAGAGACATACCGGTGTAACCTCTGTGGTTATTGTGTCTTTGAAGAAGAAAATTCCAGCGAAGAAATAAAAAAGGGGATGCTGCGTTTTTGTTCGTTGAAGCGTCGTTGGTGAAGAACGGTCAAGTCTACAACGAAGGTTTGTAACGGTTCTTTCCCGTTTCTTTAGAAAAGCATGAAAATAAAAGTAGTTTTTATTTTCTAGTTGTTTTCAACATGTTTATAGCGTTTTACAACAGCTTTTAAAACATGTTTAAAGTTTTGTTTTGTCTTTTCGTAACGGTATTTTGATATTAATTAATATACGGCGCAAGGTCCTATCGATGCGCTTCAGTTGCGCCGGGACTTTCATCCCATTCACTTTTACCTTCAACGAGCTAGGAAGTTTTTTTGTTTCGACAAGGAAGAGTTGTCAGAGATGGGCCGTCGTGGGGGATTGTAGATAATGTGGTAGACCACCTATCGACAAGTGCGTAAGAAATGTGGAAGAGCACAAGTACGACAATGGAAGGAGCGACCTCAAACGCAGAAATCGAAGGGAAGGATTTTAGGGCTCAAAACTCAAAATGTAGAAGAACAAAGCGGGGGAGAGACGTTTGAGGGTCTTCAATGCATGCAAGGGGGAAGATAAAATGGTTTACACGATTTGACAGCCCATCAATGCGTCATGTATGTTTTTAAATATAATTTCATTTATACCCATTGAACATTAACGATTGTGGGGGGAGTTTTTTCACAACTATGTTTTAAATTATGGATTACTGTGTTCATTTGGTGTATTTACCTGATGAACATTAAGCTATTGAGTGAAGAAGGTTTCAAATTAAATTATTTATTTATTTTAACCGAAGAATGGTTTTGTTCAGAAACCATTCTTCAATATTTGGAAGATGCTAGCATTTTCCATAAGATTCAAATCAGGTTGTTAATTTGTTGCAAATACTTATTTTGTGTTCTTGATAAAACTCATTGTATTTTCTCTCCCAAACTCTAAACAAAACGTTATGTTCATCTTAGATGGTGTGTTTCTCTCTCCAATGATGTGTTTCTCTCTCCAAAATTCCAAACTGTTTGTTAGGAGCAATTTGGTCTATTGCAATTAGGAATTTATTAATTAAAATCACGTTTAATTTTATTAATTTCTAAACTAGTCATTTTTCAAACCCCAATTAAATCTAGTTATTATTGTTATAAAACGTGAAGAGCAATAAAACAACTAAGAGAGAATTTGAGAGAGCAAAGTAGAGCGAAAAGAGAGCTAATGCTTTTCATTCAAGTGTGTGTTTTCCATACCTCATACAACCCCTATTTATACTAATGCAATGGGGTAGGTTACAAGCTTCAAAATACTCAAAATAGAAGTGGGTGAGAGTCTCTTGGCTATTCCTAAGGGAGTGGGAGAGTCATGGGGAAGAATGGCTACAATTATGGGTTGACTAAGACTAATGGAGCAATATGGATATCTACTATATACCACGGTATATTTACAACAGATATCTAATATATACCAAGGTATATTTACAACACTCCCCCTTAGATATCCATTGTATATAGAATATATGCCTCGTTAAAACCTTACTGGGAAAAACCCAATGGGAAAAAACCCTAGTGAAGGAAAAAGAGTACATTATATTTATATACATTAACAACTGCCTCATTAAAAACCTTGCTAGGAAAACCCAGTAGGAAAAAACCATAGCGAAGGGAAAAAGAGTGCAGTGTATTTACTCCCCCTCATGAAAACATCATTTGAGATCTCTGAGTCGTCGCATTCCAATGTTGTGCACCAACTTCTCGAAGGTTGCAGTAGGTAATGCCTTCGTAAATAAGTCTGCCAAGTTGTCTTTTGAAGAAATTTGTTGAACAATGATATCGCCATTTTCTTCAAGATCATGAGTGTAGAACAGCTTTGGTGAGATGTGCTTCATTCTATCTCCTTTAATGTATCCTCCTTTGATTTGGACTATGCATGCTGTATTGTCTTCATATAACGTTGTTGGACAACCTTTGTTAGAGGACAATCCGCATGTTTCACAAATGTGTTGAGTCATTGATCTTAGCCATACACATTCTCGACTAGCCTCATGAATCGCCAGGATCTCAGCATGGTTTGAGGAAGTAGCTGTTATTGTCTGCTTCATAGATCGCCATGATATAGCAGTTCCTCCATATGTAAATAAATAACCTGTTTGAGATCTAGCTTTATGTGGGTCAGATAAATATCCTGCATCTGCATAACCAACCAGATCAAAGTTTGATTTATTAGAATAAAATAAACCCATATCAATTGTCCCTCGAAGATAACGGAGGATGTGTTTAACTCCATTCCAATGTCTTTTTGTTGGAGAAGAACTATATCTAGCTAATAAATTTACTGAAAATGCTATATCAGGTCGTGTATTATTAGCAAGATACATAAGTGCACCAATTGCACTAAGATATGGTACTTCTGGACCAAGAAGCTCTTCATTGTCTTCTCGAGGTCGGAAGATGTCTTTCTTTACATCGAGTGAACGAACTACCATTGGAATGTTCAATGGATGTGCTTTGTCCATGTAAAATCTCTTTAATATCTTTTCTGTATAAGTTGATTGATGAATAAATATTCCATCTGCTAGATGTTCAATTTGTAAGCCAAGGCAAAACTTTGTTTTCCCGAGATCTTTCATCTCAAATTCTTTCTTAAGATATTCTATTGCCTTTGGAAGCTTTTCAGGAGTTCCAATTATATTCAAATCATCAACATATACAGTAATGATAGCAAATTCTGACTGTGATTTCTTTATAAAAACACATGGACAAATTGGGTTATTTTGATACCCTTCTTTCAATAAATATTCACTCAGGCGATTATACCACATTCGTCCTGATTGTTTTAATCCATATAAAGATCTCTGTAATTTGATCGAATATAATTCTCTAGGATTTGAATTATATGACTCTGGTATTTTTAATCCTTCAAGGATTTTCATATAAATATCATTATCAAGAGATCCATATAAATATGTTGTAACTACATCCATGAGATGCATGTCAAGCTTTTTATACACAGTCAGACCAATTAAATATCTCAATGTTATTGCATCCACCACAGGAGAATATGTCTCCTCATAATCAATACCAGCCCTTTGCGAGAATCCTTGTGCAACAAGTCTCGCTTTATATCTTGTGACCTCATTCTTTTCATTTCTTTTTCTTACAAATACCCATTTGTATCCCACAGGCTTGACATCTTCTGGTGTCTGGACTACTGGTCCAAAAACCTCACGTTTTGAAAGTGAGTTTAATTCTGTTTGGATTGCTTCTTTCCACTTAAGCCAATCCTTTCTATGTCGACATTCTTCAACAGATTTTGGTTCATAATCATCATTTTCAGAAATGATGTCGTAAGCAACATTATACACAAAAATGTTATCAACAACTATATTGTTTCGGTTCCATCTTTTTCCATTCATTACATAATTTATCGAAATTTCATTATTATCCTCAGGTATTTCACATTCTTCGATATTATTATGAGTAGTCACATTCAGGATTTCTTCTGGAATATCCACATTATCAATTACGTCGTTTTGATTATTGACTACTTTTCTTTTTCGAGGATTTTTATCTTTGGAACCCATTGGTCTACCACGCTTCTGGCGTGTTGCAGACTCATTAGTTATGATAACTTGCTGCGCTGGGATATCAATTTTCGATGGTGTATTTGCAGCTGGTATATGTGACTTGGTCACTTTCTTAGCATCTGTAAATGCATCTGGCATTTGATTTGCAATATTTTGCAAATGAATTATCTTTTGAACTTCTAGTTCACATTGATTTGTACGGGGATCTAAATGAGACAATGACGCTGCATTCCATGTAATTTCATTTTCCAACTTCTTAATCTCTCCCCCTAATGTTGGAAAATTTGTCTCATTAAAATGACAATCAGCAAATCGTGCAGTAAATACATCACCCGTCAGGGGTTCAAGATATCTAATAATTGATGGGGAATCAAATCCAACATATATTCCTAGCCTCCTTTGAGGACTCATCTTAGTACGTTTTGGTGGAGCAATTGGAACATATACTGCACTTCCAAAAATTCGTAATTGAGATATATTTGGCTTCTGGCCATAAGCTAATTGTATTGGGGAGTATTTATGATAGGCTGCTGGCCTAATGCGTATAAGCGATGCAGCATGTAAAATTGCATGACCCTATACAGATATTGGAAGCCTTGCTCTCATAAGCATTGGTCTAGCAATTAATTGCAGACGTTTTATAAATGATTCTGCTAGACCATTTTGTGTATGAACATGAGCTACAGGATGTTCAACACTTATCCCAATTGACATACAATAATTATTAAATGATTGGGATGTAAACTCACCAGCATTATCAAGACGAATTTTCTTAATTACATAATCAGGAAATTGTGCTCTTAACTTAATTATTTGAGCAAGTAATCTTGCAAATGCAAGGTTTCGACTTGATAATAAACACACATGTGACCATCTACTGGATGCGTCAATTAGAACCATAAAATATCTAAATGGTCCACTTGGTGGATTTATAGGTTCGCATATATCACCATGAATTCGTTCTAGGAATGCGGGGGATTCAGTCCCAACTTTAGCTGGTGAGGGTCTAATAATTAGTTTTCCTTGAGAGCAAGCAACACATGAAAATTCATGAGATTGAACAATCTTCTGGTTCTTTAATGGATGTCCATGTGAGTTTTCAATAATCTTTCTCATCATTATTGACCAAGGATGACCCAATCGATCATGCCAAACAGAAAATATATCTGGTTCATTGAACTTCAGGTTCATTATTGCATATGTTTCAATAACACGAATATGTGTGTAATATAATCCAGAAGAAAAAGCAGGCAACTTTTCTAATATACGTTTTTCATGCGAGACAGTTGATATAATATAAAGATATTCTATATTATTCTTCTCATCAGTCTCAATATGATACCCATTACCACGTATATCTTTAAAGCTTAGAAGGTTTCTTTTTGATTTACTGGAGAACAAAGCATTATCAATTGTGAATTTTGTTCCTCTAGGCAAAATAAAATTTTCTTTTCCAAAACCTTCGATCAAGTCTGCAGGACCTGATATTGTATTGACTTTTGCTTCTAGCATTGTCAATTCTGAAAAATATTTCCTACTTTTAAGGATAGTGTGTGTTGTTGCGCTATCTGCCAAGCATAAATCTTCATTGTTCATCTTGGAGTCAACCAAAATATGTGAAATATTCATGTTTCTTCAGGAAAATAAAATAACACATAGTGAGCCCCAGAAAAAAGAAATTGAATATAAAGTCAAACTTAATAAATAAACATAAATAAAACGATATTCACATAATCTAATATAATATTTGTTGCTCATTTAATGATGTTCATCTTCTCTTCAGGAGATTTATTGGATTTGCAACATCTATTTCATATTCCCAAGATTAATCGTCTCTTCAGGAGATTGCAAAGTTTGCTTTCACACATGGTTCTTATTTTCGTACAACAGGTACAAAATTAATGCTCTAAAATATGAAACATTTTCTTTTAGTAACCAGATATGTGTGGTATTCCAAATGGTTCACGATGACCATTGGATGAGTAATTGCTTCTTCCTTTATTATTGATTATTGATCATGATCTCGACATTGACCATAATTATTTGATATTACAATATTCACTTCAGGGAATTATATTGAAACGATTGGTTGAGATTCATGATTTTTCATCAAATGCTCATTTGATTGCTTTAATCTCAAGAAGACATGGTGTTTGCTCATCATAATATTTAAAACTTTCTTTCTCAATACTGCTACTACAGGAGCATATTCTATAATTGAAGAGAAAGATAAACAACATTATTCTTAACATATGCTCACTTGTTTAAAATCACTTATTGATTAAAATTATGCAACTACAAATGCATTTAATTAAAGTGAGCATTTCTTGATTTGAACTTGTGCAACTATAAGTGCATTTAATCATGAGCAATTCTTTATTTGAAATTATGCAACTACAGGTGCATTTAATCACAAGTACTTCTTGATTTGAAATGATACAACTTCAGGTGCATTAAATCAAAATGGACATTTTTATGCAACTTCGTGTGCATAACATCAAAATTAACTTTAGAAAGAGCAATTAACTACTATATAAGTCTTGCAAACTTTGTTATAAGAGAATTTAAACTAATGCATGTGTCTACCATGAATTTCAAAAGTTAATCAACATAAACAAAAATATTTAAATGTATATATGACATATACACAAAGAAATATCTCATATATACATTCTAAAAAAAACTGTAGGTAAACAACATATTGCAATATTTATATAAAATATATTACAGCATATATAACATGTTCTGAACATAAAGGATCTATGATAGTATATCAAATATGTACCATGTATATATATATTAAATACACATGATTTAAAGTATACAAATGATCATGTGAAAATTATACTGGGCAAAGAATACATAAAACATACGAGATCAATATACATTAGCTGATTAACAAAATGAGCAATTTCAGAAGATGTATATGATTCAAAAATAAGATATATACATGGGTATGTGCATTATGTTTGTCGAATATGTATAAACATTCTAGATTATTACAAAAATAAGGATATAACATACTCTCAAAATCTCAATTAATTGGACAATATAAATATCATTAATATCATTAATATCATTGACATATATAGAATCACGATGTTATCATAAACAAACATGAAACTTACTAATCTCATATAATATGCACAATAATGAAGAACATGTTAATCTTGCATAGAATATATGATGTCAACGTTCAATACACAGTGTATATACGAGGTATATATAATACATACACACTGTATATATGAAACGTACCGAAGACAATTGCAACTAATAATGCAAAGTAAAACGAAACCTACCTTCAACTAAACAAAAATGGCAGAGGCTCGTGCTGATAACGTGTTATAAAACGTGAAGAGCAATAAAACAACTAAGAGAGAATTTGAGAGAGCAAAGTAGAGCGAAAAGAGAGCTAATGCTTTTCATTCAAGTGTGTGTTTTCCATACCTCATACAACCCCTATTTATACTCATGCAATGGGGTAGGTTACAAGCTTCAAAATACTCAAAATAGAGAGTCTCTTGGCTATTCCTAAGGGAGTGGGAGAGTCATGGGGAAGAATGACTACAATTATGGGTTGACTAAGACTAATGGAGCAATATGGATATCTACTATATACCACGGTATATTTACAACAGATATCTAATATATACCAAGGTATATTTACAACAATTATTTATTTATTTATTTTTTTGAAAAAGCTCCAATTCTACTGATCTCACCTTTTTCATTCTTGATCTCCCCATTGACCGCATGATAATCACACTGAACATTTCTCTCGACTGCAACCACGCCGGCACTGGACCGTCCACTTCTTCAGCTCGTCGTCGATCACCCACCACTTTCTTCTGCTCGTCTCCAAAGTTCGCATTCTCCATCCTCTGTTTTCTTTTTCTCCTTTTTTGCTCATTTTGATTTCTTCCATCCAACCCATTCGAATCTAGGGTAAATTTGGAACGATTTCACTTTCAGTCTTCTTTCCCTCCCAAATTCCCAATCGCAAAGCGCAGATAGAGATACCGCTCCCCAGCGACTCTCGACTGCGTCTTTCCCCTTCGATTCGAGTTAGTCCATCGCCCTCGTTCAACCTCTCGCATCGCAGCAGCTAGCAAGGTCGGTTTTACTTTCTCTTTCTAGTTTCTAGTTTTTTTGGTATTTTTTTAACTCTAGTTTTTGAGTTTGTGAATGGCTAAATGGTTGGATTTGACTTCCCTTTTGTATATATAAAAGGATTTGGGTTTGTGAATGCCTGAATTTCGATTTTAACCCCCTTTGCTGTATATATAAAAGGATTTGAGGAAGACAACGATTCTTTTTTGTTAAAAGAAGTGGTCCTATTTAGTGTTAATAATGTAGATTAAGAATGGAGTGATTTGTGAATACCTCGATCCACGTGATCCTCCAGCTGCTCTCGCTTTCCTTTCCAATTACATCGGGCAGAACTTCAGTTTCAACGATCCACTTTGATCGCAGAGAAAAAAATGGGGAGAGAGGTGTCAGAGAGCTGCGTTGACAGTCTATTGACGGAAATGGTTTCCACATATTGCAATCGATTCTACGCCAATAAGCCGGAGCTTGCCGCTCGCCGCATTGAGGCAATAGGTTATCAGGTTGGCCATCAGCTCTCCGAACGGTATTCCTCTACCGCACTTTTGTCCTTATTTTTGTTTTTCTGTGAATTGTTTATGGATTCTTTGTTGCTTAGATTCTGATTTCGAGAGTTGGGTAATAGATCTATGGAACATGATTGGTTGCATTGCGATGTGGTTATTTGGCGACTTTGGTTCACTTTCCCACTTTTTTCATTGTTAGGTTTTCGATTTTACTGAATGTGTAAGTTTGCGAGATTTATAATTGAGCATGTGAAGAACAATGGTTGGGGCTAGAATTGCAGGTTAGAAGTGTCCCTCCAGCACCACCACCACTAAAAGGAAAAGAAATTTTGTGTGATTGAAAACGTCTGGCGGAGGACAAAAAGTTGAATTTTGCAGGATAAGTTGAAGTGGACCTTTGTTTTTGGATATGAAAGAAACTCAATAACCCAAACAGTATACAGAAAGGGTGGATGAGGTACTCCCTCAATGAGATAATAATGTCCCCAAAATAGCTTGAATCAGGGAATCTTTATCTTGACACTTAAGGGAATCTAAATGAGACAATGACGCTACAATTTTGTGTAGTTATGACTGTTGGCAAGGTTTATATATTCTGGGAAATTTTAGAACAGAATACCTCGTTATTGTTCCATTGATCTTTCCAAAACCTAATCCTACATTTGGTAATTGTGAACCCAGGGGCCTCTAGAACTACTATAGAGGTTTCCTTTGAACCAGCTAAGGTATTCTTCACCATAGTTGTTACCAATGACTTTTTTTCCAAGGACTACTTGTCTCCTTGGGGTATCTCCTCACAGCTATTAAAAAAAATCTCTCTAACTATTTCCAATGCCTAAGCTGCTGGAATCCTTTGGTAAATCCATAGTCTTACAATTGACTTGGTGACTCCCATCATCAAGGTCCTATCCTTCACACAAGACTTCCTCATAGTTCTTTCAATCAACGCTGCTTGTGTGGCTGGAATTTGAAAAGAAAAAGATGGTCAAGAGGGTTATTTATGTTTTATTTTTTGAAGAAACAAAGAATTTGGGTTAAGCATCGACCTAAAAACAACCTAAAGGCTGTAAGAGATGAGATGAAGCCTCAATTTTAAGTTGATGAGAAAGTTAGAAATATTGTAAATTGATTTATGATCTCTATTTTGAGCTGTACAGTTCACGTTGATCACAAAAATTAACAAAAAGAATTTCACTTGTTTAAGAATATTCTAGAATTCCTTTATTTCCAAAAGTGCTAGAGGAAGGCCTTAATTGCACTAGACCAAAGAATTCTAGCTTTTTCCTTCAACTACCAAATAGAAAGCCACTCAATAAGATTTCTCCACGGTTTTTGGAAAGCACCAAGCTAAGTCAAATGTTGACAAACGAAATTCCACCCTTGAGAGACAAAGCTACAATGGACAAACAGGTGGTTGGAAGTTTCCACGTTGCTAAAACATTCAGATTTGAGGAGAAAGAAAGAGGTTTGGATGACCTTTTCAAACATGTATAGGTTGTTAAGTACTGCTGTCCTATGAAATTCCATCCTTGTGAGGCAAAGGTACAGTGGATAAAAAGGTGGTTGGAAGTTTCCACATTGCTAAAACAAGCAAATTAGAGGGAAAGAAAGGTCTGAATGACCTTTTCAGATGCGTTTAGGCTATTAAATGCTGATGTACAAAGAAAGAATCTAGTTTGTCTGGTTCTATGGGGCGTTCCGAATAAGCTTACCAAGAGCCAAATCCAAGAAAAATCTGCCTCAATGAAGGGATTTTTTAATTTTTTTTTTCACTTAATTGATTGAAAAACAACTTGATCCCCCAAGAGTCCATATTTTAGGATCAATAAAGGAGCAATGAGAAATCTTCCCATTCTTCCAACTCTTTGTTAACAAGGCCGCCTCTTAGAATTAAATTCTAGGCTTTGTTGTCTTTGCACCAAAATTAGAGTTAGCATTTACTTTAAAACAAGATGGACTAATGACCCCAATTTTTATATACATTTAATTGACTCAATTTGGGATAATTACTCATAAAACAAAATTTCTTTAAAACTTAAAACTCGTCTTCTATTTAAATAGGTCTTAACAAACATAAATAAAACTTAAACTAATCTTTGGCAACGGAAATTACAAAATAAATAAAAAAAACATGTCCTTAATATCAAAAACTTCTAAATATGTGGCTATAAATTAATTAAACTTAAAAAATTTCAGTACATTTCATGGTTATTCCTCCTCAATGTAAAGATCTTCCCCTACGAATTCAACATTGTCTACATGACTATCTGAGAAAAAAAAAAAAAAACCACACGAGGTAGTATAAAAATACTTCGTAAGCGGTTCCCATCATAAGGAACCTTCATGCTCAAACACACACATCATGCATACATGCTTGCATTTCACATCCTAGCATATAAACCATGAGACAACCTAACTTAACATACTTGGTCTTGCTTACATTTTTAATTTTTTTGAATTTTTTTTGTTCTGGCTTACATAACCTTACATACATACTTATATCCTTGATTTGACGCCATGCTAAGCAGAAATACATACTTATATCCTTGATTTGACGCCATGCTAAGCAGAAATACCTCATACCATAACCGTCAATTCCGCATTTAATATTTATAAGGTAATTGCCCCTTATAAATACCATTAACATGAACTAATTTTGTTTCCAAAGGTCCAACCCGTTAGCAGAAACCATACTTGTCATATCATACATCTAGCTGCATAACATAACTGCTTAATTTGGGTATTTCATGCATAGCCTATTCTTACCTAACTTGATTTTAATGCAATGTAACACACAAATATGTCATGCTTAACCTAGACATGCTTTACTATTAACATAATAACATAAATCAGGAGAAACATAGAATCAAATAACATGACTTATCATACTTTGCAACACATCAAATTTCACAAAACAACAAATCAATCAAGTATATATTAAACAACACATTATAATTCACAAGAAATCATCAATAAACCACACAATTAAACAGTTAAACATCACAACCATGCTGTAAAACATTCAATGGATGACTTATGATAGAATCCACTTACAATCAAGAATGCATTAACTTGATTAAACATGTCTTAATGTAACACAACATTCAATCAGTGACTTATGATGGGACTTACTAACAATCAAGAATACATTAACTTGATTAAACATAACAATCAATTAGTGACTTATGATGAGATTTACTTACCTTGAGCTCTTGAAATCTAAATCCTTTAGAGTTCCTAAATATCATATAACATGATTCATATTAGGTATGAACAACCTAAATTTAATTTTCCTGAAGAAAACCACTTAACTAGCTAAATTCGCTAATTTCACTAACTAGATTATACTACATGTTAACCTAGTTAATATAAATCATAAAATTACTATTTATAATTCATATAAGATTTTTTTTTTTGATCATATAGTCCCTGATTTATGTCTACAAAAATTCATAAAAGTAATTTGCGAATTTTAAGATTTTACTTAAAATTGGAAACACACCAAAATTGTGATTTTTACCAACTTTATGTCCTATGCAAAATAAATCTTAAAAATTAATTTTAATCCCCAAAAATTATGATTTAGCTAACTTTAGGCTACTGGTTATATTTGCAAAGTTTCATAACTAACACATTTTAATTTCTATAACATTCAAGCTGATACTAGAGAAATAACATAAACTGATGAACACCGTTTAAAGCAACTCTCGGGACTGTTTTGGGACATTTTTAATTCTGTTTTCCAGTCTCAAAATCAACATATTTAGATCTAACTAGCACCTAAAACAACACCTAAATCACATATTTAACCTATGAGTTGGATTAGTATGTTGTTGTTGAGAGATGTTTGAAACTTCAAATCCTCACCTCTCCCCACCTTTTTGACCTCTAAACTCCGATCACCTCCCGATGGCCGCCACACATCTGACCACAACTCCTGCCTGGAACTACACCAAACGAGCAATCTCTATAGATCGAAAGACTTTCTCTATAGCCTTTGATTTAAACTTCCATGGTAGCAAAGCAAAAATCAAGGAATCCAACAAAACTTCATCTCACAGCTTATCTCTCACATGGAACTCCCTTTCGTGGTTAGTTACTTCTTTCAAAAGATTAGTTGATGAGCCCTGCTCATATAAGTTCTTTTCAGAACAAAGAAATGAAGATTATGTTATCTGGCTAGAAAAGTTGAAGAATCGACATGGTTACTTTGCTGAAATCAACCAACTCAACAACAATGGAGGGAAGACAAGGTTGATCATTCCATCAGAGAAGGATAAAAGTGGGTGGTTCTCTTTCTTTTCGTTAATCTCTAACTATCTTGGCAAAGCACAAAAGAAGAAAACCTCCACTTTCAAAGACATTTTCTTGTCTGAACCCAAACCAACAACCTCAAATCCTCCAATAGCACCTAACAAACAGACACACAAAGTGTTTATTGACTCAGCCATCACTTCGAATTCCCCTAGATGGAAAGAGATGATTATAGTCCAATGTCAGAACTATTATGATTCATGGATTGAAATCAAAGCCTCACTACAGACAATGCTGAACCGACTTACCATAAACCCATTCCAAGACAACAAAGCCATCATCCACTGTTATGAAGAATCTGTAGCATCACGTCTATGCAGCCACACTGATTGGTCTTTAGTTGGTAAACATAGACTAAAGTTTTCTCCAGTGAATACACAAAATTTTCTCCAAGACGCAAAGGTTAACTCATATGGCGGTTGGATATCAATTCACCACCTCCCCCTTCCCCTGTGGACCGAGAACATATTTCATTATATTGGAGAGTTTTGTGGCAGATATGAGGAAACAGCCAGCCATACGCAAAGATGGATTAATCTAAATGAAGCTCGTATCAAGGTTCGACGCAATTCAAATGGCTTCATCCCCGCTTCAATCATCATCCCTGGTGAACTTACAGGTATTGAACCTTTGAAAATTTTGATCTACAGTGGACCACAATACACCAAACTAGTCGGAAAACCTATTGATAACTCAAGAAGCTTTTCCGGTGCCGGCGGGTTTGAATTCAGAGCATCATAATGAGACGGCTACAGACAAGGAATGTGCTGCTTCTATGGGCGTGATTACAGGGATCGAAGAATCTATCGTTACAGATGAAGCCATTAATAGAATGGATCTATTGCCACTGCTGAAAATCTCGAAGGATAAAGGTAAATCTGTTGTGATAAATCCTAGACCTACCCCCTCTCCAAAACAAAGAAGCCCATTCCCACCAACCGAAAGTGGATTACAAAATCAGCCCACATTAACACGTGGCTTTAAGGAATCCACGTCTAATCAAATTGTGGACTTCATGGGCTCTGACACCGAGGCTTATCTATCAAGCCCACTTGCTGAAGCCGTGCCTTCCCCTCAAATAAAACCCAATCTTCCCACCTCTCCGAGCACCACAATCTCGATGGACCCATCTATTTTCGAAAATAATTTGGCCATCAACCCAGAACCTATTGAAACTCTCCCCCCGATAATACCAACTTCCCCTACTCTCCCCACCACACCAATTACTCAACAATTTTCGGCCCCTCTGATTTCCCCTGCGTTAATGGCGGAACCTTCACAACATTTTACTCTACCATCTACTCTTCAACAACTCGCCCCAATCCTTCGAGATCACGGTTTATGCATTATGGCTATCCCTCCCTCTCCAATGCCGAAGAAGAAAAGGGGACCACATCAAAGGGACCAAAATGTAGACGGGAATTGAAAGGCTTGCCATCTTTGGTAAACTACGATGAAGTCCGGTCAACAAAAGCAGAAATGGGCTCTACCCGTCCTCAATGAAGTTTCTATCATGGAACGTTCGTGGTTTGGGTTCATGGAAAAAGAGAGCCATCATAAAGAACATTATCTTGAAGCATAATCCCAATTTTGTCCTTATTCAAGAAACAAAAAAATCCAAGATTGATAGGCGCATTATCAAATCGATTTGGAGTTCCTCCCACATTGCTTGGACTTCTTTGGATGTAGTAGGATCAGCGGGTGGTATTCTTGTTCTTTGGAGTGATCCGGATTTCAAGATTGGGGAGATAGTTCAAGGTCATTTCTCCGTCTCTTTACATGTCACCTTATATGATGGTTTTTCTTTTTGGCTCTCATCTATTTATGGACCTTCCACTCGGCCTCCACGGAAGGCATTTTGGCGAGAACTCAACGATCTAGCAGGTCTTGGAGGCGATCAATGGGTCATAGGTGGTGATTTTAATGTAACGAGATGGTCTTGGGAGAAATCAACGGGTGGCTCACAAACTAGAAGTATGAGGAAATTCAACAAGTTTATCTCTGATCATAAACTTATGGACATTCCCCTCCACAATGGCCGATTCACGTGGTCAAGCTTTAGGGAAGAATGGCTCTTACTCTTATTGATCGTTTTTTAATCACTAATGATTGTCTTCTGAAGTTTGGTACAGCGCATTTATCTCGGTTAGATCGTCCTACATCAGATCATTTCCCAATTTTATCATCTTTTGGAGACTTATCTTGGGGTCCGACGCCTTTCAGGTTTGGAAATTCATGGCTTCATCAAAGTTCTTTTATTCCTTTTGTGTAGAATTGGTGGAATCAAAATCCCCTCGTTGGTTGGCCGGGACATGGTCTTATGCAGAAATTAAAGGCACTGAAACAGGAGATTAAAACATGGAGCCGAAATAATATAGATACCTCTCCAATTCAAAGTCTAACGGCTCAATTAAAAATTTTAGATGAGTTAGAGGAAAGAGGCATTCTCTCGGCAGAACAGAGATTTCAAAGAATGGAGATTAAAAATCAGATCTTGAATACTACAGCGATGGAATAGATTCAATGGAAACAAAGATGTAAACTTCAGTGGCTACAAGAGGGTGATGAAAATACTCGTTTTTTTCATCGTATTTTATCAGCCCGGCGGAGAAAGAGTTCAATCTCGGAGCTGTTATCCAGACAAAATATTAGTCTGCTTGCTGATAAGGATATTGAAGAGGAATTTCTTGATTTTTATACCAACTTATACACACAGGACAGTAATCAGCATTTTCTCCCTACAAATGTGGACTGGCAACCATTATCCACGGAACAGGCTTTATCTCTAGAGGTACCTTTCACTAAGGAAGAGGTTTATTTAGCAATTACATCGTTGGGTAACAATAAGTCCCCTGGACCGGACGGCTTTACAGCAGAATTTTTAAAAAATTCTTGGTTGTTTATGAAATCAGATATTATGAAGCTGTTTCTGGATTTCTTTAATTCTGGTATTATTAATGTGTCTCTAAATGAAACATACATTTGCTTAATTCCAAAAAGATTGGATGCACGTACGGTACATGCTTATCGACCTATAAGTCTCATCCCATGTGCCTATAAAATCCTTGCTCGAGTTTTGTCTAATCGATTGAAAAAGGTTTTACCCTTTACAATTGCTGAAAATCAATTGGCCTTTGTAGAAGGAAGACAGATTTTAGATGCCTCACTTATTGCCAACGAGATTATAGATGATTGGCAGACAAAAAGGAAATCAGGTATAGTTCTTAAATTGGACTTAGAGAAGGCTTTTGATAAGGTTGATTGGGGATTTCTTGATGCCATCCTTCAAGCAAAAGATTTCAGTTCTCTATGGCGAAAGTGGATTTATGGTTGTCTTTCTAGCGCAAATTATTCAATTATTATCAATGGTCATCCAAGGGGTAAAATCATTCCTTCCAGAGGTGTTCGACAAGGTGATCCATTATCTCCTTTCCTCTTTATTCTGGTATCGGATTGTCTTAGCCGTCTTTTACATCATGGGGCAAATCTTGGCAAGATTGTGAGCAATTCTATTGGTACTTCTTGTCTCAAGATTAATCACTTACAATTTGCAGATGATACATTATTGTTCTCCTCTAGTGATGACAAAGCAATTGCAAATCTCTTTGATATAATTCATATATTGAGCAGGCTTCGGGTCTTAATATAAATTACGGCAAGAGTGAATTACTTGGCATCAACATTCCTACCGAAGACATGAATCGCTTGGCTCAAACTTTTGGTTGTAGAGTGGGTTGTTGGCCTTCTGTTTATCTTGGTCTTCCTTTAGGTGGCAATCCTTCACGATCTTGCTTTTGGCAACCAGTTTTGGAGAAAATTCAGCATAGGTTACAAAACTGGAAATACTCTTTTATTTCCAAGGGAGGTAGACATACACTTATACAATCTACCCTTTCCAATATGCCCACATATTTTATGTCATTGTTCAAAATGCCTATTAAGATTGCCAATTTGATTGAGAAAATCTTTCGGGATTTCTTTTGGGAAGGAGCTAATGGTGATGGAGGAATGCACAATGTGAAATGGGATATAACACAATGCCCCCTTCAAATGGGTGGTTTGGCCATTGGTGACATCAAGCATGGGAATGTGGCTCTCTTATCAAAATGGATATGGAGATTTGTTTCTGAAGATGAAGCTCTCTGGTGTAAAGTCATCAAAGCTAAGTATTACCCTATGACTACCAACCAACAATGGCCCATGGTTTCAAATGAAGGATCCTCTAAAACACTATGGTCATCGATTTCTATGTTAAACAACATTATAAAACAGAATATTAAAAGAGAATTGGGCAATGGAAATTACATCTCTTTTTGGCATGATGTCTGAATCCAAAATCACACTTTGGCTTCCTTATATCCAAGACTGTACAGACTTTCCACAAGTACTCATGCTTCGGTGGCCAATGTATGGAAAGCTGACAATGGAGTTTGGGACATGGATTTCAGGAGAAATCTAAATGATTCTGAAATAGCTGAATGGGCCTCCTTGTCTCATTGCCTTTCATCTGTTGTTTTAAAAAATCACAATGACTCGCGGAGTTGGAATTATGGAACATCTAAAACCTTTTCAGTCCATTCGATGATGGAGGTTTTAACACTTCAGGGAGGTTATACTATAGATCCTTTATATTTAGTTATATGGAAAGGATCTTATCCTCGGAAAATTAAGATTTTCCTATGGGAGCTCAGCCATAGTGGTGTTAACACCATGGATCGCCTTCAACGACGACAACCTTATCTCTCCATTTCACCTTCTTGCTGTATTATGTGTTTTGCAAGTTCAGAATCTCCATGTCATCTCTTTGGTTATTGTTGTTTTGCTCAACAATATTGGAATTTCATTCTGACAGCCTTTGGATGGAATACAGTTCTGCCTGGAAATATTTTCGACCTCTTATCTATGGTTTTTGTGGGTCACCCTTTTAAAGGGGATGCGAAAACCCTCTGGATGGCTATTAATCGATCATTCTTCTGGACTCTTTGGAATGAACGGAACGGGAGGATCTTTAACGACACCATTGGATCTTTTGATGGTTTTCTGAATTTAGTTCTTTTTAATGCTTTATATTGGTGTAAATGTTCACCTCCTTTTAAAGATCACAGTCTCTCTTCTCTTATTATCCATTGGACATCCTTTTTGTAAGCCACTATTAGTGGTATCATGTCATTTATCAATGAAATAGTTATGTTTCTTTTCAAAAAAAAAAAAAAAAAACAACACCTAATTTTACTGATAGTAACCCCTAAAAGAATATGAAAACTAGGGAAAGCGATCCTTACTGTTGATGTGATTTTCTTTCTACCGTAAGGATAAAATGTTTCCAAATTCCAGCAACTAAGGAGCTGAAAATGAGCCTTGAAAACCATAGAAAAATGAGTATAAACATGTTTAGGTCCTAAAAGAATGCTAGGAAAAGATTGTCTACAAAGTAGGTTGAAAGATGACTAGTTTCTTACCAATCTGATGAAACCATTGAACAATTTTGTAAAATCCAAGAAAAATCACTTGAAGCCACTTGGAAAACAAACTATTCTCCCTCAAAGATGTGATTTACAGCATTAAGGTAGGTGCTTGAGAAGAAATTTTCAGATTTCTTTAGACTCTCTTGGAAGAATATGAAAAGACACTCAAAAAACTTAAGAATGAAGGCTATTGGAATATGAAGCAATCTCTTCTTCTCCCTCCTCTTTGAGTGCACA
Source organism: Luffa aegyptiaca (assembly GCA_017139565.1). Taxonomy (NCBI): domain Eukaryota; kingdom Viridiplantae; phylum Streptophyta; class Magnoliopsida; order Cucurbitales; family Cucurbitaceae; genus Luffa; species Luffa aegyptiaca. The sequence goes on from CM029397.1 coordinate 18,081,520, forward strand.
ACCAAAATGGCTTAAAATTAGTCTTTTGGCTCTTCATATCATCCACATTAACTCCGACTGACCCTGGGTGAAAACCCCAAAGGTTGGGTGTATTAAACCTAACTAGGATTAAAGAAACTTAATGAGTAAGTAAACACTCTTCCTATTCCTTTTTTTCTTTAAACCAAAATAAATTTCATTAATCATACGAAGATCCCTTTTGGGGTACAAACATCGATTTCTCTCTATCCCTCGAATTTAAAATCCATACTGGATAATCTGTAAGCCAAAGTTGTGGAGGTGAACCTACCCCCAACCTTGCAAAGTTATGAGCAATACCGTTACGACACCTATTGGTGTAAAAAAACTTTGTGCTTCGGTTATATCTCATAGAATTGAGTATACCTCCATAGTTTCCTCAATTTCGCCATTTAACATGGGAATCAAATTTAGGGAATCTGAGAACACCATTACTTCTTGGATATGTAACCTTTGGGCTGATTGGAGACCTTCCAATATTGCTCAGGCTTCCGCACATAATGGAGATACCAAATTAGGAGAACTATTATGAGGTCTTAACCCCTACCATAAACGAGCCATCTATTTTTGAGTTTAGTATTCTTGAAGCCTCACAAAATTGCACTCCTATTATTTATACTAGAAGAAAAGAGGCTACCTTGCAAAACCAAGCGGATTCATCATAGTTGAATTCTTCTGATGAGAACATCACATTTATGGCTAGCCATCCCATTGAAAAATATGTTACATATGGCAAATTGCTTTCGTCTTATAAAGCATTTGTTACTCAATTGGATTGTATTCACATTTCATAAACCATTCATGATGCACTCAAAGATCCGAAATGGAAAAAGCTAGTGGATGAAGAAATCAGAGCTCTTGAAAGCAACAGAACATGGACTCTTACAAGATTTCCCCATGGAAAGAATCCAGTTGGTTGCAAATGGATTTTCATAGTTAAATAAATTTGATGGCAGTGTGGAACAGTTTAAAGTAAGACTTGTTGCGAAGGGCTTCACTCAGTCATACGACATAGATTATCAAAAAACTTTTGCCCTTGTTGCGAAATTAAATACTGTGCGTGCTTTGTTGTCTCTAGCTGTGAACCAGGATTGACCCTTCACCAACTTGATGTAAAAAAATGTATTCTTAAATGGTGATCTCTAAGAAGTTTATATGCAAATTCCCCCTAGGATTGAAGATAAGTCTAATAGCAACTTAGTGTGTAAGTTGAGAAAGTCTTTATATGGATTAAAACAATCTCCATGTGCTTGATTGGTAGATTCATTAAAACATTGATTAAAAGTGACTATAATCAATGTGAAGCTGATCATACCTTGTTTGTGAAATTCTCAAATAGCAAAACTGCAATTTTGATTGTATGTGTAGATGACATCATCATTACAGGGAATGATCTAGAAGAGATCCTCGATGTCAAAAGGATGTTTGCAATGGAGCTTTGGAAGCTTACCTTGACTTGTTGTCCGGGCGGATAACATAGCCATCCAATGAGTTTAAAATCAAAGATATGGGAAGTTTGAGATATTTTCTAGGCATGGAAGTGGCACGAACCAATAATGGTATTGTAATTTCGCAGAGAAAGTATATCCTAGATCTATTAAAGGAGAAGGAAAAGGAAAATCTTGGGTGTAGACCTGTAGAACCATCCATGGATTTGAAACTAATTCTACACCAAAGTGAAGAAGTTATTCCAGTTGACAAAGGCATGTATCAAAGATTTGTGAGAAAGTTAATTTATCTATCACATAGCAGACCAGGCATTGCATACTCTGTTAGCATTGTTAGCCAGTATATGAACAATCCAAATAAACGTCATCTTGGAGTTGTGAATAGAATTTTGAAGTACTTGAAAGGCACTCGAGGTCATGGTTTATTATTCAAAAAAATCTTCAAACATACCAATAGAACTCAACACTGATGTTAGTTGGGTTGGAGAATTAACTGACTCAAAATCTATGGCTGGCTACATCCTATGTTTGGGTTAACCTGGTCACTTGGGGAAGTAAAAAACAAGCTATTGTTGTAAGAAGAATATGAATATAGTGCTCTTGCTTTGGGAACATGTGAAGGAATAAATAAAAAAAATTCTTTGGGAGCTTAGTCATGGTGGTATTAATACGGCGGAGCGTCTCCAAAGAAGAATGCCATAAAATGCTATCTCTTCCTCTTGGTGCATTATGTGTAAAGCCAATGTGGGATCTCAATGTCATTTATTTAGCTCCTGTGTGTTTGCTCAGAAGTATTGGAACTTTATCTTTTTTTTTTTTTTTTTTTTTTTTTATAAGAAACAATTTCATTGATGTATGAAATTTACAAAAAGGATATGAAATCCATGGAGATTACAAAAGGCTTTCCCAATTGATAAGGAGGGAAGCATATGAATAAGAAGAAAAAAGCTTGGACAATTTACATTGAGAGATAGCATAATAGATAACTAAATCAAAGAACGAATCAAAGGAGCTTTCTATATTTTGAAACACTCTATTGTTCCGTTCTTTCCAAAGAATCCAAAAGAAAGCCCTAGATATATTCAACCATAGATTAGACTTCTTGTTCTTGAAAGGATGCCCCAGAAAAATAGTGCAGAGATAGTCTTTAATATTCCCTGGAGAAGCCAAATACCATCCAAAAGAGTTCAAAATTTTGTACCAGAAGTGTTTAGCAAATGGACAGTGGATAAAAATGTGATCTTGAGAGTCATCTTCAGCTTTGCAAAGAGAACACCACCTGGGAGATAGTGTCGCAAAGGGCATACGTCTCTGGAGAACCTCTTTGGTGCTAATGGCCTTGTGAGTGAGTTCCCATAAGAAAAATTTTATTTTCTTTGGGTAGTTGTCCTTCCATATGGCTTTGGAAAGAGAGGGATCAAATAGCCATGGTCTATCTCCCATATTAGCTAGAAGAGATCTCACAGTTCCATTGGGATTGAGAGGCCAATTCCATTCATCCTCTGATTAAGTGAGAACAATGGAGTCGAGAATCGAGGTAAGACTTGCCCATTTGGATGCTTCACATCTTTCAAGTTCCTCCCCAGTCTAAGATCCCAGTAATTATGATCGTTATTCCAAACATCTTTAATGGGGGCTTCTTTGCAACGAGATAATCTGTAGAGGTGGGGAAAGCTAGTAGCAAAAGGAGTGTTAGAGACCCACGAATCTGTCCAAAATAAAGTGTTAGCTCCATTTCCCACCTTGTGACAAATGCGGTTTGTGACGAGACTTTGATGCTTGACTATGTTTTTCCATGGCCCTTTAGCGTTAGATAGGGAAGCCCAATTAAGATATGTCGAAGAACCATATTTTCCTTTGATGACTTTCCTCCAAAGGGCATTTTTCTCATTGTGAAACTGCCACACCCATTTGGCGAGAAGGGCATTGTTTTTGTCCCTCATGGAGTGAAGACCGAGGCCCCCTTGATCTAGGGGATATAAAATGTTACTCCATTTGACTAGGTGTAGCCCATGGGCATTGGTACTGTTTTTCCATAAGTAATTTCGGAATAATCTCTCAATCTCCAACCCAATCTTGACTGGAATCTGGAACAAAGAAAGGTAATATATAGAGAGATTTGCAAGAGTAGCCTGAATGAGAGTGAGTCTACCTCCCTTGGATGTGTATGTAGCTCCCCATGATGATAATCTTCTCTCAATTTTCTCTATGATAAAGTATTGGAACTTTATCTTGAATGAGTTTGGCTGGAATATGATTATGCCTGGATCTATGCAAGTTATACTATCTGTGGTTTTTTCGGGCCATCCTTTCAAAGGAAATGCGGAAACTCTGTGGCTAGCCTTTAATCTTTCCTTCTTTTGGTCTTTATGGTGTGAAAGAAATGGAAGGATTTTCAACGATACACAACCATCCTTTGAAGACTTTCTGGATATTTTTAATGCTCTTTATTGGTGTAAATGTTCACATTCTTTTAAAGATTATAGTCTTGATTTTTTGACTCTTAATTAGAGGTCCTTTTTGTAATGTTCTCATAATGGTTTCGGGGTTTTATCCCTCTAATCATTTCATTTATCAATGAAATAATTTTGTTTCTCTCTAAAAAAAATGTGAAGGAATATGAATTTAGAAACTTTTGTCAGAACTAAAGATTGATACTCAAAACTCAGTTAAAATGTTTTGTAATAGTCAATCAGCCATTGGTATTGCAAAGAATCTTGTTCATCATGATAGTATAAAACACATAGAGATCGATTGACATTTCACATTTGAGAAGGTCGAGGGTATAATAGTGGAACTGAACTATGTTCCATCTCATCATCAAGTTGCCGACACACTCACCAAAGCACTACCAAGGACAAGCTTTGAAGAATTCAACTCCAAGCTTGGCTTGTATACTATATACAATCATGCTTTGGGGGGAGTGTAGATTATTTCATTCTATTTTATTTTTTCCTTATTTAGATTAGATTCTATTCTATTTTTACCGCTTTCCTTTTCTGTATTTTTCTTTACTCTATATCTTATTGTATCTGGAAGCTAGTAAATAGTAGATTAATTTTTCTCCCAAAAACTACATGATCTATAGTGCTAATTTGAATGCACCCAAAAATTCGAGTTATGAGGATTCTAGGCCAGTAGGATACTATCACAATTTTTGTGCCAATGGTGGGGACAGAATGCATTGTGGGGGTGGGCATGAGGATAATACTAATGCAAGAATCTCACTCGACGATGTGACTGTAGGGGAATAAAGAAGTTAGCCAGTAAGAGAAGTATAAATGAGATGTGAAGATGGAAGGAGTGTATGCTTTTATTGGTAGAAAAGTAGAAGCTGAGAGAGCGAGGGGAACTCTCTGATCTTTCCCGAGTATTGTTTATTCCTTGTTTAGCTTGTATCTGATCTCAAATTAAATTTTCTTCCTACAGTCTATGTATTATGGCTTAGCTCAAATACCGGTCCTAGCTTCCATTTTTCCTTGCCCATTTATTGACTTTTTTTTTCCATGCCAACCGATGATTAAATACAACTTAACTATTATGCTCTGTTCTCACTAGGTATACAATGGAGCGACCTCGGTTCACTGATCATTTGGAGGCAATCAAATTTATCTGCAAGGACTTCTGGTCTGAACTCTTCAAAAAGCAGATAGACAACTTGAAAACAAACCATAGAGTAAGATCCAAAGCCAAACCTAGGAGCAGCCCTTTCTTTATTATGTGTACTTTAAATCCTACATGAACTTGGCCTAAATTTGGACAATATTTTGATTCGCAGGGCACCTTTGTTTTGCAAGATAATCGATTTCGCTGGCTTACACGCATGTCCGTCGATCCTCCTCAAAGTGAATCACAGGAAAATTCTGCGGATGGTGAAAACAAGGCAGCTCAGGCGACAAGCATGCATCTATATTTCCCGTGCGGAATCATAAGAGGTGCTCTCTCAAATTTGGGAATTCCTTGTGCAGTTTCTGCTGATATTTCAAATCTCCCTGCATGTGAGTAATCAAATTTCAATCATGATTCCCACTTTCTTTCGTCTGAGTTGAGAAGTGAGAATGACTCGCTGTAATCGCTTATGTTATGAAACAGGTTCGTTTGTTGTCCGTATAAAGGCCTGACGAAAAGTGTATCAAAAAGTAGATTTTATCTGAGGGATATGAAGATGCGCTCCACCAATCGCTCCAGTTGTAATGGTTCCTTTATTTCTTCCTGTTTGTTTATTGTTTCCATCTGTCTCTCTCTCCTCTCCTAAACCATTGAAACTTTGAGCACAATAATCTCTTGGACAAACGTTTGTGTATGTATGAAAGTCAATATCAATTATTTTTTAGAGATATGCTGAGGCTTATTTATATTATACTTTTTTGGAAGGAGGAATTCATAACCCATGTTGTAGTATCTAGGATGTTAAAATGTTACAGGTTTAAGATAGAAATGTTGTAGAGTCAAATAATTTGAGATTAGTGGAAATATGCATAAAAGCTTAACCGAACACTTATAGGTATTAATTAAAAAAAATGCTATATTGTATACCTTTTTTAACCATGTAGTAAGAAGACAACCTCATTTTTAAGAATTTTATATGTATTATCATTATCCATTCTTGTTTGGGTGTATAGTATATTTGCTATCAATTAAATATGGAAGTTGTCCTCAAAGTGAGTTTAACGACCCGACTTAAAAGATTATATACATGAAGGATCGCTGCTATATTCAAGCTAAGTGAAAGAAACATGAATTAAAGGAACAACATTTTATTAAATCAAACCTGGTCCAAACCATAAATCATTTAGGGGCCGTTTGGCCCTCTGTGTTGGTTATAATAGCGGGGCTATTATAGCCCACTCAGTGTTTGGGGCATCAACAAAAATAAGGGGTGAAGTGAGTTATTTTTACCTTCGTGTTGCTACAGTAACCACCATTCAATCCACTCGATTATTCTATCTATTCTCTACCGTAACGCTCTCCTCTCTTCTTCCATGTGACTATTTGACTTTTCCGGCGACGATCGACCGACGACTTTTTCGGCAACCATCGACGACTTTTTCGACGATCATCATCGATTTTTCGACCGTTTTTTTTTCTTTCATTTTTATCTCAAAAAATATAAAAAAACGAAAATAAAGAAAAAAAAAAAGTAGAAGAAAAGAAAGGAAAGAAGAGGGAAAAAATTTTCGGTTGCCGAAAAATTTGTTGGTGGTCGTCGGAAAAGTTGGAAAATTTCTAGGGAGTTAGATACTAGGTTGTCTTTGTACATATGTAAATATGAAGTTTTATTACATAATTACTTTTGATAATGAAGTATATGAATGTTTACCTTCATCGTACCATATTTTTCATTTCAAATTATACTTATCGTATTTAAGTTTACTGTGATAATAATAATTAAAAAAAATACTACCCAAGTTTTTATTTTATTTGATTTCTATTTTATTTGATTATTTTGATAATGAAGGTAAAATGAGTTTTCAATAAGGATTTACCATTTTTATATTGGAAATACAGAAATTAACACTCTAAAACAAAGAAAATCAACCCTTACCTTCGGTTATTTTTGTTTAAAGTTAAACACATAATTTAACCCCTATACCAAAAACTTTATTTTTTTTACAACTAAACCCAAACATTTTTTTATTGATATTTGCAAAATATGATATTTGACGTACAAAGTTGTATGAGGAAAATACACAAAAAAGTCAGGAGAAAAAAAAAAAAAAAACAGTCAGCTTGAACCTTTGATTTAGAACCCCATGTTAAACAGATCAACACTCCAAACACAGACTATTTTAACCCAGACTAAAATAATCGGTATCCTAAACACAGACTATTTTATGCCAGACTAAAATAATCTGCACCCCAAACACATACTATTTTATTCCAGATTATAATAATCTGCACCCCAAACATAGACTATTATAACACCCAGACTATTATAACCAACTCAGCGTCTCAAACAGCTCTTTAGAGTCTAAAAACTCCTAAAAACAATTAATTTTAAAATAATAAAATAATTAAGATCTACTCAAATAAAGTCTATCAACTCTAGTCCAAAACAAATTCAATGCATGAGATAAAAGAAAGAATAATTCTAGGATCCTAGGGATGTGTTTTGGTGCAACCTTTCCATAGCCTAGTGAAGTCCATTGTCTTCGTGTAATGCCCCGTGTTATAAAAAAATAAGCTAATTCTAGATCATTTGGGTCTATTCCCTAAAGTTTGTATCTAGAGTTTAATGATAGTCGTTAAGTTGATAAATTAAATTCTTGAAAATTTAGGGAATACAAATTTTGCTAAATCTTTAATTCTCTAATGTGAGAATTTAATTTAAGACCTTGTTCCCTAAATTCAAAGAGTAACCTAAATTTCCTTCTAATTAGATTTTTCCAAATCCTTTGATTCCTTAATTTGATTGCAAATTTGGTAAAGAAGAGAAAATTAGAAGTTAGAGTCCTAGATTTTCCCCTCTTCTTATTTTAGGCTTTTCTAATTAGGGGAATTAAAAGAAACCCTAGAGCTCATATTCTTTTCCCTCTCCCTCTTGTGTAGCCATCAAGCCCCCTGACAGCACCACTCTCCAATGACGACAACAAGCTCATGATGATATTGGCAATTGTTGGGAGGAGGGAGCCAATTGTTAGATAGTTTTGCATCAACTGAAACCAACCACCTCAAGACGTAACAAATATTATTATAGCATTTCAAAGTTTAATCTTCTATTCAGTCCTTGAATTTTTAAGGTCCCGTTTGATAACCATTTAGTTTTTAGTTTTTGGTTTTTGAAAATTAAGCTTATACACACATACTTCCACCCATAAGTTTCTTGGTTTTAGTATCAATCTTCTACCTTATTCTCAAAAACCAAGTCCAATTTTGGAAACAAAAAAGAGTAGTTTTCAAAAACTTGTTTTTGTTTTTAAAATTTGGCTAGGAATTCAAATGCAACCTTAACTAGGATGAAAGACATGACAGGGAATTTAGGAGAAAACAAGCATAATTTTCAAAAACCAAAAACAAAAAACCAAATGGTTATCAAACGGGGCCTAAATGTTTCAATTATGTATTTGAATTGAACTTTGAAATTGTAATTCTACGTAGTTTCTAGTAACAACACCATTGATAAAATGATGATATTGGCATGTTTATAGACAAAAACATTGGCTGATCTGACATGACATGTTAGACCATGATAAAAAGCAATATATCGAATGTACTCTCTAGTTGAAGCAATGTATCATTAAATCTGTTTAATAGACAATGACACCTTAGTTTCTCCTACTATCCCTTAATCATCTGCCTGCCATATTGTAGTAAAGCAGCCAACATTTACCCATTAAACATTATAATTAAAAGTTTAAAGGTGTAATTAAAATTTTTAAAGCCAGGGACTAACTACATATCACTATCAAAGTTCATAGGCTAAATTTGTAACCACGGACCTCATTTCAACACAAGAATTCATATAGATACCCAAGGATGTTGACATAAAAAAGTATATTTGGACTTCAGCAGACCAACAGTTTCGAAATTATAGACTGTCTTCAGAAATCCTTTCATGTTCTATCATCATTCATCAACAATAAGAGACATCGCCCCTGTGATTTAACATAAGAAAATATATATACGTTCAAGAGAAAATAAGATGGTACAGAAAGTTACAAAATTCTCCTCCAAGAATTTGGTTTCTTGGATGCTTATTTGCTTCTCTTGAGTCTGTGAAGTAAGTTTATGAATTCACATACGTTCAACTCCTCAAGATCATCATTTCTAGGTACTCATTGTCATCTAGGCTCCTCTTCATTGACATATTCAAGCGCCATAGCATCACGGGGAACCTCGTACAATACATACGACAACCAAAATTTAATAATTTGCCGAGCAAAGAAAAAGGGTTACAACTAGATCGACCTCAGCACGGATTCTACAAAACATTTAGGTCTCGTTTGATAACTATTTGGTTTATGGTTTTTGGTTTTTTAAAATTATGCTTCTTTTCTCTCAATTTCCTTACCTTGGTTTTCATCTTGGTTAAGGAGACGTTAGAGTTCTTAGTCAAATTCTAAAAACAAAAACAAGTTTTTGAAAACTATTTTTTTTTGTTTTCAAAATTTGACTTGGTTTTTGAAAACATGAGAATGATGTAGGTTCAAACCAAATAAAAGGATAGGTGGAAGGAGTGTTTATAAGCTTAATTTTCAAAAACCAAAAACAAAAAATCAAATGGTTATCAAATGGGACCTTAGCTATTGTCATGAGCCAAACTTGAATGCGTTACACAGTTTCCGTGTTCTAAGCTTCCAAGGCTTTCACAAAACACTTACAATGAATGCTAATCTAAGCATCCTACTTAACTTGGGATAAAAGTAAATATATTTTGAAGCAAGGTGTTAGGGACCAAGGCAGTATGAGATGCCTTTGTCCAACATTGGAAAGATATGGGCTCCTAATGGAGTATATATAAGTGGTCGGTTCTCCCTTTCCAATTGCCTGACTTTTGGGGTGTGGCTCTCCAACGACTACTTAGATACCTAACCCAAGGCATACAAAAAGGACGTGTATTGAGAAATTTTAATCATGTATTTTGGAGGCAGGCTATCAACTCCATTAGACATTTCTTCGTTTTTGTTTGAAGGTTCTTGGTCTGCAATCTCCCCTACAGCTGTACTGGATGGGCTAACAAGGGTTACACCCAACATCTTGTTTTCTATGTACTTCCCACCATCTTTGGCAAACTGAAAAAACAAAAAAAAAAGGTTAAATGCCAAAACAGATAGCGTTATATATATAATTATTACTACTAGTCAAGCTAGAGGTTATGTCCTCATCAGTTGTATCAGCAGGAACTGCTGTGCTCTGGATTAAGAACTTGTCTTTGCATAGCATATCAGGTGGGGCCCGCTTTTTTGCTAGCATCCTGACTACATTAAGAACCATCATATAGGGGGTGCTTGGGGCAATGATGTGGGTTTTGGAAGTGGGGTGTTGTGAAAAATGGTGAGTTGTGAAATCTGTGGAATTGTAAAGTCTGTGTTTGAGGTGCTGAGTTCTGAAGTCTGAGTTTCTAATTTTTTTTTTCAATGTTATACAATTCTTCTCAAATTAATAAATTAAAATGTTCTTTCCATTAATTTTAAATTTGGGATTTTAAGTCACGATTTTGATAAAAAAATCCAATTTTTTTTTTTTTAAAATCATTTTCCATTATTCAATTTTTTTCCACATTTGTTATATTTCCTATATTTGTTCTAAACATAGTTCTGAAGTCTGAGTTTCTGATTTTTTTTTAATTTTTTTTTTCAATGTTATACAATTCTTCTAAAATTAAGAAATCAAAATGTTCTTTTCATTAATTGTAAAATTGAGATTTTTTTTTTATTTTATTTTTAAATGTTATACAATTCTTCCAAATTGATATCTTTCAAATGACACTCATTTTAGTTTTTTATTATTTTTTACTTAGAAAACTATATTTCTTCCAAATTGATTGAATTTATTTTTTTTTCTTTTAATTAATTATAGGTTCTCAAAAGTGATTAAGTCCAATGTTTAAAAATTGGCATATAAAATCACAAAGGTTTACTTCTCCTTATTTCTCCCTTTCTTTATTCTTTAAAAAAAAAATTCCCTTTCTCTACCTTCTTTTTATTTATGTTTTCTTAATTTTTTTTAAAAAAAAGACGAGTAAATCTGAAACCAATTCTCCCTCTCTCCTACTTCTTTCTTTCTCTCCCTTCCCTCTCTCTCGTTTCTTTCTCTCTCTTCCCCTCTCTCTGTATCAATTTCCTTCTCTGTCGATTTCTCTATCTCTCTCCCCCTCCCTCTGTCTCAATTTCTTTCTCTCTCTCTCCCCCTCCCTCTGTCTCAATTTCTTTCTCTCTCTCTCTTCCCCTTTCTCTGTCTCAATTTCTTTCTCTCGCTGTCGATTTCTCTCTCTCTCAATTTCTTTCTTTCTCTTCCCCTCTTTTCGATTTCTTTCTCTCTCTCAATTTCTTTCTTTCTCTTCCCCCTCTCTTTTGATTTCTTTCTTTCTCTTATTTATGTATCTCGATTTCTTTATTTCTCTTCCCCTCTCTTTCGATTTCTTTCTTTCTCTTCTTCACTGTCCGTCGATTTCTTCTCGTGTGCAACAATGCCGGCGTTCCGATTTCTTTGTGCAGGCAACAGTGCCGGCAAACTGAGAAAACAGAGAGAGAAAATCACGGTTTTAGGTCGACTTCCACAGTGCTGCACTGTTGAAGATGGGTTTGGGAACTCGGGTTTCAGAAGACGGAGCCCCAAACGCCGTTTTGGATGAGTTGGGAAAATGAGTTTCCAAAAACGGTGCCCCAAACACACCCATAAAATTTTGAAAGCACAAAAAATTTAGGCAAGAAAGAGAGAACGAGAGGAAGGGATAATCAAAGAATTGTTGTGGGTGTCCAGCCCACTTGTTGCACCAACAAGGGTTTATTTTTTAACTTGTGTTTATGAGACCAATATGTTGGGTTATGTGTTTAGCCCAATTGGGGTTAAATGAGTTGGCTTGTCTTGAAAGTCTAGGGTTTTTCCTTTGATATGAGATGACCTACAGCAGAAAAATACAGAAAAACACACAGAAAAACGAAGAGAAGCAGGGAGAGCAGTGCAGTTCGGTTTTCAACGACAACGTTCACAAAGTTATCAATTGTTGGAGTGTTAACCGTTGGATTTTGCTGACATTTGGTCAGCCTATTGGGGACACATAGGGCCTCGTGTTGAACGGTTGGATATTCGACTTAAGCTTTGGTTTGTTCGTAATCGCTGCTGGACAGAACCTGTAAAACTAGAGACATTTTCATCTTCTTTATCTCTTAAATGTTGATCTCTTGGGTATGAAAGTATTGGTGGGTTGTGAGTCTTTGTATGACTGATTTGGATTTTTTTCCCTCAATTTTATCATAATAAGAGAAGGTGACAAGGGTGGACTCCTTATAAGTCCTGGTTTTTACTCTTCACATCGAAGAGGTTTTCCACGTATAAATCGTGTGTTATTTGCATTCTAGTCTTCTAAATTTTATGGTTGAATGTTGTCTGTTATTGATTGATTGCTTGGTGATTAATTGGTGATTGATTTGTGGTGTTTTTGGAGCACTATTAATTGGTTGATTGTCTTGGAGGTGATCCTAGTGGGTTGTTAATATACTACTTGGGTCCTATCAATTGGTATCAGAGCAAGGTTTTAATTTAATCATTGTTATGGAGTCTACTAGTAGTGGTGGAGGTAGTTCAATGATTAAATTGACGTCAACCAATTATTCCATATGGAGACCGATGATGGAGGATTTGTTATATTGTAAAGATCTGTTTGATCCAATTGAAGCAACCACAGGAGCTGATGGTACCATTATTAAACCTGCAAAACCAGAGAAAATGGAAGAGAAAGATTGAGGAAAGTTAAAGAGGAAAACTTTGGGGACTATTAGGTGGGTTGATATTAGCATTTTCAACCATGTGTCTCAAGAGTCCGACCCATATGTGTCATGGAAGAAATTGGAAGGTCTTTATGAAAGGAAGAACGCACATAACAAAGCTTCATTAATCAAAAAGCTTGTTAATTTGAAATTGAAGGGTGTGAAGTCTGCTTCTGAGCGTTTGAGTGACTTCCAGGATATTATTAACAAGTTGACTACCATGAAGATTGTTCTTGATGATGAATTGCAGGCTTTGTTCTTGTTGAGTTCTTTGTCGGACAGTTGGAAAACTTTGGTTGTGACTATTAGTAACTCTGCTCCAGAAGGTGTTATGTTTTTTAATGTTATTAAGGAAAACATGTTCAATGAAGAGATAAGATGAAAGGAGATGAGAGTTGATAATTCACATGCTCTTGTTGAGAATCGTGGAAGAAACAAGAGTAGGGGACCCAAAGGTCGTGGTAACTCAAAAGGGAGGTCCAAGTCTAGAGACAAAGAGACTAGGACATGTCATTACTGCAACAAGTTTGACCATATAAAAAAGTTTTGCTACCGTTGGAAGAAAGAACTAGGTAAGAAGCAAGACTCACAAAAAGAGGGAGATGATAAAAATACTGCAACAATCACTTTGATGATGATGCCACCTTGATTTGTGCAACTAATGAGTGTCATCATGTAGAGAGTTCAGATACAGGGTGGCTGGTAGATTCAGGTGCTTAATACCATTGTGTTGCCAAAAGGGAGTATTTCATGAACTATCAATTTGGTGATTTTGGTAGTGTGAAGATGGGAAACCAGAGCTCAGCTAGCTTTGTTGGGTTAGGTGATATTCGTGTGAAGACAAGTGTTGGGTGCATGCTTACATTAAAAAATATGCTCTATATTCCTGATTTACGCCTTAACTTGTTGTCTGCAAATGTTCTTGATCAAGAAGGGTTTCGACATACCTTTGCAGGTGGTAAATGGAAATTGTCTAAGGGTTCAATACAGTTGCTCGTGGTGAGTTGTGTTGCTCTTTGTATAAAACATACTTGAGTGGATGTTCTTCTCTGAGCTGAATGTAGTTGAAGAAAAAAATTCACCTAACTTGTGGTATCGAAGACTAGGGCATATGAATGACAAGGAGATTAAATTGTTGGCTGGTAAATCTCTTATCCATGTTGATAAAACAGTTCCTCTTGACCCTTGTGATAATTGTTTGGCAGACAAGCAACATAGAGTTTCTTTTTCTGGGAAGTCCACAAGAAGGCAAGGAAAGTTGGAGTTAGTTCACTCTGATGTTTGTGGTCCTATTGAAGTTGAGTTTCTTGGTGGCAATAGATATTTTGTCACTTTCATTGATGATGCTACTTGAAGAACTTGGGTGTATATGTTGAAGACAAAAAGCCAAGTGTTCGAGATTTTCAAAAAGTTTCATGCCATGGTAGAAAGGGAGACCGAAAGAAAGTTGAAGCGTCTTCGATTTGACAATGGTGGTGAGTATACTTCGAATGAGTTCAAGTATTATTGTTCACAACATGACATTAGACATGAGAAAACAGAGCCCGACACACCACAACACAATGTAGTTGCTGAGAGGATGAACAAAACTATTGTAGAGAAGGTGAGGTGCATGCTTAGAATGTCTGATCTTCCTAAGACATTTTGGGCTGAAGCAGTGCAATGTGCCGTGTATTTGATTAATCGATCTCCATCGGTTCCTCTTGGTCTAGACATTCCAGAGAGAGCATGGAAGGGATGTGATCCTACTTATTCACATATGAAAATCTTTGGCAGCAAGACATACATGCATGTGCCTAAAGAACAGAGGTCAAAGCTTGATTCGAATACCAATCCATGTGTATTTGTTGGGTATGGAGATGAAGAGTATGGTTACAGGCTCTATGATCCAGAAAAGAAGAAGGTAGTGAGAAATAGAGATGTAGTATTCTTTGAGCACGAGAAGGGTGCAGATCTTCTGAGTATAAGATACACTTCTACTTCAGAGTTGTTTCTTGATACTACTAATGATTCTACCTCTATTCCCTCTGTTATTCAGCCAACAAATGAGAATGTTGAAGATGTACATGATGATGCTGGTGAGATACAACCTGATGGTAATGTACCAAATCATGTTGATGATTATAATCTTAACGAGTCTTCATCTGATGAAGAAATCCATAAGGAAGATGTACATGAGGAAGTGATTCATGAAGAAGTTCATGAGCAGAGGGAGCAACCTACCCCTCAAGTGGAGGATACACAGGTTCGAAGGTCCACCAGAGAGCGTAAACCTTCAACAAGGTATCAAAGCCAGATTAGTGGTAGAGGGATGCAACTAGAAAAGGGCATTGACTTTGATGAAATCTTCTCTCCGGTGGTCAAAATGACATCTATCAGAACAGTGTTGGGTTTAGTAGCAAGTCTTGATCTTGAGTTGGAGCAACTTGATGTAAAAACTGCATTTTTACATGGTGACTTGCATGGAGAGATCTACATGGAGCAACCTGAAGGATTTGAAGAAAAAGGGAAAGATAAACTTGTTTGCAAGTTGAAGAAGAGTCTTTATGGACTTAGACAGGCACCAAGGCAGTGATACAAGAAATTTGATTCGTTTATAATAAGCAATGGTTATAAAGGAACCATAGCTGATTCTTGTGTTGGGGTTTATGTCCTAGAACTCAAGTTTTGTTATCCTTTATATAATAAAGATGTTATTCAGTGAAATTGTTTATATTATATCTTATATCCAATAGAAACATCCATGGTTATAATATGAGATACTCGAACTATATCGTGAATATAGACAGGGATCAAGTTCGAGTATATAACCTAAATTGTCTATAGTAAGTGGATAAGGCTGGATACCTTATTCTGGTAACACTATGGATGCGGCCTACTTTACGAATGAGACAAACGACGTGATCCTGGATCGTTCATGTAGAGACATGCAAGTAGGGGCATCCTGTGTAAAAGATGTTTACACAAGACAGGACCGAGAAATAAGTCACTCTTACTTTATAACGCCGTTTACTGTTAAGATTGACTATTTCATACAATGACCTAGGTAACTCGATCTTAATCCTGAGCTTGTTATGAACTCCTGTTTGTTTAGGGTTGTCCTTTGATCTGCAGGGGTGAGAGTGGTCTAAATGTACCGTTCAATAATCCTACCATTTTGGGGATAATACTAGATGGATAGCTGGGGACATAGTAAAGCAAGACGAAATTCGCTCTTACCCGATTCAGGGATAGTAGAGAGGTTGTTCCCTTAAGTGCTGAATCCAAGGCTTGAACAAGGGGCCCCACCCTCTCATTGGCCCGAGAGGGACCTTGTTTATTGGTTGGACCATAAACAAATTGTTCATTAGAGGACCAGTGGACTTAAGGGACTAAGATGTGCTATAGGGGTAAAACAGACATTTGACCTAGCTATAGTAACGAATGACCTGTGAAGGATTGACTTACTGATCATGGTTATATCGAGTGGACGAAAATATATCTACAGTGAGAGGAGTTCAACTACTAGGCTATAGTGGAGTGTCCCGGTAGTTAATGGATGTTGGTTAGCTGGGTTAAAAGAGTTTAGACAGTTAAACCTCTTACCGTTGGAACCCATGATTTGTAGGTCCATTAGGTCCCCTTACTAGCTCGAGACTAACCTTTGGAACAATATGATGGATAAAATATGAATTACTTTAAATTCATGTTTAGAGAAATGGATAGAGGTGATAGACGTTGTCGATACGTCGGGTTTTATGAAAACCGAGTATGTGTGATATTTAATATTTAAATCTGATTTAAATATCAAAAACACGAATAGGGATTCATGATTAAAAAATAACATTTCGGAAATGTTCGGGAATGGTAGCAAAATATTAATTTAATATGAGATATTAAATTAATAATTAATTATTTAAATAATAATTATTTTTAATTAATTTTGAATTAATTTAAAATTTAAAAAATGAAAATTCAATTTTAATTTTTCAGATTATTAAAAATTAGATAATTATCTAATTAATTAAAGATAATTATGGAATTAAATTAAATTAAAAAATTTTGAATTTTTGGAGGTGGAGTGCATGGTGACTAAACCCATGCACTCCCCTCATGAAAGCCACCACTAATCCCACCTTCTTCTTGGTTGTTTTGGTGTCGAATGCTGGGGGTTTTCTTCCTCATTGTTCCCTCTATATAAATGAAGAAGAAGGCCGAAAGAAGAGATCATGAAAGCTACTGAATTGTTGCCAAAATTGAAACTCACCATACCCACCTCCATAAGCTTGTTCTTCAAGCTTTTCTCCTAAAATTCCATCACTAGAGGATCCCACAATCCGTTCCAAAGGCTTGAGGATAGCAAGGAAGATCCAGTGGTAGTTCGTGATTGATTGGTGAAGAAAAACAACAAGAGAATTCAACCAATTTCTCCATTAACAAAAAGTTGGTAAACTGTCTCTGTTTTTCTTCTTATGAACAACATGCAATGAATGATCAAATTGAGCTTGTTATGTGCCTAAGATCCAAAATTGCTTTCGTATTTTAGATATTAACACTTTCATCTTGTGTGTATTTTAGAAAGTTCCTTGGAGGTAACTTCATCATTTTTCTTTTATATGTTGATGATATGTTGATAATTGGACAAGATGCAGATATGATTAAAAGTTTGAAGAAAGACTTGTGTCCAAGTCATTTGACATGAAAGATTTGAGTCCTGTAAAGCAAATTTTAGGCATGGAGATTGCTTGTGACAGGAAAGCTGGAAAATTGTAATTATCCTAGGAGAAGTATATTGAACGGGTGCTTGAAAGGTTCAATATGAAGCATGCTAAGCCTGTTAGTACACCACTAGCAACTTACTTCAAGTTAAATAAGAGACCTTGTCCTACAACAAAGAATGAGAAAGAAGTTATTATTGGGTTTTATGCCCTAAAACTCGTATATAGTAAATGAAACAAATTAATCGATCTCAATAAAGTGTTATTTGAGTTATTCAGTAATTTGGTTATTGAATAATCGAGTTTGCATTAATAAACCCTAAATCCAATAAACTAAGATCCAAGGTTGTTTAAATGAAACTTGGACTAGTATGTGGGGACATACGGGGATCAATGTCCAAGTAACAACCTAAAAGGTCTATAGTATAGGGATAAGGCTGGGTACCTTATCCTGGTGACACTATGTGATACGGCCCACCTTGTATTCGATACAGATGCAATGATCCAAAGCATCCATGTAAGAGACATGCGGGTGGGGGTATCCTATGCAATGAGTTTGCATAAGACCGGACCGCGAAATAGTAACCACTAGATGTAACGCCGTTAACTAGTTTAGGTTTCTATTTCAATAGAATGACCTAGGTAACTCAATCTCAATCCTGAGTCTGTTATGAACCCCTTTCATGAGGGATTGTCCTTAGATTTGTATGGGTGAGAGTGGCCAGTTCGCCGACTCAATAATCCTACATTTATGTCATCCATTCCTTACTCTTTTGCTGTTGGTTCTCTGATGTATGCTATGATGTGTACTAGACCTGATATTACACATGCAGTTGGTTTAGTTATTCGTTTCTTATCCAATCCAGGTAAGACTCATTATGAAGCAGTGAAGTGAATCTTTAGATACTTGCAGGACATCTCCAAATTGAGTTTGTGTTATGGAGGTGACGAACCTATACTTGAAGGCTATACTAATGCAGACATGGCAGGTGATTTTGATAATAGAAAGTCTACCTCAGGTTATGTGTTTACATTCTCAGGGGGAGCCATCTCATGACAATCCAAGCTACAAAAATGTGTAGCATTTTCCACAACTGAGGTAGAGTATATTACAGCAGTGGAAGCAGGCAAGGAGACGTTATGGCTTAAAAGGTTCCTTCAAAAGTTGGGTTTGAAGCAACATGAGTATGTAGTATTATGTGATAGTCAGAGTGCTATGGATTTGAGCAAGAATTCAATATATCATGCTTGCACCAAACACATTGACATTAGATATCATTGGTTGCGATATGTGATTGAAGAGAAGAGAATGAAACTGAAGAAAGTCCACACTGACAAGAATAGTGCAGATATGTTGACTAAAGTAGTTCCCGGAAGCAAGATTGAGCTTTGTATGTCAACTAGGAAATTCATGGTCGATCCGACCAGGAACTCAACCAATAAATTTTATGAACACTGTTGCCTTGTGCAAAGTGATGCTAAATATGCAACAAATAGCTCAAAAATGTGCAAGTATACACATCATGGCAGCAAATGATAAGTAAATTAAGATCGTTCTCCACAGGAATTGATTTATGGAATTTTACTACTTCTAAGCTTGATTTTTTAATGAAATTCAACGTAACTGAGGACCAAATATTTTCATTAACTAAGTGCAAAAGAATAAAATGGAAAACAAGCGTAAAATGACAATAACTTAAGAAAAATTCAGTAAAAACAGTGAATCAACACAAATAAGGCAAGATTCAGATTAGGGGCTGTCAACTCTCATCAGCTGTTTGTTGTAGCAGAACTTTATATTCACAACTCACCCAGAATTTTCTACGGGAATTTTCCAATTCCCCTATAGTTTAGGTGATTAAACTCCCATTTAACCCCTTCTTTTTAGTTCAACTGATTAGTGCCTTAGGTGGTTATTTATCCCCAAATTCCCACTCATTTTCATGACCTTGAAAGGCTAAGGTAAAACAAAGTAATCAGTTATCAATTGTTTTCCCAAACACTTAATAACAATGCTAGAAAATGGTTGGCCAAACGAAATTCCAGCTTTAATCATGAAGAACACTTTACTTTAAGTTGCAACATATAAAGTTCCACTAAAAACAAACAACAAGTTCAAGTTTAAGCACCCTAATCCTCACCTAAGAGGATTTAGCTCATGTTCAAGGTGGAAATATAGAAAATACAGCAGTAAACAGCCATATAAACCATCCTTACAACCTCTAGTACAAACTAAATACCAAGGAAAGAGGGATAAAGAGAAGAAGAAACTAAAGAAGAAGCTTCTAGGAGAGATTCCAGCTTTCCCAAGCTGGAAAGTCTTCAATCAGCTGCTTCCTTCACCTTTCTTTCTCACGGTTTTTCTCCAAACAACAACATCCTTTTTTGAAAATTCCTTCTCCAGTTGATTGCCTCATCCTTTGGTCCAAAATTCTATTTATACCAGCCTTCTACATTGAATTCAGGGCTGATTGGACAACATTCTCCACATGGACCTTTCCTAATTGGCTAAGATGGTACAAATCAGCTCCACATGGCGGCCAGCTCAATTAATGAAAATTCCCACGGGTACAACACGTGCAGTCACTTAAATTCCAAACTTTTGGCCTTCTGCTGTGAAATCAGCTGCTGTAGCACAACCCGAGTGTTCATACAGCAGAATATCAGCTTGAAACATATAAAATCTGCATCAATTCCAACTTAAGCTTGGCCTAATGATATGTAAAGATATGCATCAAAGAATACTCATTTTCATGCACAAACCAAAGCTCAAACACATCAAAGAGTAGAGTTTTTAAGCCTTAGAGAAAGCCAATACCTCTTATTTCTCAGAGCTATCAAACACCTATTTTTTTGTGAAATATTTTTTTATCAATCCCACATTCTTTTCTTTTCTTTTTTAATTTATCATTTAATGTTGGACGAAAAAGAAGGAAAAGGAAGGAAGGACAAAAGAAGAAAAATAATATGAAAAAAGAAAGAAAGAATAATTTAACTCGGAAATTTTTTGGTCGATATCAACCAAGAAATTTTAAAAACACCTATTTTATATATATATATATATATATATATATTTTTACCAATTCAACAATTTTTAAAAATTATATTAATGTTGAAATAAAGAAGAAGAATGAAGAGAGGAAGAAAGAAAAAAAAGGGAAAAATACACTTTTGGTCCCTGAGGTTTAGGTTAGGTTTCATTTTGGTCTCTGAGTTTTCAAACTCGACATTTTAGCCCTTGAGGTTTGGATTTCGTTTCATTTTGGTCCTTCCATCCAATTTTCCGTTAATTATTAACAGATTGATGATGTGACAATATTTTTTATTAAAAAATTGTTTTTCTATTTTTTTAAAACAAATAATATTAAAATAGGTTTAAAAAAAAAAATCCTTTTTTCCTTTTCATTTTCTTCTTTTTCTTTTTTCCATCTTCACCCTCTTCCCCATCTTATTTCTCTAAACCCTAATTTCATCCTACCCTCACTGACATCAACACTCAGCCGCCGCCGGCTGTCAGCTGTCACCACCATTGCCGGAAAAAAATTTCACCCATTTTTTTCTCCTTTATTCTCCTCATTTTTGATAGCGAGCATAGCTAGCTATCTTTACTTATTTAATTTAGCTAGTCTTTGATGATTATTGGCCATTTTATTGCACTTTATTGTTTATTTTGTAGGAAATGGTTGATTGGAGCTATAGCGCAATATTGGAGTTAATCGGGTGCTCGGGACGTGCGCGTGTTTAGAGGCAGCGTCGAGACGCTGTCTTGACAGCGTCTCGACGCTACGACGAAAAATCAGTATTTATAGTTCTTTTCGGCTAGGTTTTTGGGAGAGCCAATTTTGGGACTTCTTAGAGCCGTAACAGAGGCAAAACAGAGGAATTCAAGGCTGAAGCAAAGGGGAAAATTCGGAAATCAACCCATTGTTCGTGGGGATCGTGACGGGGACGTTCGGTCTCGGCCTACAACGAGTTTAATTCTTCTTTCCCTCACTTTAGTTAGATTTTGATGGCTTTTACATGTTTAGTTGAGCTTGTAATTTTGATCATGAGTAGCTAAACTTGTAAGCTTAGGGATTGATGTAGTTGATTGTGTTTATGGATTGATTTATGGTTTAAGTTGTGCAATGTTATTATGTTTGCAATCTTGATTTAATGCTTTCAATTAATTGGCCATTAGTTGGATGATTTAAGTTTCGAATCTAGCTCGGGAGAGGGGATTTGATTTAGACTTACTCAAGATTGCATGACTAAAGTTTAGTTTCTAATTCGTGACGGTTTTAGATTAACTTTAGAATTGGTTAAAAGATCTCATTGCCTTGCATGATTAATAAACTTAGATAGGGATATCAAGTTGGTTAATTTGCATGTGAATCAATTATACTCGGGAGAGGTAGTTGTGATTAAAGGGTCTTTGGCTCATAATTTCATTGTGCATAATAACTTATTCCTTAAAATCAATCCTAAACTAAATCGGCGAAATCAATTCCCTAAGTAGTTTTCCCAATTGAAATTCCACACTTTTTACTTGCTTTGATTTGGTTTTCTTATCATTCATTCATCACTTTTTGATCCCTAAATAAAATTGGGCAAGATAATTCACAATACTTGATTTGCTTAAACATCCAATCCAGAGGACGACACTCGTTTATACGAACACTTTATTATTACTTGACCCGTGCGCTTGCGGTTAGCAATTTGCCTACCAATTTTTCTCTTCATCTTTTCTTCTTCTTCTTCTTCTTCTTCTTCTTTTTTCTTTATTTTCGTTTGTTTCTCAGGAAAATTTCTTCTCCTTCGTGTTTCTTCCTCGCGTTTCTCCTTGCGGCGTTCTCCTTCACGTTTCTCTGGCAAGCTGTGGTGTCCTTCTCCTTCGCGTCTTTGGCAAGTTGCGCTTAGTTTCGACAAGCCTTCTCCTTCTCCTTTGCGTCACCGACAAGTTGCGGCTCGTGAACATTCTTCGGCGATTCACTGACAAGTTGCGGCTCGTGAACATTCTTTTTTTAAATTAGTGAAAGAAAGGGAAGAAGAACCAGAAAAGGGGGAGGATAGGAGAGGGAAGAATAAGAAAAGAGGAGAAAAATGAAAGAAAAAAAATAGGAATGGTGGTGACGACAACGTCGGCGACCGATGACTGACGGCGGTGGCTGCTGTCGGTGAGTTGAGATTAGGGTTTTGAAGAGTGGTGGAGAAGAAGGAGATTAAGGAAGAAGATGGAAGAAGAAAAAAGAACAAAGAAAAGAAAAAATAATAAAAAAGTATTTAATATATTATTTTACATGAAAAAATTAAAAAATATATTTTTTAAACTAAAAACTAATGCCACGTCATAAATCTGTTAAGGTTTAATGAAAAAATTGATTGAGGGGCCAAGAGTGTAACGAAATCCAAATCTTAGGGACTAAAATGTTGCGTTTGAAAACCCAGGGACCAAAATGAAACCTAACCCAAACCTCAGGGACCAAAAGTGTATTTTGTCAAAAAAAAATATATATATTGGATACAATTTTTGGACCAACTCCATCATTTTTTAAAACTATATTGATGTTGGACACAAAAATATAAAGAAGTAAGGAAGAAAGAAGAATAATAAAGAGAAAGAAAGAAAAAATTTAAATAAAACTAATAAATTAATTATTAATTTAAAAAAAAAACTCAAAGCTAGGAAGCGCTGTTGGCTTTTGACATGGTCAGCTATCCAGCCAGGAGCATGATCGGGACTAAAGGTAGAAAATAGTTGCCACGTTCTTCGCCTTTTTTTTTTCTTTCGCACTCCAACAAACATGAGAATTAAATTATTTGAACCCATCAATTATAATAAAAACCCCTAAGGTTTTCTACAATAAACAATCACTAAAAACTCTAAGATCACTTTCAGCCTAAACTATTTAATATTCGTAATTCAACTCTTTACAACTTTATGCATAAAACTCCCAATCAACAAGAAATTTGGTACAATGTCAATTTCAGTAAACTAATAGCGATAAAACAATAGGTTCGCCTAGTCACCAAAACTCAACCGTTCACACGTCATGATAAAGGAACTACCTCAATTACGTTTGAGAACTCCCCTTTGTTTTCAGGTGAATCCCCACAACAATAATAAGAATAACCCCATTAACCAAATGATAAAACAACCCCAAGAAAGTTAAATAGATTTGACTTGGAAGAATGAACATAGATCAAGAAGAAAGGAGAACTGGTTCCTAACTTCAAGATTTCGAACTCTTCACAATCTAATTGATCAGACTAGATTGAAAGTTCTAAGCATGCATTCTAAACACAAGAACACAAAGAAAGCATAAAAGCTTGAGAAAGACTAAACTCAATCTAAAATTTCATTCAAATTCAATTTTTGTCAAATGACAAATTGCATCCCTATTTATACTAATTGAAAAGACACCATGAAAGAACACAACCCTTCATCTATGTGGTCTAAATTCAGCCCCTAACCTTTCAAATCCATTCATGAACCTTCATAAATACAAATTCATGAATTCAAAAGATACATAATGCATTAAATATATGAATGAATCTGGATTTTTAGATTCATTGTGTCTTTTGGTTGAATAGGTGCCTTTCCAAGCTTTGAAAGGATGCAACTTTTCACCATAGTAATTGATTGAGCTCTGATACCAAATGATAAGGAACTATCTCAATTACATTTGAGAACTCCCCTTATTTCATGTGAACCCTCACAACAATAATAAGAATAACCCCATTAACCAAATGATAAAACAACCCCAAGAAAGTTAAACAGATTTGACTTGGAAGGATAATAAAAGATCAAGAAGAAAGGAGAACTGGTTACTAACTTTAAGATTTTGAACTCTTCACAATCTAATTGATCAGACTAGATTGAAAGTTCTAAGCATGCATTCTAAACACAAGAACACAAAGAAAGCATAAAAGCTTGAGAAAGACTAAACTCAATCTAAAATTTCATTCAAATTCAATTTTTGTCAAATGACAAATTGCATCCCTATTTATACTAATTGAAAAGACAC
The DNA here is from genome assembly GCA_017139565.1 of Luffa aegyptiaca. Classification (NCBI taxonomy): domain Eukaryota; kingdom Viridiplantae; phylum Streptophyta; class Magnoliopsida; order Cucurbitales; family Cucurbitaceae; genus Luffa; species Luffa aegyptiaca. Next base: position 18,106,119 of record CM029397.1, read on the forward strand.
CATGAAAGAACACAACCCTTCATCTATGTGGTCTAAATTCAGCCCCTAACCTTTCAAATCCATTCATGAACCTTCATAAATACAAATTCATGAATTCAAAAGATACATAATGCATTAAATATATGAATGAATCTGGATTTTTAGATTCATTGTGTCTTTTGGTTGAATAGGTGCCTTTCCAAGCTTTGAAAGGATGCAACTTTTCACCATAGTAATTGATTGAGCTCTAATACCAAATGATAAAGGAACTATCTCAATTACATTTGAGAACTCCCCTTATTTCAGGTGAACCCTCACAACAATAATAAGAATAACCCCATTAACCAAATGATAAAACAACCCCAAGAAAGTTAAACAGATTTGACTTGGAAGGATAATCAAAGATCAAGAAGAAAGGAGAACTGGTTCCTAACTTCAAGATTTCGAACTCTTCACAATCTAATTGATCAGACTAGATTGAAAGTTCTAAGCATGCATTCTAAACACAAGAACACAAAGAAAGCATAAAAGCTTGAGAGAGACTAAACTCAATCTAAAATTTCATTCAAATTCAACTTGTTGTCAAATGACAAATTGCATCCCTATTTATACTAATTGAAAAGATACCATGAAAGAACACAACCCTTCATCTATGTGGTCTAAATTCAGTCCCTAACCTTTCAAATCCATTCATGAACCTTCATAAATACAAATTCATGAATTCAAAAGATACATAATGCATTAAATATGTGAATGAATCTGGATTTTTAGATTCATTGTGTCTTTTGGTTAAACAGGTGCATTTCCAAGCTTTGAAAGGATGCAACTTTTCACCATAGTAATTGATTGAGCTGGTTGGTCACTTATTTCTTTATCACATCATATGAACAAAAATGGGGTCCACTGTAATGTAGAAAGTTATGAGAAATTGTCAAAATTAACCTAAAAAGTTTTTGAGTTTTCAAAATTGACCTCTTTTATTAAAACATGTATATTTAACCCATTTTCCACCACTTTGGTTACTTTTTAGTGGAACCACATTGTGAAATGTCAATTTTTTCCTTCATTAATGAAATAAATTTAATTCCAACCAATAATCCAAATTTTATCATCTTTCATTTTCTCTCTTTCTTTTCCATTGTTCTTTGTTTTGAAAAACTTTTTATTTTCTTATTCGATTGGAATGAAAATTGAAACATTGTTAGATAGAAACAAACAAGATCATTCTTCGCTATATATTGATCTTGTTTTTAAACATTTTAGATACAAAAACAAGTGTTTGAGGAGTAGAATCATTTCATTTTTTTTTTTAAATTGATTGGGTCAAATATGAAAAAAATAGTATGTATCCCGACCAGGATTTACATTTTTCAACTGAGAATTCTTGGTTAGGATGACCAAGAATTGATCGGATAAACCAAAAAATTATTGGTCGGTTCGACAAGGAAATCAACCAAGAAATTTTATAAACATCTACATATATATATATAAATATATATATGGGCAGTTACAACCATGTCATCAGTTTTTTATTGTTGCAAATATAGCAAAAAAAAGTGGTCCCAACCTAAACATTAAAGTTGAAAAGTAAAAAAAAACCCCTAAAAAACACTTTGGAAGTGGGAGGTTTAAAAAGTATATCAATGGTGTTATTGATCTACCGTATATAAGTTACATCATTCAGTTATTTAATGTGACTGATATACTAAATATTTGGTATATCAATCAAATGATATACTAACTATATAGTAGGATTAGATTTTCATGAACATAATATCCTTCATTCATGAAGTAGACACATGAGTCTTCATTAGTTTAGATGTCTTTGATATACTTCATTAATAAAGAATTAGATATATTAGCAACAATATGTATGGTAAGAGATTTAAACCTCTAACCTCTTGGTTGGATGTGTATGTCTTCTGCTAGTTGAATTGTGTTCATGTTGGCAAATATATCATCGATATACTATATATCATTTTAATTATTATACTATTGATACACTAGTGGTATACTTGAAATTACATTTTTAGTGAGTATTGATATACTGCTATTACACCAACAATATATTTAAAATTGCATTTTATTGATATACTTATAATAAATATTGCATTCTACGACCTTCATAATACAACAACTATTAAAAATATCAATGATTTTTTTTCTTCAAAAAATAACAAGTATATCATTGATGTATTTTACTACTCATAATCGGGTATATCAATCTTATTAATTATTTGAGTAATATAACAAATGAGGTATATCGATTCATAACAAGTATAAAAGACAAACATTTATGTTATAAAAGACAAACATTTCGTTAAAATATGTAAATAACACAACACAATTCAATAAAGAAATGAAACATAAAAAAAGTAATATATCAAGTATATCATTGGTAATTAATATATCAAGTATATTATTAATATAACAATACTCATAATTAGGTATATCAAAGGTTATGCTGAATCCAGTATATATTCAATATATTAGGTATGTATATCAGTTAACTGATATACTTTATATTTCATATATCAGTAAATATAAAGTATACCAGATATACTATTAATATACCATTTGATATACCAATAAGGGTAAAACTGGAATAATAAAAAAATCGAAAATCAGATTTTAAAATTTTTGCTATAATTGCAAATCTAAAAAAGCATAGCTAAATTTGCAAATATCCTAATGTTTTTTGCTACCCATTGCAATTTCTCTTTAACAATTGGATGCATATTCTCCAATTTTATTTTTATTTTTTTATTTTGGTGTAGTTAAACCTTTAGATTTGATTATTATATGTTGTTTATGTTAAATTTGTTAATTTTATTTTTCAATTGAATCTTGTATCATTATTTATAATTTAATGTGATTTCATTGGATTAATATGTAGATTTTTTTGTTTGTTTTGTTTGCCTAAACCAATATTTCCTTTGTTATTTGTATTTGAAAATTAAAAAAAAAAAGCTCCAATGATGGAATCTCAAATTTTAGGTAGATCATTGACTTTTTGTTTTCCTTTATTATTTATATTTACAAAAAAAAAAATAAAAAAAAAAATAAAGGGTTTGAGTGAGTTTATTATTTTTTTTTATGTTTCCTTGCCATCATTGTCACACACAATGGACAAATTTTTTTTTTCCCTTTTTCCTTTACTTACGGCAAACCATTTTTTCTCTCACTTTTTTTTTTTTTTTTTATTATTATTTTTTCTTCTTCTTACCTTTTATTCTCTAAGCTAATATGGAATTAGGATGTTCTTAATTTAAATCTTGTCAAATCTTACCTATTTGGATGGAAAATTTTGGAGCCAAATCAAGATTTCAAATTACTCTAGATTTTAAATTCTATTCTTTTTTATTTATTCCAAATAAAGAGGTTCTTGAATATTGTTTTTTTTTTCCTTTTTTTTTTCCTCCTCGAACCAATAGGTTGATAAAGTTTTTTTTTTTTTATGGTATAGTATAATAATCCATAATTCTCTTATAAATTTCTTTCCCTTAATTAAATAGTTTCAAAATAAAATTCTCCAACGATGGAATCTTGAATTTTCGGGATGCCGATATTTAAGTTTCTTAAGGTGAAAAGTTAAAATCTTGGGATGCCGGGATTTGATTTTGATATTTCTTTCCTAAATAAAAATTGTTTTATATGTTTTTTTTTAAAACTTATTTTTCAAAAGAAGCATATTTTATAAAAGGCATTTTCTTTTAAAAGGAATGTATTAAAAGCTTTTGTTAAAATTGTTTCATTGACTTTATGTCCAAAATAATAAATCAATTCAAAATTATTTTCCATAAAAAGGTCACTTCTTTAAAAATAAAATTAATTAAGAGTTTTCCTTAAAAAATATTGTTTACTCACACATTTTTCCAAAATTAATAAACCAAACGTTTTTTTTTTTAAAAACTTTCCTATGACGGAAAATTAGGAAGTCAAGATATTGACTTTCCAATTATTCTTGAGGTGTGATGAATTTAATTTGAGAAGCCAAATTAAATTGAAACAAATTTTGAATGGCTTTATGTCACCCATAATTATTGCTCATTATCTATTTAAGGAATAATGAGAAGTAAAATATGAGACATTTAAACATCAATAAAAAAAATTCTTCTTTAATATTTATAATGGCCAATTTTCCTTAAATAACACATGAAAATTAAAATTTCGTTCTTTGAACAACTGTCGTGGGGTGCTAATACCTTCTCCATACACAAAAGACCCCCGAACCCTACATCTTTTATTTGCAGACCATGTTAGCATATTTTGGGTGCCCAGTCACACCCTCTAAATCAAGACTGGTGGCGACTCCATTTTCCTCCTCTTGGAAACAAAGTTGGCCACTCCGTGTCGCAAACCCATAGCGACAAGGTGAATGGGGAGAGTGTTCACAGTAAGTGGGAGAAGGACATGTGTCAATGCATCCTGCGGTCTCTTCCCCTAGGTCGCATCGTGAGATTCTTATGATCTGCCTGTGTGTCGTCCTAGAGCGACCACCCCTTTGGAGGGCCTGATCATAGGTTTCAGAACACCGCGAACTCCAGAAATGGATGGGGTAACTTAGGTTAATCACCAACAATTGTCTTTCCGAACGGTAGCCTGTTGGTACGTATCTTTGGGATCTGAAAGTGGGAGGGTCACACTTACGGGGATGAGATCCTTGACCGAACTAACGGTAGCTAATAACTATGAGAATATGAGATGTTCTGGTATTAGGAATTGGCTGAGATAAGTCTTAATTCAGAGGAGTAGCTGATCACCCATTTGGTGACTGTTGCTCTAAACCTCTGAAGTATCGTTGCAAAACTATATTGATAGTTTATTAGGGTTTCTTTGATTAATGGTTTTGCTAAATTTGATTGGATTATTTATTAATGGTTAAGGCAAAGATTACTAATATAATCATATGTCTTAAAGTTTCAGCATGTTATCCTCTATAAATACACGACTTAAAAACAACATATTAACTGACAATAAATATGCTACGTGGATGTCTGGTCCAAATATGATTCTAGCTATAGACGATGTACGGTTTGTCTCAACAAAGGACTGTCCTCCAGTCCCAGCTTATAGTGCATCCCAAACTGCAGCTGAGAAGATAGAAAGACAAGGTAAGTTTGATTTACTGGTTTTAGAAACTTGTCTTATAGACATGATCGTAATGCCTGAATACTTGATTCCGGAGCTACCAATCATGTTTGTTTTTCCTTACAGGGAAATGGTTCTTTTTAGCAGCTAGAAGAAGGTGAAATGACGCTCAGGGTCGGAACAGGAGACATCGTTTCAGCTTCAGCAGTGGGAGATGCTAAGTTGTTTATTGGAGACAGATTTTTCTTTCTTCAAAACTTGTATATAGTACTTGGACTTTGAAGAAATCTTGTATCTATATCCTATTTGATTGAACAAGGATATTTTGTTTCCTTTAATTCTAATGAAGCGTTCATTTTGAAAAATGGAATCCTGATATGTTCAGCCAAACAGGAAAATAACTTATATATAATTAGACCAACCGATACAAAAACAATTTTAAATCACGAGTTATTTAAAACTGCTGAAATTCAAAGAAAGAGGCAACAAACTTCTTCGAGAGAAAATACCTATCTTTGGCACCTGAGGCTAGGCCATATAAATCTCAATAGAATTAAGAGACTGGTCAAGAGTGAAATTCTAAACGAGCTAGAAGATAACACATTACCTCCATGTGAGTCATGCCTTGAAGGCAAAATGACTAAAAGACCTTTTACTGGAAAAGGTTATCGTGCCAAAGAGCCCCTAGAGCTCATACATTTAGACCTCTGTGGTCCGATGAATGTGAAAGCTCAAGAAGGATTCAAATACTTCATCTCTTTTATAGATGACTATTCAAGGTATGAGTATCTTTACCTGATGCATCATAAGTCTGAAGCCTTGAAAAGTTCAAGGAGTATAAGGCAGAGGTTGAAAACCTGTTGGGTAAAACAATCAAAGCTCTTCGATTTGATCGCGACAGAGAGTACACGAATCTGAGATTCCAAGACTATATGATAGAACATTGAATCCAATCACAACTCTCGGCACCTGATACACCGCAGCAGAATTGTGTATCAGAATGAAGAAATAGAACATTATTAGACATGGTTCGTTCAATGATGAGCTATGCTCAGTTGCCTAGCTCGTTCTGGGGGTATGTAGTAGAGACTGCAGTTCACATCTTGAACAACGTTCCATCGAAGAGTGTTTTTGAAACACCTTTCGAGTTATGAAAAGGGCGTAAACCTAGTTTAGGCTGTTTTAGAATCTGGGGTTGTCCAGCACATGTACTTGTGACAAATCCTAAGAAATTAGAACCACGTTCAAGATTGTGTCAATTTGTTGGATACTCAAAAGAAATGATAGGTGGTCTTTTCTACGACCCACAAGAAAACAAGGTATTTGTATCAAAAAATGCAACATTCTTGGAGGAAGACTACATGAGAAACCATAAACCACGTAGCAAATTAGTATTAGAAGAAACTACTAGAGAATCAGACAAGGGTTGTTGATGAAACTAGTCCGTCATCAAGAGATGATGCAGGAACTAGTTCTTTCGGTCAGTCTCGTCCATCTCAAACGATGAGAATGCCTCGACGCAGTGGGAGGTTGTTAAACAACCTGAACGCTACTTAGGTTCAACTAAAACTGAGGTCATCATTCCTAATGATGGCGCAGAGGATCCATTGTCTTTTAGACAGACAATGAATGTTAGACAAAGATCAATGGGTCAACGTAATGGACCTCAAAATGGAGTCAATGTACTTCAATTCGGTATAGGAACTTGTAGATCCACCTGAAGAGGTAAAACCCATAGGGTGCAAATGGATCTATAAAAGAAAGAGAGACGCTGCTGGAAAGGTACAGACCTTTAAAGCACGAATTGTAGCAAAGGGTTACACCCAAAGGGAAGAGGTTTAGGGAATAAAAGTCCCCACGCAGCGTAAGTGCACCGATTGGACCTTACGCCGTATATTAATTAACATTAAAATACCGTTACGAAAAGGCAAAATAAACTTTAAACATGCTTTAAAGTTGCTGGAAATTGCTATAAACATGCTTGAAAATTAAATCTAATTTATTTTCATGCTTTTCTAAAGAAACGAGAAAGAACCGTTACAAACCTTCGTTGTAGACTTGACCGTTCTTCGCCAACGACGCTTCAACGAATGAAAGCGCAGCAGCCTCCTTCTAGTTTCTTCGCTAGAAAATTCTTCTTCAAAGACACAATAACCACAGAGGTTACACCAGTATGTCTCTAAATCTAGGAGGCAAAAGACTTGTGGGAGTCTTTCTCTGAGAGGGAGGTTAGAGAGAATTCTAGGGTCTTGTCTTGTGAATCTAAGAGCAAGAGGAGAGTACTGAACCAATTAGGTCTAGTGTTCTATTTATAGAAGAGAGGCCATGAATAAAATATTCAATTAAATCAATCTTTTCCAAAATTGATTCAATCTTTATTCCTTTTTAATCAATCCAAGATCAATCAATTCTATAATTGATTAATCTTTTCCACAAATGACTAATTACTTCCATAAGTGATTAGATCATTTCCATAAATGATTAATCACTTCCTTAAGTGATTAATTATTTCCATAATTGATTAATTCCCGGTTAATGAATTCTTTAATTAATTAACCACCAATTAAATATCACATATTTAATTTCCGGCCTTGAATTAATTAATTTTGCCCAAATAGATTTTAGGCCTTAAAATTAATTAATTCATATTTGAACTCTTTCAAACTTCCATAAATTTATTGTGACTCAAATTTATATTAATATTTGAATTTCTTCAAATATTAATTTCTCTCATAATAATATATCAATATATATTATATTGTTTCCCTTAGTAAATTGAACACTTTCAATTTACATTTATTACTTAGTTGCCTCAAATTACTTTATGAGCTACCAGTGGAACCTATTGGACCTGCAGAACAGAAGCTCCAACAATGTGAGATTAATTGGTCAAACTCATTAAGCAAATTAATCAATATTCGTTAACTGTGTGTACATTCCACTATAGACTCACAGTTGCACTCTTCTCACTGCAGACATATTTTCTGTGTCCACGGATATAGACCAATATCGACTAGTTAGTCCTTCACGAGTGTCCGTAACACCAGCTAGGTCAAATTATCGTTTTACCCCTGGGTTACTCATATTTCCTTAAGTACTAGTTCTCCTCTAATGAACAACCTGTTTGTGGTCCAACCATCAAACGGAAAACCCTCTCGTGCCATTGAGAGGGTAGGGTCCTTTGTTCAAGACTCGGAGTGACCACTTAAGGGAACACTCATCTGCTTCCCTAAAGTCGGAAAGGAGTGAATTCCATCTTATACGATTATGTTCCCAGCTCCCCACTCGGTGTTGTCCCCAAAATGGTAGACTTATTGAGTCGGCGTATTGGCCACTCTCACCCATACAAATCAAAGGACAATCCCTCATGAGCAGGAGTCCATAATCAACTCAGGATTAAGACCAAGTTGTCTAGGTCGTCCTAGTGAAATAGAAAACCAACTAGTTAACGATGTTATAACAAGTGGTTACTATTTCGCGGTCCGGTCTTATGCAAACTCATTGCATAGGATACCCCCACTCGCATGTCTCCTACACGAACGCGTTGGATCATAGCGTTTGTATCAAATACAAAGTGGGCCGTATCCATAGTGTCACCAGGATAAGGCACCCAGTCTTATCCCTATACTCTAGACCCTTTAAGCTGTTTCTTGAACAATGATCCCCATATGTCGCTACATATAGTTTAAGACTCATATTACAACCTAGGATGTCTAGTTTATTGGATTATGGTTATTTTAGGCAAAGAAAAATATAAAATAACTAATAACATTTAATGGAAAAATATATCAATATTATTTCATTAATATCCGGTCAACGGTTACATTCACTATCTACGAGTTTTAGGGCATAAAACCCAACAAGAGGTTGATTATGAAGAAACTTTTTCCCCTGTTGCTATGCTAAAGTCAGTAAGAATTCTCTTATCCATAGCCACATATTACGACTATGAAATATGGCAGATGGATGTCAAAACTGCCTTTCCTAATGGCAAACTTGAAGAGAACATCTTTATGTCTCAACCCAAGGGGTTCGTATCTCAATGTCAGAAGCAAAAAGTTTGCAAATTGAATCGATCCATTTATGGATTGAAACAGGCATCCAAATCATGGAATATTAGATTTGATACTGCGACCAAGTCTTTCGATTTTGACCAAAATCTTGATGAACCTTGTGTGTACAAGAAAATCATCAAGAATAAAGTAGCTTTCTTGATACTATATGTGGACGATATCCTACTCATAGGAAATGACGTAGGATACCTTACTGACGTGAAAAATTGGCTAGCAACCAAATTCCAAATGAAAGATTTGTGAGAGGCACAGTTTGTTCTTGGAATCCAGATAATCAGAGACCGCAAGAACAAAATGCTAGCGTTGTCTCAGGCAACGTATATCGACAAGATTTTGGCCCGATATTTGATGCAGAACTCCAAGAAGGGTTTGTTACCTTTCAGGCACAGAATTCACTTGTCAAAGGAACAATGTCCTAAGACATCTCAAGAAATTGAGAATATGATGTAGGGACGGAGGCCCCAGCGCAGCGGAAGCGTATCGAAAGGATCTCACATTGTATATTAATCAACATTAAAATACCAATATGAAAAGGCAAAATGCTATTTTAATCATACATTAAAATCGCTGTAAATCTATTATAAACATGCTGGAAAAACAAGAAGAATAAAACTATTTTTACTTTCATGTTTTTCAAAGGAAAAAGAAAGAATCGATACAAACCTTCGTTGTGAACTTGACCGATTCTCGCCAACCTCGCTCTTACGTATAAAACGCAGCAACTCCAAGAATCCAAAACGCAGCAACTCCAAGAATCATTTGCTGGAATTTTCTTCTCCAAAACACACTACCAATAAGGTTACACCGGTATGTCTCTAAGTCTAGGAGACAATGGACTGGTGAGAGTCTTTCTCTAAGAGGGAGGCTTGAGAGAATACAAGAGGTAGTCTTTTAGTCTTGTACTGTCAATATGAGCATTGGACCCCTAAACCTTTAGGTTTAGTGTTCTATTTATAAGAGAAAAGCCATGAATAAAATATTCATATACAATCAATTATTTCCATAATTGATTTAATCATTTCCATAATTAATTAATTCCATAATTGATTAATCTTTTCCATAAATGATTAATTACTTCCATAAGTGATTAAATCATTTTCATAAATGATTAATTACTTCCATAAGTGATTAATCATTTCCATAATTGATTAATTTCTCAATTAATTAATTCTTTAATTAATTAATCACCAATTAAATATCATATTTAATTTCCGACCTTGGATAAATTAATTGCCCAATTAAATATCGTATATTTAATTTTAGGTCTTTAATTAATTAATTCATATTAAAATTTGAACTCCTTCAAATTCTCTTATTGTTGGCTTTTTGGCCCTTAGTCTCAAATTAATTAAAATATTAATTAATTAATCAATGTTTTGATGATAACAAACCCAATTTTTAATTATTGAAAATTTTAGTGTTTTAATGTTTCCATAGCGTAGATCTCGGAACAACGATTCCAACGCCTCTTGAATCGGTCAAATCAGAGCTAAAATGAAGAAGTTATAGCCGAAACAAGTTTTAACGAAAAATACCTGTGGTGGCTGAGTCAGCATCAATGGACCAATTCGATAGACGACACGTGGATTAATAGGAGAGTGGCACATGGACTTTTGATATTTAAATATATATATTATATATATAATTTCATGTGAGTAACGATTTCTTTGAAAATTAAAAAAAAAATCTGACTTGCATTAAATGTTAGTGTGCTGTTGGAAAAGTTTATATATATATTATTTTAAATTTTTTTACCGTTAACTTTTTATTATTATTATTATTATTATTATTATTATTATATAAATTCATGTGTTTACCGTTTGAATTTTAAAAAAAAAATTATTTTATTATATATTTTTATTTTCATTATATATTTTATATTTATTTTTACGTTTAATTTCTTTAATCTCCACCCTTGATTTCTCTTTTATACAAATCTAATGGTCCAAATTAAAATTTATTTTTTACGCCATTTCCCTCTCTTTATAAACCATATTCCTCTCCAAATTTTCACCAACAATTTTACATTTTTACAATCCTCCCAAATCAAAAGAGTGTTATTGTATTGTGAGGATAAATTTGTTGAGTGCTTAAATTTGTATATCTACTCTAGTTAGAGTTGTCTTGTGTTCTTCATAAATTCCAACATTTGTAACGGTTTGATCCTAACCCGTGGAAAAGATCGGGTTTGCTCTTGAACCCATAAAAGGAGCGGTGGTGTAAGGGTTGGGCTCTAATCCGTGGAAAAGAGTCGAAAAGATTTTATTCAAATTCCCAAGAGGCGCTTGGGGAGTGGAGTAGGTCGAGCTTGACCGAACCACTATAAAAATTACGGTGTCTTCTTCTCTAACTCTTTTTTTTTTTTTTTTGCAATTAATTTAAGTAATTTATTGCATGTTTTAGTTTGTTTTTATTTGTTTGTGAAATTGGATAGAATTAAATTATCACACTTTTTGTCATCTTATTTGTTGCATAAATTGAGTTTTTCTTATTGTTTATAAAAAGTGTATTAAATAGTTTAATTGGGTTAATTTAGGAAAAAGTTTAATTAAACCCTATTCACCCTCCCCCCTCTAGGGTTGCCATACCGATCCAACAATTGGTATCAGAGAAATTTAATTCTCATGATTATGCACAAAAATTATCAATATAAATCTATAAAAGATTAGATATAATGAAATTTTATCAATTTGAGTAAATAGCTAAGAGAAGTCAAGAATATTAATTAATTTTCATAAAAATACTCCCTTAAGAAAAATAATTTAACAACTCTTCCAACAGCTATTACAAAGCACATTTTTTAATAGGACAACCAATATGCACAAATGTAACGCCCCAAGTTTTCCAACCTCTAGCCTAGAGACGATACTACAACTCTAAACCCTTAAGCACAGATCTGAACCACTTGAAATCGAATGTACCGAAAATTTCGGCAGCAAAACGACGTAAAATGGCCTGAACCAAAATTTTACAACACCTGATAAGCAACAAAACACTTCTAAACATTCAACCCAACTCCACCAAACTACAATTCGGATTTACAACCTACTTCACTATACGAGTTAGGCCTTGTAGCAACATGCATTAAATCAATTCTTGCAACATAACACATTACTTATTCACTTTTAATAAGACCAGCAACTTATCCCAAAAGAATGCTAACTAAACATCTTTTATTCCTTAAATAAGAAAACAACAGAACTAAACCTTAAGTTCATACAACTCAACCATGTCTTACCATAATAGATCAACAATTAACAAAACTAAGCTAGCCTACTCAAGCATAGCAAAATCAAACTAAACCAACTCTAGCCTATTCCACCAAAACAAAGGAAAGAAAACCCAAACGCCCTAGGGTTCCTCCTCGAAGTTCTCCTCTTCCTCACCAAGGTCCAGCTCGTCATCAAAACCTGTAACATCTAAAATGTTGGGGGAAAAGATGGGGAAGGGGGTATCAGTACAATCGTGGTACTGGAAAGCAGCTCAGACTTACCAAGCCCCAAACAACAAACAACACAACCAACATGCTTAACACATGCATCCAACAGGTTTTCACAACCGCGAACAAGCAACATGCTTATACAACCATAAACATTCAACATGCTTTAAGCCATAAACTAACAACTTAAAAACACTAAACGACCATGCACATGCATCTCACACTATGCAATGCACGCACTAGACACCACATAATTTCAGCGTCATGCTCCGCAACTACATGATATTCGCGTCATGCTCCGCAATACACATGATTTCCACGTCATGTTCCACTAATACATGATTTCCGCGTCATGCTCTGCTAATTACATGATTTCCGTGTCATGCTCCGCACCTACCCCACATGAATTCCGCACCATGTGTTACGCCACTCTTATGTGATTTCCGCGTCACGCTCCGCTACACATGAATTCCGCACCATGTGCTGTGCCTCACACCCGACTCATGCTACACACCCGACTCATGCTACACACCCCCATGCAACATGCAAGCCAGACTCAAACGTGCTTAACACGACATCTCATCATGCTTAACACCCAAACATGCCCATCTCAGGCAACACAAAGATACATAGCATGCTTCACACAAGCACTACAACATTCACAACACAACAGGTACAATTCATGCTCGTCACAAGCAACAAATCAGTTCATGCTCATCTCAAGCAACGCAGCAAATACAATTCATGATTAGCACAACCATTTCAGCATTTACAACACAACAGTTCATATTTAACATTTCATACATAGAACAAATACGAGTAAAGCAGGTAACAAACAAACATACTTCATGCAGTCAAACAAACTTAGTAAGTAGAAACTACTTACCTACAACGCTTCCAAGGCAACCTTAGTAATCCAAGGCAGTCCAATAAAGTCCTAAACAGCAAGGATAGAACCTACTGAATTAGAACCAACTTAAAGTTACCCTAAACATGCTTAAAAGGTCTAATCCAACTAAGAAAGGACCTATTTCCTTGTTGGACAACCACTCAAAATTCCCCAAATTAAAAACTCAAAACCTTTAGACCATGGGCAGCCATGTCTAAGGCTCAACGGGCAATGGGTATCCGCTGAATGACCAGATTCAAGGCTTTTCAGCTGCTGGACAACAAGTAAAAAGTCACAGGAATGACATTCTAAGAACTCCTAAAACTTGGGCAATGCGACCACGGCTTATATAATTAATAGGAACCTATTTGGCATGCTTTTTAAACTACGAACAATAAGCAGAAACCACTACACTCATCATTCAAGAACCTACAAGGGTTGGGCAAAACTACAAAGGCGACGAGACTAAATGGGTATTGATAAACTACATGTTTTTTTACCCAAAACAGTAACGATGACCCATTTAAATGCATATATTAAGGACCTATAACGGTTGGGCAACACTTTTAGAGTCTAAACAACTAATGGGCAACAATCTAAAACATGCTTCTAAGGCTAGATCATCTAATGGGATGTAAACTTCAACGCTATAGACAAAGGACAGCAAGGAAACTTACCCAAACGGACCCGTTTTCACGCTAGACGGGTTATCCTAACCTCTAGCAACGCGCTAGAATGATCCTTGGGCAATGGGTGACCAATATGAAGTGATTCGAACTCAATCGAGCACTTAGACGGCGCTGCAGATCAGGAATACCAACACAACATTAAAATTCCAGCACCTAAACGACATGGGTATTTTAATCTAAACAACAACCAAGCATGGGCAAATGCCTAGACTTACCGGAATTGCTTAAACACGCCGAGACACCCACGATTTGAGCAAAGACGGCGCTGCAGAATAGAATTTCGAGGCTAACTTAGATTTTCCAACACATAGAGCAATGGGTATTTAAATCTAGGCACTAATCGAACATGGGTAAGCGTTTAAACTTACCGGGATTGTTGAGTGATGCCGAAAACGCCCAATAATGCTTCTGGACAGAGACGGAATCGTGAGGAAACGAGGCTCCGAGTTGTTGCCTGCGCGAGATCTAACCAAACAACACAAGGGACTCTTAGATCATGCTTAAATTGACCTAGAACAAGGGAAGAGAGGCTTACCCACGAGTTTCTTGCCGCACGAAACCTGAATCACACAAATATTCGTGTGGGTTTTGATTTCCAGCAAGAACTGACCGGAGAGGGGCGACGCAAAAGGGCTGCCACGACACTCTCACTGCAGACGGCGACAACGGTGCGATGAAAGCTGGGTTTCGACCGAAAAACGCCGAGGGAGAGAAAGAGAGACGGCGCAGACGAAAGACCCACGGGAAAAGGAACCGCAAGCAGGGGCGGCGCGCGGACCAGCTGGCGGGGTGGCGGCACTTCAATCGCCGGCGGCGACACGACGAGGCGGAGGGAGAGAGACGGTGGCGGCTTCTCCCTGAGGCTACACACGCAAAAGAGAAGAATGAGAAGGGGGGTTCACACGTGAGAAAGAGGATGAAAGGGTTTTGAGGGTTCTTTTTTTTTTGCTTTATTTTCTTTTAACTCTTTTATTTTCTTTAACCACCAAAAACCCAAAAATAGAACCCAAGAATAGAACTTCCCCACCACTCAGCGTGAATATTTCAACGCTTAAAGAGACCTGATAATTAACGCTAGCCAAATTTAATCAAGCTTAAGGAAGATAAATAATTACTAACATAACGCTCATATCCCAAAATAATTTCCCAATGCCTTGGTATTTAATTATGAATTCCATATTGTGAGCCCAAATAAGAACTATATTCCCATTTGACTATATACATGGAATTTAAATAACAACCAAAAAGCACAGGGCGTTACATTCGGTTTAGAGTGGTTCAGATCCGTGCTTAAGGGTTTAGAGTTGTAGTATCGTCTCTAGGCTAGAGGTTGGAAAACCTGGGGCGTTACAGTTGGTATCAGAGCTATGTCGTTCCTATAGACTGACCTAGGTAGCCTAGGTTGTTTGGTTGTGTGTGTTAGAGGTTTTCCTCGTTCTCCTCTCCATCACCAGGTATGGAAGCATCATTATTTATTGTTTGTTGATATAATGTTGGATGTATGAGTTATCTGCCTGCCTTATATTGGTTATCTTACTTGTTGTTTGCTTTATGTCTTGTTCAAGCATGATTGTTTTCCTTGGTTGCTTTATTTGTTAGAAGCTAGGCCTGGGATGTTCCCTTTAGGTGGCTAGATAGATTGTTTTGTTTGCGCGCCTGTTGTTTGGTAGTAGGAGTAGGATGTTGCCATAGTTCCTAGATAGCTTCCGTGTTTTCTTTATGCATGTTGTGTGCCCTCAGATCTAGGTTGTTGCCTTAGTTTGAGGTTAGTCCTTCATATTCTTGTTTCTTAGGATATTTCCTTAAGCAAGTTTCTTCGTTTCCCCTCTCACTGATGAGTTCTAGTGAAAGTCAAGGAAGTGGACGCTCTGGCCCTCCAGACGTTCATGAAGTCAATTCGCATCCTGAGGCGAATCCCCCTGTTCCTCTTCCAGCGCCTCAAGTGGTGCTGACAGCAGAGGCACTGCAAGCTATGCTTAGCAATGCAGTCCAGAATAACATGCAGCACGTCGATGCAAATCAAGCCCCTGCTCGTGGCAAGGATGCGCAATTTTTCTGGAGCCTTATAAAGGCAAAGCCTCCCTCGTTCGATGGTCAGCCTGGAAGTTCACAAGCTGTAGAAGAGTGGACTTCGGAGTTGGAAGCCTTATTTCAATATCTTGGAGTTGACGCCCAGTGATAGGTCTAATTTGTTATACACTTAGAATCTCCCAATTTGCTTATCTTAGTTGAATTCCTTGCGAAAAATGCTTTAAAATGAGTATAATATGTCTATAGATCCTCACCGGAGCTTTGGAAGCAATTCGAGGCTTAAACGAGCGAAACCGAAATGTAAAATGACTTTTCTGCCCTTGGAGCCATCCCAGCGTCAAGACTCTACCATCCTAGCGTCGGGACGCCGTTTAAATAAGAAAAATACTTGGGCGTGAAGCAGAAGCAACAACATCGAGACGCTGTATCATAACGTCTCGACACCATGAAGATCTGGAGAATAATTTCCTTATATGAAGGCCTAGCGTCGCGACGTTGTGTCCTAGCGTCTTGACGCTTGGCAGTTTTCTAGATTTGATTTTTTTCCTAATTTGGCTGGCAATTTTCCTTGTTTGAAGATCCAATTCAACACCAAAGGACCACGAATTGAAGGCCAAGAATCACTATAAATAAGGGGCCTTGGTGTAGGTTTAGAATCATCTCTCAATACCCAATTCACTACAACATTATAGTCCATCTCTCTCCCCTTTCTCCACCATTCTTCTTAGTTTTTAGTCTTTCTTGCTTTCCTTTATGTATTCAATGAAGATTCAAGCTTGTTCTTGCTCCATGAGAGGCTCTCCTAAACCTCTTAGAAATCCTTGCTCCCACAAGCTCCTCAACCGTTGATCTTAGGAGAATACCGGACAAATATAAAACTTGCTGCAAAGTGATTATAAAACATGCTAGATCTATTAAAAAAATACCCTAGATCAATATACTAATTGATCCTAACGATCAAGGTTCAAAGTAACTTACTTTCGATGAAGCCTTGATAAAAAACTCGCCTTTTCTCCATCGGTTTGCAGAAAATACAGCAGCGAAATCCTCTTTCTTTTGCTGGAAGAACACCACAAACACCACCAATAGGGTACATTGGTATTCTCCTAGGATCAACGGTTGAGGAGCTTGTGGGAGCAAGGATTTCTAAGAGGTTTAGGAGAGTTCTTTCCTTCTCTATGATGCACGAGAGAATGAGAGAGGTTGAGAGAGCTTTTTGGGGTTTCAGAGAGCTATCACGATAGAATGGGGAACCAAGAGATGAGTTTACGGTAGAATACCCAACCCTTCCTAAAAACGCTCTCCATCGTGTATCACCCTCAGTTAGTGGGTTGAAAAAATCTATCAGTTACAGATAACTGATTAATCAAATTAATATTAACAAATAAAATTAATATTAAGAATATAATTAATTTAACAATTAAACTAATTATTATTTATGTAAATCTTATTTACATAAATATTCCCACATAACCTATAATTTTAATGTAATTCAATTAAATCAAATTTAATTAAATCGAATTAAAACAAATAATTAATTAATTCACCAATTAATTAATATTATAATTAAATATCATATATTTAATTATATTTCTTTCAAATAAACTATAGTATTAATGTACATCTAATGGGCATTAATTATAACCTATAGTTTTAATATGAATCAAATTCATATTTTAACTTTATATTCGAACCCTTTCGAATATTCAATTCTCCCTTAGAAATTTACCTCAACACCCTTAGTGAGCTACCGGTGGGACCTAATGGACCTACAGATCAGAAGCTCCAACGATATGAGATTAATTGGCTAAACTCATTAACCAAGTTAATCAATGTTCGATAATTGTGATTCACTCCACTATAGAACCACAGCTGCACTCTTCTCACTGCAGATATATTTCTGTGTCCACGAATATCGACCATCAACAGCAAGTCAGCCCTTCACGTGTGTTCGTACCCCAGCTAGGTCAAATTACCATTTTACCCCTGGGCTACCTCTTTTTCCTCAAGTTCCAGTGCTCCTCTAATGAACAACCTGTTTGAGGTCCAACCAACAAACGGAAGTCTCTCTCGTGCCATAGAGAGGGCAGGGCCCATTGTTCAAGACCCGGAGTCACCACTTAAGGGAACACACCTTTATTTACCCTAGAGTCGAGAAGGAGTGAATTTCATCTTGTGTGATTATGTTCCCAGCTCCCCACTCGGTCTTGTCCCCAAAATGGTAGGCTTATTGAGTCTGCGTGCAGGCCACTCTCACCCGTACAAATTAAAGGACAATCCCTCACGGACAGGAGTCCATAATCCATTCAGGATTGAGACCAAGTTGCCTAGGTCATCCTAATGAAATAGAAACCAAGCTAACTAATGGTGTTACAGCTAGTGGTTAATTATTTCGCGGTCCGGTCTTATGCAAACTCATTGCATAGGATACCCCCACTCGCATGTCAACTACATGAACGCGTTGGATTATTACGTTTGTATCATAATACAAAGCGGGTCGTATCCATAGTGTCACCAGAATAAGATACCCAACCTTATCCTTATACTATAGACCCTTTAGGCTGAATCTTGAACATTGATCCCCGTATGTCCCTACACACTAGTTCAAGCCTCATACTATCAGCCTAGGATGTTTAGTTTATTGGATTAGGGTTAATAAGACAAGATTACGCAATACTAACACAGATAAATGAATAATGTATCATTTTATTAATGTTCGGTCAAAAAGTTACATTTACTATCTACGAGTTTTAGGGCATAAAACCCAACAAACTCCCATTTGAACTAAAACTCAAGATAATGGGAAAGTATATACAAAATAATCCAAAGCTGGAAATGGTAAATGTATATTGTACATTACATAAAAGGTAAATATACAAAATACAATAAACTAGGGCATCCTTACACCCATTACATATCTCCCACTTGCCCATATACTATATACATGTCTCATAGACCTAGACTTTCTAGATGACCCTCGAACACTTTAGCCGAGAGGGCCTTCGTAAACGGATCAACAATGTTGTGCTCCGAAACGATCTTGGTCACGACCACATCTTCTCGTTGCACAATCTCTCAAATCAAGTGATACTTCCTCTCGATGTGTTTACCTTTTTTGTGGCTGCGAGGTTCCTTAGAATTGGCTACAGCCCCACTGTTGTCACAGTATAATGTTATGGGCAAGTTCATATTTGGAACAACTTCCAAATCAGTCAAGAGCTTCCTTAGCCAAACTGCTTCCTTAGCTGCTTCACAAGTAGCTACATACTCAGCCTCCATGGTTGAGTCCACTATGCATCCTTGTTTGATGCTTCTCCAAACTACAACTCTCCCGTTAAGGGTGAACACTGACCCTGACGTGGATTTCCTAGAATCCTTGTCAGACTGGAAGTCAGAGTCGGTGTATCCAGTGAGAACTAACTCTTTAGCCCCAAACACTAGCATGTAGTCCCTCGTTCTCCTAAGATACTTGAGGATTCCTTTAACAACGATCCAGTGGTCTAATCCTGGATTTGACTGATATCTGCTGACTATCCCTAAAACATAACAAATGTCAGGCCTAGTGCAGAGCATAACATACATTAAGCTGCCCACAGCCGAGGCGTAGGGAATCCGTCTCATATCCTCAACTTCTTGAGGTGTCTTAGGACACTGTTCCTTAGACAAGTGAACTCCATGCCTGAAAGGCAATAAGCCCTTCTTGGCGTTATGCATCGAATATCGAGATAACATTTTGTCGATATACGTTGCTTGAGACAGGGCTAGTGTTTTATTCTTTCGATCCCGAATAATCTGGATTCCAAGAACATATTGGGCCTCTCCTAAATCTTTCATTTGGAATTGGGCTGCTAGCCATTCTTTTACGTCAGACAGATATCCTACATCATTCCCAATGAGTAGGATGTCATCAACATAAAGTACTAGGAAAGCTACTTTGTTTTTGTTGATTTTCTTGTATACACAAGGCTCATCAACATTTTGGTCAAAGCCAAAAGATTTGATCGCAGTATCAAATCAAATGTTCCAAGATCTGGAAGCCTGTTTCAACCCATAAATGGATCGATTCAGTTTACAAACTTTTTGCTCCTGACCTTGGGTTATGAACCCTTCGGACTGAGACATGAAGATATTTTCTTCAAGATTACCATTCAGAAAGGCAGTCTTGACATCCATTTGTCATATCTCATAATCATAATAAGTGGCTATGGATAAGAGAATTCTTATTGACTTTAACATAGCAACAGGAGAAAAGGTTTCTTCATAGTCCACTCCTTCTCTTTGGATATAACCCTTTGCTACAAGTCTTGCTTTGAAAGACTGTACTTTCCCAGCAGCATCTCTTTTCCTCTTATAGGTACATTTACACCTTATGGGTTTGACCCCTTCAGGTGGATCTACAAGTTCCCAAACTTGATTGAAGTACATAGACTCCATCTCAAGGTCCATGGCTTTGACCCATTCGTCTTTATCTACATCATTCATTGCCTGACGATAAGACAATGGATCCTCAACACCGTCATCAGGTATGACTACTTGTGTTTCAGCTAAACCCAAGTAACGATCAGGTTGTATCACAACCCTCCCATTGCGTCGAGGCTCTCCCACTATGTGAGGATGATGAGATTGACGTGAAGAACTGGCTCCTACATCAACTCTTGTTGAAGAACCAGCTTCATCAACAACCACTACAACAAATTGCACTTTTAATGTCGGACAACAAAAAACACACGGGACATATAATGTCGGACAACTAAAAAAGACGGTATGGAAAGTTGGGAAGACTTTAATGCCCGACATTAAAGTTTCGTTTCAGGGATTTTTTAAAACCCTATTTCAGCTTTCTCTCTCTGAAAAAGCCCTCTTTCCCCTATTGCTGCGCCGTTTCTCTCTCCCGAAGCTGCTTCTTCTTCTCACCGACGGAAACTGCATGAATCTCTTCCTTTCATCGGAGGCAAAATCTCTTCAAGTACTTTCGACGAAGATTTCTGAGCTTTTCTCAGTGGTTCACAATCAGCAAGCAGTAGTTGATAGTAATTTCGGGGAAGATTTCTGCTCGTATTCCTGGGTTTTCAGTCGATTCAGGTTGTGTTTGGAAGGTCAGAAAATTAAATGTCAAGTACTTTTTCTATCGTTGTTTTCATTTTGTTGAATTACAATTATCTGAAAGAGAGGGAAAAACAAAGGGCAAAGTGGAATTCCTTCGAATGCTAGGGTAAACACTTGAAACCATTCACATAACCCACGAATTTTCATTCTGGAGCTTTCAATTTTTTGTGTGTTTGTTGAATTTTAAGTGGAAACTGGAAATGACCGGAAACTGGAAACTGTAAACGTACGATAATATCTTCTTCTTCAGAGATGACCGGAAACTGGAAACTGTAAACCTTACGTTCCGTCGACGTTCAATCTATAGAATCTTCCGCGGCACTGCCATCATTTGTATCCGATCCTGTAATTGCAGACAGATCCACGAGTCCAATTTAGTGAATCACCATGGTCGATAAAAAGGAGCAGAGCAACTTTCGACCAGGGGAGTGGCTGAATCTAATGGTGACAGAGCCCTATTACCTCTCTCATCTTCTAGCCTTCTTTTCCTATTTTGTAATTCGAAGTTCCGCAAGTCATATCATTGCTTATAACATCACACATATTCTCCTTTGTCGGGTAATTATCCTCACTCGTCGAATTTGGTACAACACTTTATTAGCCCTTTTCTCTTGTTTATATGGTATATTTAGTCCTTGGATGACTCAATTTTACAAATTGTTTTCTCGTTTCTTCCTCTCAGCAAGCGATTCTGGTCTTTTTTATTTTCTACATGTTTAAGGTATCTTCCGCTTTCAACATTAGTCGTTTATTTTTTACTTTTAGGGTAAATAGCGTCGAATGTTATATTTCGATTAGTTAGATTTTACATCTACTGATGTTTAGAAAATATGAGTATTAGTTCTTGGAAGATGAGCAGCTAATTGGTATTATCTATTGCATTCCCTTTTCACGGCAGATGGTGAGAAGAGAGGCGCCAGAGGCTTTTATTGCCGATATGCTGTTGTTTGTTAAGGTATTTACTCTCTTCATCATGGATTAGCAAATCTTTAATGCTGTGGAGTTAACCATGCGTTACTCTACTGTAGTTAGAGAGTTTGATGTTGTTACTATAGTTTCATTCCGGTCATATTCTGTTGTAGCTTGTCCCTGTTAATATCTATGCTCAGTATCCATTGACCTAGTTGCAATTCGTTTAGGTTTTTCTCGTTGCTCTCGCTTCTATGATGGATTATCACCTTACATTTTGGTATGTAATCGTGTTTACAGGTAAGAGTTCTTTTTTGGTCTTAATCCATGTCGTGCACATAAATTTACTGATGGGTTATAAAATGATTCAGATAGTTTTGATCAATTGTGATGTGATAGTTTTGCCTATTTCCTGTTCCTTCTGTACAGGGATATACGTTTTTACTCAACAACCCGTCTACCAAGGATCAGGTTTGAAATAAGATTTAGTTTACCCTCCAATTTCTTTCTCTCCTTTAACTCTTCTGTTCTGGGATCTTACTAAAGCCCCGTTCAACAAAATTTTTGTCTTGTGAGTCTAGTAAATTATATTATATGCTAACAATGTGATTTACAAAGATTGCTTTTCCTTTCCTGTTAAATTCTTTTCTTTATGTACCTGCAGTAAGTTAACTCCATTGCAGTTGGAATCCTTAAATGATTGGTTGATAAGTATCAAGGTCAGTTCAATTAGTATTAGTTGGATGTTCCTATCATGTTCTTAAATGGTTCTATATATATGTTAACATCTCTGATTTATTGCGTTTTACACTGAAGATGTTCTTATTGTAAAGAATTCTCAAGTTATACCACTTAGGTAATCATTGATGTTTGTGAGTATTGTAATCAAAATACTGGTGTTTTTTTTTTGTTTAGTATGTGTTTAGTATGTGCAAATTTGAGTGGTTTTCTGAACAGATCTTTTTGTTTATTATGAGTCTCAATTACTTGCACTTTTTGGACACTACAATAAATTACCCTATTTATGTCGGATAGAAAAAAACGCGTTGGACATATAATGTCGAACGACTGAAAATGTGCACTTGGAATTGTTTTTTTAAGAAGAAACAACTTTTTATTGATAATATGACAAAGACATGCACATGAAAGACTTACTTTTTCTTTTGTGTTAAAGCTTCTTACACTGCATTTGGGACCATAGACAAAATCAATTATAAGAAGAGGAAGAAACATGGGAAAAAGACTCTTGTTACCTGTGTTGCCTTATCTATGAATAATTTTGTCATCATATGTTTATTGGCAAAGTAATAAGATAAGTTGGGTTTTTCTTTGATAAGTTGGGTTTCATTTTGGAAATATCTCACATGTAAGATTGAAATATTTGGGATGGTGCCCAAAGTGACGTTTTCTCTGTTGTTTCTCAGGTATTATATTGTTGTGTAATCAACATTATCTTTTTGTTTTTATGCTTTTGTAGCGAATTTTCATGTAAGCTTGATCAATTGATGCCTCATTTCATTTCAGAGCTTTGGTAAATTATCTCTAGTTGCTATGTTTGTGGCTCCGTCAGCAGCAAATGTTGTTCAAGAAGGCACAAAAGAGCTGACTACGTCTGTGGCTCCATCAGCAACAATTGGCAGGTCGTCTTGGGCATCACGGATCCTAAACTAGAAATTTTGGATACATTTGAAGATGTTGAATATGAAAGAAGCACCGTTGAAGATGTTCTGTGTAATGGATGTAATGAATAAATATTCTCTTTAATGTGTTGTTAGCGTTTTAATGTCCATGGTCGTCGCCGAGCATCACAAGCCACTCGTCGATGTGAAACTCTTCAGGTTGTGTCCAATTTGGCAATTGAGGAATACTTCGTCTTCTTCGTCGTCGACTCATAACCTTCACCATAGTGGTCATGACCCTAGCGAAAGAAACTCAACGATGTCGAATAATATCAAATTGCCATCGTCTTCGAAGACAGTGTCCTCTATGGCGAAGTCGTTGCCTTCTCGACGTCGGCTTTGAGGTTGGAATATTTTAGAGTTATGTACTTATTTTGTTTAGCTAGTTTACTTTTTCTTTGTAAATTGGATGGATGGAAAGTTTTATGTATTATATACACTATTATATTTTATTTATTAAGTATATACTCGTTGAGTTAGTTGTGTAAAAATACTTTTGGGACTTTATTTTGTGCATAGGTTGATAAATGGAGAAATATTGTTGGTTAGCCACGTGTGCAACCAATAATTTTTTTTTTATTTACTACTGACACTTTTAATGTCGGACACTTTTAATGTCATAACTTTTAATGTCGGGCAATGACCGACATAAAAAACGGACCGACATTAAAAGTAACTTTTAATGTCGGACAATGAGTGGTTGACTGACATTAAAAGGGCTCTTTTAATGTCGGGCAATGACCGACATTAAAAGGGTACTTTTAATGTCGGACAGAGCTTTTAATGTCGGTCAATGCCCGACATTAAAAGCGATCGACATTAAAAGCCAAATTTGTTGTAGTGAACTCTTGTTGACTCTTCTGTAGCTTCTCCTAACACTAGTTTACTACGTGGTTTGTGATCTCTAATGTGGTCTTCCTCCAAGAAAGTAGCGCGTTTGTCGATACAAAAACTTTGTTTTCTTGAGGGTCGTAGAAAAGACCACCTCTCGTTTCTTTAGGGTATCCAACAAATTGGCATACTCTAGAACGGGGTTCCAATTTCTTAGGATTTGTCACTAGCACGTGTGCAGGACAACCCCAGATACGGAAATAACGCAAACCAGGTTTACGCCCCCTCCATAGCTCAAAAGGTGTTTCAGAAACACTTTTTGAGGGAACATTGTTTAGAATATGAACTGTAGTCTCTACTGCATGCCCCAAAACGAGCTAGGGAATTGAGCATAGCTCATCATTAAACGAACCATGTCTAACAAGGTTCTATTTCTCCTTTCTGATACACCATTTTGCTGAGGTGTACCAGGTGCAGAGAGTTGAGATTGGATTTCATGTTCTATCATATAGTCCTGGAATCTTTGATTCATATACTCTCCACCTCGATCTGATCGAAGTGCTTTGATTGTTTTACCTAATAGGTTTTCTACTTCAGTCTTAAACTCTTTAAACTTTTTAAGAGCTTCAGACTTATGACCCATTAGGTATAAGTAACCATATCGAGAATAATCATCTATGAAAGAGATGAAATATTCATAACCTCCTCGAGCTTTTACATTCATTGGACCACAAAGATCCGAATGTATCAGTTCAAGAGGTTTTTTGGCACGATAACCTTTTCTAGTAAAAGGCCTCTTAGTCATTTTACCCTCGAGACATGATTCATAGGGTGGTAAACAATCATCTTCTAGATCAGTTAGAAGTCCATTCTTCACCCAACGACCGATTCGATCGATGTTAATATGACCAAGACATAGGTGCCATAGATATGTATTGTTACTTAATGGAGAAATCTTTTGCCTTTTATTTTGAGTTTCAGCCGTTTTAAACATCTCATGATTTAAAATAGCTTTAGTATCGGTAGGTCTTAACACATATAAATTGTTTTCACGCTTAGCAGAACATATAAGAACACCACTTCTTGAAATGAACACTTCATTAATCATAAATGAAATAGAGTAATTTTGTTCTCACAAAGAAGATACAGAAATAAGGTTCCTTTTAATTTTAGGAACCAAGTACAAGTCCTCTAAAATTGAAAACTTATTTCTTAAGAACAATTTAGCAGCTCTCACTGATCTCGCTGAAATGATTTCTCCCGTTCCAACCTTGAGAGTCATTTCACCATCTTCCAGCTGCTGGAAATCATTTCCCGGAAAAGAAGACAAACATGATTAGTGGCTCTTGAATCTAATATCCAAGCAAACTCATCATGTTCTACTTCTTCTTGGAATGGGCCACATTGGCCTCTCCTTTCACCACACTTTTGCCCTTGCTTTTCAGCATGGACTCATAAATCTGTAGCTCATTGAGGAGGGTGGTCAGGTTGAACTGTATTTTGTTCATGCTTGCATTCGTACTGAACTGCATGAAGCTAGGAGGAAGCGAATGCAGTATGAACGCAACCTGACTACATTCGCAGACAACCCCACCATTCGCCTCTGCAATGTTAAACTGGTTCATCATGTCGAGAACATGTTCCCGAACAGGATGACCCTCTTGCATACGGGCGTTGAAAACATTCTTCAGAGCATCGTGGTGGAGTTGATAGGACGGAAGTCCAAACATCTCCTGCAGGGAATTCATAATTTCCCTTGTTGTCTCCACGGGCTCATACCGCTTGGCCAAGACTTCATTCAAGCTGGTCAGGATATAGACTCGGGCCTTCTCGTTGGCCTTTGTCCAGCGTTGATGGGCGTCTTTTACTTCCTGAGCGGCAGTGTGAGGAGGAACTGGAGGACACTCCTCCGTCAAAACGAACCTGAGATCCTCGAAAACCAGAATCGTATTCAGGGTTGATTTCCACGTAAGGAAATTTTTGCCAGTTAATTTCTCGTTTTTAAGTAAAGCGATTACGGAGGAATTAACTGGCGAAAAACTCATGTTAGAGGAGGAGCAACTGATCACCCTTCGGTGACTGTTCCTCTAAACCTCTAAAACATCGTTGCTAAACACAATCAATAGTTTTATTAGGGTTCTTTGATTGATTGTTTGCAAAATTGATTGGATTTGTGCAATTCTTTGTATTGCTTGTGTGATGGGTTAAGGCAAAGATAACTAATACGGTCAATTGTTTTTTTTCCAGCAATGTCTTCCTCCGTAATCGCTTTACTTAAAAACGAGAAATTAACTGGCGAAAATTTCCCTACGTGGAAATCAAACCTGAATACGATTCTGGTTGTCGAAGATCTCAGGTTCGTCTTGACGGAGGAGTGTCCTCCAGTTCCTCCTCACACTGTCGCTCAGGCAGTAAAAGACGCCCATCAACGCTGGACAAAGGCCAACGAGAAGGCCCGAGTCTATATCCTGGCCAGCTTGAATGAAGTCTTGGCCAAGCGGTATGAGACCATGAAGACAGCAAAGGAAATTATGAATTCCCCGCAGGAGATGTTTGGACTTCCGTCTTATCAACTCCACCACGATGCTTTGTAGAATGTCTTCAACGCCCGTATACAAGAGGGACATCCTGTTCGGGAACATGTTCTCGACATGATGAACCAGTTTAACATTGCAGAGGCGAACGACGGGGTTGTCTGCGAGCGTAGTCAGGTTGCGTTCATACTGCATTCGCTTCCTCCTAGCTTCATGCAGTTCAATACGAACGCAAGCATGAACAAAATACAGTTCAACCTGACCACCCTCCTCAATGAGCTACAGATTTTTGAGTCCATGCTGAAAAGCAAGGGCAAAAGTGTGGTGAAAGGAGAGGCCAATGTGGCCCATTCCAAGAAGAAGTTCCTGAAGGGTTCATCCTCAGGAACTAAATCTGTACCTCAGGCTTCTTCATCGAAGCAAATTCAAAAGAGGAAGGGTGATAAGGGGAAGACTCCTCCTCAGGTTGTTCAGGGTAAAGGAAAGGCCAAGGTCATGGCTGACAAGGACAAGTGCTTCAACTGCAATGTGGATGGTCACTGGAAGAAGAATTGCCCTCGTTACCTTGCTGAAAAGAAGAGAGAAAAGGAAGGTAAATACGATTTACTTATTTTAGAAACTTGTCTTGTAGAACATGATGAGTTTGTCTGGATATTAGATTCGGGAGCCACTAATCATGTTTGTTCTTCTTTTCAGGGAAATGATTTCTAGCAGCTGGAAGATGGTGAAATGACTCTCAAGGTTGGAAGGGGAGAAGTCATTTCAGCGAGAGCAGTGGGAGCTGCTAAATTGTTCTTTAGAAATAAGTTTTTAATTTTAGAGGACTTGTACTTGGTTCCTAAAATTAAAAGGAACCTTATTTCTGTATCTACTTTGTTAGAACAAAATTACTTTATTTCATTTATGATTAATGAAGCGTTCATTTCAAGAAATGATGTTCTTATATGTTATGTTAAGCGTGAAAACAATTTATACGTGTTAAGACCTATGATACTAAAGCTATTTTAAATCATGAGATGTTTAAAACGGCTGAAACTCAAAATAAAAGGCAAAAGATTTCTCCATTAAGTAACAATACATATCTTTGGCACCTACGTCTTGGTCATATTAACATCGATCGGATCGGTCGTTTGGTGAAGAATGGACTTCTAACTGATCTAGAAGATGATTCTTTACCACCCTGTGAATCGTGTCTCGAGGGTAAAATGACTAAGAGGCCTTTTACTGGAAAATGTTATCGTGCCAAAGAACCTCTTGAACTGATACATTCGGATCTTTGTGGTCCAATGAATGTAAAAGCTCGAGGAGGTTATGAATATTTCATTTCTTTCATAGATGATTATTCTCGATATGGTTACTTATACCTAATGGGCCATAAGTCTGAAGCTCTTGAAAAGTTTAAAGAGTTTAAGACTGAAGCAGAAAAACTATTAGGTAAAACAATCAAAACACTTCGATCAGATCGAGGTGGAGAGTATATGGATCAAAGATTCCAGGACTATATGATAGAACATGGAATCCAATCCCAACTCTCTACACCTGGTGCACCTAAGCAAAATGGTGTATCAGAAAGGAGAAATAGAACCTTGTTAGACATGGTTCGTTCAATGATGAGCTATGCTCAATTGCCTAGCTCGTTTTGGGGGTATGCAGTAGAGACTGCAGTTCATATTCAAAACAATGTTCCCTCAAAAAGTGTTTCTGAAACACCTTTTGAGCTATGGAGGGGGCGTAAACCTAGTTTGCATTACTTCCGTATCTGGGGTTGTCCTGCACACGTGCTAGTGACAAATCCTAAGAAACTGGAACCCCGCTCTAGAGTATGCCAATTTGTTGGATACCCTAAAGAAACGAGAGGTGATCTTTTCTACGACCCTCAAGAAAACAAAGTTTTTGAATCGACAAACGCTACTTTCTTGGAGGAAGACCACATTAGAGATCACAAACCACGTAGTAAACTAGTGTTAGGAGAAGCTACAAAAGAGTCAACAAGAGTTGTTGATGAAGTTGGTCCTTCAACAAGAGTTGATGTAGGCGCCAGTTCTTCATGTAAATCTCATCCTCCTCACATAGTCGGAGAGCCTCGACACAGTTGGAGGGTTGTGATACAACCTGACTGTTACTTGGATTTAATTGAAACACAAGTAGTCATACCTGATGACGGTGTTAAGGATTCATTGTCATATCGTCAGGCAATGAATGATGTAGATAAAGACGAATGGGTCAAAGCCATGGACCTTGAGATGGAGTCTATGTACTTCAATCAAGTTTGGGAACTTTTAGATCCACCTGAAGGGGTGTTGGGTTTCCAGAGTGAGTAAAAATAAGATATAAAAATGCTCTAGAACTCTGTGCAAGTATACACAATCCGCAGCAAGTAATAAGTATTTATCGAATCCAGGGTCTGAATTAGCTTTCACTTTATCTATTTTGTTTAGTTTTTCAATGGTTTCAAGAATGGTTAAAATGATTGGTTTTTATAGAATGCTGAAGCAAAAGAATTGGCAGAACAGGAAATAAACAAATAGGCAGACAAATTAGAAACAGGCGCTGGTCAGGATTTAGTAATTGTTTTAAAAGATACTCTAGCAATATTATTGATCATGCAAAACTCTCGCAGTCTTATTAGCGGATTCCTCCCGGAACTCTGGATTTTTTAGAATATGTTTCAAATCCAATAAAGCACTACCGATCAAGCACTAGGCAACTGGCTATCCCTAGCTCAGTCACTGGCGTTCACCAATACACAATGATCTAGTGTGATTAACCGCCACACACTCTCTAAATCATCCCTGAAACTAGAGAGAGGTATTCATACCGGCTGGCCATGCGGGCATAAAATAGAAATAAACACAGCAATTAATCAAGATGCATAGAATCAATATTTATTACTAGAAATTAAGCACAACAATCACATGTTCCCTAACCAACGCCTAAAGCTACTTAGTTCATAAAATGCATGGAAACACACGTTACAATCTGAGTAAGTATATCCATAATTACAAAATAACGCAAGAAAGTATTAATTCCCTTGATCAGCTTGCAATTGATGGTCTTCTTGATGGTCTCCAATCTCTCCTCTATTCGGCTCCCAAAGGTGGAAGTAACCTTTCCAAGAATGGAATGTTTCTCCCAAAGTGGAATGAATTTGACTTGGGCGGCTATCTCCTTTTATAGAGTGATAGGAGGCTTGAATTAGGTTGACCTAGACACATGGATGGCTCTCCTTGCTCCATAAATCCGAAAATAGCTTAACAGAATTTAGTTTGTTAAATTGGCTAACGAGCTATGACGTGGCAGTTTTTCTCCCAGCTTTGCTGCAACACAGAATTTGCTCCCTCAAGTCGCCCAGCAACATATTCAGCACAAAATAATTTCCAAAGCTTCCATTCTTCCAAATGGGTTAAAACATATAATATTCATATAAAAACAACCCTATTAAGCACAAAAGACACACAAATCAATATAGAAATAAGGTCTAAATAACTCCCTTTTGGAGAGTTATCATACCCCCAAACTTGAACTATTGCGCGTCCCGAGCAATACTAACCAACCTTCCCTTAAGAATTCAAAATGTTAGACAAAACATAGCTTAATCAAAACAGATAATCCAACACTACCTTCAACCTCTACCTGAGCATTCTGCAAAACCAAGCTCTGCTACAGCAAAATAATTCTTCCGGCATGGACAAATAATCACCACTTTTAACTCAATTCTAAGAACTTGCCACAGCCTAGCTCTATTATCAGACATATTAAAACACATTTTTAAGGGGTTTATATTTTTGTTCTTCAGACTTAAAGCAGCCCTACAGTCATAAGCTCTAAAGCATGGGATGGCCCACTTTATGGTGCAGTATACCCTTGCCTCAAACTCATCACCAACTAGGCTAAATACTCTTTGTAAAGCTAAAAAATCCTTAGTTATTCCATCTCTTGCCCCTCAGAATGGCAACATTTTATGATGAAGCTCACCTAAGTTCTGGGAGACAGAAAAACTGTTGGATCATCATTCATTCTTCAAAACTTTTGCTCCATGAATTTTCTCAGCAAAATTTTCAACAATCACTTTTTTCAGCAAATAATTTTTCATCATTTTTCACATTTCCTAGGTCACCTTTTGACGCGAAGACAAACTGTGGGTATCACAAATGTCCCCGGTTACTCAATAACCTAACAAATTATTTAATGAAGGAGAGGAATGCTCGAGCAAAACAATTGGAGTAGCAAAAAGTCCCCCAAACTAATTATTCATTGCCCCCAATGAATCATTAAAATTTTAAATTATACCCCCAAACTTAAATATTTCTATCTGAATTTTAAAACTAAGCGCGGGACTAGACCTAAGCTTAAAGTGGATCATATAAGTCAACACTACCTCCAAAATCTTCTTGCCGCAGCAACGACCAGGCCAGAAAAAATGCTCAAGCAAAAGGTTTCTGGAGATCAGAATACCTTGATCTAATTAAGCTTAGCCAGTCCAAGCTTCAAAAATTCAGAAAGAGAATTAGTTAAGTTAGAATTACTCAATGCTCATAGAACAGAAATACCTGGGAAATTTCATTAGAAACATAGAAAGAGATTACAAAAGCAGATATATATATATATATATATATATATATATATATATATATTTCAGGAGCAGAAAAATTCGAAAGAAGCAAAAAAAATATCAACAGAAAAGGAGGTTAGAAAATGCGCGAGCAAACAAAAATTCCAGAACAAAAATTATGCTCGCGCAGGGCCACTTCATCCGTCAGTCCTCTTGGCCCTGCTCATTTTCATCATCCCCTTCTCCTCTTTCCATCGGTGGGGGCGGAATCTAGGGGTTCAAAAAATCTTCAGGGAATGCTGGAAGGGCTGGATACGGTTTGGAAAAATTCTCCTGCAGCGCCTTCTTCAGATTGGCATCACGACTTTTAACATAGTTCCAGAAGGTTAAAGCTAGCCTCTCGGCAAACTCCTACCTGCTGGCCGACAGTGCCAGTTGTTCTAAAATCGTGTTGATGCCGTAGACAAGTCCACCCTAACGTGCCTCTTGCGTACGCTGAAGTCGTGCCAAGTTAGGCGTGTCGATGATTCCCTTGTCAAATAAAATGACATCTCCTTCATTCTCTGGAACCCCTGCTTGCTTGCAAAGCATGGTAATGGTATTCGAGAAAAATAGCTTCCCCACCTTCTTCTTCCAACATCCAGATATCTCATTAACAATAATCTTCCCTACATCAATGCTGAGAGACCGCAAAATCGCGAAAGCCAGAAGAACCCGTTCCCTAGAGATCGTTGAGTCATGAGTCGTTGGAAGCATCCTCTGTCTGATAAACCCCATCCATGTGTTTGCTTCCCTCTTCAGATAAGCTGACAGAAACGTCCTTTTCTCTGTTTTTGACAGCTGCCACCGTGCCCCTTCAACACCCACTTCCCGCACAGCATTGCTCAGCTGCTCATTAGATGGCGCCACAGCCATCTCATTATATGCTGCGTGGGGGAAATTCTGAAGGTTATACAGTGCGTTAATAGCACTAGGACTCCAGTCGACTTCGACTTCTCGAACAATCACTTGGAAACCATCTTCCTTGTCAATATTTGCATAAAATTCACGCACCACCTGTGCGTTTACAGACTCAGGCTTTGCACAAAACAACTCCCAACCGTGGTCTGCAATGCCGGTCCTCAGAAAATGCGGAAGATCACCGCTAAATCCTCTCTCAAACAGGAAATCTCTTTTCAGCAGCTCAGCATATTTTGCTCTGGCAGAATTGTTGACGAAGCGATCATACGGCAACTGTGGCTCTTCTATCTCATCAGGTTCTTCCGATGCTTCAGCAACACTTTTGCCCTTTTCCGCCCTTCGCTTGAGCAACCGCTCTTCCTCAGCCTTTTTCTCTGCTTCTTCTCTTACTTTTTCCTCTGCCTCCTTCTTCTCACGCTCTTCTTTCTCTGCATTTTCTCTTTCAGAATCAGTGGTTGGAGGCGAGGGAGTATCAGTTCGGACTACCTTGATGCGGCCCGCTTTTCTCTTAATGCGGCGACGTTTGGGCACTTCCGGCATGATCACCTCCACTCGAGCCTCCTGTTCTTGCTCGTTACCTTCTTCAGGTGCAACCTCTGCATGATGTTCCTGCACCTCCTCAGCCTGTTTTTCTTGAACTTCCTCTGTATTCTTTTCTTGAA
The DNA here is from genome assembly GCA_017139565.1 of Luffa aegyptiaca. Classification (NCBI taxonomy): domain Eukaryota; kingdom Viridiplantae; phylum Streptophyta; class Magnoliopsida; order Cucurbitales; family Cucurbitaceae; genus Luffa; species Luffa aegyptiaca. The sequence goes on from CM029397.1 coordinate 18,139,543, forward strand.
CTCTTTCTGTATCCGCCACTATTGGTTCGACCTCCTTTGGGTTCTGCACTTCAGGTTCTTTTGGATTTCCTTCTTCCACTGTAGTAGTAACATCTTCTGTCGCCTTCTGGACAACTTCTTGCTCCTCAGCCCGCTTTTCTTGCCTTCTCCTTCTTTTGGCTTCTTTTTCCTCCGGCGTCTTCTTCTTCTTCGCTTTTACTTTCTGTACTTCAGGGGTAACAGGTACCTCTTCTTCCTCATTATCCCTCTCTTTTCTTGCTCTTGTTTTCGCCATTGAAAACTCGAAGGAATTTACAGAGAATCGAAACAAAGAAAGAAGAATGCACACGACAAAGGTTGAAACAAGAAAATGGAGTGAGAAGCACTTACCGAAAGGTTTGGAATAAATAGAGCTTCAGCAAATCAAATCATAACCGAAAGATTTTGCCCTCATTAGTTGATTTTACCGTTCAAAAACCACATGCAATTTGAACAATTAAACCACCAACGGTAAAATCTTGAATTCCAATCGCCCCTTGTAAATAATTATGTGCTGCCCAACAGCAAAGCCCTTGGATCTTCCCTTTGTGACACGTGGCTCCATCAGATGACTCATGCAATTTAACCTGCCCACAGAAAATTTAAAAATCCAAACGGTAAAAGTAATTATTTCACAAGAAATCCCTTCCTATTCGGACGGAAGATTTGCTTCAGCCATAACTTTGCCGCAACAACCTTCTGAACACAAGATTATCTTCTAGAAAAATCTCGGATACGGAAAATTTAAACAAAATCAAATCAGGAAATTCAAATTTTAACCGCTAAAATCAAATCTTTATCTTTTATTTTTATTATTCAAAACCGAATAAATCAGGAGAAATTTTATTCAAATCTAATATAAATAGAAATTTAAATAACCGAAAATACAAACTGAATTAAAATCTACTAAAATCTAATCTGAATAAATAAAAACTAAACTGGAAAAAATAATAAAAATATTCAGAATTACTACAAAATTACGGAATTCAAAAACAACGAATTTAAAATAAATCATGCAAAATTTAAACAAACCAAATCTAACCTAATTCAAATTAGAATCAACCAAATCATAACAAGAAAATAAAATAAAAACAACCACTGGGAGCTTAAAATTTTGCTCTGTGAAATGCTCTCGCAAAAATCTTGCTCTCTCAATCATCAACCAACTTTAGGGAAGGATATTTCGTCTGGAACTCCTCTCCCCAATAATGTTTCACACGCTGTCCATTCACTTTGAACATTCTCCCATCTTTTTCATCCTGCAAAGTAATTGCTCCATGGGGAAAAACTTCAATCACAATAAATGGCCCTGACCATTTAGATTTTAGTTTCCCAGGAAACAATTTTAATCTAGAATTGTAAAGCAAAACTCTTTGACCCTTGACAAACTCTTTTTGTTTAATTTTCCTATCATGCCACAGCTTAGTCTTTTCTTTTTACATTTTCGAATTTTCATGCGAAAATTGGCGAAATTCCTCCAACTCGTTAAGCTGCAGCATTCTAATTGCTCCTGCACGACTCAGATCAAAATTTAATTTCTTCAAAGCCCAAAACGTTTTATGCTCAAGCTCTAATGGTAGATGACAAGCTTTCCCGTATACTAACCTATAGGGAGACATACCTAGAGGAGTCTTATAGGCTGTCCTATAAGCCCAAAGAGCCTCATCCAACCTAAAAGACCAATCCTTCCTAGATGGATGAACTACTTTTTCTAGAATTGATTTAATTTCCCTATTACTTATTTCAGCTTGACCATTTGCTTGTGGGTGATAAGGGGTAGCTATCATATGCTTAATCTCATACTTAGCTAAAAGCTTAGCTAAGATATTATTAACAAAATGTGTACCCTCATCACTTACTAAAGCTCTAGGTGTCCCAAACCGCGCAAAGATGTGCGATTAATGAAGCATTGCTACTGTCTTGGCATCATTCTGATGGCATGCAATGGCATCCACCCACTTGGACACATAATCAACTGCCAATAAGATAAAAACATTACCATTGGAAGGGGGAAATGGCCCCATAAAATCAATACCCCATACATCGAATAACTCCACTTCCAAAATGTAAGTAAGAGGCATTTTATCTCTAGGCCCCAAGCTTCCTCTCCTTTGGCAAGCATCACATTGCTTGTAGAACCAATGGGCATCCTTAAATAAGGAAGGCAGAAGAATCCGCAATGCAAAATCCTCATGCTGTCCTCTGACCGCTGAAATGGCCTCCATACGGTGAAGAGTGACATTGCTCCAGGATTTCCTTTGCTTCATCACCTGAAACACACCTACGAATAATACCATCAGAGCATTGTTTATACATAAATGGCTCATCCCAATAGAAAAACTTTGCATCATGCTTAAACTTTTTCTTCTGCCTCCAATCCATATCAATAGGAGTGACTCCCTTGACCAAAAGGTTGGCAATATCAGCATACCAAGGGACATCCCTGACTACCTTTACCTCAACAGCAAAGAGCTGTTCATCTGGAAAAGAATCTGAGATGGCAGATTGCTTCAGCAAAGATGATGATGGATCAAGACGAGACAAGTGATCTGCAATGACATTCTCTGATCCCTTATTGTCCTTTATCTCCAAGTCGAATTCCTGCAATAATAAAACCCAACGAATTAGTCTAGGCTTTGCATTTTTTTTAGACATTAAATACCTTATTGCTGCATGATTCGTGAACACTGTGACTTTGGATCCAACCAAATATGGTCGGAATTTCTCAAAGGCAAACACAACAGCTAACAACTCCTTTTCAGTAGTTGTATAGTTAAAACCCTGCTTGCATAATATATAGGATGGATAAATTTGCCCTGCTTTTGCCCCAGCATAGCACCTATTGCAACATCACTCGCATCACACATTACCTCAAATGGTAAATTCCAATTAGGTGCACAAAGAATGGGTGCTGAGATTAAAGCAGCTTTTAAAGTTTCAAAAGCCTTCCTACAATCTGCATTAAAGTAAAAAACATGATCAGTACACAACAAGTTACAAAGAGGTTTACTAATCTTTGAGAAATCTTTTATGAACCTTCTATAAAATCCAGCATGACCTAAAAAACTCCGAATCTCTTTCACTGAATTCGGTGGTTCTAGTCTCTCAATAACCTCAATTTTTGCTCTATCAACTTTTAGACCATTCTTAGAAATCCTATGTCCTAACACAATGCCCTCCTTCACCATGAAGTGGCATTTCTCCCAATTAAGAACTAGATGGGTATCCTCACATCTCTTTAACACTTTACCTAAATTATCCAAACAATTTTGAAAAGACCCTCCAAAAACTGAAAAATCGTCCATAAATACCTCAACAGTGGACTCAATCATATCAGAAAAAATTGCTAACATACACCGCTGAAATGTTGCTGGAGCATGGCAAAGGCCAAAAGGTATTCGCCTAAAAGCAAATGTCCCATAAGGGCAGGTGAAATTGGTTTTTTCCTGATCCTCAGGAGCAATGGTAATCTGGTTATACCCAGAATAACCATCTAAGAAACAGTAGTAGGCCTGACCAGCCAATCTATCCAACATCTAGTCAATAAATGGTAGAGGGAAGTGGTCCTTACGGGTGGCTTTATTAAGCCTCCTGTAATCCATGCAAACCCTCCAGCCAGTTACTGTCCTGGTTGGGATCAACTCATTATCTTTATTGCTCACCACAGTGACACCTCCTTTCTTAGGAACACATTGGACAAGGTTTACCCAATTGCTGTCTGCAATTTGATAAATAATGCCCGCATCCAACCATTTAATCACCTCATTTTTAACAACCTCTTTCATTGCAGGGTTAAGCCTTCTCTGTTGCTCAATACTTTTAAAGGATCCCTCCTCTAGAGTGATTTTGTGCATACAGAAAGATGGGCTAATTCCCTGAATGTCAGCCAATGTCCAACCTATTGCCTTGCGATATTGCTGCAGCAATTTTATTAAGGTCTCCTCATGCTCTGGCATTAAATTTGATGCAACAATAATGGGCAACGTCTCACCCTCCCCAAGATACACATACTTTAGATGATCCGGCAAGGGCTTCAAATCTAAAGTTGGTGCCTCAATCAGGGACGGCTTAATAGGAGGAGCCTTTCTTTGATCTAAATGTAAAGACTCAAAAACATCCTCACACCTAAACACTTCTTTTTCATTTTTTCTTTCTAAAGAACAAACTTTTAAATCCTCTACATTAACCTCTCCATGATCTTCCAAATGTTTGTTTGTCGAATCCTGAATTGTTGTCTCAACAATTGTGTTCTCCAGAATCCTAATGAAAGAGCAATCTTCCATTTCGTTTGGATACTTCATGGCCTTAAACACATTAAATTTCAATTCCTCATTATAAACCCTCATGGTTAATTCCCCTTTTTGAACATTTATCAATGCCCTACCAGTAGCCAAAAATGGACGACCTAGAATAATTGGGACATCTTTATCAGCCTCATAGCCTAAGATAATAAAATCAACAGGAAATATGAACTTATCTACTTTCACTAAGACATCCTCAATTTTACCCTCTGGATATGTGATAGACCTATCAGCTAATTGGAGTGTAACTGTGGTAGGCCTAGCTTCACCAATACCTAGCTTTCGATAGACCGAAAGAGGCATATGGTTAATGCTTGCACCTAAGTCACAGAGTGCTCTACCTAACTCTTTTCCACCTATAGACACAGGTATAGTGAATGATCCTGGATCATTAGCCTTGGTGGGTAGCCCATTCTTAAGAATAGCACTACATTCCTCAGTAAGTGATACTGTTTCAAACTCACCTAACCTCTTCTTTTTAGTTAAAATATCCTTAAGAAATTTAGCATAATTAGGCATTTGCTCAATAGCTTCTACTAAAGGAATATTTATATGCAATTGCTTAAGAATCTCTAAAAACTTCTTAAATTGACCATCCTGATTCTTAGGCCTTTGCCTTTGTGGAAAAGGTAGAGGTGGTACATAAGGTGGGGGCGGCACATAAGGTGGTTCCACATCTAGAACAGAACCAGATGCGCCAGCATTATTATTGCTGCCTCCAGCACCCTGACCAGACTCCAACTCTTTTTCAACAACAACATTTTTATCACAATTCTTTTCTAAATTCTGGGGTTTACTAGGCTCTTTTCTCTCCTCTAGTGGCTTACCACTCCTTAGAGTTACTGCCTTTACCTGCTCCTTACCTTCCCTTTTAGGGTGTTCAGTATCTGAAGGAAGTTTCCCTTGAGGCCTTGCCTTCAGCTCATTAGCTAGCTGTCCCACTTGCAATTCCAGGGCTCTCATTGACGCTTGATTACTTTGAATAACGGCATCTGTGCGAGCCATATATTCTTTCATCATTGTCTCAAGAGAACTCTCTGAATTTTGCTGGGGCAAAGCCTGCTTATTTTGCTAGGGCAATACCTGCGCTTTAGCAAATCCTGACTGGTTCACCTTTTGCTGTGCTTGCACATTATTTCCTTGTCCTCCCCATACGAAGTTGGGGTGGTTGCACCAAACTGGATTATAAAAGTTAGAATAAGGGTTATTCCTCTGATTACCTACAAAAAACACAGAAGCTGGATTGCTTGGGCAAAACTCGAAGTTGTGATTTTCACCACAATAGACACATGTTTCCTTTGCAACTTGGTTCACCACTGCAGTAGGCTCCACAGCTGGCGGCTGCTGATGACTAACCACTGTCACATTTTTAAGAGCGTTAGCTAACATTGCAATATTAGCCCTAATGGTAGACACACCATCAACCTCTAACACACTCTTAACCTTTTTATTTGTGTCTCTAACATCTGACCACTGACAACTATTAGTTGATATTCTTTCTAAAATTTCATGGGCTTCATTAAAAGTTTTTGCCAAAAGGGCCCCTCCAGCCGAAGCATCAACCATACCTTGGGTTGTTCCATTTAACCCATTGTAAAATGTTTCCGTTTGGATACAATGAGGTAAACCATGGTGGGGACACTTTCGCAAAAGCTCCTTAAACCTCTCCCAAGCCTCACTAAAAGTCTCATCCTCAAGTTGCCTAAACCCTACTATTTCACTCCTCAATTTAGCATTTCTATTAGGTGGGAAATATTTACTCAAAAAATTTTCTGCTAACTCATTCCATGTCCTAATTGATCCTGGAGCAAAAGAGTTTAACCATGTCTTTGCTCCATCTCTAAGAGAATACGGGAACAAAGTTAATCTAAGGGCATCTCTAGGCACTCCTTGAATTACAAAAGAATCACTAACTCCTAGAAAAGACTTAAGATGTAAATGGGGGTCTTTAGATGACAAACCATGGAATTGACCCACGGTTTGCAACATCTGAAATATTACCGGTTTCATTTCAAAATTTGATGCCTCAATGTGAGGACGTGCAATCCCTGGATTTAACTCATCAAACATTGTAAAAGCATACGCTCAAATGGCTCTGGCCCTATCGTTCGCTACCAAGATAGGATTCTCAGCCTGATTATTTTGTTGTTCATTTTGCTCCAGCGATCGATTTTGCTGCAGCACACGATTCTGCTGGGGGTTCGCTGGGTCTTCAGGACCTTGCGGGAGACGCGGCACATCAGCCATTGAATTCTGGTTTCTACGCTGCTCTCTCCTTCTTCTCCTGAATGTCCTCTCGATTTCTGGATCAAGCTCGAACCTTACCCCAGGCAGATCGCTCATGCACCAAACTCACACCTGCAAAAACAAAAGAAACAATCAAAAAGTTCTAGTGCCAAACCACTAAAACACATTCACAAAACAGATCAGATAAAAACTTATTCAATTCCCCGACAACGGCGCCAAAAACTTGTTGGGTTTCCAGAGTGAGTAAAAATAAGATATAAAAATGCTCTAGAACTCTGTGCAAGTATACACAATCCGCAACAAGTAATAAGTATATATCGAATCCAAGGTCTTAATTAGCTTTCACTTTATCTATTTTGTTTAGTTTTTCAATGGTTTCAAGAATGGTTTAAATGATTGGTTTTTATAGAATGCTGAAGCAAAAGAATTGACAGAACAGGAAATAAACAAATAGGCAGACAGATTAGAAACAGGCGCTGGTCAAGATTTAGTAATTGTTTTAAAAGATGCTCTAGCAATATTATTGATCATGCAAAGCTCTCGTAGTCTTATTAGCGAATTCCTCCCGGAACTCTGGATTTTTTAGAATATGTTTCAAATCCAATGAAGCACTACCGATCAAGCACTAGGCAACTGGCTATCCCTAGCTCAGTCACTGGTGTTCACCAATACACAATGATCTAGTGTGATTAACCGCCACACACTCTCTAAATCATCCCTGAAACTAGAGAGAGGTATTCATATCGGCTGGTCATGCGGGCATAAAATAGATATAAACACAACAATTAATCAAGATGCATAGAATCAATATTTATTACTAGAAATTAAGCACAACAATCACATGTTCCCTAACCAACGCCTAAAGCTACTTAGTTCATAAAATGCATGGAAACACACGTTACAATCTGAGTAAGCATATCTATAATTACAAAATAACGCAAGAAAGTATTAATTCCCTTGATCAGCTTGCAATTGATGGTCTTCTTGATAGTCTCCAATCTCTCCTCTATTCGGCTCCCAAAGGTGGAAGTAACCTTTCCAAGAATGGAATGTTTCTCCCAAAGTGGAATGAATTTGACTTGGGCGGCTATCTCCTTTTATAGAGTGATAGGAGGCTTGAATTAGGTTGACCTAGACACGTGGATGGCTCTCCTTGCTCCATAAATCCGAAAATAGCTTAACAGAATTTAGTTTGTTAAATTGGCTAACGAGCTGTGACGTGGCAGTTTTTCTCCCAGCTTTGCTGCAGCACAGAATTTGCTCCCTCAAGTCGCCCAGCAACATATTCCGCACAAAATAATTTCCAAAGCTTCCATTCTTCCAAATGGGTTAAAACATATAATATTCATATAAAAACAACCCTATTAAGCACAAAAGACGCACAAATCAATATAGAAATAAGGTCTAAATAACTCCCTTTTGGAGAGTTATCAAGGGGTCAAACCCATAGGGTGTAAATGGATCTATAAGAGGAAAAGAGATGCTGCTGGGAAAGTACAGACTTTCAAAGCAAGACTTGTAACAAAGGGTTATACCCAAAGAGAAGGGGTGGACTATGAAGAAACCTTTTCTCCTGTTGCTATGTTAAAGTCAATAAGAATTCTCTTATCCATAGCCACTTATTATGATTATGAGATATGACAAATGGATGTCAAGACTGCCTTTCTGAATGGTAATCTTGAAGAAAATATCTTCATGTCTCAGCCCGAAGGGTTCATAACCCAAGGTCAGGAGCAAAAAGTTTGTAAACTGAATCGATCCATTTATGGGTTGAAACAGGCTTCCATATCTTGGAACATTAGATTTGATACTGCGATCAAATCTTTTGGCTTTGACCAAAATGTTGATGACATCTTACTCATTGGGAATGATGATATAGGATATCTGTCTGACGTAAAAGAATGGCTAGCGACCCAATTTCAATTGAAAGATTTAGGAGAGGCCCAATATGTTCTTGGAATCCAGATTATTCGGGATCGAAAGAATAAAACACTAGCCTTGTCTCAAGCAACGTATATCGACAAAATGTTATCTCAATATTCGATGCAGAACTCCAAGAAGGGCTTATTGCCTTTCAGGCATGGAGTTCACTTGTCTAAGAAACAGTGTCCTAAGACACCTCAAGAAGTTGAGGATATGAGACGGATTCCCTACGCCTCAGCTGTGGGCAGCTTAATGTATGATATGCTCTGCACTAGGCCTGACATTTGTTATGCTGTAGGGATAGTCAGCAGATATCAGTCAAATCCAGGATCTGTAACTGATAGATTTTTTCAACCCACTAACTGACGATGATACACGATGGAGAGGGTTTTTAGGAAGGGTTGGGTATTCTACCGTAAACTCATCTTTTGGTTCCCCATTCTATCGTGATAGTTCTTTGAAACCCCAAAAAGCTCTCTCAACCTCTCTCATTCTCTCGTGCATCACAGAGAAGGAAAGAACTCTCCTAAACCTTTTAGAAATCCTTGCTCCCACAAGCTCCTCAACCGTTGATCCTAAGAGAATACCAGTGTACCCTATTGGTGGTGTTTGTGGTGTTTTTCCAGCAAAAGAAAGAGGATTTCGTTGTTCTATTTTTTGCAAACCGTTGGAGAAAAGGCGAGTTTTTGATCAAGGTTTCATCCAAAGTAAGTTACTTTGAACCTTGATCGTTAGGATCAATTAGTATATTGATCTAGGGTAGTTTTTAATAGATCTAACATGTTTTATAATTGCTTTGCAGCAAGTTTTATATTTGTTTTGTTGCTGCAAATGTCTTTGCAATCCGTAGTGGTTTTTTCTATTAGAATAAAAATACAGTGTGGTTTGATAAATCTCCCGCTGCGTAGGGCTTTAATCCCTGCAATTGGTACTCTTCATCCATGTAACCGAGGTGTCAAAGTGTAAGTTCATATTCTTTTAATGAAATATCTTGTTTGAATTATCAAAGCATGTTTATGTGATTTTAGTTCTTTTTCTATAAGTTTAGATTGTGGTAGGAAAGATTGACAACCTTGATCGCGCCCTCTCTAAATTTACTTGCTAAAATCTAAGTAGCAAATAGGTTAACGTTATGTTATTACGCATGCGTCCCTAGAACTAAATGATTTAATCAATTGTAATTGTGGTTTGTTGCCCGTTGCATGTGAATTAATTCGGCTAGATCCCATTGCGGTTTAGATTAATTAATCGATCAATTAATTAGTTTAAACTAGAATCAAACTTAGTGTTTGCATGTTTGTGATAGTTGGATCATGATTCTCGGTTTGTTGCCGGAATACGTCGGACTTAAATTTGTTTTGACTTATTAGTGAGATTAATGATTTAATTGAATTGAACTTACCATGACTATCCCAGTTGCATGATCTTTGAGGTATTGATTTCTTTCTTTAATTTGATTCTCTTACTTTCCTCTTTTAATATTTTCCTTACTTAGTTTGCTTTCCATAATTATTTTCCCTCCAATTTCAAAACCCCCCTTTTTGGTTACCTAAAACAATAAAGGAAATTAAGATTTGTTTGCATAGACTCCCTGTGATCGACACCGGCCGCTACTGCTACAAGTTAGCTTTAGATGTTGAGGATTATAAATTTATTTGATAAGAGACCACGACAATCTCTTCCATCAAATTGGCGTCGTTGCCGGGGATCGAACTCGGGTCACTCGTGTGACAAGCGGGAATACTTACCACTATACTACAATGACGCGAATTTTTCTAGGAGCTGCCTCTATGCTCAGAGGCCATGCACGCAACTGGTGGAATGTAGTGGGTCAGTCTGAGAATCACCCGGAGAATTCTCTTTCGTGGTCAGGGTTTAAGGGTCTTGTGCGAGACCAATTTGGCTGACGTTTCCTCGGCGCTGACGTTGATCTAGAAGCAGAGTTCGCCTCGCTCGTGCAAGGGACCATGACCGTGGCGTAGTATGTTAGAAGGTTCGAGGAGTTGTCTTGTCGTGTCCCTGAGTTAGTCGCCACCGAGGCAAGTAGGATCAATCAGTTCATCAATGGGTTGCGTTCTGAAATTAGAGGGTTGGTCAGGGTAGGACGACCAGCCACTTTCGTAGAAGCTCTTGCGAACGCACGGATGCTGGATAATGACATCCCTAGGACGAAGTAGTGCTAAAAGGTGGGCACTTCGTCTAGTGCCAAGAGAAAACATGAGGAGTTAGTGCCTGCACCGAGTCAGAAGGTCAGAAGATCTCTTCCAGGGTCCAGTGAGTGCATTGTGGAGAAAGTACCACAAGAGGAGTTCATGCCCTGGGTCACTGATGAAGAGCTCAAGGCGGAGTATCCAGAGGTTTATGACGATGATGGTTCTGATGAAGAAGATAACTCTTAAAGGTGGGGAGTCAGTGCACCTCTCATTCAAGGTTAGTGATTTCTCCTTAAGTTTATATTCTTTGGCTCTGAAACTTCTTTTCATTTGATTATGCTTGTCTTGTGCTTATCTATTTTTTCTATTGCGTGGTTGTATCGTTATGCTTCGATTCTCTAATCCGTAGTGCTTAGATTCTCTATTCTTTAGTTAGCTTCTAGGCTCTGTTTAGTGTTGCCCAGATCCTAAGGAGTCGAGAAATTTCATTGGGATGAGCAGAAGGTTTTCCTAGATAGTTCTGCTATCTAGCCTCTCAAGTTGAAGGTCAAGGAATTGCCTTTCCAAGGATGCCTAAGAAGCCATGTTTGAGCGTTGCAAGTTGTTGTGATGTCTCCAGACTCATTATTAGCCTTGCCGCTGTGTGGATTTCATGAACCAAGTCTCGAGGTTTTTGGACTTGCTCGTTTCAATGCTCTTAATGGTGTTGGTTTATTCTCAGACCAAGAGACAAAGCATTTCCCTCACGCAGTGAGACCTCAATCCGAGCCAAGGTGATATTGAGCATCAGTAATGAGTCATGACTGCAGCGTCAGTTGTCGTTAGGACAGAGTTACTGTGGTATGCAGTTAGTAAGGAAGTGCCAATGGAGGCATGAGTGTCATCTCTTAGTCGTTCTGGGAAGGATGGTTCAAAAGATGAGTTGGCAGCGGAAGCTGTTGCGGAGTTATTGTTCCTTCTTTAGTAATGCCTAATTGAAGTTGGTGGTTGAAACTAACCAACTATGTGGGTTTTAAGTTGGTGAAGTTGCTGATGAACCTTCCTATAGGTTTGAGTTGTGTTTAGGTCGTTGATGGTGGGTTGTAAAGTGTCTAGTTCAAGGTTTAAGTTGGCATCGACAACCCATGTGTGTAAGTAGCATCAACGAATAGTAGTTCTTGTAGGTCGTGCAAGGTCGGAGTTTGAATTTGGGTTTGCTAGGCCATTTGAGTTCTTGGTGTGAAGTCAAGTTGCTCGTAGGCAAGTTCTGCTACAAGTGTTTGTATGTTCCACTCAACTCGTCTCAAGAGTTGTTGAAGATATACATCAACTATTCCTCTTGTGCCTTAGTTGTAAACTTTGGGATTGTAGAGGAAAGTAGCTTGGTGAGCAAAAAGCCTCTGGTGTTAAGTGCCTTGTGGAGATTGAGTTTAAGTCAAGGCCAGTCATCCAGTGTGGTTAGGCGAGCAACCTTTCGAGAATCTGGAGTTCAGGGTTGGTGATCGTGTGTTCTTGCATGTGATGCCATTGGAAAAGGATTCTTCGCTTTGATAAAAGGGGAAGCTTAACCTGGGTTCATTGGACCTTATAAGATCTTGGAGCGCATCGAGCCTGTTGCTTAAGGTTGGCGTTATCACCGACCATATCGACTGTGCATGATGTGTTCTATGTGTCCATGTTGTGGAAATGCGTACGTGATCCTTCGCATGTGTTGAATCCTGAACCTCTGTTGTTGAATCGTATGTGGAGAAGGTTGTCTAGATCCTAACCAAGGAAGCAATGGTGTTGAGGAGCAAGACCATTGTTTTGGAGGAAGTGTTGTGGTTGAACCATAAAGCAGAAGGTGCTTCTTGGGACAACAATTGGAGCTGTTCGAGCAGTAGTCTTTCGAGGACGAAAGCTTTTAAGGTGGGAGAATGTAATGTCCCGTGCTTTTTGGGTGTTATTTAAATTCCATGTACATAGTCGAATGAGAATATAGTTCTTATTTGGGCTCATAATATGGAATTCTTAATTAAATACCAAGGCATTGAGAAATTATTTTGGGATATGAGCGTTATGTTAGTAATTATTTCTCTTCCTTAAGATTAAATTTGGCTAGCGTTATTTATCAGGTCTCTTTAAGCGTTGAAATATTCACGCTGAGTGGTGGGGAAGTTCTATTCTTGGGTTCTATTTTTGGGTTTTTGGTGGTTAAAGAAAAGAAAAGAGTTAAAAGAAAATAAAGCAAAAAAAAGAACTCTCAAAACCCTTTCATCTTCTTCCTCACGCGTGAACCCCCCCTCTCCTTCTTCTCTTTTGCGTGTGTAGCCTCCGGGAGAAGCCGCCGCCGTCTCTCTCCCTCCGCCTCGTCGTGTCGTCACCGGCGATTAAAGCGTCGCCACCCCGCCAGCCGGTCCGTCGTGCCGCCCCTGCTCGTGGTTCCTTTCCCGTGGGTCTTTTGTTTGCTCCGTATCTCTCTCTCTCCCTCGGCATTTTCCGGTCGAAACCTAGCTTTCATCGCACCGTTGTCGCTGTCTGCAGCGAGAGTGCCGTGGCAGCCCTTTTGCCCCACCCCTCTCCGGTCAGTTCTTGCTGGAAATCAAAACCCACATGAAGATCTGTGTGATTCAGGTTTCGTGCGGCAAGAAACTCGTGGGTAAGCCTCTCTTCCCTTGTTCTAGGTCGATTTAAGCCCGATCTAAGAGTCCCTTGAGTTGTTTGGTTAGATCTCGCGCAGGCAGCAGCTCAGAGCCTCATTTCCTCACGATTCCGTCTCTGTCCAGCAGCATTATTGGGCGTTTTCGGCATCACTCAACAATCCCGGTAAGTTTAAACGTTTACCCATGTTTGATTGGTGCCTAGATTTAAATACCCATTGCTCTATGTGCTGGAAAATCTAAGTTAGCCTCACAATTCTTTTCTGCAGTGCCGTCTTTGCTCAAATCGTGCGTGTCTCAGTGTGTTTAAGCAATTCCGATAAGTCTAGGCATTTACCCATGCTTGGTTGTTGTTTAGATTAAAATACCCATGTCATTTAGGTGTTGGAATTTTAATGTTGTGTTTGTATTTCTGATCTGCAACGCCGTCTAAGTGTTCGATTGAGTTCGAGTCACTTCAGATTGATCACCCACTGCCCAAGGATCATTCTAGCGCGTTGCTAGAGGTTAGGATAACCCGTCTAGCCTGAAAGCGGGTCTGTTTGGGTAAGTTTCCTTGATGTCCTTTGTCTATAGCGTTGAAGTTTACTGCCCATTAGATGGTCTAGCCTTAGAAACATGTTTTAGATTGTTGCCCATTAGTTGTTTAGACTTTTAAAGTGTTGTCCAACCGTTATAGGTCCTAGAATATGCATTTAAATGGGTCATCATGACTGTTTTGGGTAAAAAGCATGTAGTTTATCAATACCCATTTAGTCTCGTCGCCTTTGTAGTTTTGCCCAACCCTTGTAGGTTCATTGATCATGAGTTTAGTGGTTTCTGCTTGCTGTTCGTAGTTTAAAAAGCATGCCAAATAGATTCCTATTAATTATCTAAGTCGTAGTCGCATTGCCCAAGTTTTAGGAGTTCTTAGAATGTCATTCCTGTGACTTTTTACTTGTTGTCAAGCAGCTGACAAGCCTTGAATCTGGTAATTCAGCGAATACCCATTGCCCGTTGAGCCTTAGACATGGTTGCCCATGGTCTAAAGGTTTTGGGTTTTTAATTTGGAGAATTTTGAGTGGTTGTCTACCAAGGAAATAAGTCTTTTCTTAGTTGGATTAGGCCTTTTAAGCATGTTTAGGGTAACTTTAAGTTGGTTCTAACTCAGTAGGTTTTATCCTTGTTGTTTAGGGCTTTATTAGACTGCCTTGGATTACTAAGGTTGCCTTGGAAGCGTTGTAGGTAAGTAGTTTCTACTTACTAAGTTTGTTTGACTGCATGAAGTATGTTTGTTTGTTACCTGCTTTACTCGTATTTGTGCTATGTATGAAATGTTAAATATGAACTGTTGCGTTGTAAACACTGAAATGGTTGTGCTAATCATGAATCTTATTTGCTGCATTGCTTGAGATGAGCATGAACTGATTTGTTGCTTGTGACGAGCATGAATTGTACCTGTTGTGTTGTGAATGTTGTAGTGCTTGTGTGAAGCATGCTATGTATCTTTGTGTTGCCTGAGATGGGCATGTTTGGGTGTTAAGCATGATGAGATGTCGTGTTAAGCACGTTTGAGTCTGGCTTGCATGTTGCATGGGGGTGTGTAGCATGAGTCGGGTGTGAGGCGCAGCACATGGCGAGGAATTCATGTGTAGCGGAGCGTGACGCGAAAATCACGTGGGTGTGAGCGCAGAGCGTGACGCGAAAATCACGTAAGAGTGGCGTAACACATGGTGCGGAATTCATGTGGGGTAGGTGCGGAGCATAACGCGGAAATCATGTATTAGTGGAGCATGATGTGGAAATCATGTGTATTGCGGAGCATGACGCGGATATCATGTAGTTGCGGAGCATGATGCGGAAATCATGTGGTGTCTAGTGCGTGCATTGCATAGTGTGAGATGCATGTGCATGGTCGTTTAATGTTTTTAAGTTGTTGTTAGTTTATGGCTTAAAAGCATGTTGAATGTTTATGGTTGTATAAGCATGTTGCTTGTTCGCGGTTGTGAAAACCTGTTGGATGCATGTGTTAAGCATGTTGGTTGTGTTGTTTGTTGTTTGTAGCTTGGTAAGTGTGAGCTGCTTTCCAGTACCACGGTTGTACTGATACCCCCTTCCCCATCTTTCCCCCCAACATTTTAGATGTTGCAGGTTTGGATGACGAGCTGGACCTTGGTGAGGAAGAGGAGAACTTCGAGGAGGAACCCTAAGACGTTTGGGTTTTCTTTCCTTCGTTTTGGTGGAATAGGCTAGAGTTGGTTTAGTTTGATTTTGCTATGCTTGAGTAGGCTAGCTTAGTTTTGTTAATTGCTGATCTGTCATGGTGAGACATGGTTGAGTTGTTTATGTTTATGAACTTAAGGTTTAGTTCGGTTGTTTTCTCATTTAAGGAATAAAAGATGTTTAGTTAGCATTCTTTTGGGATAAGTTGCTAGTCTTATTATAAGTAATGTGTTCTGTTGCACGAATTGATTTAATGCATGTTGCTACGAGGCCTGACTCGTATGGTGAAATAAGTTGCAAATCTGAATTGTAGTTTGGTGGAGTTGGGTTGAATGTTTAGAAGTGTTTTGTTGCTTATCAGGTGTTGTAAAATTTTTGTTCAGGTCATTTTACGTCGTTATGTTGCCGAAATTTTCGGTACATTTGGTTTCAAGTGGTTCAGATCCGTGCTTAAGGGTTTAGAGTTGTAGTATCGTCATTGGGCTAGAGGTTGGAAAACCTGGGGCGTTACAACAAATTAATGACAAGTCTATTAAAAAAATATCAGATATTTTTCTTCAAGACATAATATTTGAAAGAGTAAAAATATCATCAGAACATAAATTTAACTTCAAGAAAGATACATATAGCTCATGTCAAAAAGTATCTCATAAAATTATAATCAATTTGATCCAAAAAATAGAAATACTATATATAAACCATTTAAAACTCAAGAAATCATGGATAAACCAAATTCTTAATAATAAGCATTATAGATAAATATTCAATATTTTCTCATGGCATCTATAATTCAAATAAATGAATAATAAAGATTATGGATGAATTTCAAAAATAATTGACCACAAGATTTAAAAGGAAATAATCCAATAATTCACAAGATGATCAATCATAGCTATAAATGAAAAAAAATATCTCAATTTGTGAGATGACATTTAATCTAGTAATCAATAAAATTTAAGAAATCATTTCAAATATGATATAATTTCCATAAAGATACCAAAAGAATAATTATTTAAATAATCCAAAAATATGAACTTTCTCATTACTTTATATTGTGACAACAGTGAGGCAGTAGCCAATTCCAAAGAACCTTCAAGCCACAAACGAGGGAAACACATAGAGAGGAAGTATCACCTGATTCGGGAGATTGTGCAGCGCAGAGATGTGATCGTCACAAATATTGCTTCGGAGCATAACATAGGAGACGTATTGATCCAAAGCGTCCATGTAGTAGACATGCGAGCGGGGTATCCTATGCAATGAATTTGCATAAGACTGAACCACGAAATAGCCAACCACTAGTTGTAACACCGTTAACTAGTTAGGTTACTGTTTCAATAGGATGACCTAGGTAACTCGGTCTTAATCCTGAGTGTGTCATGAACTCCTTCTCACGAGGGATTGTCCTTTGATAAGTATGGGTGAGAGTGACCTATACGCCAACTCAATAAGTCTACCTTGTTGGGGACAAGACCGAGTGGGGGGCTGGGGACGTGACAACACAAGATGGAATTCACTTCTTCCCGCTTCTAGGAGAAGTAGATGAGTGTTCTCTTAAGTGGTAACTCCGGGACTTGAACAAAGGGATCCCGCCCTCTCACTGGCCCGAGAGGGACTTTCTGTTTAATGGTTGGACCATAAACAGACTATTCATTAGAGTAGCACTGAAACTTAAGGAGAAAGATGTAACACGGGGGTAAAACGATAATTTGACCCAACTGTGGTTACGAACATTCGTGAATGATTGACTTATCGGTATAGATCTATATCTGTGGACACAAAAATATTCTACAGTGAGAAGAGTACAACTGTGGGTCTTTAGTGGAGTGACCCGCAGTTAATGAACATTGGTTAACTCGATTAATGAGTTTAATCAGTTAGCTTCTAATCTGTAGGTCCATTAGGTCCCCTTCTAGCTCGTAAAGGGTAATTAGGAACAATTAGTCTTGAAAGAAATTTGAATAGTTCAAAATCTATTATGGGAAATCAAGTTAATTGTATGACATACAATTAATATAATGTATGTGATACATTATAATATAAAGTTTAATTTAAGATTAAACTTTATTAATTGAGAGAAATACAATTAAATATGATTTAATTGTAGGCTTAAATTAAATATGAGATATTTAATTTAGTAATTAATTAATTGGAGAATTAATTAATTATTTAATTTAATTAAAATCTATAGGTCATGTGGGAGATATTCATTTAAATATGTTTTAAATGAAATTAATTAAATTTGATTTAATTATTGATTTAATTAATTAATTAAATGAATCTTCATCCTATTAGAATTGGGAAGAGTAATTAATTATTAATTAATTAAATATATCCCTAACCTATTATGAATAGAAAAGGACGAATATGATACTCTATATAAAGGACATAATGTCTTCCCAATTGACACAACTCATAACACAAGACTTTGTTCTCAAGCAAAATTTCTCTCTAGGAATTTCACAACATTCTAGTGAAATTTTTTTTCCCAAAATTCAAGAACACCAAGTCCCACAACTTGGTTCCTAGTCCCAGGCATATAACAGTGGAAAATCTCGGTGGTAGTGTCCCTACTGTGATCATATTGTTCTTTCATTCTTTTAATTATTAGATTTAGATCTGATGCATGCTTAGCTTAATTTATATATAGAATCGTTCGGTATGATTTACCAATGTATTGATATTTTATAAAACTTAATTAAAATACGAATCGGTCCTATACGCTTCCTTTGGGAATTTAGGAATTTCAATCAAAAATTAATTAACCTTGGCAGGATTCAAACACATGTCCTCGCATATGCGAGTTTGGAGTTTTAACCGCATGAGCCATTTAAGAAGTTTGGTTATTATATTGCTCGATGATATATATATATATATATTAATTGGTCGGCTCGGTCTATAACCGATCTAACCATTCCAAAATCGGAAACCGACCAAATTAAACGGTTTTCATTATTTTCAAACCGAAACCGCCAACCCGAACCATTCTAGACCCGAACCATCGATTTTTTCGATCGGTTTTGGCGATTTTTTTTTTTTTCGGTTTTCCCTTGCACCCCTACTGTAAATATATTAATTAGGTGTATTCATTAATGATTTCAATCTTACTATTCTTTCATTCCTTGTATTGAGTTTTTCTCCTATATAAGAGGGCTTTGTATCTTACCTTTTTATTATTGGAATACAATTTATTCCATCCACATCAATACATGCAAATGCATGAGATTCCAAAACAGTTCATCAAATCATTATGAATGTAGCATATATTCTTTTCCTCTCATACACATAATTCTCATTCATGAAATAGCACAACAACATAGGTTTTTCTCAAATTAAATTACATGACTATGAGCAATCATGAAGTCAATAACATACTTCACATACATATCCAGTTCACACAAGAACTTTTATACTATACTATCAACACACAATTTCCAACCTAGCAAGCACTAAATTTTCCAATAGCAAGGTCACTTATGTTGACTTAGAGTCCAAAGCAACCGAAGTGCTAATTTCTTTTAATCGATCTTTTACTTTTTTTTAAATAAAAAAAAAAAAAGAAAACCATTTAGAAAACAGAATAATGAATAATAACGAAAGCAGAAGATGGAAGATGAGGAGAGACTAGAAGGGGAGGATGATAAGATTTTTGGAGTTTAAAAACAAAATTTGATATACAAATTCTTCTGTTAATATAAAAAATCCAAATGTATTCAAAGTTTTAAATCGAATTTTAAATTGTAAATAATAAATACAAATATTTGATTTTGTACTGATAAGGAGGAGCAAAAAGGGAAGATATGTAATTTAAATATCCTAAATGGTTCTGTTTGATCTTTTTTTTAAAAAAAAAATAATAATATGGCTATAATTCAAAACAAAAATCTCAAATGTTTATCCATCCTAAACTTTCAAAAAGTTTCAGCCTCATAAGCTCACTTACTTGAATTTAGTCCACTTTGGTATGCTATGATTATCGCGTCACATCACATAATCCCTAATTAATACAATCAATATATCACATAAGTGTTAAACTGACAAAGTTAATAGTAAAGACCTATCAAACAAAATTTAAGAACATAATTGAAACTTAATTTATACTTTAACAAGAATTAATAAAAAAAAATTAAGTAAAATATAAGAACATATTTTATTGTTATTATTTACAATATTACATTTAAAATGTATAGAACATTCATACTCATGAGAGACATTAGTGCCTTGCCACTTACGCTATACTCGAGTCGAGAAAGGCAATAATATCGAACTAAATTCACAACAGCAGTATCGGACCCCCACTTATATATGGAGAGAATTATCCACTTGATCACTCTATAAGGAGAATAGAACCTATACAATTGTTCTAGCTTCAAGCTAGGTACCAATCCCTCCTTTGACATTATGCAGTAGAAGAAACTCCTATATAACTAAATATCTTTATTACCTCAAGAAGCGTCCTAGTAGAGTACATACAAGTGCCACCATGTAGAGATACAGAACAGGAAAGCCAACTCGAACTCTTTTGAGCTCTGCCTTGCTCAACTCTGACTGCAAATTCAGAAAATGCAGACTTCAGGAATTTAAGAAACAAAACAAATCATAGTTCAACAAATTTGCAGCTATGAAACTGGGACATATGATTATATTCCTCATTAGATGTTCAATTTAACAAGAATCCAACAAAACATGGCTCCACATTCTTGGATTTCGGTTGGGAGGAGGGAGCCAATTGTTGGATAGTTTTGCATCAACTGAAATCAACCACCTCAAGACGTAACAGATATTATTATAGCATTTCAAAGTTCAATCTTCTATTTAGTCCTTGAATTTTTAAATGTTTCAAGTCTGTATTGGTTGATTTGACATGACATGTTAGACAATGATAAAAGTGAACATCTAGAAAAAATAAAGCAATGTGTCTAATGTACTCTCTAGTTGAAGCAATGTGTCTAATGTACTCTCTAGTTGAAGCAATGTATCATCAAATCTGTTTAATAGACCATGACACCTTAGTTTCTCCAACTATCCCTTAATCATCTGTCTGCCATACTGTAGTAAAGCAGCCAACATTTACCCATTAAACATTATAATTAAAAGTTTGAAAGTGTAATTAAAAATTTTAAAGTCAGGGACTAATTACATATCACTATCAAAGTTCATAGACTAAATTTGTAACCCCTGACCTCATTTCAACACAATAATTCATAGAGACCCAAGGATGTTGACAGAAAAAAGTATATTTGGACTTCAACAGACCTACAGTTTCGAAATTATAAACTGTCTTCAGAGGTCCTTTCATGTCATATCATCATTCATCAACAATAAGTGACATCATCCCTGTGATGTAACATAAGAAAATATACGTTCAAGAGAAGATAAAATGGTACAAGGAAGTTACAAAATTCTCCTGCAAGAATTTGGTTTCTTGGATGCTTATTTGCTTCTCCTCCTTTAGCTTTGAAATGGCATTTTGAGCCTGTAAAGGAAGTTTATGAATTCACATTATCGCTTAGCAGAAACTTTTCAATTAACAGTAAAATAAGGTTTTTGAACTGTTTTTCCACTTCATCATTATGCATTTATGCTCAGAATTCATAATATTTGAGCAATACTTTACGGGAGACTGACCTGACAGAGCTTTAGTTCGAGTTCACTGAGCTTTAACTTCAACTCCTCAAGATGCTTTACCATTTCTAGGTCCTCCTGATTGCCATCTATGAAGTCGTCAGCTAAAGTTGCCGGTTCAGGCTCCTCTTCATTAACATCTTCAGGCTCCATAGCATCGCCAGGAACCTGGTACAATACACAGGACAACTGAAATTTTATAATTTGCTGAGCAAAGAAAAATGGTTACAACTAGATTGACCTCAGCACAGATTCTACAAAATATTTAGCTATTGTCATGAGTCAAACTTGAATGCGTTACACAGTTTCCATGTTCTAAGCTTCCAAGGCCTTCACAAAACACTCTACAATGAATGCTAATCTAAACATCCTACTTAACTTGGGATAAAAGTAAATGTATTTTGAAGCAAGCATACAAAAAGTGCATGTATTGAGAAATTTTAACCATGTATTTTGGAGGCAGGCTATCAACTCCATTAGACATTTCTTCGTTTTTGTTTGAAGGTTCCTGGTCTGCAATCTCCTCTACAGCTGTACATAGATTATTTGGTTCTGGAACTCCAAGAGCCGCCTCCTTCCTTAATGCATCCTCAATTAGAGAAAACGCTGGGGAACTAGATGGGATAACAAGGGTAACACATAACTTCTGTTCTTCTATGTACTTCCCACCATCTTTGGCAAACTGAAAAAAAGGTTAAATGTCAAAGCAGATAGCATTATACATAATAAATATGTGGAAGTGCTGATAGGGATTATGTGGGGAGTATTAGTAAGGGTATAATGGTAAGTAGCTAGGGTGCCTTGGTTGTGCCTTGGTTATAAATAGGGAAGTTAGCACCTCATTCGTGCTATCTATTTGCCTCTAATTTGAGGTTGTTAGAATGCTTTTAATGTTTAAAGTGTTTCTTTTGTAGATATTCGAGCTTAAGAGGTTCCGGGAGCATATATTCCAATTTGGCGTTAATTCGAGGAAATTAAGAAGTTTTTTAGCTAACTTGGAGTCCACGAGATGACGAGGAAGTGAAAAGACCGAAGCAAAATGTTTAAGCCCCGAGAACAACATCAAAGTGTTGAAGAAATGATGCTCCAATTGAGAATTCCCGAGAGGCTAGCGTTGAGACGACGCTAGGCGAAGGTTAGAAGCGCTAACATTGTCGAACCGTCGGGACGCTGGCCTTAGCATCTCAATGCTAGGTTGAAAACACGCGAGCAATAGTCTAGCCAGTCGAGAGCGTCAACGCTCTTATGGTGCTCGACGCTCCGACTAGGATATAAAAACCAATCATTCGATTCTCGGCCGATTAGGTTAGATTTTTGGTTTCTCTCTCGACTCAACAGTATTTCTTGCGTGGATGAGAAGAACACGGCATGGGTCTCTTCGGGCAAAGCTTCTTCGTTGCGACTGGCAGTATTGGTGGTGGCCACTGAACACGACGTTTCTTCGGCAGGCGGTACTGGCGGCGCAGAGATGAAGAACACCGGCGTGGGTCTCACTCTCAGTTGTGGGCAGCGAGTGTGGGTTTCGAGCTGTGTGGCCAGCGGTGTGGGTTTCGATCTGTGTTTTTCGGTGGGTTTCGAGCTGTGTGGGTTTCCAGTTGATATCATCGCTTTCATCGAGTTCTTCCCTTCGATTTCGTTGCCGCTCCGTCCAAGGGCCTCGATCCGTCTATAATCTCTGCGATTCGAGTTGTGTGGGTTTTGAGTTGTGTTCTGATTCGAGCTGTGTGGATTCAAGCTGTGTGGGTTTCAAACTTTGTTCCGATTCAGTGGAATCCGACTGGTTGAGCGGCGAGAGGGAAATCGGAGGGGAATCAGTGGTTGGTCGGCGACGGGAGGAAAAGAAAAGAATAAGGAAAGGAGAAGAAAAAAAATTTTGTTGCTGGCGACGGCGGCGGCCGGTCGCCGGCGAGTGGCGGTTGCCGGCGGTAGGTTGGTGGTGGGAGTATTGAAGAAGAAGGGTGATGGTGGTGAGGGGTTGAAGAAGAAGAAAGAAAAAAAGAAATAAAAAAGAAATAAAAATATATTAAAAAGTGAATGTTTTTATTTCTTTTTATTTTAAAAAATGAAAAAATAATTTTTTAAATAAAAAAAATAGGTGCCACATCAGCGGTTTGTTAAAATCTAACGGAAAAATGGATGGAGGGACTGAAATGAAACTAAAACCAAACCTCAGGGGCTAAATTGTTGAGTTTGAAAACTCAGGGACTAAACTATAACCTAACCCAAACCTCTGGGACTAAAAGTGTATTTTTCCCTTGATTATTCTAGCGCTTTTACTTCTAGTATGTTCAGTTAGACTTTTCATATCATTGGATTGGGTTAATTTCCTGGATTGTTCATGACGTTTGGTTGAGCTAGCTGGTATTTTACAGTTTTATGAGTGAATTTATTTACATCCTAGTATTCTTGTTTAAACAATTGTGATTGTATGAATTTCTCATGAATTGACGTCTCTTAGGATTGATTCGATCATAATTCATTCGTTATTTTAGATAGCCACTAGGCTGAGGTAAGTCCATCACTTATTCGATTTAGGATTTGTGTAGACTCTTGATAGGCCTAAGAATCTAGGAGAAATTAAATTGGTTTAATTAGAGATTTTTAGTTCCTGATTAAATTAATTAATTTCGAGCCTTGTTCGTAATGTAAGTGGTTAGTAAATAATTTTGAGGATTCATCTGGTCATTTTTCTAATCAGTTAGATTTAGTCTGAGGAGTTATCGGGCTAAGCATGAGGGGCAGCGGGGGTAAATTTAATAATTAATTGGTTAATGAATTCGTGGAGTAACGGGTAAATTAATCAATTAAACATAGGTTTAGTAGGATGAAGTATTCTGAATAATCAAGAAGCACGCCGGACAATTAAATAATTCATAAAGGATACTTGTAAAGCAAGCGATGAGACCAAATAAATAAACAATTCAATGAAATACCCAATCCAGCAATCCTTTTATTAATAGATTTTTCTTTGCTATTTTCCATTCTCTTTTTTTTTTTATTGCATGTTTTTTACTGTTTCTGTCTTTGATTTACTTTTCTGCCATTTATCTTTCTTCACATGTGACAAACCCCCCAATTTCACGCCCCCCTCTTTTGTTACTAACAAGAGCTCATTATTGAAAAGAGAATTCCCCTTCCCTGTGGACGACCCGACCACTACCTACTGCAAAGTAGCATAGAGCCGAAGTTATAAATTTATTTAATTACGACCTTCAACAAGTCGTCCGACCATAGTGTTCATTGTAGGATTCTAGGGAGAGAGATAACCCTCTCGAAAGGCTATTGGTATATTGTAGTTTTTTTAATATTGCAATATATTACTATCTTGAGTTTTTCAGTGTTCGGTCATTTACCAAGCTAGAGGTTATGTCCTCATCAGTTGTATCAGCAGGAACTACTGTGCTCTGGATTAAGAACTTGTCTTTGCATGGCATATCAGGTGGGGCCAGCTTTTGTGCTTGCATCCTGACTACATTAAGAACCATTATATAAAATTTTGAAAGCAAAAAAAATCTAGGCAAGTGCAGGACTTAAAAAGAAAGAGAAAAAGAGAGGAAGGGATAATGAAAGAACGTGAGCAGTATGACAAAACTAAGAATAGCCCATGGTTATTGCAAGCACTTGAGCTGATATTGATGTCAAGTAGCTGAATTAAGATAAGAAAGAAAAATAGAAGAGAAGGATGTAAAATATCAGTTAGAAAATTATCAACATATCAAGTATTTCATCATCAACAATTAATTCCATTTCATAATGGCCAATACACGAAATAGACTACGATATGAAATGGAAGCATATAAAAGATTATTATAAAGCTAATCAAGCAGAGATGCTAGAAGCAGAAGAAGAATGTAGCCTCAATGAGGCCAAATTAAAGCTATTTAAGATGAAAGAACACTCATGACTTCAATGTTTCAACATCTATATATAAATAACCACACATACATCCCCTCTTCCCCAGAACAAAAATGAGAGAAAAATAAAGCCTTAACTAAATGTCAAAAAATAAATACCTGTGAATTCACGAGTTGAGTTTGGCTCGATGATTCCGACCTTTAGTCGGACACAGTACTTCTTTGGGGATGTGGTCTTAACCTGAAAAAGTCACTCTCTCTTATCTTGCATGAAACCTAACATGTTATCTCTAAATAATGTATCATAAATCAGTTTAATTGACTTTTTTCGTTGAAAAAAAGAAAAAGAAACAGACAGAGAGGATGATTGGTACATACCTTAAAAGCAACATGGTCGAGCGTATTATTTGTTAGTTGAACTGAGCACGAGCTATGTTTATTTAGTTCAACTAGAGGCAATAGAAGGAAAATATGAATGATATTAGTTCTAATTTGGAAAAGGAAGTGAATGCAAAATGAAATGGGGAAACTACTTGTTCACACGAAGGTAAAAAAATTCCTAGTAGGAAATCAGAAAATATATTCAGAAAAACAGACATGGCACTTCATTTGAGGTATCTTAGTAAATTAAATACCAGAGCAGACATCATGGAAAATGGTATACATCAATGCATTTCATACTCATGGCAAAAACTTCAGCTTGGTACAACTTTTAAGAAAGACTCTTTCAATAATTACTTTAAGGAAAAGCACTAAAGGTGAGTTAAATATCGATTTTAGTAGAGCGAAAAGAATAGTTTTAAAAATTTCTGGGGACGGATTAAGTTAAAAGTGCTTTTAAAAATGTTTAAAATACTGAAAAAAGTGTGTTACAATACTTCAAAAGTAAGCACTTAATTGGTGCCTTCTTCAAAAGTGTTTAAGAAAATGTGTTCAACCTAAAAGCACTACTTCCAAAATCATTTCAAACTTAACTTCAAGTGCTTCTACTAAAAGTACTTTTTAAGTGTTTTTTGAATTTATAGAAACGTGCTGTCCTGTAGAACCAAACACCAACAAAAATTTGAAAAACATTTTTACTTAACCAAAGGCACTTTCTTACCATTCCAGAAATCCTAAACTCACCCTTCAGCGGTGATCAATTAGCATACAGAGCACAAATGAGAGAATTAAAACATAAATTTCAAAAACTAGAAAATACTAAAAAAACACCCAAACATGAAAATCACTTTGCTTTTGCCACAAAAGATTAAACGGTTCATATGCAGGAAAGAGAGCAGCAACTAATTTCGAGTGATGTTTCCACAGATAATCGGCAAACAGCCCAATGAAAAACCAAACAAAATTTCAAAGAGAAAAAGTGATTCATCTTGTAGACTTACAAATGAACTTCAATTCCTGGGGATGAACTTCAAGAAGCCTCATATCCATACTTAACTCAAATTGAAAAGCACTTCACTCCGCTATCGAATCAAACAATTGCCCTGCACAATCCAATTACAAAAAACAAGAAAGATTAAAACAGAGACTTTTGGGGATTAGTGTATAAAGAAGAGACAAATCGAACTTAATCATAGAACCACCCGAGAATAAACAAAATAACAGAAGACGTGCATCCAACAAATAAGCAAATTAAATTATTCGAACCCATCGATTATAATAAAATCCCCAAGGTTTTCTACAATAAACAATCACTAAAAACTCTAAGATCACTTTCAGACTAAACTATTATAATATCCGTAATTCAGCTCTATAAAGTTTAATGCATAAAACTCACAGTCAACAAGAAATTTGGTACAATGTCGATTTCAGTAAACTGATAGCGATCAAACAATGAGTTCGCCCAGTCACCGGAACTCAACCGATCACACGCCATACGAACAAAACAGAGTCCACTGTAACGCAGAAAGTTATGGAATATTCTGATTAAAAAGGGAAAGGAAAAAGCAACGAACAGAGTTTCATCATATAAATCCAAAGGCGTAAAAGAGATTGGAAAAGGGAATCAGAAACGAATACAGAAAAGTGGAGAAGGAATAGAAGTGATTCGGAAAGACAACGAACCAAGAAGAGAGTAAAATGACGAAAGCATGGGCGACAAATTTATTTCATTTTTTAATGGAAAAATTACTTTTTTGGTCATTGAGTTATGAGGAATAGGCTTGTTTGGTCGTTTTCAAAATAGACTTTTTTAAACATATTTCTCAACTTCTAAAAATGTCTATTTTGAAAACTCAAGCACCGAATACACCTATCCCTCTGTGTCAAAAAAAAAAAAAAAAAGAATACACCTATCCCTCAAAACTTGGACCAAAAAGGTTTTTTTTTTTTTTTTTTTTTTAATTATTAGTACAATCAATGTCCATAGGACATTTCATCCTAGAATTTTAGGAAGATTATTTGAATTAGTCAATCGAAGTTTAATTGGGGTCTAGTTAGACTATAATTGATTATTTTTAATCCTCACATCTAAAAACTAAGACAATATTTAAATGAAATAGTTGATTACAATGTTCATGCATGCAGAATCTCTATAATTTCTATATAAATGACGGAGAGAAACTTTTGATTTCCTTTTTAGCCTCTTTTTAATCTTCAAATTCTTCATTTGTCCTCCATATTTAATTATTCAAATTCTCACGTTTATATTTAAGATTAAGAATAAGATTAAGAATATTTTTTAAAAAAAAAAAAGAATAAGATTAAGAATTGGTTTTTAAAAAAAAAATCCACATTTATGTTTTCTTTTTCAAAAATAAAAATAAAAAATCTCATTTTTGGTAAGATTAAGAATTGGTTTTAAAAAAATCTTTTTTAATTTTAGTAAAGATTAGGCCCCGTTTGATAACCATTTGATTTTTCGTTTTTGGTTTTTGAAAATTAAGCTTATAAATCCTACTTCCACCTACAAGTTTCTATGTTTTGCTAATACTTTTCTTTCCCTGTTTTTAAAAACCAAACAAATTTTGAAAACTAAAAAAAGTAGTTTTCAAAAACTTGTTTTTGTGTTTTAGAATTTGGCTAGAAACTCAAATGTGTCATTGGCAAATATGAAAACCATGGTAGGAAAATTGGAAGAAAACAAGCCAAATTTTCAAAAACCAAATGGTTATCAAACGGGGCCTTAAGAATTGGTTTTTTTTTTTTAAAAAATAAAAAATAAATAAATTAAAATAAAAAAAAAACTCATCTCATCTTTGGTAAGATTAATTGGTTTAAAAAAAAAAATCTCTTTTTTAATTTTAGTAGATCATTCCCACATTTATGTTTCCTTTTTTAAAAAAAAAACTTTTGATTTCCTTTTTAGTCCCTTTTTAATCTTCAAATTCTTCATTTGTCCTCCATATTTAATTATTCAAATTCCCACGTTTATATTTAAGATTAAGAATAAGATTAAGAATATTTTTTTAAAAAAAAAAGAATAAGATTAAGAATTGGTTTTAAAAAAAAATTCCACATTTATGTTTTCTTTTTAAAAAATAAAAATAAAAAATCTCATTTTTGGTAAGATTAAGAATTGGTTTAAAAAAAAAATCTTTTTTAATTTTAGTAAAGATTAAGAATTGGTCTTTTTAAAAAAAAAAAAAAAAAAAAAAAAAAACTCATCTCATCTTTGGTAAGATTAATTGGTTTAAAAAAAATCTCTTTTTAAATTTTAGTAGATCATTCCCACATTTATGTTTTCTTTTTTTAAAAAAAAAATATATCTCATCTTTGGTAGATCTTCATTTCCACGTTTAGGTTTTCTTTTAAAAAAAAAAATCTCTTTTTTAATTTTAGTAAAGATTAAGAATTGGTTTTAAAAAAAAAATCTCTTTTTTAATTTTAGTAGATCATTCCCACATTTATGTTTTCTTTTTTTTTAAAAAAAATATCTCGTCTTTGGTAGATGATCATTTCCACGTTTAGGTTTTCTTTTTTTAAAAAAAAAATCTCTTTTTAAATTTTAGGTTCACATAATCCGTCCATATAGAGTCCTCCTACAATTTTTTTTCATACTTCCATACATCTCTTCAAACCATTTCCATCACTCTTGAAATATTGAAGAATTTAAAAAACGTGGCGGTGATGACCTACACATTTTAAAAATCATCTTATTAGATGAACTGGTAATTATAACTCTTTTTTTATTTATTATTTATTTTTTATATACCAATTTTATTCCAAAATAATGAGTTTTATCTGCATTTTCTATTTATTTTTAACTTTTCTCTATTTTTTATATGTCAATTTTATTCATGATAATCATTTACTTTTATATAACTTTTCAGGGTACAAAGATTCAAGCAGTGTTGTTCAACAAATACGATTGAAAAATTAGGTCACATGCTTAAAAAAGATAAGACTTATCTATATTTATCTATATTCGGGCTTAGGAGAGAAACTTTTGATTTTTCCTTTTACCTCTTACTAATTTGAAAATTTCCCTTTTGCCATTTTTAACTTATTATATTTATTTTATTAAATATATTAATATATTTCTAAATTCTCTACGCATATCTCTAATCTTCAAAATAAATTCTGATTGATAAAATCTATAAAATTTCTAAAATTTATATATCTCCTAAAGTTGAAATTAATATCATGATTTATTAAAAAAAGTATTTATATAAAAATAAATTACCTAACCATATCTCATAAATTTGAAATCAATATCATGATTTATTAAAAAAAAACTTAATAAATTAATGCATATTTCAAGTTGAGATCCTGATTTATTAAAAAAATTAATTAAAGTATATGTCAAAATATCTCATGATTTATTTATTCATTTTTTATAATTTGACTCAACACGAATATCTGATTTCAATTTTTGAATTCAAACGAGATAATGTGATTCAAAATAAGAATCAAAATTCTTAATTTTATAAACAATTTGATTTAAAATAAAATCAATTTTGAATTTGAATCTAAATTCTCCCAATAAATATCACATCTCTAGATCTCCCAACTCTTGATCTTTCATTTACCAATCCGATTAGTTCCTTAACCAACTATATTGGTTATATATTGTTGTTTGATTCAAATTTCAATAAGTTTTAAATATTAAATTAGTTCAAATTTCAATAAAAATAATCTATTTGGGTTATTCAAATTATAAATTCTAAAAGGAAATAGTAGAGGCAACGATGATTCAAATCTAAAAAATATATAAAATGATTGAAGATGTGTTTGATGATTATGTGTTTATTTAAATTCCAATCTATTGAAGTGAATTTTATTTTAAAGAAGAATGAATTGATTCTTAATATCCTTATAAAATTAAATTATATTCAAACTATCAAGTTTTTATCATCTTTAATATATAATTAAAATTATTAAATCTTATTTTAAAACTTTAAAATAAAATTGTTAAATTTCACGTGCAACGCATGTGTTTATTACTAGTTAAATTAAACTTTCACTGTGGCTTAATTACACTATAATTAATCATCTTTAACCATCATATCTAAAATATGTATAATATTTATATTAAAATGTCGATCTCAACGAAAAATTTGAAAAAATTATAGCAATCAATATAAATTATTTGAATTATTAAATAGATGAAATTTTAATTATGATGACATAATTAATTATAATCAATTGATGTTTAATAACTAGAACTATACTTAAATGGACAACTAAAATATTAAATGTATATATCTATATATCTATTTCTATACTTATATTTACGGAGAGCGACTTTTGATTTTCCATTTTGCCTCTCCTTAATTTGAAGATTCTTCTTTTGTACTTTTTAATTAGTTTATTTATTAAATCAAACAACATTTAAATAAAAATTTTAAAATCTCTATGCATTTATCAAACTGAAAAAATCTATAAAATATTTGAACAAATATTATATGAATTTATACTATCTAAGAGGGGTCCATATATTTATCTCATAAATTAATGTCACGGTGTTTTTATAAAAAATAAAATAATAAATTAATGCATACTTGAAAAGTAATGATTTTGTTACTAAGATCAACAAATGTGGGGGAAAATAATGAATTGAATTATAAAAAAATGTAAGAAAAATGAATTAAATTATTAATTAGGTCGATTCACTTTTAATTTTAATAAATTTAAGGGAAAAATACACTTTTGGTCCCTGAGGTTTGGGTTAAGTTACACTTTGGTCCCTGAGTTTTCAAACTCAACAAAAATATCCTAGAGGTTTGAGATAAGGAGCAATTTGGTCCCTGCCGTCCATTTTTCCGTTAAGTACTAACGGACTGATGACGTGACACTATTATTTTAATTAAAAAATTAATTTTAAACTTTTTTTAATAAAAATATATTAAAAAAATAAAAATGTTATTATTTTATTACTTTTTTAATTCTCTCTCTCTTACTTCTCCTTCTTCTTTCTTCCTTTTTCTTTTCTTCATATTCCTCATCGTTATTCTTCTTCCAGTCTGACCACCGACCACCGCTGCCAACGTCGGCGGCGTCAATATATTTTTTTTTGCTTTTCTTCCCATCATTTCTTCTTCTTTTCCTTCTATTTACCTTTCTTTTTCTTTTTTTTTAATCAAAACCATTCTCCATGCTCGCGAAAAAAACACAGTGACCCACTACCCACGCCGGAGTCCTCTGCTGCATACCAACACCGGAGTCCCCTGCTGCATACCCACGTCGAAGGCATACTCACACTCAGTTGCCGCACCAAATACTCGAATAGCTTTCCTCCCCGAATCCTTTCTCTCTTCCTCTAGATTTTCTCTCGGAGTACTGCTCGTCTAACTACACAGCATCTAGGAAACTCCGAGGATACCCACGTTCAATCGTCACACTGGATTACACATATTTGAAAAACCCATGCTCATTCGCCGCGCCAAACTCCGTTGAAGCCATACCCACACAGTCACCATGTCGAACTACACAAATTTGGAATACCCACACAGATTTGGGAAACCCACTCTCCCTCTCGTCTCTATGTTTTTTCGCGAGCAGGGGACTCCGTCGAAGGCCATCGGAATAAAAAAAATTACCCCAAAATCACATGGATGTCGCGTAGAGGATAAGAGAAATGGTCGTGGGTCTCGTGGGTAAAGGTTGTTGTGCGTGTCGCTGTGGGTTCGCCGTACCACCGGAGAAGAGAAACGGAGGGAGGGAATTTTTTTTTTTCCGGTGAGGGCTTTGTTGTCGGGTGAGGGAGCCTATGTTCACGGGAAAAGGGGAAGGAGGAATAAAGAAGTGAGAGGAGAGAGAAATGGGAAAAAGGAAAAGCAATTAAAATGATTTTTTAATTAAAAATAATAAATAATAATAATAAATAACAAAAAATTTTATTTTGTAATAAAAAATAAATGACACGTCAGCTTTCCGTGCTTAGTTGACGGAAAAGCTAACGGAAGGACTAAAGTGAATCTAAATGCAAACCTCAGGGATATTTTTGTTGAGTTTGAAAACTCAGGGACCAAAGTGTAACTTAACCAAAACCTCAGGGACCAAAAGTGTTTTTTTCCCTAAATTTAATTATAAAAAGTTATAATTAAATAATGATGGTGGGTTAAAAACTCATAATGCATAATTTATCATTCCCATAATATCTTGTGTTAATCTAAATTTTACTCAACTAAAATTTTAATATAACATAAATTAATTCCTAATTTGTGTTGTAACTAGTTGTTTCTATTTATTAAATTAAATCATAATTTTTTTTATTATTTTATCAATGTTTATATTTTAATATAAACTACAAATTTAACGTGCATAGCACATGTCGATTACTAGTTTAGATCAATTGTAAATAAAAAAAAAACTATTTTAATTTAAATAAATAATGCAAAGTACAAACATATAATATAATTCAAATTGAATATGTGATTGTTGAGTCTTATAGAAGTCAAGTCTAGTTGTTTTAAGTTTGATATACATATCCACAACATACTATTGAAAAAGTCAACCAACAATATCCATGGCGTAGACTGGCGCATTTGTAACTTATAACAGTAATACTCTTTGCATGAAACTTTGAGCGATCGACCTTTTGAAATTCCTATTAAAGTTTCAAAATAAAATGTCATACTATGAATAAAATCACAAATTTAAAATGAAATAAAAATTATTGTACTTATAATGAGATATTAAACACAAACCTTGATTTTAATTCATTGTTGATGTCGTCTTCACTGTTTTTAAATTGTCAAACATCGGATGTTTCTTCTGTCAAAATGTTGTGGTTACCATTGTTATTATGATTTAGGATAGATTTTCGTTTGATGTCTTGCTGTCAATCTGCCTCTCCATTTGAAAAAAGTAATGGATATTGAAATGAATCATAACAACTAAAATAATGTTGAATTCGTTGTCATTTTCCGAAATGTGCATGTACCACAATGTCTCTCTCTTAAATGAAATGTTGTTATTGTTTCCTTCAATCCAAATAGCAGTAACTTGATCCACTCCAAGTAAGTTATAAACATGTTGATCAACTTGTATATCCATAACAATATATATATATGAGCATCTTCAATTAACTGAAGATCCTTTATGCTTCGAAAAAACTGGGCATAGGGATTCTCTTTTAAAATTTCTACTAATTTTTCAATAACACTTTTATCCAACCCAACATCTTTCAATTTTTCCATATGATTTTGAATTTAATTCATGATATCATAAAAGTATAGTTGAAAGAATATTGGTTTATCTTTCGGTAATATTGTAACGCACCAGGCCCAAGATTCGGAATTCGGATTCGACACCTAACGACCCCGACATTCCCGTGCGACCTGGCCACGCCACCATACTTGTCTGATACTACTTCTAAGATTGAAGACTGTCCCCATAAACCAACATGGGGCCCTTTTAGCATGCTTTGTCCTCACTCACATGCTTCCTAGGAAAATTCCCAGCAGGTCACCCAACATAGAATTCTCCAAGCCAAGCACGCTTAACTTCAAAGTTCCTATGATTGAGCCACCGAAAAGGAAGGTGCACCTTGTTGGTATGGGTAGTTGTTGAAGGAGAAATTTTGACCAATCACAAATTGCCACGTCGTTATTTAAAATTAATGAAGAAATTACAAATAATTAAATTTGAGACCAATTATAAATTGACATGTGTCCCAAATTTAATTTGAAGACAAAGTTGGTCAATTATAAAATTTTAGGGCCAAATGTCCATTTGATCAATTAATTAAAGATAAATTATTTTGATCAAATTAATTAATTTGACCAATTAATTAAAGAAAATAATTAATTGGATCAAATTTCGGTCTTTTAAATATTTGGGTCATATGGTTTTGGGTCAAATATAAACCAGACCCAAGACCAAATAATTGAACCCAAGACCAATAAAATCCCAAGTCCAAGTTGTTATGCCCAAAAGTCACCAGGGCCCATCCATGGAGAACTCTATAAATAGGGAGGTTCTGCTTCATTTCAGGGGTTCAGAAATTCTAGACTCTCACAAAAACATGAGTTCAGAATTTTAAAGCTCTCAAGCAGAATCAGAGAATTCAGAGAGACTCCACCAAGTCTGAAGACCGAAGACTCTCTGCAATTCATAAGTTCAATTGTTGAACACTTCTTGAAGACCAAACACTCTTCAAGACTTCAACACTTCTTGAAGATCAAAGACTCTTCAGGACATCAACACTTCTTGAAGACCCAACACTCTTCAAGACTTCAACACTCCTTGAAGATCAAAGACTCTTCAGGACATCAACACTTCTTGAAGATTGAAGACTCCTTCAAGACTGGAAGACTTCAAGCTCCAAGAATCCATTGAAGCTTCAGACTCGAGATCAAGAGTTCCAGCCCTCGAGTGAAACACATTCACACACAAGAGAGAGAATCAGAGGATTAAAATTAGAGATTGTACACCCACACGCATACAAACATAAATACAATTACATATTTATTCCACGTGTCTCCATCATCGAAGTTACGTGCGAACAAATTGGCACGCCCAGTGGGACCATCTCTACCTCTCATCTCTCTCTCTGATCTCAAAACACAAGTGTAAACATGTCGTTCAAGACTTCCTCAATGGTCGCTGTCATGAACAAGTCTTACATCGGTTCTATTGCCCATTGTTGCTTCAATGAACTGACGTTGCAAGAGGATACAACTTCTATCGTTGCAGGCCAAGAAACAACCTTGCAGGGGGCATATACTAATGACAAGTTTCTTGTTAGGTATAACCCTTTGTTTGAACCTGATTCTGACGTAGTGACTGTCATGATGACTGAGACAAGAACTATGGAAGAAAGAATGGTTGAGATGCAGGAACACATCAACACCTTGATGAAGGCAATTGAAGAAAAAGATTCTCAAATCGCGCAACTAAAAAACCAAATTGAGAGCCAACATATCGCCGAATCAAGTCAAACCCAAGTCATAA
Source organism: Luffa aegyptiaca (assembly GCA_017139565.1). Classification (NCBI taxonomy): domain Eukaryota; kingdom Viridiplantae; phylum Streptophyta; class Magnoliopsida; order Cucurbitales; family Cucurbitaceae; genus Luffa; species Luffa aegyptiaca. Next base: position 18,174,822 of record CM029397.1, read on the forward strand.
AAAAATCATGACAAGGGAAAGACTATAGTGCAAGATGATCAGCCACAGTGTTCTGCTTCGATCGCTTCACTATCCATCCAACAGCTCCAAGATATGATCACAAACTGTATCAGAGCTCAGTACGGTGGACCTACTCAAGATTCCCTCTTGTATTCCAAACCTTATACTAAGAGGATTGATAACTTGAGAATGTCAATCGGGTATCAGCCACCAAAGTTTCAGCAGTTTGATGGAAAGGGAAATCCTAAACAACATATTGCCCACTTCGTTGAGACATGCGAGAACGCTGGTACTCGAGGGGACCTACTAGTCAAGCAGTTCGTTCGAACACTTAAAGGAAATGCTTTCGACTGGTACATTGATCTAGAACCTGAGTCAATAGACAGTTGGGATCAACTCGAAAGAGAGTTTTTGAATCGCTTCTACAGCACTAGACGAACCGTTAGCATGTTCGAGCTCACCAACACTAAACAACGAAAAGGTGAACTCGTTGTTAACTATATAAATCGCTGGAGAGCCATGAGTCTAGATTGAAAAGATCGCCTCACAGAACTCTCTGCCATTGAGATGTGCATTCAAGGTATGCATTGGGAACTCATCTACATTCTTAAAGGTATAAAGCCTCGCACCTTTGAAGAATTAGCAACTCGTGCCCACGATATGAGTTAAGTATTGCTAGTCGAGAAAATCAAGACCTTCTACTTCCTAACTTGACGATAGAAGGAAAGAACACCGAAGCGACTACAGAAAAATCTATGGTTGTAAACACAATTCTTCTCAAGTCCTCTTCAAAAGATAAGCAACAAGAAAATGGAACATGCCGCTTAACTTTAAAGGAAAGACAGAAGAAAATCTATCCTTTCCCTGATTCTGACATCCCTGACATGTTGGAACAACTGCTGGAAGCGCAACTGATAGAACTTCCTAAGTGTAAACGACAGGAAGAGATGGAGAAAGTCGATGATCCCAAGTATTGCAAGTATCATCGAGTTATTGGTCATCCAGTGGAAAGATGTTTCGTCCTAAAGGACTTAATTCTAAAGCTAGTTATGGAAGGAAAAATTGAGCTCGACCTTGATGAAGTAGCTCAATCAAATCTTGCTACAATCAAAGGAAAGAGCAAGCATCAAAGAAAGAAGGATCCTAAGAAACTTCGACCCAAGAGGAAGAGAAGTAAAAAGTTTTCTCAACCTCAACAACTGGTGATGTTGAATAAATCATTCTCCAAAACTTTCCACAAAAAGGAAAAAGAAAACTTTGCAACTTCCTACTACATGTCCTTCGGTATTCCAAAAAGTGAGTATGGTCACGACAGAAGAAGAAAATCAATGTTCGGTGTCCACATTCACTCGACCTTAAGCTTTTCGAAGGCTAAGTGTCTCCACATCGAAGAAAAGTCGACCTTCAACATCTGTTTTTGATCGTCTCAAAGTAATAGACCATCAACCTCAAAGAAAAATGGATAACTTGGAGGTGAAACTTTTTGATGAAGTGAACAACGACATAAAGCTTCACAGTAGTATCCCATCACGTATGAAGAGAAAGTTCTCTATTCTCATAAATACAGAAGGTTCCTTGAAGGTGAAGCCAAATCTCATTATCTTGACCAATCCTATAAATGAAGGATCTGATCCAGACCATGATGAAGATAAGAGCTTTTAAAATGTAAAAGCTCCTTATCGCAAGAGCCTAAACTGCATGATGCTCCTAACCCACACGAGCTTAAAAGGTGAGTGCAAAAAAATCTTGAACTACGTTATGACTTGATCCCTATTCCATAAGGGTACGTAGGCAGCTTAAAGAAAACTTTAAGTTCAGTCTCTGCAAATAAAAAAAAAAAAAAAGTTCAACAAATATTGAAGCGCAATAAGACAAATTGAAGAAACTCATCACTACTGGAGGCAACACAACAAATTGAAGTTGTGCACCGTTATGAATGTGAAGCTACGAGTTAGATGAATAAAAGAAGACTTCATTTCTCCAAATTCAACATCTCGTTAGCCTCAAGTTCGGTGTTTCACTCACCCTAAGTTCGTTGTTCCCTCTTCTCCAAGTTCGAAGGTTCTCATGCGCTTCGCTGCAGTTCCTTCTCTCCAAGTTCGAAGGTTCTCATGCTATGCTAGGCTGTGCTGCTGCGCTACTTCCTTCTTTAAGTTCGAAGGTTCCCACGTTGCGCTGTTGTGCTGCTTCCTTCTCCAAGTTCGAAGGTTCTGACTCTGCCGCGCTACTTCCTTCTTTAAGTTCGATGGTTCCCACGTTGCGCTATTGTGTTGCTTCCTTCTCCAAGTTCGAAGGTTCTGTCGTTGCTCTGTTGCATTGCTTCCTTCTCAAAATTCGAAGGTTCTCACGCTGCTTCGCTGTTGTTCCTTCTCCAAGTTCGAAGGTTCTTCCACTGTAAGCTGTTGTGTTGCTCCTTCTCTAAGTTCGAAGGTTCTCACGTTGCGCTGCTACGCTACTTCATTCTCTAAATTCGAAGGTTCTCATGCGCTTTGCTGTAGTTCCTTCCTCCAAGTTCGAAGGTTCTTACGCTGTTTCATTGCAGTTCCTTCTTTCAAGATCGAAGGTTCTGATGCTACGTGCTTCCTTCGCCAAGTCCGAAAGTTCTCACACTACGCTGCTTCGCTACTGTTCCTTCCTCAAGTTTGAAACTTCTCTCCAGGTTCGAAGGTTCTCACGTTGCTTTGTTGGAAGGTTCTTACGTTGCATGATGTTGTGTTGATCCTTCTCCAAATTCGAAGATTCTCACGCACTTCGCTGCAATTCCTTCTCTCCAAGTTTGAAGGTTCTCACACGCTTCGCTACAGTTCCTTATCCAAGTTCGAAGGTTCTGACGCTACGCTGCTTCTTTCTCCAAGTTTGAAGTTTCTCCACTGAACGCTCATGCGTTGCTCCTTTTCCAAGTTCGAAGGTTTGCACGTGTTATTATGTTGCTTCGCTGCCGTTCCTTCCCCAAGTTCGAAGGTTCCTAGGTTGTGCTGTTGCGCTACTTCCTTCTTTAAGTTCGAAGGTTCTCACGTTGCGCTGCTGTGCTGCTTCCTTCTGTAAGTTCGAAGGTTTGCACGTTGTTATGCTACTTTGTTGTTGTTCCTTCTCTCCAAGTTCGAAGGTTCTCACACTACGTTGTTCGAAGGTTCTTCCTCTTACACTGCATTGCATCGCTATACTTTCAACAAGTTTGAAGGTTCTTACGTTGAAGCAGTAAAGGAGCCTAAGTGGGAATGACATCATGTGTCCTTGGGCCGGGGAACGTCGTAGCAACAAAAGTCCAAGGAACATGTCCTTGTACTCATGCTGAAAGACGTGGCAGCAACAAAAGTCCAAGGAACATGTCCTTGTACTCATGCTAAAAGACGTGGCAGTAACAAAATTCCAAGAAACATGTCCTTGTACTTATGCTGAAAGACGTGACAGCAACAAAAGCCCAAGGAACATGTCCTTGTACTCATGCGGAAAGACGTGGCAGCAACAAAAGTCCAAGGAACATGTCCTTGTACTCATGCTCGTGACAGCAATAATGGAGCCCAAGTGGGAATGACATCATGTGTCCTTGGGTCGGGGAACGTCGTAGCAACAAAAGTCCAAGGAACATGTCCTTGTACTCATGCTGAAAGACGTGGCAGCAGTAATGGAGCCCAAGTGGGAATGACATCATGTGTCCTTGGGTCGGGGAACGTCGTAGCAACAAAAGTCCAAGGAACATGTCCTTGTACTCATGCTGAAAGACGTGGCAGCAGTAATGGAGCCCAAGTGGGAATGACATCATGTGTCCTTGGGCCGGGAACGTCGTAGCAACAAAAGTCCAGGGAACATGTCCTTGTACTAATGTCGAAAGACGTGGCAGCGGTAAATGAGCCCAAGTGGAAACGGGATCATGTGTCCTTGGGCCGGGGAAGGTCGTAGCAACAAAAGTCCAAGGAACATGTCCTTGTATTCATGCTGAAAGGCGTGGCAGCAACAAAAGTCCAAGGAACATGTCCTTGTACTCATGCTGAAAGACGTGGTAGCAACAAAAGTCCAAGGAACATGTCCTTGTACTCATGGTGAAAGACGTGGCAGCAGTAATGGAGCCCAAGTGGGAATGACATCATGTGTCCTTAGGCTGGGGAACGTCGTAGCAACAAAAGTCCAAGGAACATGTCCTTGTACTCATGCTGAAAGACGTGGCAGCAGTAATGGAGCCCAAGTGGGAATGACATCATGTGTCCCTAGGTCGGGGAACGCCATAGCAACAAAAGTCCAGGGAACATGTCCTTGTACTAATGTCGAAAGAAGTGGCAGCGGTAAAGGAGCCCAAGTGGGAATGACATCATGTGTCCTTGGGCCGGAGAGCGTCGTAGCAACAAAAGTCCAAAGACGTCATATGTCCTTGGACTAATGTTGAAAGACGTTGTACCTGCAAATTGAAGATAACAAGGATATGTATGCCTTAAAAAAAATCACTTACCTACGTACTTACCTTTTGGATGGTGGATGAAAGCACTATACTTGTAATTGAAATATAGGCAAAGTGTTGTGAGTTTAAGAAAAAAAGAGAAGGAAGGATCTTAAAAAAAATAAAATAAAATAAAAAAAACAAAAAAGAAAAATTAAAAAAAAAAACCAAATTTCAAAAAAAAAAAAAAAAAAAAAAAAGGGAGAAGAAAGTTTCATACTTGAATCCTTTCTTGAATGCTCTCTACAATTGATGTGTGCTCTCCCCTACTGAGGTTCAACCCTATTTATAGAATGGAAAGTTGGGATTCAAATAGACAAATCTTATCTCCAATGACAATCTTCATCAATCTTGGGATTTTTGGTTCAAATTTTAACCCAAAGATATGAGATTTGATTTAAATCAAATTGAAAGATAAAAATTTGGGGATTTTGTTTCAAATTTTAACCCAAAGATATCAGATTTGAATTAAATCAAATTGAAAGATAAAAATTTGGGGATTTTGTTTCAAATTTTAATCCAAAGTATGAGATTTGATTTAAATCAAATTGGGAGATAAATTCAAATTGATTGGATAGACTCCTAAATTGATTTAGATTGAATTAAACTGAATTTGAGTATAATTAAACTCTTATCCCATATCAAATTTTCTAAGTTCCATATGAAAATTTTATTCCAAATTCCCACCAAATTCTGGATGTAGTCTTAAATTTACTTAAATTAAATTTTGGGCATAATCCAAATTTTATCCCAAATGGACCAAAGTCCAAACCTCAAATTCTATTCCAAATGCAAGTTAAAATTGGGTGGAATTTTACCTCAAATCAAAATTTGGGCATAAACCAAAATTTGCCCAAACTTAAGTTCAAATCAAAGTTTGCTGCCAAATAAGGAAAATTTTTTTTTGACCAAACTTCAAATTTTGATTAATTGGCGATAAGAGTGTGTCAAATAAAAAAATCAAAATTTTGACCAAAATTTATATTTTGATTAAATTGACACACCAAATGGAGTCAAAATCAAGAACAAATACCTTGCAGTTTTATTCCAAAATATCTTTTTCGAGATTCACTCCCACATAACTTGTGCCTAAATCTCGAAAAGGGGGCATTTGTTGAAGGAGAAATTTTGTCCAATCACAAATTGCCACGTCATTATTTAAAATTAATGACGAAATTTTAAATAATTAAATTTGGGACCAATTATAAATTGACATGTGTCCCAAATTTAATTTGAAGACAAAGTTGGCCAATTATAAATTTAAAGAGCCAAATTTCTATTTGATCAATTAATTAGAAAATAAATTATTTTGATCAAATTAATTAATTTGACCAATTAATTAACAAAATAATTAATTGGATCAAATTTGGGTCTTTTAAATATTTGGGTCATATCGTTTTGGGTCAAATATGAACTAAACCCAAGACTAAATAGTTGAGCCCAAGACCAATAAAGCCCAAGTCCAAGTTGTTAGGCCCAAAAGTCACCAGGGCCCATCCAGCGAGAACTCTATAAATAGAGGGGTTCTCCATTTCAAAGGTTCATAAATTCTAGACTCTCACAAAGACAAGAGTTCAGAATTTTAAAGCTCTCAAGCAGAACCAGAGAATTCAGAGAGACTCCACCGAAGATTCTCTGCAATTCATAAGTTCAAGTGTTGAACACTTCTTGAAGACCAAACACTCTTTAAGACTTCAACACTCCTTGAAGATCAAAGACTCTTCAGGACATCAACACTTCTTGAAGATTGAAGACTCCTTCAAGACTGGAAGACTTCAAGCTCCGAGAATCCATTGAAGCTTTAGACTCGAGATCAAGCGTTCCAGCCCTCGAGTGAAACACATTCACACACAAGAGAGAGAATCAGAGGATTAAAATTAGAGATTGTACACCCACACGCATACAAACATAAATACAATTACATATTTATTCCACATGTCTCCATCTTCGAAGTTACGTGCGAACAGTAGTATCTATCAATTCTTTTAAACTTATATTGACCATACTTTCATGTCCTCAGGATCCCTCTCATTCGGATGTGGCCTCGGTTCATTCATGTACCCCTCCTAACTCGGGTGTCACAAATATAGACTCAAGAGATCATGGTATATTTGTTCTTGCACTCTAAATGTGTACACTCCTTTATGTAAAAATTTGAAATCTATATCTAAATTCACCCCAAATGATGTGGAGGAGAAAATACTATTATAAGCTCGAATATTCTTCCTAAATAAAATTCCTGACTATTATAAACTTGAATATTGTTTCTAAATAAAATTTCTTCTTCTGACTGTGACGTACATCATATAAATCTAAAGGTACGAGTTTCACCCAGGTTAACATGTTAATAAATACTTTAGATCACTAAGGTACGAGTTTCACCTAGGTGCACCTAAATAAATAAAAGAATTATATAAAAAATAAGTATCTAATTTTTAAATGTACAATATTTTCTACCTTTTACATTCTACCGTATTAAAGGGGTAGAGATGTGTACTGGCCATTGAAGCAACAAAATGTTGGAGTTTCATGCTCAAATTTTATTGCCTTGCAAAATGTATATGATTTTATCTTTCTAAGCTCGTGTATTGGAGAATGAAAGGATTTGTAGATATTTTCACCCATCAAAATATTAGAGGATGTATATTAATGAATATGTAAATGTAACGACCCGACTTCTTACAAGAGTCTTTTCGGGACCGTTACGAACAATGCATACTTTGGAGGTCTTTTTAAGTAAAAACATTTTAAAACATAAACACTAATTTAAATAAAAACCTCAAAACAAAACTTTTATTCGGAATCCCTAATTTTAAAGGTTTTAAATACTCTTAAATAAAATTTCCAAACTATAAACATACATGGCCTCTAAGAAATTTCTCAAACAAGTTTATAAATCAAATAAAGTAAAGCAGAGTTCTTAAAGCGGAAGAAAAATAAAATATGAAGTCCATGGTTCCCTCATGGTTGCCTAACGGATTCTCATCAGTCGCCTTGCATCTGCCCTAGCCTTTACCTGAAAGAAAACAATTTTGAAAAGAATGAGTATTTAAAATACTCAGTAAGTGACCCTACTGTTGAGGTTGGGTCACACTTAAACACGTTTTAAAAATCAACAACAAATATCTTTTTGGTGGCTCTAAACTTTATTTTAAACTTATTAATTAGAGGATATACATCAATTTCATGCATATCCTAGACACATCAATTTCATGTGTCTCCTACGGAGGTCGTCAATTTCACGAACCTCGACTTAGGTACATCAATTTCATGTCTCTAAGTCCTGTGTAGGCATCTCTTTATGTACATAAATTTCATGTACACTTTCAAAATCTTTAAGAAAACTCATAAATCATTTAAACTCATACATATAATGGAATTTTGAGAGTCCACAAACTTAAATATTTCAAACATCAACAATTGCAAGCAATAATAATAAATTTCATGCTTTCAACAATTTTCATAAACGGAAACATATTCAAACAACTCATAAAAGCACAGGAATTTTGGAAAATCAAACACACGCTTCCAACTAAAAAGTTCAACAATAAAGCCACTTACCTCGGCTTAAATATTCTGAACAGAACTAAATTAATTCTTTAACTCCCAGGCTTTTAACCACACAAAACAGAGAGATGCTTGCTGGTCGGGGTCTCAAATCCACCAATTGAATCACCAACACGCTATCATCGGCCTTGAAACCATGAAGCAAAAACAATGGGTATTTAATTAAACCTTAAAATCCATCCTAATAAACTTGAATCTCAATTACCCACTCGAGATTTTACTGGAATTTAAGCGAAGAACTTGACGAACGAACTAAACAATGGATGGGTAATAAACTAAAAACTAAAATAAAGCAAAACAACCTTCAATCTGACTTACCCAATGCTGGAATCGCTCAAAATCCCGCTTAAAACGTCACCTTCAGTTGCTGGTTGGGTAACAAAGTCAATCCAATTTTGTTAGTTCGACTCCAACAACTTGAAAAACCTTGATTCAAAGGCTAAACTTCAATCAATTAAAACCAGCCAATTAAACACTCAAACCAACTTACCCAAGGTTGAACAAGCTGAAAAAACGCACCAAACGCCCAAAAATCACTGTTGTTCGCGCCTACACCGCCGTCACAACCCACACGTCGCTGCCACGTTCATACTTCGCCGGAAAAACGCCCACAGCCAAGAGACTCACCGGAAAACGTTGCACCACCGCACCCCGCCACCCGAATCCGAGGAACGCCGCCGCTGCAACCCCACAATCACGCTGGAAACGCTACAGCCACCCCGAGCCGTCGCGAGCTGCACTGCTACTCGCGCTGCTGCTGGACTGTCGCTACTCGCCGATCAACGGAGGGGAATGAACTCCTGCAACCTTGCTGGAGACGAGAGAGAGAGGCCATGGCTAGAGATGGAGATGCTGAAAAAAATCAAGAAGATGGAGGAAGAAGGAGGCTGAAAATCGTGAATAGGAAAGGAGAAGGAAGAAGATGGTGGCTTAGATGGCTCTTCTTGGGCTGCGTGCGGGGAAAAACTTAGAGTTAGGTAGCTTGGTTTAAAGACCTTAAAATTACAACTTTGCCACCAAGCTTAATTAAATTGAAATCCAACAAGATCAAATCAATTTAATCCTTTCTCCACACTAATTAATTCCAATTAACTCTTCCAATTTAATTTAAATAGCCAAAACTTGCCCAATTAACTCATAATTGAAGGCATCAATGACTACCTAAAATTCCCGTCATTACAGTAAAATTAATATTAATAAAAATACAATAATGTAAGTAAAATTGCAAAAAACTAATGTTAATAAAAATGATATTACAATAATGGTTGTAACAATACTTATATTTCAGCCGTGATTTTTGTAATTTTCTTTCTAAAATATATTATTTGGAAGATATAAAAATATAATATTACCTTCGAATTCATTCGTTTCTTTATGTGTGACTATACCGAAAAATGATTTATTTTACTGGAACGCTGCATTTTTCCTTGAAGTTGTATTTTCTTTCTTGATTCCATAGTCAATTCAATTGTTTTTCTTTCTTCTTGTGAGGGTGTGGAGTAAGTTTTTCTTTTTTCTATCAGCATCCATATTTCCATGCTATCAAAATTTATAGAAATTAATTAATTATTTAACAAAATAGTGTATTTTCAAACTATTTAGTTTAAACAATCCAACTAGTAGGAAAATAAAACAATGTATGTGAAGTTTATATATGTGAATAATGAATGTAATATATGATTGATATATTAAACTTTATTTTATTATATAACTGAAATTGAAAATCAAATGATTAAAATAATAAGTACAAATCAATTCTTATTTTAAAATAATTTACTAAATGTAATTCAATTCATTTACTAAATATTTAACATGATTTATATGTTCTAAGGAAAAATTAAATTACATTTTAGCATAAATTTATTTACTTACTCATTCAAGTCTTTTGTTCAATTATTTTGATTAAAAATATATATGTTTTTATGGAGTTTGTGGTTAGGGCAAAATAGAAGGATTTTTTAAGATACGACTACTTATTTTACTACTTTTTGAGATTTTGTAGAGCTTAATGGATATTGATGGTGTGCAATCAAACAATAAGGGTATGTTTGGTTTAACTCTTCAAGTGTTTAATTTTGAAAAAAATTCTAGTGTTTTGCAACAACTAAAAATGACTTATTAAAAAATGGGATTGAGAAATAAATTATTTTTAGAGAAACAGTTGAAAGAAATTTTTTCAAAAAGAGTTTTTAATATATAATAACTTGTGTATAAAAACACTAATGAGGAAATGCAACCAAATGTATGAGTGTTTAAATTCTAAACAAATTTTATTTAAAATGTTTAAAATAAAATGCATTCTTGAAAACACATTTAAACTTAAAGGTATTCCATCTAAGCTGGGAAATATGAAATCGTTGTTGTGTTGTGGACAGAACCATTGCCTTGAAAGCAATTTTGGCACAACCAAGATGCTAAATTGTCTTCTACACCAGTTGCTTGATAAGGGTAAAAAATATACCTATTTTACCCTTATATTTAGCTCATGATCTTGTCAAAATTATATGTCTTAGATCAATTTTACTGTTCCCGAGCTCAAAATATGTTAAAGTTGATAAGTTAGGTAGTTGAGAGTCACATTTGTCAAATTATGCTCATTTGTGCTTAAAAAGACTCAATTTGATGGGAATTTGAGTAAGTTTGTTGCTGTGCAGAAAAAACAGAGGAAGCTGGAATTTGCCCAGAAATGTGACCGCATTTCTGGGAAGGCAAAATGAAATGCGACCACATTTCTAGAAAAATAGAGGCAGTTTCAAGTCTATCGCGGGTCGTTTTGAACGAGACTTCTTCGCACCTAACCGGCTGTTTTGACCCCGAAACCGACTGGGCTACCTACCAGCACCTATTTCGCAGCTCCTCAACCACTTCCAACACTATATAAGCTCGTGATTCGAAGTCAAATCGAAGCAGAACTCATTTGGAAGAAGAGGGTGGTGACAGAACCCTAGTTGACGCCTATGAGTAGGGATGCCCGAGGTCCTTCTTAGATGACTAAATTCTAATCTTAGTTAGACATCAAACCTTAGGGTTTGTAGGGATTTTCACCCATTCCCACTTTGTAAAAGTGAGAGAGTGGAGTGTCGAGCGAACTCTAGAAGGATTGGATAAAATAGAAAAAACCCTAGTATTTAGCTACTGTCTTTATTTCCAGCTTGTGTTACTTTTCATTTATCTGTATTTTTTACATCTTATTTTCAATGAAAAGGTATTCATTTGCACTTTATCTCACCATGAGTAGCTAAATTCCGTTGAGGGGTTCAATATGGTGAATTCCCTTATGGTTCAATAGCTTGAAAGTGTTTATTTGCTTAAGTTTCTAGTCAATGCATGTCATTCTTTATTGATTATCATTCTGATCTTGCTGAGTTTAAATTGATCACTTAGACTTTGCATGCTATGTGAGTTTGATCTCGAAAGGGACAGACGATATCGGTTCTCATAAAGGTGATATAGGAGAAAAAGCTCGAAAGAGATTGTTTGGTGGTATAGGACAAGCTACCTAAGGCACCCTATATCAACTATAGGGTTATAGATTGCATTCGTGAATTATCTATGTCGGAGTCGAGTCACAGAAATGTGCATAACGGTACTCGTTTAGCCTTCTAACGGTTCTTGGGAGCAAGGCCAAATAGAAGTTAAATCTGACCCAATGCATTGATTAGACTTAAGTGGAATAATCTATGATTAAAGTTATTGACCTTTGGGATTAAACTATATTGGATACCGCACTTTATTTATTGTTGTTATTTCTTTATTTGTTTATTTGCTTTATTTATCTTCCAAAAACCAATCATCGATTATTTCTTTGGTTACCTATTTTAAGCAATTAGTTGAGCAGTTTCTTCTTCAAATATGAATTTCCAATTTAGTCCTCGTGGGATCGATACCCTTGGAATACTTCTAAGGTTTTTATTACTACGTGTGATAGTGTATACTTGCACTAAGGTTGGCTAAATTCATCATTATTATTATCTATCATCTTATCTCACATCCATCATTCAGCCTCTGCCGCACCAAGTTTTTGGCGCTGTTGTCGGGGACCAAAAGTGAAACCAGTTTTGTCTATTTGAAATTGCGATTGGTTTGCGACCGCCTTTCTGTCTCAAAGGGAGTTTGACTTTGATTTGCAATTTTTTTGCTCTTGCAGGTTGAGTTAGTGCATGAACAAGGGGTGTTCACTCCTTTACATTGATCCTGAGATAGAAAGAACCTTTCGTCGTCGTAGGAAAGAACAAAGACGAAAGAGAAGGGACCAACAAGAGTTGAGCGCACAGGAACCTCTAGAAGAAGCTTCTTACATACAAGAGTTTCCGATGGAACCACCTGGAGTCGATCCTCAAGTTGATCCACAAAATCGTGGAAGGGAGAAAAATGGTGGGAGAATTCCTCCAGTTCCTCCAGTTCCACTGGTGCCACAATAAGAAAATCCAATTTATATTGCTGAAGACCGCAATAGAGCAATAAGGGACTATGCTTTACTTGTTTTTCAGACTTTAAATCCAAGAATTTTGGAGCCACCGATAGATGCTCCACAGTTTGAACTTAAACCAGTGATGTTCCAAATGTTGAATACCATGGGCCAATTCTCTGGACTTCCAAATGAAGATCCACATAAACACATTAAGCTATTTTTAAGAGTTTGCAATTCTTTTAAAGTTACAGGAGTGCCTGAAGATACCTTGAAGCTAAAGCTTTTTCCATTTTCTTTGCTGGGAGATGCTGAAGCTTGGTTGGATTCATTCCCTCCAAACTCCATCACTTCTTGGAATGATTTGGCAGAGAAATTTTTAGAGAAGTTTTTCCCTTCTAATAAAAATGCCAAATATAGAGCTGAGATTATTGCATTTAGACAATCTTACAATGAACCTCTGGATGCAGCTTGGGAAAGATTTCAAAGTCTGGTTCGGAAGTGTCCACACCACGGATTGCCTGCTTGCATCATCTTGGAACATTTTTATAGTGGATTAGATCAAGCTTCGAAGGCACTAATCAATGCATCTGCTGTTGGGTTTTATGTCCTAAAACTCGTAGATAGTGAATGTAAACAAATTGTATACTTGTTTCAATAAAGTGTTATTGAGTTTCTACAATAAAGTGTTATTGTTAAATATTGCACAATTTGACCCAAATCTAATAAATTAAGATCCAAGGTTGTTTGTATGTAACTTGAACTAGTATGTGGGGACATACATGGATCGATGTTCAAGTAACAACCGAAAAGGTCTATGGTACAAGGATAAGGTTGGGTACCTTATCCTGATAACACTATGTGATACAACCCATTTTGTATTTGATACAGACGTATTGATCCAAAGCATCCATGTAGTAGACATGCGAGCGGGGGTATCCTATGCAATGAATTTGCATAAGACCGGACCATGAAATAGTAAACCACTAGATATAACACCGTTAACTAGTCAGGTTACTGTTTCAATAGGATGACCTAGGTAACTCAGTCTTAATCCTGAGTGTGTCATGAGCTCATTCTAATGAGGGATTGTCCTTTGATTAGCATGGGTGAGAGTGGCCAATATGCCGACTCAATATGCCTTCCTTTTTGGAGACAAGACCGAGTGGGAGGCTGGGGACATGACAACACAAGAAGGAATTCACTCCTTCCCACTTCTAGGAGAAGTAGATGAGTGTTCCCTTAAGTGGTGACTCCGGGACTTGAACAAAGGGATCCCGCCCATTAGGTCCCCCTGCTAGCTCGTAAAGAGTAATCAGGAACAATTATATCTTGAGAGAATTTGAATAGTTCAAATTCATATTGGGAATTAAGTTAATTGTATGAAAAACAAATTAATATAATGTATAGTGATACATTTTAATGTAAAGTCTAATTTGAAATTAAACGTTATTATTATGAGAGAAATAAATATTTGAAGAAGTTCAAATATTAATATGAATTTGATTCATATTAAATTTATAGGATATAAGAGAATTTGAAGGAGTTCAAATTTTAATATGAATTTGATTCATATTATAGAATTAATTAATTGTAGGCCTGAAATTAAATATATGATATTTAATTGGGTAATTAATTAATTAATTAATAGAAGGTCTGAAATTAAATATATGATATTTAATTGGAGATTAATTAATTAAAGAATTAATTAATTAGAAATTAATCAATTATGGAAATGATTAACCACTTATGGAAGTAATTAATCATTTATGGAAATGATTTAATCACTTATGGAAGTGATCAATCATTTATGGAAAAGATTAATCAATTATGGAATTGATTGGTTATGGAATTGATTAATTATGGAAAAGATTAAATCAGTTATGAAAATAATTGATTTTAAATGAATATTTTATTCATGACCTTTCTTCTATAAATAGAACACTAAACCTAGGGTTTAGGTACTACAACATATGGCCACCATAAGGCTCTCTCATATTTTCTCAACTCAAGAACTCTAGGGAGAATTTTCTCTATAGAGTTTTTCCCATTCAAGATTAGGTAGTCCCACAACTACGTTCCTAATCTCAGAGTTATAGCAGGGAAGATCAAATGGTGGTGTTCTTCGTTGTTGCAGAGCAATCAAGAATCATTCTTGATTTTCAGAGACGTCAACAGAGGTTTGCTTCTCTTTTCTTTATTATAGATTTAGATCTAAATTTTGTATGCTTAGCCTTAAGTTTGTGTAGAATTTGTTCCATGATTTTTGCCAATGTATTGGCATTTTTGGATAAACAAAATTAATATCGGAATTAGGGAATTCCAAATCCTTCAATTGGTATCAGAGTCGATCGTAGATTTTAATTTTGTTTCCTAAAATTTGCATTGGTTCTTTGGTGGGAATTTTCTACATTTGATGTATAAAGGTTTGCTAGTAGATGTTTAAGGTTTTGGCATTAGTTTTGTAAGTTTTTAGTTGATTTGATCAATGTAAGGGCCCGGTGTTTTGGGTTTTTAATTTCGAATTCTGTAAGTCCGTGTCGTTGGTTCTGTATAAATTTTGGTGAAAATCGATGCAATTTGGGACCAAATCGGATGAGTACAGCGTTGGAAATTGCAAAAATTGCGAAAGGCCGAGAGCCAGCATCGAGACGCTGCTCAACGGTGTCTTGACGTCGGCAGAATTGCCCAGAAATTTGAAGAATCATGCGGTAAAAAAAAAATAAATAAAAGAAAAAAAAAATCGGGATATCAGACGTGAAGAGCGCGTGCGACTGGTTGGTTGAGTCTGCGCCTTTGAATTACCAGCGAGTTTGAGCGGGTGGCTAAGCATCTTTTCTTTTATTTTGGAGAAATGGGTTATTGCAGCAGTTCGGTTCGGTTCGATCAATAAGGGACGCGGTTCAAGGAAATTGACCAGTTCGGGCGGTTTTGACTGATTCCTTGCAAATTTGATCAGTTCACGCATGGTTTTGATCGGTTCAAGCCAATTTTGACCGGTCTGAGGAGTTTTTGACCCGGTTTTTTGCTGGTTGAGCCATTTTTTGGGTTAGGTTCGTCGCATTTAAAGCCGGTTCAAGGTGTTTTGAAGCTGGTTCAGTGCGGTTCAACCTAGTTTTTTTATGGTTCGAAGGGTTTGGACGTGGTTCGAGGCTATTTTGTGCTGGTTCTCAGCAGGATAGGGCTTTTATAGACTAATTAATGTAATTTTTCTATTGTTTTGAGTCCTAGGATGCCAAGACCTGTCTACTTAGCTATTGTTTTTGCTTTATGGATGTCATATAGCTTAAATTCCCACCATATGTTAAACATATTCATGCATATTTATTATTATAAATGTTATAATGTATGAAATATGTATGAATTTTATTTTCATGGATGTTTAATATAAAATGTTATATTAAATGGATGAAAATTGAGAAGCATTGAGCATGAAATTACTTTAGTTAAAAAATATAAGAGTTATATTTATATTAGTAATTAACATGCTTATTTTTTCATGAGCTATTAATATAAATGTTATGTTAATGTATGAAAATGGTAATGCTAAATTTTAATTTTCTTGGGTAATTAATTTAAGAGTTAGGTTAATTAAAAGGAAATTAAATTGCATTGAGCATGACATTACCTTAGATTAATATAATTGTTATATTTTTGGTATGTCATATATGCTAGTGTATGATTTATATATTAATTAGAATTTGATTGTTAATTTATTCACTATAGTAGCATGTTATAAGATTAATTCATTAAAATTTATAAGTGTTATAAAATTAATGAATAGAAATCGTTAGCCTATAACAAAGAATTGCATGCAAACATAGGATCTTAGGAAAAATGGATTAATTTTAAAATGTTTAAAATTAATTAGACCTAAGATCACGTTTCTAATAGGATTAGAATTATTCTTACTTAGAATTAAAAATAGTTTTAATTGACTAAGTAGGAAAAACATTACTATGATTATAAGGGAACTCCACCAGTTAAGTTCTGTCTAAGGCTGGGGGTACTTAAGATGACGGTTTACGGAACAGCTCCAACCTGGGAACTGACCCGGAATACCGGAGTTGAATTAATCATAGTTAAATGTTAGCATGCAACGTCACTAGGTTTATTAAAAGAGTTTAATACACCTAGATCTTTAGAGTAAAGACTTTACATTACTATGGTTATAAGGGAACTCTCTCGGTGAAGTTCTGTCTAAGGCTGGAGGTATTTAAGATGACGGTTTACGGAACACCTCCTACCTAGGAACTAACCCGAAACTTGAGTTGAATTAACCATAGTCATGTTAACTTGCAATATTGTTGGGTTTATTAAAAGAGTTTAATTCACCTAGAACGTTGCAGTTAAATCCTCACCATAATGTTATAATAGGATTAGACTTAGATAGATTGACTTAGCCGAATTTATCTAAGTTAAATAACCCTAAAATATGGTAGGACATTTAAGTGGGAGTAAGATGCGTGTCGACGTAGCCCTCGATCTTTGCCCTTAGTTCACACTGTGAGAGTTCTATTGTCCGCCTGCGTGTTGCCCTGGCGCAACCATCCCTTCGAAAGGCCCGACCATAGAATTCAGAACACCGTGAACTCCTGAAAGCGGATAAGGATTCTTAGGTTAATCACCAACAGTTGTCTTTCCCTTCGGTAGCCTGTTGGTGCGTGCCTTTGAGTTCTGAAAGTGGGAGGATAAATATAAAAAACAAGATCGAGTTTTACTCTCACGTTCCCCTGAGTTCACACCGTGAGGTTCATGCTCGGCTTTGTGTCGCCTTAGGAGCGGCCTCCCTTCGGAAAGTGTTTGCATGGATCAATAACAAGGTGAATGGGAAAAATGTCTATAGTAAGTGGGAGCGGGACACGTGTAAACATATCCCTCGGTCTCCACCCTTAGTTCGCACCGTGAGAGTCCTATGGTCTGCCTGTGTGTTGCCCTGGCGCAACCATCCCTTCGGAGGGCCTGATCATAGGATTTGGAACACCGTGAACTCCTGAAGAGGATATGGTCACTTAGGCTAATCACCAATAGTTGTCTTTCCCTTCGGTAGCCTGTTGGTGCGTGCCTCTGAGATCTGAAAGTGGGAGGGTTACACTTACGAGGATGAGTTAAATGTGTTAATGAATCCTTGACCAAACAACGGTAACTAAACACTAACGAAATATGAGTTATTTTTGTGTTAGGGTTTGGTTGAGATTGTCTCAATTCAGAGGAGGAATAGCTGACCACCCTTCGGTGGCTGTTGTTCTAAACCTCTGAAGTATAGTTACAAAAACTAAATCAATAGTTTTCTAGGGTTTCTTTGATTGCTTGTGTGTTTTTGCTGAATTTGATTGGATAAGATGTAATGGTTTAGTGCGATAAATAGTCAAGTAATTTGTTTTTCCAGCAATTCATTAATGAAAAATGTGCATTGTTTTATGCCTTAACGCAAAAATCCGAAATTTGAGATTTGAAACGGTTATACAACAGAATTAAATGATTAATTTGTGGTAAATTATGTAAGATTAGTCTTAATAGAGGAATGTCTTCATACCCCAAATGTCTAAACTCATTAAGAAGTGTTCCTAATGAATATGACATTAGACCTTGCTCAGCCTAAGAAGTCTTATCCAAAGATAGTAGATTTGATTTACTAGTCTTGGAAGCGTGATTTGTGGAGAATGGTGATTCTGCCTGAATACTTCATTCATGGGTCACAAATCACGTTTTTTTTTCTTCTCCTTATTAAAAAGAATAAGTTCCTGGCAACAACTTGATGATGGTTATATAACTTTCAAAGTTGAAACTAGAGAAGTTATCTTGGCTGTGACAGTGGGGAATGTTAAGTTATTTTTCTCAGTGGGAGGAAATACATATTATTGGATAATGTGTATGTCCTAAGATTAACAGAAATTTGATTTTTGTATCTTATTTGCTGGAACAATGTTACTCTATACCTTTCTCTGCTAAAGCAGTTTTTCCATTTATAGAAAAGGGAGTTGACATTTGTTCAGCTGGACTTGAAAATAACTTACATGTTTTAAGACTAATCATGAGTAAAGCAGTCAAGAACACTGAGCTGTTTAAGACTGCTACTACTCAATCATTTAATATAACACTTTATATTAAGAGGCAAAGGTTTTCTCCTGGGATCTTGTGATAAGAGGCAAAAGTTTTCTCCTAAAGAAAAATACCTGTCTTTGGCACTTAAGGTTAGACCATATTAATCTCAATTTGATTGGGAGATTGGTCAAGAGTGTATACTTCTAAGCAAGTTAGAAGATGACTCCCTGCTACCTTATAGGTCATGCCTTAAAGGCAATATGACTAATAGATTCTTTTGCTTGAAAAGAATTATAGAGCCAAAGAGCCCTTGGAGCTTGTACATTTGTATCCTTGTGGTCAAATATGTTAAAGCAGTGTGAGGGCATGAATAATTCATCTATATTATAGATAATTATTCAAGGTATGGGTATCTCAACCTAATGCAACTTAAGTCTAAAGCTCTTGAGAAATTCAAAATGGTTTGAGACTGAAGTTGGAAACTTGTTAGGTGAGATGATAAAAGTACTTCGATCTGATTGAGGTTAGAGTATGTGGGACTTGAGATTCCAAGACTATTAAATAGAACATGGAATTACATCCCAACTCTCAATCCCTAGAACACCTTAGGAGAACGGTGTATCAGATAGGAGAAATAAAACCCTATTGGATATGGTTCGATTCATTATGAGCTATGCTCACTTGCCTGACTCGTTTTGGGTTCATGCAGTGTTGACTGCAGTGTGTATTTTGAACAATGTTCCATAAAAATGTTTCTGAAACATCTTTTGATTTGTGGATAAGGCGTAAAAGTGGTTTACGTTATTTTTGGGGACACTGTTCAAAAGTATACCTATTCGTAGGCTGCCCCATGGAAACGAGAGATGTGGATACTTCTTCAATCCACAAGAGAATAAAGAATTGTACCGAAAAATGCTACATTCTCAAAAGAAGACCACATGAGAAATAATAAGCCACAAAGTAAGTTCGTTTTAAGTAAATTAACTGATGAAGCTACATAAATATCAATAAAAGTTGTTGATAGGTCAACAAGGGTTGTTGATGATGTTGGACCTTTAACAAGAGTTGTTGATAGGGTCAATACAACTGGTTAGTTACATCTATCTCAAGAGTTGAGAGTGCCTCAATGTAGTGGGAGGGTTGTTTTACAACCTGACTGTTACATGAGCTTAATTGAAGCCCAAATCGTCATACCTGATGATGAAATTGAGGATTCATTGTCTTAAAGCAAGACAATGAAAGATGTTAACTAGGACCAGTGGATTAAAGCCATCTGGGGTAAAACCTATAGGTTGCAAATGGATCTACAAGAGGAAACGAGACGTTGAGAGTGTCTACTTATCTCAACCAGAAGGGTTCATTTAGCGAGGTCAAGAGCAAAAGGTTTTGCATGCTTAATCAATCCATTCATGGATTGAAATAAGCATCTTGATCTTGGAATAGAAGATTTGATACTGTGATCAAATCTTTTGGCCTTTAATCGGAACATTGATGAGCCTTGTGTCTACAAGAAGATCATCAATAGTTCAGTAGCTTACTTAGAGTTGTATATGATTGATGTCCTAGTCATTGGGAATGATGTAGGTTATCTTACTGATTAGTAAAAGGTATTAGCAGCACATTTCCAAATGAAAATTTGGGAGAAGCTGAGTTTGTTCTTGGGACCCAAATTGTTAGGAACCGTAAGAACAAAAAGCTAGCCTTGTCTCAAATGTCTTATATCTACAAGATGTTAGTTAGATACAAGATGCAGAATTCCAAGAAGGGTTCATTACCTTTCAGACATGAAATTCTTTTGTCTAAGAAACTGTTTCCTGAGACACCTCAAGAAGTTGAGGACATGAGACAAATGCTCTATGCAGAAGGGATTGAAAGTAAGTATCAATCTAATCCAAGATTTGATCACTGGAAAATCGTTAAGAATATCCTCAAGTATCTTAGGAGAACAAAGAACTATATGCTCGTGTATGGGACTAAGGAGCTATAGTATGGCATAGTTACAATCTACATAAGTATCTATGGTCAATCTACATAAGTATCTATGGTCAATCTTTATGAAGGAGCTATAGTATGGCATAGTTACAATCTTGACCATATAGGCCGAAAATATAGCTGCTTGTGAAGCAGCAATAGAGACTGTATGACTTAGGAAGTTCTTGACTAATTTGGAACGTGTTCCAAATGTGATCTTCCTCATCACACTTTATAGTGATACAATGGTGCTGTGGCAAATTCAAAAGAACCTCGCAGCCCAAGACAAGCAGGCACATTGAATTGAATGGAATATTGTTGATTCGTTCACGAAGGCTCTCTCGGCTAAAGTGTATGAGGGTCATCTATAAGGTCTAGGTCTACGAGTTATGTACAAAGATGAAATCTAATGGGTATAGTAATGGGTATAGTGATACCATTATGTAATGGGTATAGTGATACCATTATGTAATGGGTATAGTGATGCCCTAGTTTATTGTATTTGTACATTGTATATGTTTTATACATGTATTTATACACCCACTGCTGTATAGATTATTGTACATCCCACTAAACTAGAGTTTTAGTTCAAGTGGGAGTTTGTTGGGTTTTATGCTCTAAAACTCGTAGATAGTGAATGTAAACAAATTGTATACTTGTTTCAATAAAGTGTTATTGAGTTTCTACAATAAAGTGTTATTGTTAAATATTGCACAATTTGACCCAAATCCAATGAACTAAGATCCAAGGTTGTTTGTATGTAACTTGAACTAGTATGTGGGGACATATAGGGATCAATGTTCAAGTAACAACCAAAAAGGTCTATAGTACAAGGATAAGGTTGGGTACCTTATCCTGATAACACTATGTGATACGACCCGCTTTGTATTTTATACAGACCTATTGGAAAAATTGAAGATGTGTTAGTTAAGGTTGACAAATTTGTACTCCCAGCAGATTTCATCATTTTGGATTGTGAAGCTGATAAGGACGTGCCAATCATCTTAGGACGACCATTTTTAGCCACTGGCAGAACCTTAATTGATGTGCAGAAAGGAGAATTGACCATGAGGGTCAATGACCAGCAAGTCACTTTCAATGTGATGAATGCAATGGAGTACCCTGGAGATCTTGAGGAGTGCTCGATGGTTGATGAAATTGATGAACTCTCCTGGTCTACTTCTCAGGAAATGATGAAAGGAGAAACTTTGGAAGATTTACTTGGAGAACAAGAAGAAAAAGATGGAAAAAAGATTGAAGAAGAAGAAATCGATCAACCCATGAAAAGACAAAGAATCAAACCATATTGGGGGAAGGGCTTTGAAGATGAAGAAGCCCATGTTTCTGTGACTGACTTGGTATGAATTCTATTCTTTGAGAATTTATCGTTGTGGATCTATAATGAATTAAATAATAATCAAAATAAAATAATACAGATAGGAACTCAAAAATATCTAGACAAGAGTAAAAACTCTGTCTAGGAAAATCCTGTCTAGGAAAAGGTATTTAAGTTGACCGTAGGGAACACCTTTTCCTGGGGATTTACCTGGGAGTTTAAAGTCCATATTATTTTGTGTCCAATCTATTTTAAAAGAAAAAAAAACAAAAGAAAGAATAAATCATGATTAAGCATGTGAACTTTCTAACATGTTTATGATTGTCTCAGCAAAGAAAGAAAAGCAAAGGAAAATGAAAAGTTAGAAAAAAAACAAAAGGCAGAAAAACTGGGGAAAATGCGATCGCATTTCTCCCCAGTGTATTTGGAAATGCGACCGCATGTTCAAAAATAGGAGGGCAGTCACGAATTTCTTTTGACCATCACGTGACCTAATTTAGAAAACTATAAATAGCTGACTTTAGTTCTTTCCCTCTTCACCAAACACTTAGACTTTCGGTATTCAAGTCAAAACTCCAACTTTCCATATTCTCTCATCTTGAAACCGAAACCCACAAGCAAGATCAATGAAGAACACGCCCAAATCATCATCATCTCGCAAGATCACTCGAGCCCAGAGTGCTTAAACCACCGAAGAAGCTGAAACAAACGTTTAACGTCAAGAAGAGCAACCCGACGCCCCCATGCACGGCACGAGAAGGACGAGACCTTTGGGTTTCTCTCCGGCGATCATGGACCAAGAAACCAGCATTCAAACTCTTTCTTCCTCGACAATGCCGGCCACCTCAAGGGAGAATCTGAGTTCATCTCAACTTAGGAGGTCCACGAGTACCAATGTCGTCCATAAAACCCAAAAACTCGCAAGTCAACAGTTCAAAAAACGCTCGAGGGAGTGGTTTTCAATGATCCAGGAGATGGGAGCCCGAAGACGTGCAACTCTTGAAGAAGAAGCAAGGAGGCGGGATGAAGAAGAAGCCGCCAAGGCAGTAGAGAGCTCTCGGCAAAGAGAAGCTCTAGCGGGTAAACCTCTGAACCTTCAACTAAACCCTCTTCGTCTTGCAGGAACAAACCCTTCGTTACTTACAGTGCAAGGAAGAGGAGTCCCAAGAAGGTTGCACCCGAAAAGCAGCTTGTCATCGAGCCCCTAAAAACCGCAAGAATGCCCTCGGATGTGTTCGAGGACATGATCCGCCAAGCTGTGGCAAAGGCTCTCGAGATTGCTGAAGGCTACAAGGCTGAACAAGAAGCCTTGAGGGATATTGAGGCTGAAAGAGAAATTGAAAATCAGCATATGAGGGAAGAGGATGAGTCTTCGAGAAAAAGAGATCTTGATGAAAAAAAAGGAAGAGGAAATGCAAGAGGCTGAGAGGGCCAAGTTAGCTGAAGAAGAAGAAAGAAAGTTAGGCGAAAACCTCAGGAGGGCAGCTGCTGAATTGCAACTTCTTGAGGAAGAAAAACAGAGAAGAGAAGAGTTAAAAGAAGATGAGAAAAGAAGAAAGAAAGCTGAAGACTTCCGTGCAGCTTTTGAGCCACTCCACAAGGCTCAAAGTGAGGCTGAGATGCTGCAAGGAAGAGAAAAAGAGGCCCATCAGGGGCCAAATGAAGAAAATCCAGAAAAAGAAAAAGAAACAGAAGTAGTGGATGAAGGCCAGAATGCGACCGCATCTGGGCCGCATTCTGATGAAGGCCACGAAGAGGCCGCCAATGAACAGGCAGCTGATGAGGTTTTGGAACCTCTATTCAAATATGATCCACCAGCAGCTGATAGCACCTCTTCGGGAGAGAAGAGAGATGAAGAAGAGAAAGAAAGCAAGGAGGCCGAGACCTCTAGTGGTTCAGAGACAGAATCCGATTCAGAGATCAAGGAATTGGATGACAACAAAGTTCCTATCTCTGCAGCATTGAGGAAAAAGAGAAGAAGAGAGATCAGGGCCAAAAGGAGGACTAAAAACAAGAATGCCCGATTTTTTCCAAGAGGCCGAGGACTAGGTCCATGGATGCCTCTCCTTCAGCTCCTCCTATCGTCTCACCCACCAAGTCGAAAGCCAAATCTCCTAAGGCTGCATCTCCTAAAAATACATTCCCCGAAGTATTCAGAGATGTAAATTTTCAGGAACGGATGGAGATAATGAGAAAAAAACTTCTTGCACTACAAGAGATGTAAATATTCAGAGATGTAAATTCTCTAAAAGAGTAGGAGCACTGCCAGAGTTCGTAAGTAGAGTTATCTCACAGTACAAGTGGCAGGAGTTCTGTGCTCACCCTCAGGAGGCCGTGGTGCCTTTAGTTCGAGAGTTTTATGCCAGCCTGAGGGAGGAAAGCATAAGTATGACGGTGGTGAGAGGCAAAATGGTCAGCTTCTCTTCAGTGGATATCAACCGGGTGTACAAAATCAAAGCACCCCTACATCCAAGAGGGAATGATGTCATTAGGAATCCCTCGGCCAAGCAGATGAAATAAGCGCTGAAATTAGTGGCCACCAAGGGAGTTCAGTGGAAAGAGTCCCAAACAAAGGTGAAGACACTAGTGCCAAGTGATCTCAAGCTAGAATCAGCAGTGTGGCTTCACTTTCTAAAGAACCGATTGATGCCGACCACCCACAATAGCACCATCTCAGTAGTGCCAAGTGATCTCAAGCTAGAGTCATGCTCCTCTACTGTATTATGAAGGGGTTGGAGATCAACATCGGGAGCATTATCAGGGAGGAGATTCTTGCCTGTGGAAGGAAAAGAGCAGGAAAACTTTTCTTTGGATCATTGATCACCCAACTTTGTCAGAGGGTGAAGATAGTGCCTGAAAAGGATGAGGAGCGTCATTTCTTCAAGCCTACCATTGACCTATCCCTGATCGGGAAGCTTCAACAGAATAGCCTCCAAAGGAAAGAGAAAGCCTTCACATCTCAGGCCACTCCACCATCAGGGCCGAACATGGCTTCTCCATCTCAGCA
The DNA here is from genome assembly GCA_017139565.1 of Luffa aegyptiaca. Classification (NCBI taxonomy): domain Eukaryota; kingdom Viridiplantae; phylum Streptophyta; class Magnoliopsida; order Cucurbitales; family Cucurbitaceae; genus Luffa; species Luffa aegyptiaca. The sequence continues at coordinate 18,199,588 of CM029397.1, forward strand.
CACTCCATTTTCAGGGCCTTCACCGTCATCTGAAGCCCTAGCAATTGCCTACCGACAGTTGGATCAAATGAGGGACAACCTGAGGACTTATTGGGCATATGCAAAGGAGAGAGATGAAGCCATTAGAGAGTTTTACCTCTCTATCGCCTCGAGTATTGCTCCGATCTTTCCCGATTTCCCTCAATCGCTGTTGCCTCAAGAAGACAAGGATTCTGATGAAGAAGATGAAGAGAAAGAGAGTTCCTCAGACGAGGACTAGGGGAGTTTTCTGACCCTTTCGCATGCTGTTTTTGTATATAATACTGTTTTTTGTGCTTGCTGTTTTTTTTAGTTTTAGCATGTTTACATTCTATTTTTATTTGTTTAGTTGCTGTTTTGATTGCTTTAATTGTTTAGTTGTTGATAGTTATGTTCATAGAGTAGTTTTAGATAGCTTGTTGATAGATTGTTTGAATAAACTTGGGTTTTTCAATCTTTTCTTAAAAAAAAAATCTGCTTTCTGTTTTTTAGCATAACCTATGAACTCTTTGAAAAAAAAAATCAACGTTAAAGGAAAAAAATTGCTTGGAAAAAAATGTTTTTGGAAAAGAGCATGTTTTCAAAGGAGTTTTCTTTTTAGCCCTTGATGATGAGAACTAGAGCTTTGTTTTATCTCAAAAGTGCCACCGTCACAACTAAATTGTTTTCTAGTCATAGGCTTTCCATTAGTCTTTTTTTTTTTACAGAATTTTCTTAAGTCTAAACTTCCTCGTGTTTAACCTTTCTAACACACTAGGAGAGTTTAGCCTTGAAGTTTTGAAAAACAAAAAGCCTTATGCAAAGCCCATGCCTCAAAAACAAAGCCAATGAGGACATTGTCTAACTTTAAGTTTGGGGGGTGCTTAATGCTTTATATTTTATACCATGCTTTTTGTAAATTTGTACTGCTGGAAAAGAATATGTGCTCAGTATTTTTTTTTTAAAAAATGAAAACCGAGAGTTACTCCTCCTTCCTAGAGTTTACTGAGTAACTAGAGGCATTCATGACACCCATGGTTTGCCACTGCATGAAAGGTTTTCTTAGGGAAGTGAGTATTATTCCAAGCTTGTGAACTTTGCTCGTAGCTAGATATCTTCACCACAAAGTGTCGATAAGCTAGAACGAAGGTAAAGATGATAGCAAGGATACTCTTGGGAGAAAAAAGATGTTGAATAAAAAGAGCACCAGCAGTCAAATAAGTTTGGGGGAGATAGAAAAAGGTCTAGTAACTTATGTATGCTTAAGAAACCTCAAGTCTTGCTTTTCTTAACTAAAAGAACTACACTAGGCTCAATGAGTAGAAGTTAGGTAGTTTAAACACATTGGTTAGGATGGACTAAGGAGAGTTTTGCTTTGAAAAAGAACAATAGAAATCTTCATGCCTAGGAAACTCAGACGTTGTGACTGGCACTAGAGTAGAACCCTCTCCTGAAAGGCAAGCTTTTTAGAAAACAATCTTGAAAAACGTGTTTACTTGATTCCATGTCACTTGATTTGCAATTAGAAGTTCATACTAGTACCATGATTGACAATTATATATGAACCATAACGTTTTGGTTTGCAATTAATATTGAGGTCTTACATTTTGGTTTGCAATTAAAAAGTTGATCTCTAACATTCTGATTTGTGATTGCTTGAGGACAAGCAATGAGTTAAGTTTGGGGGTATGATAAGGGTAAAAAATATACCTATTTAACCCTTATATTTAGCTCATTATCTTGTCAAAATTATATGTTTTAGATCAATTTTATTGTTCCCGAGCTCAAAATATGTTAAAGTTGATAAGTTAGGTAGTTGAGAGTCACATTTGTCAAATTATGCTCATTTGTGCTTAAAAAGACAATTCGATGGGAATTTGACTAAGTTTATTAATGTGTAGAAAAAGCAGAGGAAGCTGGAATTTGCCCAGAAATGCGAAGGCAAAATGAAATGCGACCGCATTTCTGGAAAAACAAAGGCAGTTTTGAGTCTATCGCGGGTCGTTTTGAACGAGACTTCTTTACACCTAACCGACTGTTTTGACCCGAAACCGACTGGGCTACCTACCAGCACCTATTTCGCAACTCCTCAACCACTTCCAACACTATATAAGCTCGTGATTCGAAGTCAAATCGAAGCAGAACTCATTTGGAAGAAGATGGTGGTGACAGAACCCTAGTTGACGCCTATGAGTAGGGATGCCTGAGGTCCTTCTTAGATGACTAAATTCTAACCTTAGTTAGACACCAAACCTTAGGGTTTGTAGGGATTTTCACCCATTCCCACTTTGTAAAAGCGAGAGAGTGGAGTGTCGAGTGAACTCTAGAAGGATTGGATAAAATAGAAAAACCCGTAGTATTTAGCTACTGTCATTATTTCCAGCTTGTGTTACTTTTCATTTATTTGTATTCTTTACATCTTATTTTCAATGAAAAGGTATTCATTTGCACTTTATCTCACCATGAGTAGCTAAATTCCGTTGAGGGGTTCAATATGGTGAATTCCCTTATGGTTCAATAGCTTGAAAGTGTTTATTTGCTTAAGTTTCTAGTCAATGCATGTCATTCTTTATTGATTATCATTATGATCTTGCTGAGTTTAAATTTGATCACTTAGACTTTGCATGCTATGTGAGTTTGATCTCGAAAGGGACAGACGATATCGGTTCTCATAAAGGTTATATAGGAGAAAAAGCTCGAAAGAGATTGTTCGGTGGTATAGGGCAAGCTGCCTAAGGCACCCTATGTCAACTATAGGGTTATAGATTGCATTCGTGAATTATCTATGTCGGAGTCGAGTCACAGAAATGTGCATAACGGTACTCGCTTAGCCTTCTAACGATTCTTGGGAGCAAGGCCAAATAGAAGTTAAATCTGACCCAATGCATTGATTAGACTTAAGTGGAATAATTTATGATTAAAGTTATTGACCTTTGGGATGAAACTATATTGAATACCTCGCTTTATTTATTGTTGTTATTTCTTTATTTGTTTATTTGCTTTATTTATCTTCCAAAAATCAATCATCCATTATTTCTTTGGTTACCTATTTTAAGCAATCAGTTGAGCAGTTTCTTCTTCAAATCTGAATTTCCAATTTAGTCATCGTGGGATCGATACCCTTGGAATACTTCTAAGGTTTTTATTACTACGTGCGATAGTGTATACTTGCACTAAGGTTGGCTGAATTCATCATTATTATTATCTATCATCTTATCTCACATCCATCATTCAGCCTCTGCCGCACCATTGCTCCTCAAGGTTAACACAACACCCTTCTCGTTTGTGCACTCGAGAGAGAAGGATTGAAATCAAGAAAATGGAAGACTAATGAATGATCTGGAATCTAATTAGACAACCATTTTATAGTGAAGAGTCACCACAGCGATCTGGAGAGGAAGATTCCATGATGGCCACGTATCGTACCACTACGACATGAAGGCCACATATCGATTGTAAAGTCGCCATTTTAATGTAAATCTCAATTTTCTAAATTTGAGTTTAATTGGATTTAATTTCATGCAATTAGGGTGAAAAGAGGGAGTTGATTCTAACCCGTTATGTTTCATGTGCAGGGCCAAGGAAGAAACCACAAAGCATGTGTTTTGGGATTGCAACATCTCAAGATTGGGCTCATTTTCTCCTTAACTTACTAGGGATTTTTTTGGGATGCAGGGATCAATTGTAGTCGATGGATTGCTGGGGAAGGATGATTTGAAGTCTAAACAAACAAGAGATAAACTCAGCAGTAAAAATCATGTGGTCATTGTGGAATACAAAAAATCAAAGCCTTCAAAAGGGGATCAAACCAGAATTTTCTCAAATTCATAGAGCAATATCTAATTTGCTAGGTGAATCAAAAGGTGATGATGGGACTAACCTAAAGAACCATTCGATGGAGAGCCAATCGAGTCACCCCTCATGGAGGCTGTTAGATTCCAATCGTTGGAAGCTCAATGCTAACGTGTCTTGGAGTGAGAAAGACAGAATAGACGGGTTGGGATGGGTCCTTCGTGACTTGGTGGCATCTCTGATCAGAGCGGGCTGTTCTCAAATTTTCAGAGGTGGATTAGTCAAATTGATGGAAGTTAGGGCCATTATCGAGGGGTTGTATGCGCTCATAAACAAAATTAATTTGGAAGGGGAGTGTTTCGGCTTATCGGTGGAAGTCGACTTAGACTCTGTAGAGGTGATCGAAGCCCTCAATCTCGATTTCGAAGATTTGTCGGAGCTTTCTCTTTTAGTCGGTGAAATTGAAGTGCTTGCTCCCGAAGCTCAGGTCGTCTCTTTTGCTTTTTGTCTTTTTTTGTTTCCTCTGGTCTGGAAGAGGAAAGGGCTGGGAAGGAAGTTTTTTCCCCTAATTGGTTTTCCCCTGTGTTGAAGAAGGAAGCAGATGTACCTAAATTATCTTTTCTTTTAATGCATTATCGTTTTCTTAAAAAAAAAAGGGGGGGGGGGTGAAAAGATGGATTTAAATGAATAGTGATTATTGAGTTTTCTTTAAAATGAGTTGAATGGCATTTTGGTAATTTAGGGAGCTTTTGAGCCAAGCCAACTAAACCCTATTTTTCTCTTTTAAACCAGCCACACGCATCCGGATGTTGTAGCCAAGCAAAATCAAGCTTCATCTCCTCCAAGTTCACGATTTTTCAGCCCTCACCATTGACAAGTTTAGTTTTCTTCTCTTTTTCTTTTAGCATTTGGCCGACACCTCCATCCCACCCATCCTCGATGTCTTGTCCGATGAGAAGCTCTGGTGAGGTGCGCTAAAGATCCATGACGACGACGGTACTGCAGCAGCTTGCAGCGGCATTTTCCGGCGATTTTTGCAGTGGGTTCGAGAGTAGATTTCGACACAGCGAGCAGTGGGTATTTTCTTCTTCAATATTGCCTTCCTCACGTCGATCTTTCTCCTTATCTCTCCCTCTAACTCTCGATCTTTCTCCCTCTCATTTCTGTTTATTTTCGCGAGCAGAGAAGGCATTCAACAGTGGATTTCGGGTAGATTTAGTTGTGGTTCAACAAGAACTTTTGCCTGGGCAGCGACGTTTTGGGCATTTTCAGCGTGTTTTCCGGTGATTTTAGGATTGGGTAAGAGAAGTAAGTCAAGTTTTGGTTGATTCAAATGTTTTAGAAGAATACCCATTGATTTTAGTTTCCAACTTCAAGGTGCCCATTGTTGGGTTTTATGCCCTAAAACTCGCAGATAGTGAATGTAAACATATTGTATACTTGTTTCAATAAAGTGTTATTGAGTTTCTACAATAAAATGTTATTGTTAAGTATTGCACAATATGACCCAAATCCAATAAACTAAGATCCAAGGTTGTTTGTATGTAACTTGAACTAGTATGTGGGGGACATACGAGGATCAATGTTCAAGTAACAACCTAAAGGGGGTGTTTGGCCCATGGTTTTGGGTTTGGGTGGTTTTGTGTTCCAAACCCAAAACCATGTTTGCCCCATTGTAATCACAACACCATGGGTTCCAAACACAACCCCATGGTTTTTCTTTCCAAACCCACCTCAAAACCATTCCAAACCTATGGTTTCTCTTTCTTCCATAAAGTTCGTGGGACCCACTATTACTTTATCCATTTTTGTCATAAATTTGGTGGGTCCCATCATTTCTCTTTCCATTTTTCTCATAATTCTTTTCATTTCTCTATGTTTAATTAACAATATCTTAATATATATATATATAATTTTATAATTTTAACATAAGGAAATGTTGTTCACACGAGATTTCGACAAAGGAAATTTAATTCGTGGAAATGAACTTAATTTTATTGAATTTGTATGTAAAAGTGTTACAGTCTCTAATATTTATCCTCTGATGCTTTCTCTCAAAATGTAGAGTCTGATCTGAGGGCTGGGAGCTTGATCTCAGACGGAGGAAGGTCGAATCTTCAACTTGTATCTTGATGAAGAAACGGTTAATTCTTTGGAGTCTTCCAGTCGTTGGATCTTCTGAGTCTTGAGATGGCCGAATTCTGAATCTTGGATCTTCTGAATTCTCTGGACTCTCTGACTTCTGAAGACTCTGGACTTTGGTAGAATGCTCTGGGCTCTGGCTTCTCTAACTCTGTTTGAATGCCCAAAATGAATGGTGGCCTCCTCTATTTATAGAGTTTGATGGACTTCATATGGGCTTGGGCCTGGGCCCAACCTTTGGGCTTTGGCTCTATTTGGGCTTTAATCCAACTCATTTTTTAATAAAATTGGATTATTTTAATTTAGCTCAATTTTTTCAATGATCTCGAGTCACATTAGTCTCGGGTCCAATTGCCACGTGGCATAATTTGATTGGACTTGGCTTATGTCATCTGATGGATCAATAATAGACAAGTGACATTGTTTGATTTGCCGAATTTTAATGTCTATTAATTTAATTTAGGGAAATGTGTAAATTTGTAATTGGTCCCAAAATTATTTTATCATTAATTCAAATTAATGACGTGGCAATTTGTGATTGGCCGAAATTTCTCACTCAACAAATGCCCCCTTTTCGAAATTTATGCACCTATATGCGTGCATGGATTTTGAAAAGCATGACTTGTGAGAAAAATATATGACGTTTAGCCATAACTTTAATTTGTGTCAATAGGCGAAATTAATCAGTCTATTAACTTATAATTCCAAATAATTTCATTTGTTTTTGCTACCAACATTAATTTTGGCCAAATTTTGAATTTTGATTTCCAATATTTTTTTTTTGAAATTGGAAAATTAATTTTAGACAAAATTGTGACAATTTTTTTTCCTCTACCTTGGACATGAATTTGGAGGTAGATAGGTACTTTGTACAAGAATTGGAGGTCTCTTGGCTTGTCAATTTTATTAGGCCAAAAATTTCCCTCTTGACTCATATAATTTGGAGGCAAATGTTTTTTTACCTAAATAGCAATTGTTGGAAATTCATTGCCATATTTGATTGGGCCAAAATTTCCCTAGCCACTACCAAGATTTTTCCTTATGTGTTTGACCTAATTCCTCCCTTATAAATTGAATAAGTTGCATAGGCCAAGACACAAAGCTACTCAAGCAAGAAGTCTAGGTAAGAAAAATTCCCCACTTCAATTTCTCTTTTCTCTCTTTTATTTGACTTCAAATGCTCATGTATTTTCTTCTTTGTGTAGGCCTTGAATTCGAGCAACAATCTTCTTTTGTACTTCTTTCGCGTTGCCGGTAAGAGAAAAAAAATTTATTCTTTATTGCCGCAAGCTTCTGTATTATGTATATATATGTAGGTTTTCTTTGTCGGCTCAACCCCTTTTTTTATCACCGCCGCTTTATGGTTGTTCTGCCTTTCCCACATATATGTATGCACATTAGTTGCTGACATTTGCTAATTTTCTTTGATTTTTTTTAAACAATACCCAAGGAGTGGAAGTTTCAAAATTTCTTTTTCAATTTTTTTTTCACTATTTATTCATTATTTTTTTGCTTTCATAGCTTCTTGGACAAGATTGACATCAATTTTTTTTTCTTGTGTAGAAAAACTTATCTCCATCATGGTGTATTTCACTGAGCATCCTGATCCTGAGAAAAACTGCTTAGTCATCTTGAAGGATAGAGATCAACCTGTTGAAAATGAAGTCATTCTTCATGTAGGAGAGGCGGTGCATGGAAACTTTAGGACATTGCAGCCTTCCTTAGATAGTTCTAGAGTCCTCTCTAGATGGTCTGAGGGAAGACCCTTGAATCAAGAATCATCCATGAAAGTGTGGTTTGTAGAATCTCCAATACATAATAAAGCGCCAAGTCAGAATCCAGAGTCAACACTAGGTCGTCAAATTATTGAGGGTAAAGCTTGCTGGAGTTCATCGTTTAAAATCCATGGAGAATTCGGTTACACTCGCCATTATTGGGAATGGTTTGAAATTGTGGTTGCTCGCAATGAGCCGACACTTAAGAAGGCTCGTCTGTTTGATGCTGTGATGGCTTCCTTATACACCTATGATCGTAACACCGATATAATTCGAGCCTTTTGTGAGGCGTGGTGTCCTTCAACAAATACTCTTCATACGTCGTCTGGAGAATTTTCTATCTCCTTATGGGACATGTGGAGATTAGGGGGTCTTTCCATTAAAGGGAAGTTCTATGATGAAGTTATTCCTTGCTGCAAGGAATTGTTAGCGTTATCTGACCAGAACAACGAAGGCCTCCCGAAAAGTTGTGAGTATCTTTTTGCTGCTTATTATCATATAGCCTCTCAGAATCGTGATCATTTCCAGATTTCCATTAGTTCATGGATTTCTTTTTGGTTTAAGAGAGATTTGAAGTATGAGAAGCATCCTCCTCGAAAAATGAAGAAAGCTAGTCGTCCTCGTTCGACTCATAATCCAAATGGAGTTCCTATCAAATGTTCTGACTGGTCTGAGATAGAACTCGAGTTCTTTCATGAGCTGGGTGTAGAAGACGATTTGATAGAAAAGACTTACTTGGCTGCTTTTCTTTCTTGTTGGTTATGTGTATTTGTGTTTCCCAACAAGCAGGTTTCTCTTCGTCCAGAGGTCTTCAAAGTTGCAAGCCTTATGGCAGAAGGTTATGCTATTGCTGTCCCAGTTTTGGCTAATATCTATCATGGGTTGGGCCAGATTTATAAAGCGTCTCCTTCGGTAGATATAAGCCTTATCAGAGGCTTGTTTTCCAGTACATTATGTTTATTCTTGGCTTGCTTATTACTTTAACATGCATTATACAGTTCCAGAAAAAGTTAGGGGCCCAATGATGGTTGAGTTTTTCGAAGAGGGTGGAGCTAAATACTTTAATGATTTTGAGGCTCGTGTACATATCCATAAAGGTAAGTATGTATCGTGGTATGTGAATCTTCCTCCCCGCAATAAAGTCATGGTTCTGACAGATGATGACAAGCTATCATTTTGGCATTCCTCATTCTTTATAAGCATTCGATCATGTTTCTTATCTTCGCGATGTGGGTCTTCAATGATCATTGAATCTTATAATCCTTGTCGATTTAGCCGACAATTTGGATTTTACCAAGATGTGCCAAACGATCTAAGTGAAGAAGTTCCTGAAGCCAACTTATATAATGTATTGCGCCTTTGGATGATATGTGTTCGAGCAAAAACATTATCTCAAGTTTATCTCCCTGCACACGCGATGAAGCCACACATCCAAATTACCCAATGCTACTGGAGTTGGTGGTTGGCAAAAAATGGAAATTATCTTGAAGAAGACATAGAAAAGTTGGTGGCTAGTGCTATTCCTCTTCCTCCCAAGCCGAAATTTCCCAAAAAGGTTGGTGATGACAACAGAGGCAAAAGGATTCGCATGTTTGAGCCTGGTGAATTTTGTTCTAGGGATAATGATGGTAGTCAGAGCTGTAGCGGCGATCATCATTGGAAAAGGCCTAAAAAGTCCAATCAACCATCAGTATGTGAAGATGAACTTTTTGATGGAGTTCCCAGCGCATCACAATTTCCTACACTCCCTACACTACTGGTAAGTGTTTTCATTCCTTCTTCGTTATAATATTTTACTATTATTATTATCATTATTACTTACTTTTTTTTTTTGCAGTCACCTTTAAACGATCCCCTTATAGAAGCCGAGGGGCATCATAGTCCTCCTTCTTTTGTGAGTCTAGACGTTTTTGATTCTGTAGCTGTGTGTGTGGGCAATTTCAAAGCCCCAATGGATAGAGTTGTGACTCAATCTTGTCATCCTGTAACTGATGAAATTCCTGGACAAATGAAGACAACAACCCATGCAGCTGCGTCTGAGATCTCTGATTATTGTGCAGACGATGTGATTTCCAACTATAGAAAACAGGCTGCCCTTACCTTGTGGGAGAGCATACACCAGAAGATCATACACACTCCCTTTGACAAAATACCTCGTCTTGAACAAGAGACAGCCAAAATACTTCATGCAATTTCTGAGACTCGTGCACCCGGCTTGGATCCTCTTAAAGATATTGTAAGTGTGTATTTTAAAAAGGTTGAGAAGTATAACCAGCTGCAATCGTCATTTTCTTCTCAATTAACTTCGGAGAGTAAGAATCGCCAATTGGAAGAGACTAAATTTAGCTTGGAGAAAATATTATATAGTGAAAGTGAACTACTCACGACGAAGGGTATATTTCAGCAACAACATTTGCAAGCATTGCGAGAAGAATAAGAATTGGAAGCTAAGCTTGAAGCTGTGAAAGCTAGGCGATGTGAGATTTCTAAATCGATTGCCGAGAAGGAGGACCTTTTAAAACGACATCAACTCGAGGCTTCCAAACTGCGAGAAACTATAAGTAGTATTATATTGAAGATGCCCCTGTTCTTACTGATGCTGATGCTAAAACGCTGACGATACTTCGTGGAATGTTGGAAGATGCACGAGAATAGTTGAAGAACTACAAGTGGATGCCGTGATCAGACTTCAATTTTTTTGTAGCAATTTTTTTTTTTTTTTTTTTTTTTTTTTTGATATCGAAGATGTATCCCTTTTTTCTGTAATAGGCAAAACTTGTCATTCAATATCAGACTTGTTTCTCATCATAATTCACTTACAATTTTTTTATTATTCAAGAATGAATTTCCTTTTACCAACATGGGATAATGATTTTTTTTTATTTTATGGGCTGAGCTTAAAGTTTCCTTTAAGTTGCCTACGTACCCATTAATATATGGGATCAAGTCATAACGTAGTTCAGGGTACAAATTTGATTTGATTTTTTTTTGGGTCGTTCACCTTTTTAACTCATGCGGGCCAGGAGTATCATGTAGTTTATACTCTTACGGTAAGGAGTATTACATTTTAAGCATAATATTTCTTGAGAAACTTGTCGTTGATTGGGCCAATTTTGAGCCCGTCTTTGTCAACTATCTTGTATGCTCCATTCGTGTAGACTTCTTTCACAACGTAGGGTTCGTCCCACTTAGGTGTAAACTTGTGTCCTGTATGTCGAGTTGTGATGATAGGTCTTCGAACTGCGAGTACGAGCTCACTGACTTGAAATGAACGAGGTCGTACCTTTTTGTTGAAAGCTTTAGACATGCGCGCTTGATAGCATTCCAAAGCTTGTTGAGGATCCAATCTTTTCTCATCTAATGCTTCTAACTCTTGAAGACATAACTTAGCATTGTCTTCCACAGTCAAACCTTCTTGCACCACCATTTGCAACGATGAGATCTCTCTTTCTAGAGGGAGAACAACTTCTACTCCATAGACAAGAGAGTAGGGTGTGGCTCCTGTTGGAGTATGATAAGTGGTCCGGTACGCCCATAACGCTTCACCAATTCTTTCTTGCCAGTCTCTCTTCGTCTTAGAGACTACTTTCTTCAACAGGTTGCATAATGTCTTGTTGAATGCTTCAGCCAAGCCATTCGCAGCAGCATTGTACATAGACGAATTATATTGTTTGAATCCAAACTTTTCACATAACTTGTCCATCAAACTGTTAGAGAACTGTCTTCCATTATCTGTCACGATGCGATGAGGAATGCCATATCGATAAATGAGATGATTACGAACAAAATCTGCTACATTTTCTTCCTTTGCTTCTTTTAATGCAATAGCTTCAGCCCATCTTGAGAAATAATCAGTCCCTGCGAGGATATAAGAGTGTCTTGCCAATGATTTGGGTGTTATAGGACCAACAAGGTCAAGTCCCCAAGCTTCAAATGGCCATGAAGCTACAGTTGGGTGAAGTGGCTCTGGCGACTGATGTATGAAGTTGGCATAAAATTGACAAGCTTCACATCTCTTTGCATATTGCATCAAATCCTGAACCATCGTAGGCCAGTAGTAACCCATTCTCTTTAGTTGAAAATGAAGCTTTGGCCCGGATTGATGAGCTCCACAAACACCTGAATGTGCTTCCTCTAATGCTTGCACTGATTCCTCTTTTCCCAAATATCGAAGATAAAGCCCTTCATATGAGCGGCGATATAGGGTATCTTTGTAGTAGATAAATCGAGATGCTCTTCTTTGTATCTTAGTCTTATGACGCGTCTCGACAGGAAGCTTTCCATTCTGTAGGTAATCTATAATCGACTGTCGCCAATCTTCTTCTTCAATCACATAGACAGATATTGCATTCGTTTCTTGACTTTCTTTTTCAATTGGTGGCACAACCCATCTTTGGCAGAGTGGAATGTTTAGAACTTCATTTTCTGAGATCGTCAAAGCGGTGGCTAAATTTGCCAATGCATCAGCCTTTGTATTTTCAGATCTTGGAACGTGTTTTATCGTCACACTCTCGAAGTTTTCCAATAATTGTCTGGCGTAATTGAAGTAAGGTATCAAATCTTCATGTTTTGCCTCATATTGGAGCAACAATTGATTAACTATCAATTTTGAATCTCCAAAAATTTCAATATACGTCACTCCGATCTCTATGGCTATTTGAAGACCAATGATGAGTGCTTGATATTCAGCGACATTGTTCGAGCACGCTTCTCCAAATGTGAAGCTATATGGCAACATGTGTTTTTCAGGCGAAATGAATACTACTCCTGCCCCTGCGCCATTCCTTCGAGCTGCTCCGTCAAAATACATAGTCTAAGGCTCAGCCAATTCAATGTAGAATATCTCTTCGTCAGGCAAGGCTTCAGATAATTTCCAGTCCGACGGTACTGGATGGTCGACTAAGAAGTCTGCCAAGGCTTGCCCCTTCATCGCCTTTTGCGGAACGTAGACAATCTCATATTGCTGAAGTAAGATTACCCACTTAGCCAACCTCCCTGAGATATTTGGTCTAGATAAGACATACTTGATTGGATCAGCCCTTGCCACCAAGTGCATCGTGAAGGCTTGCATGTAATGTCTCAGTTTGTCAATGTCAAAGAAAAGTGAAAGGCACATCTTCTCGATGGGTGAATAATTTAGCTCTGCCCCATTCAAAGTTCTACTTAGATAATACAGAGCACATTCTTTGCCTTTCTCTCCCTCTTGAGCGAGCAATGCTCCAAGTGATCTTTGTTGTGCAGCAATGTACAATATCAACGGTTTTCCTGCAATTGGAGCCCTTAAGTCGGGAGGATTAAGCAAATACTTTTTAATGCTATCAAAAGCATTTTGACAAGCTTTATCCCATTCAAAGGTTGTGTCTTTTCTCATCAGTCTTTGAAATGGCTGACATCGACCTGCTAGATTGGAGATGAACCTTCTGATATAGGCCAGACGCCCTTGGAGACTTCTTAATTCCCGCAAGTTTCGTGGTTTTGGCATTTTCTGAATGGTGTCAATCTTTGATTGGTCGATTTCAATTCCTCGATGGCTTACTACGAAACCAAGAAACTTTCCTGATGTCACACCGAAGGCACATTTAAGAGGATTTATTTTCAACTGGTACTTTCTCAAACGGTAAAAAACTATCTTCAAATCTTGCAAGTGGTCCACTCGTTTCTTGGATTTGACCACGAGATCATCAACATAGCATTCAACATGTTTGTGGAGCATATCATCGAAGATCTTCTGCATGGCTCGTTGGTAAGTTGCCCCGGCGTTCTTTAATCCAAAAGGCATCACCTTGTAACAGTATATTCCTTTTGGAGTCCGAAATGCCGTCATCTCTTCATCTTCAAGGGCCATTCGAATTTGATTATACCCTGATGACCCATCCATGAAAGATAATGCTTCATGTCCTGTAGTAGCATCGACCATAAGTTCAGTGATGGGCAATGGAAAATCATCTTTAGGACATGCATTATTCAAGTCACGGAAGTCCACGCATACACACAATTGTCCATTCTTCTTTTTGACTGGCACAATGTTTGCTATCCATGTCGGATATTTCACTTCCCGAATGAACCCCGTTTCTATCAATTTATTGACCTCAATTTTGATTTGAGGAACGAGCTTCGATCGAAAACGTCTTTGTGCTTGCTTAATAGGTCGATATCCTTGTTTAATCGCAAGATGGTGGACTGCTATCTTTGGATCGAGTCCTAGCGTCTCTTTGTACGACCAAGCGAAGACATCTTTATATGCAACGAGCAAGTTCAAGTATTCATGTTCCTCTTCAGCACTAAGTGACGCACTGATGAATGTCGGGCGTGGTTCTTCTATTGTACCCAAGTTTACTTCTTTGAGCTCATCAATTGTTGATTGACTTCCATCCTCTAACGATGTCGGTGCTTCTTCAGCATCTTCTTCAGAAATTTCAGTATCTGGCATTTCTTCGAAAGAAATATGGCAACAATTGGCCTGTTCTTCTTCAAGCTCTTGGTTCACCTTTGAAGGGTTAGTTAGAATGACTAACTGTCGCTTTACTTTTAAAGCACCTTCTGTATTTATGAGAACGAAAGGTTTTCTCTTCATTCGCGAAGGAACAGTACTGGAAAAACCGTTGTTGTCATTCATTTCATCGGATTTCTCTGTTTCGAGAATTTTCAACATTCCCTTGCTTTGACCATTTGTTGCTTGAAGGCGGTCGAACACGGATCTCAAAGGTTCATCTACTTTCTTCGATGTAGACACACTTGTAGCCATGTATTTTAGTCCGGAATTTTTTTAATTTTGGATTTATAAATTTTATTTTTGTTCTAATTAAATTTGCCTATCTTTGCATTTTTGTTATTAATTACTTTATATATTGGGTTGTGTCCATTTTTTCCCATTTTTCATAAAACTTCAAAAGAAAGAAGAGGAAAGGAGACAAACATCCCATTTTATGGATTTGTCCAACCTTTCACCATTTTGGGTAGGGTTTTTAAAATTTTTCAAAAACTAGCAAGGTTTGTTTGATCAAACTAAGAAAGGGTTGGGCTATATAATTTCATTTTTTCCAGCTTAAAGGAATAGTGTTCTCACCTTCCAAAAACCCTAAAAGTGCAAGATTAGCCACCAACAACACAAAAAAACATCCATACACATTTCCAGCATACCAAACATCATTGCCATACAACCAAAAAAACAGAGAGCTATATAGTGAGAGAGCCATAGAAGGAAAGCAACGGTTATCTCCAAGAAAAAAAACACATGCGCAAGTTTCAAAACACCAAAGTCCTAACTTAGAGGTTTCAAGTGGTAGGGCGTTGTCCCAAGGATCCACGCCTCCACAAAGAGCTTTGGTGTTCTGTGTTTTTTTTTTTTTTTCGGAGCCTTTAACCATCCTTTTCCCCTCAAATACCTAAAAAAAAAGCAAAGGTATTAGGAGACCCAAACCATGATATGTTTACTGTTTTTTTTTTTCTTTTCTTTTTTTCTTTTCTCATGCTACATACACACATTTATGTTCTATTGTTACTGTTTCTTGCATTTACTTTGTTTATTTTTCCTTTTTTACATTCTTTTTTTTCTTCCTTTTGTCTTTTTTTTTTCTTTCTTGCACTAAACAAAAAAAAGAGAAGAGAAGACAGCAAAGTGCATAGTGTGTGGGTGTGTAAAAAAAAGCAGCGAGTAAAGAGAGCGAAGAGAAAAAAATGGGAGTGATAACTGGGGAAATCCTTGCTCCGAGAGAAAAAAAGAGAGTGTAAAGTAGGTTGAAGATGAGAGAATAAGTTGAAAGAGGGAGCAAAAGAAGGTCAGTAATCTGAGAAAAGGGAGTTTGATTTTATATTAAAAAAATGATAAACAAGTATTAAATAATGTTTCAAGAAAAGGTATTAAATAAAATAAAATAAGAATAAAATCCTTAATTTTTTTTACTTCCTTGGGATGGGTGGCCGAGTTCAGTTTTCATTTTCAAGTTTTTTTTTTAATTATTATTATTATTATTACAGTAATCTATTTCTTTTGTTTTATGTGTTTTATTATTTCTATTATCATGATTAATATATATCAGGCGTGAGTTTTAATGTTTTCAGTCTTCATATATAGATTTTGTTTTATATGGATTGAATGGTCACATCTATGCAGTGGCAAATGCCACTGACGCATGGAATTGCAGTAACTTTGGCCATTTTTTTTTCTTTTATTACCCATCTACGTTTCAGTTTAGTTCTCTGACATGTTATCCTCTTTCTATATTTTATTTATTTTATATATATATGTATTTTTTTTCCATGCAGCAGCTTTATTTTACTTTTTCTTCTTGTATTTCTTCTATTTATTTGTCTAGTTTGTCTTTCTTATTATGTATTGTGGTTCTTATGCATCGTATTTTAATGCTCGATTTGAGCGTCCCTTAAAGTGTGTCTACGTGGCTCATGAATCTAATTTTTCTTTAAACCTTAGTTATGTTTGTCAATTTGTTAATTTATGTCATGATAGAGAAATACATTATAGTGCTAATATCTTTTTTTATTAAATATCCGACAACGAAATCTAGAAATATTTGGGAGTCCGATTTTCTAGTTTTCCTGAGGTGAGGAGTCGATTCTTTAGGAGTCCGAGATCGATTCCAATATGTTTTTTTTTTTATAACAAACTTGAATATGTATTTTGGTTGTTTGTTTATTGCTTAATTATTATGTTATTTTATCATGTATTAAAATTGCATTTTTTTTGTCCATTGTGCTTCTGCATGTTGATTTTTTTAATTTATTATTATTGTAATTGTTATTATTATTGTTGTTATTATTATTGTAGTTTTTTTTTTTTTGAAAGATTATTGTAGTTGTTATTATTATTATTGTAATTGTTATTATTATTGTTGTTATTGTTGTTGTTATTGTAATTGTTATTATTCTTGTTGTTATTGTTGTTATTATTATTATTATTATTTTCGATGCCCCAATTTCTCAATCGTTTTAACTTTTCCTTTATTTATTTTAAACTTATTTCCAACTTATTTTCTAATTTCCTAATACTTTTGCTCTTTTTGAGCTTTTAAAAGCTTTTATCTAAAAAGTGTTATCTTCAAAGGGTTTTTATAATATTTTCTCAAAATTAATTTCAACGTAATTTTTTTCCTAAAAAAAATCCTATGATGGAATCTAGAAATATTTGGGAGTCCGATTTTCTAGAATTCCTAAGGTGAGGGATCTTAATCTTTGGGAGTCCGAGATTTTGATCCCAAGAAAAAATGAATTTAATAAAAAATGTTTTTTTAAAAAAAAACCTTTCCCTTTTGAAATGCTATCCTATGATGGAATTAGGGAATGGTAAAATTCTCTAATATTCTTGAGGTGAAGAATTTTAATTCTAATATAGCAAAATTAATGGATATTTTTCCACTTATTTTATGGGATCATTACTTCAAATATTGGAGTAATGAGGGGTAAAGTAAGACATTTGTTTTAAAAATATCTTTTCTCCAAATAATATTTTTCTTCCAAATTATTTTTCAATTCAAGATGAAAATTTGGCCACTGTTTTTAACGGGTGTTGTGGGGTGCTAACACCTTCCCCATACACGAACAACTCCCGAACCCAAATCTAGTTTTCGCAGACCGTTTTCTTTATTGTTTTTTCTTAAAATGATAAGTTTTGTCTTATTTTGGTGTCCAATCACACCATAAAAAAGATTGGTAGCGACTCTTGTTATTTTACCCCTTTTTCGAGGACGTCGGCCGCTCTGCGTCGCAGGCACGTGGCGACAAGGTTCATCTACTTTCTTCGATGTAGACACACTCAAACGATGAAACACTGAACGTCGAGTAGGAGCAGAGGTTTTGCTCTGACCTTCCTTTTCTGAAGAAGAATATTTCAGCCGCTGATGAATTGAAAGATGAGTAGTCGGCGCTTTAATGCGATCGAAGACAGAGATTTTCTGGCTATCATCGTTCTTTTTATCTTCTGGATCATTCATCTCTTCTATCGTTATGTGATGTGCATCTACAACTTTCCATTTTCTGGTTATACGAACTGGCTCTGGGGGATTGTACCCTAGTCCGGCTCTCGAGGATGGTATGGCATAACCTTCTTTTTGGAGCTTCTTCTGTGTCGGAGAAAGCTTAGATCTCCCATCGAAGATTTTTAGACTTTTAAACTCAGTATGAGTTGTAAAGTCGTATCCTGCCTTTTCTAGGAGTTTGTATGCATTTGGGTAAAATCCAGCCTTCGTTCGTCTTTCCGGCAAAGTCACTTTGGTACGATAAGTCTTTGATTCCTGAATCTCTTGCTTGGTAATTGTTGTCAGAGGTGTGATAAAATTTTCCTTTAGAATCTCCACATCACCAACCTTCAAAAATCATGAACATTCTGTGAATGGCGACTCCCCTTTCTTGAGCCAAGACAAAGGAATGTAGCGCAATATAGGGATGTTTGACGACGCTTCTTCTTTTGGAGCCTTTGATTTCGCAGGATGGGTAGGTGCTTCCTTTGTCTGAACTTCACAAGCATCTACCTCTTCAATTGACTCCTTCTTCGTATTCTTTGGATGCTCTATTTTGTGATTTTCAATAAGAGGAATCTCGGTCGGTACAATCTCGCCTGCTTTATTATTCTACATATAAAACTTTTCATCTGCGAAGTGGGATTCTGCCTCTGAGAATGGATTAGTGTCGGCTTCAACTTTCTTGACACCGTCTTGATAGAACTTGAAACACTGATGAAATGTAGAAGATATTACTCCATTTCCATGAATCCAAGGACAACCTAACAATAACTTGTAAGTGGTCTTGGAATCTATGATATGGAATAAAGTGTTGGCCTTCAAATCTCCAATAACAAGCTCCAAACGGATCATACTGATTGCTCATTGGCCGCCTTAGTTGAAGCCTTGAATAACCAACCTACTGTTTGGTAGTTCATCCATTGAAATTCCTATCTATGTCATGGTTGACTTAGGCATTATATTCACCGCATATCCATCGGCCAACTTTTTGCTCTCGAATATATCCTGAGACAAATAAGGGCCTATTATGAGGCTTCGGTCCCAACATCAAGTCTTCATCTGTGAAGCTAATGGACATATAACATGAGGCACATTTGTGTTCTTGCAAGTCTGAAACGTCTGAAACGTTAGAACTTTTCAATGTTTCAACAATAGCATCTTTGATTGCTTGAGGAAGTGACAACAAATCATCTATTGTGAATGAAGGTGAATCTTCTGGCCTTGTCATCACCTGAGATGGACTTGAGGAAGAATCGCCTTCTTCGAATGCATTGACAGCATGACATGCGACTATCTCAGGAATGTCCTCATGATCGTCATTAAGAAAGTTCTTTGGGAAGAAATCTTTAAGGGTTACCGGATGTCGAGATAGAACAAAATCTTGATTCTCTTCGACAACTAGTTTAGGCTTTCTCGAACATTTTATCTTTCTCTTCTACTTTTGTGACATGTTCTTTCTTCTGTAGTTTCGGAACATGTGAGGCTCTCTTTGAACGAAATGTTTCTTTTGCTTCTTTCGACGAGTTACCAAAGTCCATCCTTCGTCTTCATTTTCAACAGACTCAAGTTGGTCTTGGAAGATGTCTCTTGCAGATTCTTGCTGAAGCCAAATAACAATCGGCTCTAATGTCCTGAACTGGATCAAACTTGCTACTGAATCATGAACCGAGCTTGGAGCTACTCGGTTGTTCAGATTTGTTGCTATCGTCGCATGATTTGATTGAGCTACCTCATCAAGATCTAACTCAATCTTCTTTTCTATAGCTAACTTCAAAATTAGCTCCTTTAGAACGAAGCACTTTTCCACCGGGTGGCTGATGACTCGGTGATATTTGCAGTATTGGGATCATTAACTCTCCCCATCTCTTCTGGTCGCTTGCATTCTGGTAGTTCAATAATTTGTTTTTCCAGGAGTTGTTCTAACATATCTGAAATGTCAGAATCTGGAAAAGGGTAAACTTTCTCTTGCCTTTCTTTCAAGGTCAGACGACGTCTCTCACCTCCTCTTGTTGTTTCTCTATCTTCTTTCCTTTTCCTTTAGAAGAAAACTTGAAAGGAGCTGCATTGACTATCATTGACTCTTTCGTAGTGCTTTTGGTAGCTTTCTCAGTATTCTTAACATCTTTCTTTTCTTTCCTGCCATCGAGGACAATAGAATCTTTGTTCCCTCTAGTAGCAATGCTCAATTCCATGTCATGAGCGCGGGTTGCCAACTCCTCGAATGTGCGGGGCTTTATTCCTTGCAGGATATAGAGGAGTCCCCAATGCATGCCTTGGATGCACATTTCAACAGCAGACAATTCGGTGAGTCGGTCCTTGCAATCTAAGCTCAAGGCTCTCCAACGGTTGATGTAGTCAACAACCGGTTCGCCTTTCCGTTGTTTAGCGCTGGTGAGCTCCGTCATACTAACGGTTCGTCTTGTGCTGTAGAAGCGGTTGAGGAACTCCTTCTCAAGTTGTTCCCAACTATCGATAGTCTCAGGCTCAAGGTCGGTATACCAGTCGAAAGCATTCCCCTTCAGTGTTCGTACGAACTGCCTAACTAATAGGTCTCCTCTAGTACCAATGTTTTCACATGTCTCGACGAAATGAGCAACGTGTTGCTTGGGATTGCCCTTCCTGTCGAATTGTTGAAACTTCGGTGGCTGGTATCCATGAGGCATTCTCAGATTTTCGATTCTCTTGGTATATGGCTTGGAATACAAGAGAGAGTTCTGAGTCGGTCCACCATATTGAGCTGTGATGGAATTCATGATCATATCCTGGAGCTGCTGGACGGACAGTGCAACAATAGAAGCGGAATGTTGTGACTGATCTTGTGAAATAATCTTTCCCTTGTCTTTGATGGCAGGGGTCTGACTCGATTCAGCAACATCCCGACTTTCCATCTGGTTCCTGAGAGAGGCGATTTCTTGGTCTTTCTCTTCGACCATCTTCAGTAACATGCTGATTTTCTTCTCAACTTCAGCCATTCGTTCTTCACTAGTTCCAGCATCAGTCATCATAACAGACATCACATCAAGACTGGATGTTTCATTTGGTTGCTGAGAAGAAGAGATGAATTTGCCAAGCATCAGATTTTCTGCAGTGGCGATTTCAAGTTGAGCAGATTCTGTCATGCGTCTCAGCATCTTGTTTGCAATGACAGGAGTTTAGCTGTCTTCGTGTTGGGTTTCCTTGGAGCGACTGCGAGTAATTGTCCCCACATAGAAGTTGCTTGAAGCAGCAATCTTTTAAGAAGCTTCTTCGGAAGTCATGATTTCTTTGCGAGAAAAAGAGATGAGAGGTAGAGACTGTCCCACTGGGCATGCCAATTTGTTCACACGAGATTTCGACAAAGGAAATTTAATTCGTGGAAATGAACTTGATTTTATTGAATTTGTATGTAGAAGTGTTCAGTCTCTAATATTTATCCTCTGATGCTTTCTCTCAAAATGTAGAGTCTGATCTGAGGGCTGGGAGCTTGATCTCAGACGGAGGAAGGTCGAATCTTCAACTTGTATCTTGATGAAGAAACGGTTGATTCTTTGGAGTCTTCCAGTCGTTGGATCTTCTGAGTCTTGAGATGGTCAAATTCTGAATCTTGGATCTTCTAAATTCTCTGGACTCTTTGACTTCTGAAGACTCTGGACTTTGGGAGAATGCTCTGGGCTCTGGCTTCTCTGACTCTGTCTGAATGCACAAAATGAATGGTGGTCTCCTCTATTTATAGAGTTTGATGGACCTCATATGGGCTTCGGCCTCGGACCAACCTTTGGGCTTTGGCTCTATTTGAGCTTTAATCCAACTCATTTTTTAATAAAATTGGATTATTTTAATTTAGCCCAATTTCTTCAATGATCTCGAGTCACATTAGTCTCGGGTCCAATTGCCACGTGGCATAATTTGATTGGACTCGGCTTATGTCATCTGATGGATCAATAATAGACAAGTGGCATTGTTTGATTTTTCGAATTTTAATGTCTATTAATTTAATTTAGGGACACGTGTAAATTTGTAATTGGTCCGACAATTATTTTATCATTAATTCAAATTAATGACGTGGCAATTTGTGATTGGCCGAAATTTCTCACTCAACAAATGTATTTTAGCCAACTTACCCATATAAATATTTTTAAAATAAAATATAATTTTGAGTTAACGTATTAAAAAAATAAGTATTTATTTTCAAATAAACAATATTTCGAGTGACAAAAATAAATAGTATGTTATTTTGAATTTATTAAAATAAAATCAATAATATTTAATTTTAAATCCGCTACAGTAAATAAAGTATTTAATTTTAAATTACATACACAAAAACAAAAAAAAATTTATATGTACAATTTTTTTAGTTCAACAACGTTTCAATGAGGGAATATTCGAACCTCTAACTTTTTTATCGAGGGCATATATCAATTATTGCTAAGCTAAGTTTATTTTGGCATATGATATTTATTTTGAACTTATTTATATTTAAATAGTATAAATATACATAATTTTATATTTAATTTAGTCATTTTAAAGTAACCAATAGATTCCATTTTATTTATTATGTGATTATATGTTCCAAATTTTTCTTTTCCCATGAACCATGTTTTTTTTTTGTCTCAATAACTACTTTAATTTAACATTAATGAACTATTGTTTTGAATTTAAAATTTGCATGTGGATCCATGGAGAAAATGACCAAACTTAAACCCCCGTTTAATAATTTGGCTTTTGGTTTTTGATTTTTGAAAATCATGTTTGTTTTCTCTCAATTTTCTTAGGATGATTTTCATCTTTGTTAAAGACACGTTTGAATTCCTAGACAAATTCCTAGACATGTTATGTTTTTCAATTTGTCAATGATAATCAATATTTTGATTATTGTAAATAATTTTCTTATTCTTCGTCTATACCATAAATTAAATGTTTAATTCAAAATTCTCTTAAAAATTAATCTATGTTACACAAGGGGTTTATTAATAAAACATTCACCAAAAAAAAAAAGAAAAAATAATAAAATATAAAAGAAAATAATAATAAAATATAAAAGCAAAAAAAAAAAAAAAAACTGTCCAAACCCGGGGTTTAGAACCCAGCACCCCAAACACTGTTTTCTGATTCCCAGGGTTAAGAACACAGCACCCCAAACCCTGTTTTCTGATTCCCAGGCTTTCAAACACGCCAGAATAAACCCCCCAGGGTTCTGATTCCAAAACCATGGGCCAAACAGGCCCAAAAGGTTTATAGTACACGTATAAGGCTGGATACCTTATCCTGGTAACACTGTGATATGACCTGCTTTGTATTTGATACAGACGTATTGATCCAAAGCGTCCATGTAGTAGACATGCGAGTGGGGGTATCCTATGCAATGAGTTTGCATAAGACTGGACCATGAAATAGTCAACCATTAGTTGTAACACCGTTAACTAGTTAGGTTACTGTTTCAATGGGATGACCTAGGTAACTCAGTCTTAATCCTTAGTGTGTCATGAACTCCTTCTCATGAGAGATTGTCCTTTGATTAGCATGGGTGAGAGTGACCTATACGCCGACTCAATATGTCTTTCGTTTTGGGGACAAGACCGAGTGGGAGGCTGGGGACATGACAACACAAGAAGGAATTCACTCCTTCCCTCTTCTAGGAGAAGTAGATGAGTGTTCCCTTAAGTGCTGACTCCGGGACTTGAACAAAGGGATCCCGCCCTCTCACTGGCCCGAGAGGGACTTTCTGTTTAATGGTTGGACCATAAACAGGTTGTTCATTAGAGGAGCGCTGATACTTAAGGAGACAGATGTAACACAAGGGTAAAACGGTAATTTGACCCAACTGTGGTTACAGACACTCGTGAAGGATTGACTTACCAGTATAGGTCTATATCCGTGGACACAGAAACGTTCTACAGTGAGAAGAGTTCAGTTGTGGGTCTTTAGTGGAATGACCCATAGTTAATGAATATTGGTTAACTCGATTAATGAGTTTAGTCAATTAACCTCATATCATGGGAGCTTCTGGTCTGTAGGTCCATTAGGTCTCCCTGCTAGCTCGTAAAGAGTACTTAGGAACAATTACAATTAATATAATGTATAGTGATGCATTAAAATATTATGTCTAATTTGAGATTAAACTTTATTATATTGAGAGAATGATATATTTGAAAGAGTTCAAATATATGGCTAATTAAATATATGATATTTAATTAGAAGATGAATTAATTAATTATTCAATTTAGTTTAAATTAAATGAGATTTAATGAAACTATAGTATATGAGGGAATTATTAGAATATGATTCTAATGTGTAATTAATTAAATATGGGTGATATTTAATTAATTGACATTTAATTATAATTATAAAATTAATTAATTAATTGATTAGTTTAATTGAATTAATTAAATGTGATTTTATTAAGTTTATTTAAGACTATATATTATGTGAGAGAATTACATTTAAATAAGATTTAAATGTGTACGAGATTAATTAATTAACATTTAATTAATTAATATGATTAATTAATTAATTAATTTTGATCTAACGGTCAAGATTGTTTCCTAACCTCACATTAGTGTTTCCTCACTTATAAAAGGAAAGGTTATGAGAACCCTAACCCTAAAGTCTCATTCTAGCCTTCCTCTCATATTCTTTCAACTCAAGAACACAAAGGGAGAATTTTCTCTCTTGAGTTTTTCCCATTCAAGATTAGGTAGTCTCACAACTACGTTCCTAATCTCAGAGTCATAGCGAGGAAGATCAATTGGTGGTGTCCCAATTGTTGACACTTGGTCCCTATGAAATCAAGAAAGGCGTTCTTGATATTTTAGAGACGACAACGACGATATGTATGTTTCTCCCCTTTAGATTAGATCTAAGGTTGTATGCTTAGCCTTAATAAATAGATTAAGAATAGTTTTCTGAATCTTTGCCAATGTATTGGTAATTTGGTAGAAACAAAATTAACTACGAACGGTCCCAATTCGCTTCCGCTAACAGAATTAGGGAATTCCAATCCTACACCCATAGCATTTGGAGCGATTTTGGAACGCCAGACAGGAAGCTAAAGGTTGAGATTGGGTAAGTTTTGGGTGTTAAATTTCCCAAAATTAATGAGTTCCTAGTAGAGCAATTGTTTTGAAATTCTATTTGGTTTTAAGGAATTTTACCTTTTTGTGTAACATGCTTGAAGCCTTGGAGCTAAGGATTTTTTAAAGAGATTTATCAATTATTTTTTTGGCTAAGGTAAGTAGCCATTTGGATTAAGTTCAACGTTTTAGACCCAATTAAATTGAGAACTTAGTATGTTAGAGTGATTTGGATTCAAGCCTTAAGTTGGGTCTTTGAATGAAAATAAGCATGTTGTTTTGTGAAGCATGATTAGATTATGAGGTTCATGGAATAGTAGAGCATGATGGAAATTGCCTTTATGTGAGTAGCATGGACTATGGGTTGTTTGGAGTTGGGCTGAATTATTATTAACTGTAAAGCATGCTTGTGATGTGCGTATGAAATTTCATGTTCTATTTGGGCTAGTCATTAAATGATTTGCTTTGAATGAATTTATGTTGGGTTGCTAATTTTTGAAGTTGTAGTAGTTATGGTTGAGCATGCTGGTGTGGATTGTATTCACTTCTAATTATGTTGAATTATCTGAAAAATATGTCGTTGTTGTGCATTAATCCAAGTATAAATCATGCACTACCAAGTAATACCTGGAGTATTCCAAGGTCAGAACACAGGGAAGGGGAGTGAAGTAAAAAAATTGCTTTTGTTAACTTCTATTCAAATGCAACAGTGCTGGAAATAAATAAGATGAGAGGTTGTATGTGTTGGGTTTTATGTCCTAAAACTCGTAGATAGTAATGTTAATGAATTATACACTTGTATCACTAAAGTGTTATTGAGGTTTATGCAATAAAGTGCTATTGTCATATTAAGTTTAAAATTGCACAATATGACCGAAATCCAATAAACTAAGATCCAAGGTTGTTTACATGTAACTTGAACTAGTATGTGGGGACATACGGGGATCAGTGTTCAAGTAACAACCTAAAAGGTCTATAGTACAGGGATACGACTGGGTACCTTATCCTGTTAACACTACGTGATACGACCCGCTTTGTATTCGATACAGACGTATTGATCCAAGGCGTCCATGTAGAAGACATGCGAGCGGGGGTATCCTATGCAATGAGTTTGCATAAGACCGGACCACGAAATAGTAAACCACTAGATGTAACACCGTTAACTAGTTAAGTTACTGTTTCAATAGGATGACCTAGGTAACTCAGTCTTAATCCTGAGTGTGTCATGAACTCCTTCTCACGAGGGATTGTCCTTTGATTAGTACGGGTGAGAGTGGTCTCCATGCCGACTCAATAAGCCTACCTTCTTGGGGACGAGACCGAGTGGGGGGTTGGAGACATGACAACACAAGATGGAATTCACTCCTTCCCACTTCTAGGAGAAGTAGATGAGTGTTCCCTTAAGTGGTGACTCCGGGTCTTGAACAAAGGGATACCGCCCTCTCACTGGCCCGAGAGGGATTTTCTGTTTACTCGTTGGACCATAAACAGGTTGTTCATTAGAGGAGCACTGGTACTTAAGGAGATAGAGGTAACACAGGGGTAAAACGGTAATTTGACCCAGCTGTAGTTACGAACACTCGTGAATGATTAACTTACCGTTATTGGTCAATATCCGTGGACACAAAAACATTCTACAGTGAGAAGAGTGCACCTGTGGGTCTTTAGTGGAGTGACCCACAGTTAATGAATATTGGTTAACTCGATTAATGAGTTTAGTCAATTAACCTCATATCATTGAAGCTTCTGATCTGTAGGTCCATTAGGTCCCCTGCTAGCTCGTAAAGAGTAATTAAGAACAATTAATCTTGAAAGAATTTGAATAGTTCAAATTCATCTTGGGAATCAAGTTAATTGTATAAGATACAATTAATATAATGTATAATGATACATTATAATATAAAGTTTAATTTGAGATTAAACTTTATTAATCGAGAGAATAATATATTTGAAAGAGTTAAAATATATGGCTAATTAAGTATATGATATTTAATTAGTAAATAAATTAATTAATTATGAATTAGTTAATTATTCAATTTAGTTGAATTAAATGTGATTTAATTGAACTATATAATATGAGAGATTAAATTAGAATATGATTCTAATATGTAATTAATTAAATATGTGATTTTTAATTAATCACAATAATTAATTAATTTTGAATTAGAATTGCTAACATTCTGTAAGAAAGAAATACAGGAATTAGTCAACAAAGGACTAATCAGACCATCAAAGAGCCCCTGGTCATGTGCAGCCTTCTATGTCAACAACGCAGCCGAACAAGAGCGTGGTGTGCCCAGGTTAGTTATCAATTACAAACCTTTAAATAAAGTTTTAGAATGGATAAGATACCCAATTCCAAATAAGCAAGATTTACTTAAAAGAATTTCCAATGCTAAAATATTTTCAAAATTTGATATGAAATCTGGATTTTGGCAAATTCAAATTTTGGAAAAAGATAAATACAAAACTGCTTTTAATGTTCCGTTCAGACAATACAAATGGAATGTTATGCCTTTTGGGCTAAAAAACGCCCCATCAGAATTTCAAAAAATTATGAATGATATTTTCAATGATTTCCAAAATTTTACAATAGTTTATATTGACGATGTCTTAGTATTTTCATCTAACATCGGTCATCATTTCAAGCATCTTAATATCTTTATAAACATAGTCAAACAAAATGGTTTAGTTGTATCTTTGCCAAAAGTCAAACCGTTTCAAACCGAAATTAGATTTTTGGGCTTTGACATTCATATGGGCCTTATAAAACCCATTCAAAGATCAATAAATTTTTCATCCAATTTCCTGTTGGGTTTTATGCCCTAAAACTCGTAGATAGTAAATGTAACATTTAACCGAACATTAATAAAATGATTTATCTTGTTTGTATTGAGTAGATATTGTCTTATTAACCCTAATCCAATAAACTAAACATCCTAGGCTGTTAGTATGAGGCTTGAACTAGTATGTAGGGACATACGGGGATCAATGTTCAAGATACAACCTAAAGGGTCTATAGTATAGGGATAAGGCTGGGTACCTTATCCTGGTGACACTATGGATACGACCCGCTTTGTATTATGATACAAACGCAATGATCCAACGCGTTCGTGTAGTGGACATGCGAGTGGGGATATCCTGTGCAATGAGTTTGCACAAGACCGGACCGCGAGATAGTTAACCACTAGCTCTAACACCGTTAGCTAGTTAGGTTTCTATCTCACTAGGATGACCTAGGCAACTTGGTCTCAATCCTGAGTGGATTATGGACTCCTGTTCACGATGGGTTGTCCTTTGATTTGTATGGGTGAGAGTGGCCAGCACGCCGACTCAATAAGCCTACCATTTTGGGGACAATACCGAGTGGGGAGCTGGGAACATGATCACACAAGATGAAATTCACTCCTTCCCGACTCTAGGGTAAGTAGAGGTGTGTTCCCTTAAGTGGTGTTTCCGGGTCTTGAACAATGGGCCCTACCCTCTCTATGGCACGAGAGGGAGTTCTGTTTGTTGGTTGGACCTCAAACAGGTTGTTCATTAGAGGAGCACTGGGGACTTAAGGACAAAGATGTAACCCAGGGGTAAAACGGTAATTTGACCCAGCTGGAGTACGAACACACGTGAAGGACTGACTTGCCGTTATTGGTTGATATTTGTGGACACAGAAATATTCTGCAGTGAGAAGAGTGCAGCTGTGGGTCTTTAGTGGAGTGACCCACAGTTAACGAATGGTGACTAACTTGGTTAATGAGTTTAGCCAATTAGTCTCGTATTGTTGGAGCTTCTGATCTGTAGGTTCATTAGGTCCCACTGGTAGCTCGTAAAGAGACTTGAGGCAATTAAGTATAAATTGAAAATTGAAAATGTTCAATTTATTTAGGGGAATCATATAATGTATGTTGATACATTATAATATAAATGTTATGAAACTTTATAATATAATTTTGAATTAATTTCAAAATTAATTATTGAGAGAAAAATATTTGAAAGAGTTCAAATAATTAATATGAATTGGATTCATATTAATATAAATAATTTAATAAAATCCCTAAGATTAAATATGTGATATTTAATTGGGTAATTAATTAATTATGGAATTAATTATTTATTTATTAAATTAAATATGAATAAGATAATAGTTTTGATCTTATTCATGACCTTTTCCTATTAGGAAGAAGTCTTGGCCTTTACCTATATATAGGACCCCTAGGGTGGGGTGAAAGGCATCCCATTCATTCTACTTCTCTCAGAGATCTCTCCTAAAAGACTCCCACCGTCTCCTGCCTCCAGTAGTCTCAAAGATACACCGGTGTAACCAATTGGTGGTGTTCGCACAAGAAGGTTGCTACATTTTCGATCTCACAAGCAAGAAAAGGCGAATTCGATCAAGGCTTCCTACGAAAGTAAGTTTCCTTTGTAAACCTTGATCACTAGGAACATCTAGATTAGATCTAGATTATTATTAAGCATGTTTATAACTGTTTTACAAAACTTTAAATATAGTTTCATTGTTGTATTCTTTTGCAAATTGTATTGGTATTTCAATTAGAATCAAAGACTCTGAGTAGGTCTTGTGATATTTCTTCTGCTGCGCAGGCCTTTTATCCGTTCAATTGGTATCAAAGCCAACTCAGTTGTTCTTGATTTTAAATTGAAATTTGCAATTTGTTTATGGTGGGATTTATGCATTGTGAATGTTATGGTTTGCGTATAAATGGTTTCGATTAAATTGGTCATAGAATTACGTTTCTTGAATGGTTCAATGTAAAGGCCCCTGTGTTTTTGGGCATATTTTGCAAATCTATTATCCTTTGTAAGTCCGGGTCTAGAATAGGGTGTTCTATGATGAAGATCGATGAAAATCACGTCCAAAATCGAGGCCAAATGCGAAGAAACGCCGCTGGAATGCCCAGATTCTGCCTCCAGACGCAGTAGCATCACGCTGTTCATCGGGCGTCGCGACGCTAACACGATTTCATGCAGCGTGCGGCTAGGGTTTCATGAGGTGCGACTGAAGGTTATTTGCGGTTCGATTCGCTGGTCTGGGGTGGGTTTGGCCCGATCCAGCCCGGTTCAAGCTTTTTTTGGTGATTTGGAGTCTGGTTCGAGGCGGTTGGGGTCGGTTCGTGCGGTCTAGTCCGGTTTTGAAGCTGCAGAAGGATATTTTTAGGATAAAATAGCTTAAATTATTGTAATTTATGTGATTTATTTTATCCTAGGGGCCAATTAATCGGTTTATACGTTATTTGAATGCTTTATGGATGTCATTTAGATTTAAAATCCCACATTAGGTTATAAAGCATGCTCATGCATTTATGTTATAATTAGATTATAATATATGATTGAAATGCATGGTTTATTTTCATGAGATGTTTAATATATAGTTGAGTTATATTAAAATCATGAAAAATTGGAATAGCATGATGCATGAAATTACTTAGATAAATATAAAGAGTTATATTTGATAAGTTGTTTGCAGCATGCTACTTTGATTTACCTTGATTGACAATAATATAATTGTTATAATTATTTAATAAGGAAATCAAAGTTGCATTGAGCATGAAACATCCATAGCTTAATATAATCGTTATATTAAATTCATGCAATGCAATCCAAGATATATAGTTTTATTATATTAACTTGAATGTGATTGTTAATTATTTTAAAACTATAGTATGCATGATTATAGGGCTAATCATTAAAAATTTGAATAGTTTAAAATTAATGATTAGAAACCGTCAATCTATAATCAAGATATGCATGCAAACATAGGACCATAGGTTTATATTGTTTAATTTTAATGAGCTAAAATTAATTAGACCTAAGGTCATATTCTAATAGGATTAGAATGCCTTAGTTTAAAATAGTTTTAACCAACTAAGTAGGACAAACATTACTATGATTATAAGGGAACTCTACCGGTAAGGTTCTGTCTAAGGTTGGGGGTACTTAAGTTTACGGTTTACGAAACACCTCCTACCTGGAAACTGACCCGTAATATAGAGTTGAATTAATTATAGTCTAATGTTAGAAGATGGTCGCTAGGTTAATTAAATCTGTTTAATACACCTAGAAACTAGATCTTATTATATCAGTTATAATAGGATTAGACTTAGATAAATTGAATTAGCCGGATTTATCTAGGTTAATAAACCCTAAAATATACGGTAGGTCACTTTAGTGGGAGGTAAAATCAAAACTTGATTTAAACCGAGTTTTTACTCCTACGTCCCTATATTCACAACGTGAGATCCATGCTCGGTTTTGTATCGTTTTAGCGCAGCCTCCCTTCAGAAAGTGTTTGCATGGGTCAATAACAAGGTGAATGGGGAAAGTGCCCATAGTAAGTGGGAGCGGGACACGTGTCAACTTATCCCTCGGTCTCTACCCATAGGTCACACCGTGGGAGTCTTATGATCCGCCTGCATGTTGTCCTGGAGCAACAATCCCTTCGGAGGGCCCGATCATAGGATTCGTAACACCGTGAACTCCTGAAAAGGATAGGGTCACTTAGGCTAATTACCAACAGTTGTCTTTCCCTTCGGTAACTTGTTGGTGCGTGCCTTTGGGATCAGAAAGTGGGAGGGTTACACTTACGAGGATAAGTTAATTCGTTAACGAATCCTTGATCGAACAACGGTGGTTGACGTCTATAGGAATATGAGTTATTCTGGTAATAGAGTTGATTGAGAAGTGTCTCATTTTAGAGGAGGAGTAGCTGATCACCCTTCGGTGGTTGTTTCTCTAAACCTCTAAAGCATCGTTGCTAAACACAATCAATAGTTTGTTAGGGTTATTTGATTGATTGTTTGCAAAATTGATTGGATTTGTGCAATTGTTTGTATTGCCTGTGTGATGGGTTAAGACAAAGATAACTAATACGGTAAATGTTTATTTTTCCAGCAATGTCTTCCTTAATCTTCGCTTTAATTAAAAATGAAAAATTAATCGACGAGAACTTTCCTACGTGGAAATCCAACCTTAATACGATTCTGGTTGTTGAAGATCTCCAGTTCGTCTTAACAGAGGATTGTCCTCCAGTTCCCCCTCGCAATGCATCCCAAGCGATAAAGGATGCGCACGACCGCTGGACTAAGGCCAACGAAAAGGTCTGTGTCTATATCTTGGCTAGCTTAACTGAAGTTTTGGCGAAGAAATACGAGAACGTGGCAAATGCAAGGGAAATTATGAATTCCCTTCAGGAGATGTTTGGATTACCATCCTACCAGCTCCACCACGAGGCTCTACAAAACATCCATAACTCCCACATGGAAGAGGGACAATCTGTTCAAGAACACGTTCTCGACATGATAAACCAATTCTACATTGCGGAAGCTAATGGCGGGGTCGTCTGCGAAAGAAGTCAGGTTGCGATTATATTGCATTCACTTCCTCAAAGTTTTATGCAATTTCGAACAAACGCTAGCTTGAATAAGATTCAATTCAACCTGACCACCCTTATGAATGAGCTACAGGTTTATGAGTCCATGCTGAAAATCAAGGGCAAAAATGTGGTTAAAGGAGAGGCCAATGTGGCCCATTCCAAAAAGTTCCTGAAGGGTTCATCCTCAGGAACTAAACCTGTACCTCAAGCTTCTTCTTCAAAGAAGATACAGAAAAAGAAGGGTGACAAGGGGAAAGCTCCCGCTAAAGCTGTTCGAGGCAAGGGAAAGGCCAAGGTTGTGGCTGATAAGGGCAAGTGCTTCCACTGCAATGTGGATGGTCACTGGAAAAGGAATTGCCCTCGATACCTTGCAGAGAAAAAGAAGGACAAAGAAGGTAAATTTGATTTACTTGTTTTAGAAACATGTCTTGTTGAACATGATGAGTATGCCTGGATATTAGATTTCAGAGCAACTAATCATGTTTGTTCTTCTTTTCAGGGAAATGATTTCCAGCAGCTTCAAGATGGTGAGATGACACTCAAGGTTGGAACGGGAGATGTCATTTCAGCAAGTGCAGTGGGAGCTGCGAAGTTGTTTTTCAGAAATAAGTTTTTGTTTTTAGAAAACTTGTATGTTGTTCCTAGAATTAAGAGGAACCTTATTTCTGTCTCTAGATTGTTAGAACACAACTATTCTATTTCTTTGAAGTTAAATGAAGCGTTCATTTCCCGAAATGGAGTACTTATTGTTCGGTTTTATGTCCTAAAACTCGTAGATAGTGAATGATTAACGAATTATACACTTGTATCAATAAAGTGTTATTGAGGTTTATGCAATAAATTGTTATTGTCATATTAAGTCTAGAATTGCACAATATGACCCAAATCCAATAAACTAAGATCCAAGGTTGTTTACATGTAGCTTGAACTAGTATGTGGGGACATACGGGGATTGGTGTTCAAGTAACAACCTAAAAGGTCTATAGTACAGTGATAAGGCTGGATACCTTATCCTACACTATGTGATACGGCCCGTTTTGTATTCGATACAGACGTATTGATCCGAGTCGTCCATGTAGGAGACATGCGAGCGGGGGCATCCTATACAATGAGTTTGCACAAGACCGGACCACAAAATAGTAAACCACTAGATGTAACACCGTTAACTAGTTAGGTTACTGTTTCAATAGGATGACCTAGGTAACTCAGTCTTAATCCTGAGTGTGTCATGAACTCCTTCTCACGAGGGATTGTCCTTTGATTAGTACGGGTGAGAGTGGCCTGCACGCCGACTCAGTAAACCTACCTTCTTGGGGACAAGACCGAGTGGGGGGCTGGGGACATGACAATACAAGATGGAATTCACTCCTTCCCCTATTGGGGCAAGTAGATGTTGTTGGGTTTTATGCCCTAAAACTCGTAGATAGTGAATGTAAACAAATTGTATACTTGTTTCAATAAAGTGTTATTGAGTTTCTACAATAAAGTGTTATTGTTAAATATTGCACAATTTGACTCAAATCCAATAAACTAAGATCCAAGGTTGTTTGTATGTAACTTGAACTAGTATGTGGGGACATACGGGGATCGATGTTCGAGTAACAAACTAAAAGGTCTATAGTACAAGGGTAAGGTTGGGTACCTTATCCTGGTAACACTATGAGACACGGCCCGCTTTGTATTTGATACAGACGTATTGATCCAAAGCGTCCATGTAGTAGACATGCATGCGGGGGTATCCTATGCAATGAGTTTGCATAAGACCGGACCATGAAATAGTAAACCATTAGATATAACATCGTTAACTAGTTAGGTTACTATTTCAATAGGATGACCTAGGTAACTCAGTCTTAATCCTGAGTGTGTCATGAACTCCTTCTCATGAGGGATTTTCCTTTGATTAGCATGGGTGAGAGTGGCCAATACACCGACTCAATATGCCTTCCTTTTTGGGGACAAGACCGAGTGGGAGGCTAGGGACATGACAACACAAGAAGGAATTCACTCATTCCCACTTTCTAGGAGAAGTAGATGAGTGTTCCCTTAAGTGGTGACCCCGGGACTTGAACAAAGGGATCCCACCCTCTCACTGGCCCGAGAGGGACTTTCTGTTTATTGGTTGGACCATAAACAGGTTGTTCATTAGAGGAGCACTAGTACTTAAGGAGACAGATGTAACACAGGGGTAAAACGGTAATTTGACCCAGCTGTAGTTACGGACACTCGTGAAGGATTGACTTACCAGTATAGGTCTATATCCGTGGACACAGAAATGTTCTACAGTGAGAAGAGTTCAGCTGTGGGTCTTTAGTGGAATGACCCACAGTTAATGAAGATTGGTTAACCTGATTAATGAGTTTAATCTATTAACCTCATATCATTGGAGCTTCTGATCTGTAGGTCCATTAGGTCCCCCTGCTAGCTCGTAAAGAGTAATTAGGAACAAATATATCTTGAGAGAATTTGAATAGTTCAAATTCATATTGGGAATTAAGTTAATTGTATGAGATACAAATTAATATAATGTATAGTGATGCATTAAAATATAAAGTCTAATTTGAGATTAAACTTTATTATATTGAGAGATTGATATATTTGAAAGAGTTCAAATATATGTCTAATTAAATATATGGTATTTAATTAGAAGATGAATTAATTAATTATTCAATTTAGTTTAAATTAAATAAGATTTAATTAAACTATAGTCTATGAGAGAAATAAATATTTGAAGAAGTTCAAATATTAATATAAATTTGATTCATATTAAATTTATAGGATATAAGAGAATTTGAAGGAGTTCAAATTTTAATATGAATTTGATTCATATTATAGAATTAATTAATTGAAGGCCTGAAATTAAATATATGATATTTAATTGGGTAATTGATTAATTAACTAATAGAAGGTCTGAAATTAAATATATGATATTTAATTGGTGATTAATTAATTAAAGAATTAATTAATTGGAAATTAATCAATTATGGAAATGATTAATCACTTATGGAAGTAATTAATCATTTATGGAAATGATTTAATCACTTATGGAAGTGATCAATCATTTATGGAAAAGATTAGTCAATTATGGAATTGATTGGTCATGGAATTGGTTGGTCATGAAATTGATTAATTATGGAAAAGATTAAATCAGTTATGGAAATAATTGATTTTAAATGAATATTTTATTCATGGCCTTTCTCCTATAAATAGAACACTAAACCTAGGGTTTAGGTACAACAACATAAGGCCATAAGAATGCACTCTTGCATTCTCTCTAGCCTCCCTCTCATATTCTCTCAACCCAAGAACTCTAGGGAGAATTTTCTCTCTAGAGTTTTTCCCATTCAAGATTAGGTAGTCCCACAACTACGTTCCTAGTCTCAGAGTAATAGCGAGGAAGATCAATTGGTGGTGTCCTAATTGTTGATGCTTGGTCCAAAATCAAGAAAGGTGTTGATAGCGAGCATAGCTAGCTATTTTTCCCTAAATAATTAAGCTAGTCTTTTATATTTAATTGGCCAAAATTATGCATTTTTGTGTTCTATTTGTAGGAATCATGTTTCGGAGTTAAATCGGGAAATTGGAGCTAAATATGTGTTCGGGACATGAAAATTGGCTAAAGAACGAAAAAGATTCAAGTTAGAAGAAGCCAAAAGAGAGCCATCTGCAGACCAGCGTCGGGACGCTGCTCTTGGAGCATCTCGACGCTGCCTTTCCTTTTCTGATTCAGGCGGCAAAAGGTCATAGCGTCGCGACGCTGTGACCATAGCGTCTCGACGCTGATAGCGTCGCGACGCTGTGACCATAGCGTCTCGACGCTGATAGCGTCGCGACGCTATGACACTAGCGTCTCGACGCTATCGACAGATTTCCTATTTAATCTTCTTTTCATGCTACGGCCAAGGGGAGTCCAATTGGTTAGATTTTAGCCCTAATTTCGACTAGAGACCTTTGGTGGGAGCTAAAGCAAGGCCAAAGAGCGGGAATCAAGCGAGAAGACGTGGAGATCGTGACGGGGACGTGTCGGTTTCGACAGATTCGAGTTTTCCTTTCTCTTTCCCTTACCTCTTGTAGTTTTTATGGCTTTTCTTTCAATTAGTGTTTATGGTTTAAAGACTATGAATTGCTAGTTGTTTGTCTTAGGGATTGATGTAATTGTTTTAGTTTTTGGATTGATTTTAGGTATGAATGTGTTTTTATTTTATGCATGCAATTTTGTTTAATGCTTTCAATTACTTGATCACTAATTGAATGATTTAAGTGTTGAATCTAACTCGGGAGGGAGGATTTGACCTAAGACTTACTTTGTTTAATTGCATGATTAGAGTAGAAATTCTAAGTTTGTGACGGGATTTGGAATATCTTTAGAAGCGTAACAAGGACCGAACTGAATAATGCCTTGCATGTTAATGAACTTAGATAGGGATATCAAGTTAGTTTATATGCATGAGAATCAATTATACTCGGGAGAGGTAATCGTGATAAAAGTTTCCTTGGCTTGTAGAATAATTGCACGGTCAATTCATTCCTATTAATCAATCCTCAATCTTAATCAATGAAATCAATTCCCTAAGAGTCTTTCCATTTGAGTCTCCACTTTTATTTTTATGCTTTTAGTCTTTACTTTTATCTTTATCATTGAGTTTTGCTCCCTAAATAAAATTGGACAAAAGTATTCACGATACTTAATTTGCTAGAAAACCAATCCAGAGGATGACACTCGTTTTACACGAAAACACTATATTATTACTTGACCCGTACACTTGCGGTTAGCAAATTGCGCATCAAGTTTTTGGCGCCGTTGCCGGGGATTGGCATATTTAGTTAAATTAATATTGTGGAAAAATTGTTCGGTCTTAATTTAGGGTGTATTTTTATTTTTATTTTTTTTAGGTAGATTGCATTTTTTTTTTCCTTTTTTGTTTTTATTTCCATAGTTGTAATTCTCCTTTTTAGTTCTTTCCTTTTGTGATTGATTTTTTCCTTATTTGTTTTTGTTTTCCTTTTTTCCTTTTCTTTCCTTTTTTGTTTGAGTCTTAGTCCTTTGTTCTTGTTGGGTTATTATTTGATTGGAAGCCTAATTATCATTGTTGCTTTAATTGAATGGCTTTTTATTCAACACCATATTCCAATTTTTCATCTTCAAGTTTTACCCCTTTAAAAGAAAATTCTTCCTTAGAAAGCATAATTCAAAATTATATTGAGGAGTCTAGAGCGAGGAGTCTAAAATTTGATGAAATTATAAAAGGACTTCAGACCCCAAAGGAAGTTAGTGAGGTGGGATCCACTTCCATAGGATGTCTAGTGAGTCATGCGGCCGATGATTCATTGGCACCTATCCAGGAGCATAATTCTTTCGATTTTGCTATGGTTGAGCATTTAGGGGTGAGTTGCATGAATAGTGGGGAAGAATTGGAGAGTTGTAGCACCTATCAAGAGCATGTTTGTGAGGAAGAAAAAGAAAATGAGCTTGCAGTGACAGAGGAAGTTCAGGAGGTAGAGTTTGAGGTTGAAAAGCTTTCGTCTGTTTTATCTTCTTCATCCTTTGTAGATTTTGATTGTTCTTTTTTCTATTCTCACGAGTCAGTTATAGAGTCAGAGTCTCTTTATTTTGATATTTCTCCTTTTATGCTTATTTTGTTCAAAAATTCAAAAAATAATCCTATTTCAGGGGCCCATGAGAAGCTAGTAAGTTTGCTAGCGATCGTTGGTTTTATCGATTCAAGAAAGAAGGGTCCAAAGAAATACGAGAATTTTTATGTGCCTTGACAGACTGCACGAGCACGTCGAGCTAAAGACGTTAAACAAGCGCTTATGGGAGGCAACCCAAGTTAGTTTGTTTTTTCTCTTTTATGTCTTTGATCTTTTTGTTGTTTTTGTTTTGTAGGTGTTCCCGTGTTCTCTCCTTTGCCAAGCATTCATGAAAAGGTCATCATTCCAGGGCAGTATTGTTCACCCCTTCCATTCTTTTCTTGTTCTCATGCTTATGTATGCTTTATTTTCTTTATACATTGAGGACAATGCATCCTTTAAGTTTGGGGGTGGATTATCATGTTTGTGGAGCCCTTGAGCATCTGAGTTCGGGCTATAGTTTTGAGCTTCCTTTGAATTGAGCATATGGTTGTTTTCTGGATGTTATTTTTGCGTGACTATGATTTCCTAAGATAGACTTTCTTGTCAATCTTTAAGCTTTCGATGAGTTGTAAGCATGAGTGCCCAAAAAGGGAGATTTTTTAAACTTTTTCTAGGAGATGTCTTGCATGAGTAGAGTATTTGTCTTGGCTAGATTTGGATTCGACTGCTTAGGAGCGAATTATTAGATTCATATGCTTGTTGTCACCTCGATAGGTGTAGGGAAGAGCTAAAGAGTTAATTTTTTGCAAATTAGCATGTTTGATCTTGCTTAGGAGGAAAGAAAAGAATATATGCTTATCATGCTCATATAGAGAAAAATCATTCTGTTGTTACAATTTGAAAGAAAAAAAAAGGAAGAGAAAGTCATGACTTATGCGCGCAATGCAATGAGTAATAAAGATTTAGGCAAAAAGAGCTACCCCTGCTGTGATCAGTTAGGCCAACCAGAGAAAACTCAGGTTAAGAGTCCTTGCAATAGGTGTGTGAAAGCTAGTGCCACATAAAAATGCATGTTGTAATTTTCAATTATAAGCACCTAAGTATGGAGGAAAACAAACTAATTTGTTCCATTGACTCGTTAGTGAATCCTTAGTGCCAGTGTAGAGGGAAGATGAGTTGAGAGTTTAGTAATCCAATCCCGGGCTAGTAGAGTCTGATCTTGTTAAGTTAGATCTCGCTTGTGCAAGTTAATTTTGGAAAACTTTTGGTTTGTCTCCCTCATTGGTCCTTATGTGCATGTCTCTTGATTGCTTGATTATTGACTTTTGAGCCTTGAGGATTGAATCATGTTTGTTGAATCCATTCTTCCATTGTATGCTTGATTTTTAGTTTGCTCGAGGACTAGCAAAAGCTTAAGTTTGGGGGTATTGTGTCTGTTGAAGTATTCAGAGTCGTCAACGACGGTATGTTTGCTTCTCCCCTATAGATTTAGATTTAATAATTTTTGTACGCTTAGCCTTAAGTTTGTATAGAATTTGTTCTATGTTTTTTGCCAATGTAATAGTATTTTTGGATAAACAAAATTAACTACGAATCGGTCCCAATTACGCTTCCGCTTTAACGGAATTGGGGAATTCCAAATCCTTTCAGATGTGTGTTCCATTAAAGGCTGATTCCGGCGCTTGAACAAAGGCGCGCCGTCCTCTCCTGGCCCGAGAGGAACTCCTGTTTAGTGGTTGGACTCTAAACAACTTGTTCATTAGAGGGATCAGTGGTACTTAAGGATTCAGAGGTAACCCAGGGGTAAAACGATAATTTGACCCAGCTGGTGTTACGAACACACGTGAAGGATTGACTTACTACATTGGTCGATATCCGTGGACACAGAAATATTCTACAGTGAGAAGAGTGCAGCTAAGGGTCTTTAGTGGAGTGACCCACAGTTAACGAATGTTGATTGACTCGGTTAATGAGTTTAGTTGATCAATCTCGTATTGTTGGGGCTTCTGATCTGTAGGTCCATTAGGTCCACCTGCTAGCTCATAACGGGTTCTGAGATAATATAGTCTTGATTATTAAAGGGAATTTAAGTTAATTGTATTTTGATGCAATTAATATAATGTATGGAGATACATTATAGTATAAGTTTAATTAATGAATTAAACTTTATAATAAAATTAATTTTAGATATGATTCAAAATTAATCAATGAGAGAATTATGAATTTAATTAAATATGTGATATTTGATTAATTCATGAATTAGCTAATTAGGAATTAATTAATTTAATTTGGTTAAATATGATTTAATCAAATTAATACTATAGTTTATATTAATGTACATTTTGATGCACATTAAAACTATAGGTTAAATGAGAGAGATTAAATTGAATATGATTCAATTATAAAATTAATTAAATATTTGATATTTAATTAATGTGGATTCAATTAATGAGATTAATTGAATGGCCAATTCAATTCAATTGAATATGATTCAAATTGAATTAAATACCTTATGTTATAATTGATTTAATTAATATTAATTTAATTAAATTAATTATAATTAATTAATTATTTATTTATTTATTATTTAATTAATAGACGA
This sequence comes from Luffa aegyptiaca, assembly GCA_017139565.1. Taxonomy (NCBI): domain Eukaryota; kingdom Viridiplantae; phylum Streptophyta; class Magnoliopsida; order Cucurbitales; family Cucurbitaceae; genus Luffa; species Luffa aegyptiaca. Next base: position 18,239,877 of record CM029397.1, read on the forward strand.
CCAAGATCGTTTGGATTTAATCCAACGATCTAGATTGAGTAGGGTTTTAACTCCCTCCCCACTTATTGTTAAGTGGAGAGGGGTTACCCAATTCATCGGTTCACTCTCATTTTCACGCAAGATACAGAGAAGGCTGAACTCTCTCTACTCTCTCTTTTCTCTCAAAAAATACAACAACCTCCTTGCTGGAAAAATTCTCATCCAAGGCGATTTTGGTTCCCACAAACCAATCTCAGAGATCCAAGAGTCATAGCAGGTGATCCAACGTGGTGGTGTTCATTGGAAGGAAGAAGAACGTGAATTCGAGCATTGTGCTGATCGTTCTTCAAATCCATGTAAGTTTTCTTAGTTCTAAAATGGTTTTAGATCTCAAATGCAAGCTTAATCGTTTTTAATTTAGAAATTTGTTTCTGAATTTTATTGCCAACGTACCGGTTTTTCTAAAATTGAAAATCAATTCGAGATCGTTCTTGATTGCTTCCGTTGCCAAAAGGAATTTTAATCCTTCACTTATATGTTTTGCTAAGCTAGAAAAAAACTTATATGTGTCAAGACCAACCAACACAACAACACTTTTAAATCATGAGATGTTTAAATCGACTGAAACACAAAATAAAAGGCAAAAGATTTCTCAAATAAGTAACAACACATATCTTTGGCACTTACGTCTTGGTCATATTAACATCGATCGGATCGGTTGTTTGGTAAAGAATGGACTTCTAACTGATTTAGAAGATGAACCATTACCACCCTGTGAATCGTGTCTCGAGGGTAAAATGACCAAGAAACCTTTTACCGGAAAAGGTTATCGTGCCAAAGAACCTCTAGAGTTGATCCATTCGGATCTTTGTGGTCCAATGAATGTAAAAGCTCGAGGAGGTTATGAATATTTCATCTCTTTCATAGATGATTATTCTCGATATGGTTACTTATACCTAATGGGTCATAAGTCTGAAGCTTTTGAAAAGTTCAAAGAGTTTAAGACTGAATTAGAAAACCTATTAGGTAAGACAATTAAAACACTTCGATCAGATCGAGGTGGAGAGTACATGGATCAAAGATTCCAGGACTAACATGGAATCCAATCCCAACTCTCAGCACCTGGTACACCTCAGCAGAATGGTGTATCAGAAAGGAGAAATAGAACCCTGTTAGACATGGTTCGTTCTATGATGAGCTATGCTCAATTGCCTAGCTCGTTTTGGGGGTACGCAGTAGAGACTGCAGTTCATATTCTAAACAATGTTCCCTCAAAAAGTGTTTCTGAAACACCTTTTGAGCTATGGAGGGGGCGTAAACCTAGTTTACGTTACTTCCGTATCTGGGGCTGTCCTGCAGACGTGCTGGGACAAATCCTAAGAAACTGGAACCCCGTTCTAGAGTATGTCAATTCGTTGGTTACCCTAAAGAAACGAGAGGTGGTCTGTTCTACGACCCTCAAGAAAACAAAGTGTTCGTATCGACAAACGCTACTTTCTTGGAGGAAGACCACATTAGAGATCACAAACCACGTAGTAAACTAGTATTAGGAGAAGCTACAAAAGAGTCAACAAGGGTTGTTGATGTAGCTGGTCCTTCAACAAGAGTTGATGTAGGAGCCAGTTCTTCAAATCAATCTCATCCTCCTCACATAGTGGGAGGGCCTCGACGTAGTGGGAGGGTTGTGATACAACCTGATCGTTACTTGGGTTTAACTGAAACACAAGTGGTCATACCTGATGACGGTGTTGAGGATCCATTGTCTTATCGGCAGACAATGAATGATGTAGATAAAGACGAATGGGCCAAAGCCATGGACCTTGAGATGGAGTCTATAAACTTCAATCAAGTTTGGGAACTTGTAGATCCCCCTGAAGGGGTCAAACCCATAGGGTGTAAATGGATCTATAAGAGGAAAAGAGTGCTGCTGGGAAAGTGCAGACTTTCAAAGAAAGACTTGTAGCAAATAGTTATACCCAAAGAGAAGGGGTGGACTGTGAGGAAACCTTTTCTCCTGTTGCTATGTTGAAGTCAATAAGAATTCTCTTGTCCATAGCCACATATTACAACTATGAGATATGGCAAATGGATGTCAAGACTGTCTTTCTGAATGGTAATCTTGAAAAGAATATCTTTATGTCTCAGCCCAAAGGGTTCATAACCCAAGGTCAGGAGCAAAAAGTTTGCACACTGAATCGATCCATTTATGGGTTGAAACAGGCTTCCAGATCTTGGAACATTAGATTTGATACTGCGATCAAATCTTTTGGCTTTGACCAAAATGTTGATGAGCCTTGTGTATACAAGAAAATCAACAAAAACAAAGTAGCTATCATAGTACTTTATGTTGATGACATCCTACTCATTGGGAATGACGTAAAAGATTGGCTAGCGGCCCAATTCCAAATGAAAGATTTAGGAGAGGCCCAATATGTTCTTGGAATCCAGATCATTCAGGATCGAAAGAACAAAATGCTAGCCCTGTCTCAAGCAACATATATCGACAAAATGTTGTCCCGATATTCGATGCAAAACTCCAAGAAGGGCTTATTACCTTTCAGGCATGGGGTTCACTTGTTTAAGGAACAGTGTCCAAAGACACCTCAAGAGATTGAGGATATGAGACGGATTCCCTACGCCTCAGCTGTAGGCAGCTTAATGTATGTGATGCTCTGCACGAGGCCTGACATCTGTTATGCTGTAGGGATAGTCAGCAGATATCAATCAAATCCAAGGTTAGACCACTGGGCCGTCGTTAAAGGAATCCTCAAGTATCTTAGGAGAACGAGGGACTACATGCTGGTGTTTGGGGCTAAAGAGTTAGTTCTCACTGGATACACCGACTCTGACTTCCAGTCTGATAAGGATTCTAGGAAATCCACGTCGGGGTCAGTGTTCACCCTTAACGGGGGAGCTGTAGTTTGGAGAAGCATCAAACAAGGATGCATAGCGGACTCAACCGTGGAGGCTTAGTATGTAGCTGCTTGTGAAACAGCCAAAGAAGTGGTTTGGCTAAGGAAGTTCTTGACAGATTTGGAAGTGGTTCCAAACATGGACTTGCCCATTACATTATATTGTGATAACAGTGGGGCTGTAGCCAATTCTAGAGAACCTCGAAGCCACAAACGACGAAAACACAGAGAGGAAGTATCACTTGATAAGGGAGATTGTGCAACGAGGAGATGTGATCGTCACTAAGATCGCTTCGGAGCACAACATTGTTGATCCTTTTACGAAGGCTCTCACGACTAAAGTGTTTGAGGGTCATCTAAAGTGTCTAGGTCTACGAGATATGTACATTGTGTAATCTAGGGCAAGTGGGAGATGTGTAATGGGTATAAGGATGCCCTAGTTTATTGTATTTACCATTTCCAACTTTAGATTATTTGTACATCTTTTTTTCCCATTATCATGAGTTTTAGTTCAAATGGGAGTTTGTTGGGTTTTATGCCCTAAAACTCATAGATAGTAAATATAACATTTAACCGAACATTAATAAAATGATTTATCTTATTTGTATTGAGTAGATCTTATCTTATTAACCCTAATCAAATAAACTAAACATCCTAGGTTGTTAGTATGAGGATTGAACTAGTATGTAGGGACATACGGGGATCAATGTTCAAGATACAACCTAAAGGGTCTATAGTATAGGGATAAGGCTGGATACCTTATCCTGGTGACACTATGGATACGACCCGCTATTTATTATGATACAAACACAATGATCCAACGTGTTCATGTAGTGGACATGTGAGTGGGGGTATCCTGTGCAATGAGTTTGCACAAGACTGGACCGCGAGATAGTTAACCACTAGCTCTAACACCGTTAGCTAGTTAGGTTTCTATCTCATTAGGATGACCTAGGCAACTTGGTCTCAATCCTGAGTGGATTATGGACTTCTGTTCACGAGGGGTTGTCCTTTAATTTGTATGGGTGAGAGTGGCCAGCACGCCGACTCAATAAGCCTACCATTTTGGGGACAATACCGAGTGAGGAGCTGGGAACATGATCACACAAGATGGAATTCACTCTTTCCCGACTCTCGGGAAGTAGAGGTGTGTTCCCTTAAGTGATCTCCGGGTCTTGAACAATGGGCCCTACCCTCTCTATGGCACAAAAGGGTGTTCTGTTTGTTGGTTGGACCTCAAACAGATTGTTCATTAGAGGAGCACTGGGGACTTAAGGACAAAGATGTAACCTAAGGGTAAAACGATAATTTGACCCAGCTGGGGTACGAACACACGTGAAGGACTGACTTGCCGTTATTGGTCGATATCCGTGGACACAGAAATATTTTGCAGTGAGAAGAGTGCAACTGTGGGTCTTTAGTGGAGTGACCCACAGTTAACGAATGGTGACTAACTTGGTTAATGAGTTTAGCCAATTAGTCTCGTATTGTTGGAGCTTCTGATCTGTAGGTCCATTAGGTCCCACTGGTAGCTCGTAAAGAGACTTGAGGCAATTAAGTATAAATTGTAAATTGAAAGTGTTCAATTTATTTAGGGTAATCATATAATGTATGTTGATACATTATAAAATAAATGTTATGAAACTTTATAATATAATTTTGAATTAATTTCAAAATTAATTCTTGAGAGAAAAATATTTGAAAGAGTTCAAATAATTAATATGAATTGGATTCATATTAATATAAATAATTTAATAAAATCCCTAAGATTAAATATGTGATATTTAATTGGGTAATTAATTAATTATGGAATTAATTATTTATTTATTAAATTAAATATGAATAAGATAATAGTTTTGATCTTATTCATGACCTTTTCCTATTAGGAAGAGGTCTTAGCCTTTACCTATATATAGGACCCCTAGGGTGGGGTGAAAGGCATCCCATTCATTCTACTCCTCTCAGAGATCTCTCCTAAAAGACTCCCACCAGTCTCCTGCCTCTAGTAGTCTTAAAGATATACCGGTGTAACCAATTGGTGGTGTTCGCACAAGAAGGTTGCTGCGTTTTCGATCTCACAAGCAAGAAAAGGCGAATCGATCAAGGCTTCCTACGAAAGTAAGTTTCCTTTGTAAACCTTGATCACTTGGATCATCTAGATTAGATCTAGATTATTATTAAGCATGTTTATAACTGTTTTACAGCACTTTAAATATAGTTTTATTGCTGTATTCTTTTGAAAATTGTATTGGTATTTCAATTAGAATCAAAGACTCTAAGTAGGTCCTGTGATATTTTTTCCGCTGCGTAGGGCTTTTATCCCTTCATTTCCTAGATCAAATTCTAGATAGAACCCAACTACAAAGATTTTTGGGTTGTCTAAATTATGTGTCTGATTTTATTCAAAACCTCAGACCCATCTGTAAACCACTTTTTCAAAGGCTTAGAAAAAATCCAAAGCCTTGGTCAGAAAAACACACCAAAGTCGTTCAGAAGATAAAGACTCTAGTCAAATCAATACCCTGTTTGAGTCTTATAAATCCAAAAGGTAGTCTGATAGTAGAAACAGACACGTCAGATATAGGATATGGAGGAATCCAAAAACAGTGTCTAGATAAAAACGAATCAATAATCCGATTTCACTCAGGAGTCTGGAACAGTACTTAGAAAAACTATTCCACGGTAAAAAAGGAATTACTTGCTATCGTTCTTTGTGTTCAAAAATTCAAGGGTGAATTAATTAATAAAAAATTCACTCTCAAAACTAATTCGAGAGCATCGAATTTTGTTCTTGAGAAAGATGTTAAAAATCTAGTTTCAAAGCAAATTTTTTCCAGGTGGCAAGCAATTCTCTCTTGTTCTGATTTTGAAATTTTGCCTATAAAAGGAGATCAAAATGCCTTAGCTGATTACCTTTCAAGAGAGTTTCTAACTCCAAAACTCTCTCCTCTCTCCTCTCTCTCTCTCTCTCTGAGTGAAAAAAGAGCAAATGAGTGATAGAAAGGCAAAAGCCTCATCTTCAAAGGGCAAAAGCCCATCTTCATCCTCAGCACCTCCTCCAATGAATGCTGATCAATACGCTATGGATCTAGGGTTTACTCTGGTAACCCGTTCTAGAGCAAGGTCCGTCGGTACACAACCCGGATCGACCATGGAGTCATCTACTCCACCTCCAAGGCCTTCGACCAATTTAGTTCGTCCTTCTGGTGGAGTTGTTCAAATGAGACCTCCTTTCTCACCTAATTCAAAGATAGGGTCATCAACCCCATCACCCTCTTCATATTCTCAAGCGGTTATTCCTGAAAAGAGGTTTGTACCTTGTCCAAAAATCAAAACCTACTTTCAAAAAACATTAACCATCAATGAACCCATCATTGAACCAGAATTCCAAGGTCTCAATCTTGAAGAGACCATCTCAAACATGTACCCTTCCGGCTTCAACTTCATGCTTGAAGATATGAGAAAAACTCGAACTTTCTATGAGTTTATTCTTGTTGACACCAAGTCAGCAGAAATAACCCATATTCCTGACAAAAATGATCCTTCAAAAGTTGCATATTCAAAGCTTAAGATATTCAAAGCCTTGAATCCAACCCATTGGAACCAAGGTCTCTATACTGAAAAATCCTTCTCAAAACCCTTCGTACCACAAACGTATTCTTACCGAGATTACATAAGAGCTTGATACAATGTTATGTGGTATTCAAACTATAACCATTCATGGTTTATATCTTTTTGTCAAAATGCCTACAAAATCAATTTCCCTCTTTGGTTCATTCAATGGTGGAATACATTCGGTATGACAGATGATATTTTGCCGACACCCTTACAGGAATCTTATTATCATTTTGCAAGAAATATCCAAAAAACAGCATTTCATAGTTCTATGAGATTCTGTTTATACTTTCAAATTCCGTGGATTTTTTGCTGGAATTTCTCTACCAGCAACCATCCCCAATACAAGATGATCACAAAGATCTTAAAAATCAAATGGTGGGATAAATATAATTTTCCGCATGCCACCCTCAAACAAATAAAAGAATGGTTGGCACAGAATGGTTATCTCCATGATATCGACATCAAAAGAAATGTCGAATTCCTAAATGACAAATCCAAACTTCTGGCAGCTCTTGCTCAGACGACCTCTGATGCAGACTTCCAAAGGATTCTTCAAATGGCAACTTCCTCAAGAAGTGAATCTCTTGCTACTTCTACACAAGGAGAAGAGAACGAACTAGACTACAAACTGGATGATCCATATCTCGACTCACAACCCATGTGAGCTCTGAATCAATTAAAATTTCCTGTTTCCCAAAGAAACAAATGATGTTCAAAAGGGTTGCTTCATAAAGAAGTATAACCATCATAATTGTGTATATATTTTTTAAAAAAAAGTATAAAAGTAAAAAAAAAAAATTGTATATTCTTATCTTTGTAGACTTAATAGGTGTAAACTTTGTAAATATTCTAATTTACACTGTAAATTTCTGCCAGTCAACTTGAAGAAAATATTTTGAAGCAGCAGAGCAATTAAAGCTAAAGATTATGAGATTTTGAAGACGAAGGTTATTGATAATTCTACTAGTTCGTGAGGACCTAGTTTGGTGTTCCAGGCTGTAAGTCCTAAGATGAGGCAGTAAGACCGTTGGTAAACCAGTAATCAACCTAGGGTGATCAAACGAAGAGAAAAATCAATAATTCAGCCGACACGATATCAAATCACAAGAATGGAAACAGCTGTGTCATCTCCAAAATTAGCTGGCAATATTCGATTTTATCTTTATCTTTTACATTTCCAAGTATTTTGTCTGTTTATATTTCAAAGTATTCCTTGTATTTCCAAGGTTTTGTACTTTTACCTTTTTGTATTTCCAAGTTTTTGCATTTCCAAGTTTTGTCTTTTTAGATGAGATTTATCTTTTGTATTTCCCATATATGTATTTCCAACGAATCTATCAGGGGTCCTGTCCTGATGATTCGATCTTAGCTTTTAGTTTTCTGTATTCAATTAAATTTGAAGTTCGGGGTCTATAAAAGACTTCCAAATTGTAATACAAAGGCATCATTCGAAATCCTTCAAGCTATCCTCTCTTGTAAAGCTTGATTTCGAACTTCTTGTCATCCTCTTGTACTATCGATCCTGATTCTAATTCTCTTTGCGGTTAGCATCGAGCGATTGTTGTGGAGCAAGCATGATGTAGTCGGGTGATTGATTAGATCGAACCTATTTTTCTCCGAGTATATGTTTTTTTATGAAAATTTGGAAACTCTGTTTATGGTATGATAGTTACAAGCTTAAGGTTTTTAGTATGCTTTTAGGGCTATAGTTAAACTTAAATTTATTAAGTTTCACACTAGATAGGGTCAATTACCTTCTCCATCTAAGGAGAGTTCCAGGCATATGTCATGTACTATTACATGAATGCTCTACAAGTTTCATGCATGTTTTTCATGAGGTACTGTGTTGGGATAGACCTAAGTTCTACTAGAGGGCGCCGCCTACTAGTCTATAGTAATACTTACCTTACATGACTAACCCACACAAACACCATAGTTAGTTTAGGTTGGGGATAGATAGGTAAATGTCCATTTGATAGAAAGTCCCATGTTTTCCACTTATGGCCCGGGTTAGAAATTGAATTAATGACTCAATTAGGTTCCCCATGATCTTATGACCCAAGATTCATGTTATCAATTTCAACCCTTAAGTTACTTAGTATATTCTTATATACTCATCCATGTTACTCTTCTTTCCTTTTCAGGTGGTACATGAATTGTAGGGCGTGTGACGAGGGTGTGTGGTTTGGCTAGACTATGGGAAGGTAGCACCAGACCATCTCCCTAGGAATATACTAGGATTATACATGATGCTTTAGAAATGTCAAGCTATTAATATTCTTGACGTTTAAAAATTATCAAGAAAAGAATATCTTGACGCTTCTCGTTTGTCACATTTTTTATACCTTATTCTTGACAGTGGTTATTTCGACACTTTCAAAAGTGTCAAGAGTATTAAAATTTGACATTCCAAAAACGTCAAGTAATACATTTTTTCTTAAGAGTGTATTTTCCTGATTAATTTTCATGCTCAGGCAAGTTTAAATTATTTTTGTCTTGGGATTTTCTCCCAGTTGTTTCTTAATTATTTCATTCTTTTAATTTTGATTGTTTTTAGAATTCTTAGACTCCAATCGATTTATGGTTTTAATCTAGTTTGATTTAATAAAAGTTTTTTTTTTGGAGCAAAAAAGGTTGTTCTTTTATTTCATGTTTCTTCCTCTTAAATATTAAAAGTTCACGTTTTTCATGCATGTAGTAGCGATCACTCATTTATATAGACCTTTCATGTTGGGTCGTTACACTTAATGTTTGTGATAAAAGTTACAATTCACTACAATTTTTTTTTTTTTTTTTTTGACAATATGGGGTGGGGGATTTGAACCACAAATCTCGTGGTTATCAATTCAACTTTATGCCAATTCACTACAATTAAAAGTTACATTCTTACTAGGTTAATTAATCTTATATACATATTCATTTTTTTTCCTTCTAATGTATAAATAACTAAATATAAATTAGAGAAGTTCCTAATATTTGGAGTGGATTTCTATAAGTAAATCATAACCAAACAAATATTTGGAAGTGACTTTGGACTTAAAATTATATGGGTTAAGCTCAATAGATCTAAATTATATTAATTCAAAATTTCAAAGCATCCTAACCCAATTTTGAATAATTTACTAGTTTATCTGTATTAGCAAAAGCATAATAACAATATAACATTATGAAAAATACCATTAATCGTAATGCGGGAAATATGTTTTATTTTGAACATATACTCTTATTGTATTGGGCCTTTGCAAAAATTTTCATGTATGCAATGTAGTAACATTCTTAGACGTGTCAAGTTTGGGTTAGGGTCATTACAATTACCCAATTAACAATTTTGAATAATTTTTTCAGAAATAGAGAAAACACAATATAGTAGTGTAACAACATGAATTTAAAAAAAAAAAAAAAAAAAAAGAGGGGGGGGGAGTGGGTTTATACCCGGTCAAAGAGAGAGGAAAAAGGAGGGAACTTTCACGTCCCCCAAAAGTTCGGTCAAGGTTTAAAAAAAAAGAGGAGATTTTTTTTATCTCTCTCTCCACGATATCACTCTCTCTACCGTTTCCTCACCTCTCTCAGCGTTATCTCTCTCTCTCTCTCTACTATAGACTTGCCGCTGCCACACCGTTGCAGTCGCCACCGCTGCTCGAGCTCGGTCCACCGTCGCCCAGAACGACCCGCCGCCGTCGATCGCCAGCCTCCGGTGCGTCACTCTCTCTCGTCTCTTTCTCCCTCGGCCTCCCTCTCTCTCTCTACTGTAGATCCCGTCGTGAACCGCCGCTCCTCTCCTCAGGTCACCATCTCGAACCGTCGCCGCCGTCGCGCCTGACGGTGCGTCTTTTCCTCTCTCTTTCTCTTTCTCTCTCTCGACCTCACAACTCTCTCTCTCTCTCTCCCTCTTCTGCGGATCTGTCCATTGTGAATCGTCGCTGCCGCCGCCGTTTTCAGCCAACCACAGCGAGCATCGCTGCCACCCACTCAAATCTGTACGCTGCTGTCTCTCAGCTTCGCCGCTACCGCTGTGAACTGACGACGCCTCTGTCCAAATTTCCAGCCCAGTTTTCTAAAGGATTGGTTGGGTAAGGTTCAAATGGCCCTAAGCTTCTATGCCGTTGTTTTGGCAGTACTGCATTAGGACCTAAAGTTTTTTTATAAAATTGTTAGGGGTTATTGGTGGCTAGGAAAGACCTATGGGCCAAGCCGTGTTATTCTGTACTGAATTATTAAGGTAAGATGACTTGCTGAATTAATCTGTATTTATGCATTGATATGGTCATTGTGCTTCCGACATATGAATTTTCCATGTATGAGCTGAGACTGAAATGACCTGAGAAAATATGAATGCTTTTGTTTTCGATAGTATCGTTGCAGTAATTTTTGTGCTATGAGATAGATGTGAGTGCATGTTTGTGGTATATTATAGTTGGCTGGCATTGAATGTAGACGACAGGAAGTTTGTGGTTTCTCTGTTTAGGAGTGTTGATTGTCGTTCATGTTTCTGTAATTGACTGAGTTGGGATGGTTCATGTCAGTCTAGCCTAACAGTAGTCTTTGAGAGAGAATTTTATTGGTTAGGTTGCAGTTAAAATTAGCTTGCGTGCTAGGAAGCCTTAAAAGGAAAAAGAGTAAGAAAGGGAAAAGAATAGGCTAGTTATTTTAGTAGGGGTCGTGGCAATTAATCACCTAGGACTGAGATGCTTTAGATTGAAATGAGGAGCTAAATGGGCGGAACTTGACTTCGCACATTAGGTGCCATCTACTAACTGTGGAAGTTAAATTCCGACTTAAAACCCATGGATGCCCCACCAGTGAGATGATAGTTAGAGCGTTATGCGCACATCAGTGCCTTGATGGGTGAGACTTGGCTCCACTGACTGGGTGCCTTCTACTATCAGTAGGGGTAGAGTTCTCCCACGATTCCCACCTGTGCACCTCCAAATAGTTGCCAACCTTATGTTAGGTCAATTAATTGTTCACGAGACCCATACTACAGGATGAATGAAATGGAACGAGATGACATAACTTTTAGGCCCTTAGCTCAAATAACCTCAAGATACCTTGGTTGTTGCATGCCTAGCAGTATCGTTGCTTACTGAGTATTCTTAAATACTCATTCTTTTCCCTAATATGTAATTGCAGGTAAAGGCAAAGGTGTACAGAACGCGTGACGGAATGTTGTTGGACGAGCCATGGATCTTCATAGGATAGACTTCCGCTTATCATGTTTCCGAACTCCTTTTCTTTGCGTTTGATATGTATTGTTTTAAGTCTTGTTTCGCTTTTGGAGTTTTTATCGAAATGGTTAAAATTTTATTTGTTTCTATTTTAACTAGGATCCAAGGCTGAAAAGGCTCGTTGATTTTCTAAACATGTTTTACTTTAACGTCGTTTTCATCGTTATTCTATAAAAGTAAGAAGGCAATGCATGTGGTAATGACCCTAAGATTTAGTCATGAAATGTAGGGTCGTTACAAGTATTGAATTTTGTTTTGATTTTGTTGTTAAATTCAAATAAGTTCCCCCTTGAAGTCAAAATAAGAGGCTAAAGATGTAGTTGAATTCCATAAACTTTATAGAGGCTCATATGGCCTTGAAGTAAGGATTTTTAGAGCAACAACTTAAAAGGTGCATCAGAAACGACTTAGTATCCAATGGAAGTGGATGAGATTGGATTTAGTAATACATAAGTTTTAATGCTTAAAGCATTTATTTATTAAGTGTGAATTGAAGGATACTCAATTAGCTCCGTCAAGAGTGAATATTCCCTCAAACATGGGACTGGTATCACTTCCTGTTGTCACATTTGATAGGCATCCATTCCAGTTGTCTGATGCACTAAGACCCGATTTGTATAATAAATTAGATATGTAATCCCAATGGTCTTGCATATTGTAATGCCCTTCCTCACGAATCTCTGTATATGCCTACCAAAAGACGAACAAAAAAATAATATTATACATACCTATTATTTATAATCAATTCAACTCAATTATTTGCCTAACCGAAGTTCAAATTATTTTCCGTAATTTATTATATTATCAATTTACCCCATGTTATATTTGTTCATTTATTTCTAATCTATGAAATGATCAATGAGAGAATATTACTGGACATCATCCAAACTTCAGAAAAAATGGAATGTGTCTACCTTGCATCTATAGTTTTTAATGGTAAGACATTAAAAGTAAACATGATTTAGAAGTATATATAGGTATATAAATTTTTAAGACTATATATAAAGACTAAACATAAATAATTCAATAAATATTGTTAAGGAATTAATAATTAAAAAAAATTAAGTTACCATATTGTTTTATGTGGTTGAAATTAGAAAAAGAAAATGTTACATTACATTCTTTTCTTCATTAATAAGAGTGGGTTAGGTAACTCTTTTCAAAAAAAGAGTGGGTTAGGTAACTTTTAGAATTTCGACTAAAACTTTCACTATAAACAATTAAATAATAATAATAATAATAATAATAATAATAATAATAATTAAGCATTTCCAATAAACTGTACTTACAAATATTTTTAATCAGGTAGAACTTGAGTCTGGTATAAATAAAACTTACTCCCACAAATGTTACAGAGATTCAAATTCACCGACTAATGATTATGTTAACTATTGAAAAAGTAAATAAATCAATTGATAATAAAGAAAAAAATAAAATAAATAAAATAAAAACTTAACATAAACACAAAGTAAATATATATATATATATATATATATATATATATATAATTTTCCCTTTTCAAAAGAATGAAATTGTTTTTGTCTTCGACATCGTTTATTCTACCTCTTTATCTAGATTTTGGATAAATTAATTTCAATTTTTCAAAATTGAACGACTAAAATACATACTTAAAGTACCGAAATATTTTTCAAAAAAAAAAAAAAAATACCGAAATAAAGTAAAATTTAAAGTTTGGGACCAAAATGTATTTTAAAAAAAAAAATTGTACTTAAAACTCTGTAAGCATAGGTTAGAACAAAAATACTACTAAAAAAGACAAAAAAAAAAAAAAAAAAAAAAAAAAAAAAAAAAAACCAACAACTTTCTCACCGTATTGTCCCAGAATAATCGATCCCAAGGATTGGACCAAGATGCCATCCAATCACAATGTACACCATCCTTATTTTGGCCACGATATACTACTGCGGCAGAAGAGCCAGTGGCAGCTCCAGCGGTTTTGACATGAAGATAACCACACCATTGACCATTTGCAATCTCGGTTGGGTAAGGAGCCGGGCCAATATGACCATACCAATTGTGATCACAAATAAAGTGTATTGTATCACCAGTAGCATTGTACAATAAGCAAAGGGTAGAGACCCCCGTCCCCCATTGTTCTTTCAAATTTTTTACATATTGTTGAGCATTTACGTCTTTATCATCAGCATTCTTCATATTAAGTGCCACGTGTGCCCTATCTAGACGGGTTATTGTCTTTCCTTCATACTCTGGCATGGCTTGTAGAGTTTCGTCAGTGATCGGATTGCCAAACACATTGTATGCCATCGTCTATAACTCTAAAATAGAAAAAGCTTCAAGAAATTAACTTAACTAAAAAGCAATAATTTCTTGTATTTTAAAGAAAGAATATATATATATATATATTAAGTGACAAGTTATTGTTTTGTGTTTTCTATTATGGATGGAAAGAAACATTGTTTTTATTCCTTTTTTATATGCTTTTAAAATAAGAAGGAAAATGAAAGAAAAATGAAAGTTTCATGTGGAAATTTTTCTTTATGAAAAAAATTCTAAAATTTTAAGAGCCCAAAAATAATAAAAGTAGAAAATTTACCGACAGTTCTGAAAATTAGAATCATACCACACAAGAAAAACAAACAAAACTTTGTATTCTTAAAATTAAGATAACCATATGAAGATTTTTTTTATAACAATATGTTATAAAAGATCAAAATAATAAAAAGAAAATAATCCACAAATGAATACTAGTTAAATGAAACGGAAAAAGAAAGTAGAAGGTCTAAATCTTACTCTCGAATGGAGACGAGTTTGAAAGCGTTTGTTGTGGTTTCTTCATTGGAGTTTGTACTTATTTATAATGTCGAAAAAATAATTAAAAACTCGAAGAAGAAGAAGAAAGTTTTTTTTCTTTTTTTTTTTTAACGTTGAAAAGGAAGAAAGATGATGCTTCGATTGCTCTATACTTAAATTTTGTCTAACAAATAAACATATTAAAAAATAAAAAAAAAAATATTAAATTAATGTCACTCACTTGCACCAACGACATTATGGATAAAACTTTGACCTTTTACTATTGAGAATTCTATCAATTTGTATAAATCCGTAATAAATTGATACTATTGAGAATTCTATCAATTTGCAGTATCCAATTGATTGATGTTTAAATGAGAAAAGAGTCATAATTTTGATTCAAAATTAGAGCATGTTAAAAATTAGCTAGATGGATATAAATTCTACTGAAATAATTAACAATATTACTCAAATTTTTGTCCAAGTAATTATTTAGTCTTAATTTAATTTAACCTTAATTATAAAAACATATACATTTTTTTAAAGTAAAACGACCCAATAAACATAACTTAACAAAAATTAACTATAGAAACTAATTAAGTTATCATATTTATTTATTTGGTTGTAATAAAAAGATGGATTTGACATTAGATTCTAATTCTATCTATCAACCAGATTTTGTTCGATAACTTTTGGAAATAGTATTATATAAATATTTTAGACAAAAGTAGTTTTTATCATTCAGATGCATGTCATGTCAAAATCATCTTAATTATAAAATGTAAAAAATTAAGAGTAATTGCAGTGGGTGGCAAATTAATTATATATAATAGCAAATTTAGCACAAGGTTAAAAGAATTGCAAATATGGCAAAAAAATTAGAATATTCCCATTTTACCCTTCTCTTTCTCTCCCTTTCCATTTACCCTTTCTTCCCTCATTTCTTGTGTATTTTGAAATCTGTTACGATTTCTTCTTTTTTTTTTTTTTTTTGGCATTTTGCATTTTTGTGCATTTATGAGCTATTACGATTTCTTGTTTTTTTTTCTTTTTTTTTTTATGATTTTTTCTTCTTCTTTTTATTCTTCTTTATATATATATATATATATATATATATATATATATATATTTGATAATATGTGGGGAAGGGGATTCGAACCACAGACCTTGTGGTTATCAGTACAACTTTATGTCAATTGAGTTAACTCTTGTTGGCCTTCTTTTTAATTCAAGAATGCCAAGAATACAAAAATAGCAATTTTGGTGAGTGTTTGTCTATGTATATCAAAGTATATCACTGATATACTTTGATTAATCGTAGTCTATCACTGACTATCACTGGTCGAAGTCTATCAGGGCTATAATTGATAGATAATGAAATACAGAATACAAGAATAGCAATTTTATGGTGGTGGTCACGGAGCTTGTGTGCTAGGCTTTAAAAATTATATTGTTGATTGAGAGTCGCTTGTTCGTAATGGTTATTTTTGGATTTTATGTTCTAATTAACACAAGAGACTTAAATTTTTTGTTCAATTTATGATTGTAGTATAATAATTTTGGATGAGTTTCTAATTACCGAGATGATTGCAATGCAAAGTACTTTACTGATAGATTTCAATTAAATTGATTTCTATCAGTAACAATCATTGGTAGACTTCAATTAATTGATAATTAACTGATTTCTATCCGAGATAGAAACTAATAGACTTCAATTAAATGATTTCTATCCTCGATAAAAAATGATAGATTTGAATTAAACTAATTTCCATCAGTGATACAAATCAATAGACTTTAATTAAATTGATTTCTGATAGAAACTGATAAACTTCAATTAAATTGGTTTCTATCAGTGATAAAAACTAATAGTCTTGAATTAAATTGATTTCTATTAGTGACAGAAACTGGTAACCTTGAATTAAACGGTTTTCTATTAGTGATTATCACTGATAGACTTAAATTAAACTGATGGGTAGAAACTGATAGCCTTGAATTAAACTGAACTAATAGCCTTGAATTAAATTGTGTTTCTATCAGCGGCTATCACTGATAGGCTTGAATTAAACACGATAAAAACTTATAGATTATGATCATCAAAGTCTATCAGTGATACACACTGATAGACTTCGATTAATCGAAGTCTATCAGTGTGTATCACTAATAGACTCCGATTAATTGAAACTTATCATCAAAGTCTATCAGTATTTATCATTGATAGACTCCGATTAATCGAAGTCTATTAGTGACTATCAATAATAGGGACTGATAGACTATTGGAGATACTAAGGGTATTTTCGTAATTTAACGTATTTTTTGCTATTTCCGCAAATAATTTTATTTTTTTGCTATTTTTGTAATTCTTTTGCCGGTTTTTGCTATCTGTGCAAAGCCCCCAAAAATTAATCTAAAAAGGATAGTTTCAAATTTTTTTTTTCATGTATATCTAAATGAACACCTCCCATTGACAATATGGGGAAATCTCATGATTTCATTAGTTAAATCAGTTGCTTCACTTTTTTTTTTTTTTTTTTTTTTTAATCGGTTGCTTCTCTCATTGTCAGTTGGTTTTTCTTTTTTTAATAGAAATTCATGTTTAGCTAACCGATAATTGAAAGGAGTAATCCACCACAATAACTATTAATTCCAACCTTATCATGTAATTGGGTATTTTTTTTTTTTTGAAAATCATGTAATTGGGTATTAAAGTCATATGTCATTCCTATGTGCATTTATGTTATGATCAAGGTTTAAAATGTCGATGTCGATGAAAATGTCGATGTCCAGATTTTATGGAAATATCGATGTCGATGGAAATGTCGAGAGACATTCCGGAAAAATTTACAGAAATCGTGGAAATTGATGGAAATTGTTTGAATTAGTCAATGAAACTTTAATTGTGGCTTAATTAAACTATAATGGACCCTTTTTGATAATCATATCTAAAAAGTAAGATAATATTTAGATGGAATTATCGATTCAAATGTCAATATGTGCAGGAATTTTGAAGAAAAAAAATTGATGAAAATTGTTTGAATTATTAAATGAAAATTTAATTATAGTTTAATTATATTACAATTAATCATTTTTAACCATCTATTCAAGTTACATATAATAGGCATATTGAAATTTCGATAGAAATGTTGATACCAACAAAAATTTTGAAAAAATTATGACAATCGATAGAAATTGTTTGAATTATTAAATGAATGAAATTTTAATTATAATGACTTAATTAAACTATAATTAATTGATATTTAACATCTATAACTATATTTGAATGGACGACTAAACATTACTTAGACCAATTGGATAATTTTAAACAAATATGATAAAGTATAAACACATCAATAAAATAAAAATGTAAAATATTATATTACTAATATATACCATTTTATGTATTAAAAAGTTAAAATAATTAAAGAGGTGTAATTATAAACAATTTATATATAAAAAATTAAATAAAAAAGAAAAAGAAAAAAAAATAAAACAGAAAAAATAACTATGAAAACTTTTGTAAAAATAACAAAATAATAAAAATAATGAGAAAAGAAAGAAGACAGGTTGTGGTCCCAAAATAAAATAAAATAAAATTGAAATATAAAATAAGGAGAAAAATGAAATGAAAAAAACATAATATTCTTTTGAGTATAAGCTTGTCCCACATCGATAAGGAAGTGAAAATGTGAGTTTATAAAAGAATCATTTGTAAATTTCCAAATCGGCTGCGGTGCTGGGTATCTAATTTGAGCCAAACAACCTTGGGCTTTTGGCAAGCTTCTGTTATTTCGTTGAAATTTGCTCGAAATTTGACATTTCGTCGATAATTTCCAACTGTCCGCGATATTTGGTCGAATTTTAACACCTTCTTATGATGTGAAGAGCTTTTTCTACCATCTTTTTTCGATGTCATATTAGATTCATTTATCTGTAAATTAAGCAATTTCTCTTAAAGTATTAAAATTGTTCTGAATACTCAACAATTTAGCCTCTCAAGTTTAGTTTCATTTTGGTCACTCCATCCATTTTTTCGTTAAAAACTAACGGTTTGCTGACGTGATACTATTTTTTTTTACTAATTTTTTAAAATAAAAATATATTAAAAATAATAAAAATATTTTTATTTTTAGTTTTTATTTATTTGTTCTCTCTCTTTTCTTCTTCTTCTTCAGCACATGGCCGCGGTGGCCGACGACCGGCGAGCTGTTTTTCTCTCTCTCTCATTTTCTTATTTTTTTCTTCTGTTTTCTCCTTTTCTCAAACTTTTCTTTTCTTTTTTTTTTTTTAAAAAAAAAACGTAATGGAGGAGGGAGGTAGGGACATCTGTCGCCGGAGAAGAAAGGGAAAACAGAGAGATAGGGAGAGAGATCGTGCGGGGAGGGCAACTCGAAGAAGAAAGAAAATCTACTGCAAAACCACCCTCAAAACTGTTGTTGTGTCGTCGCGGTCGTGGGTCCCGTGTTTGTCGGAGAACGCCGTTGGACATCACTCACTGCCAACACTCAGATCTGGGTTTTGCTTCAGATCCTGTCAGAAATTGCAACCTGAAAAATCGACAGCGAACCAGAGGTTGAAGGGAGAAGAAGACCTACACGACTCACTAAAAAAATCGAGCCCCAAATCGCTGGACAACTGCGCTCAAGTGAAGGACCCGCTGAAAAATGCTAAGGCTGCAAGTGGGAGAGATGAGATGAAGGGAGGGAGAGAGAAAGAAAGAAGAAAAAAAGAGAAAGAAAAAAAAAATCCTCTAGCGGCCTGTAACGACCCAACTTCTCATGACTAATTTCTAGGGTCGTTAATTACCACATGCATGCCTACTTACTTTTAGGAAAAAGATTATTTTGAAATAAACATTAACACAAAACATTCAACGTTTTAAAGAAAGAAAGCCTTTCGGCCTGGGATCCCAAATAAAACAAGAAAAATTGCAAAAACTTCATCAAAATAAAAGTTTCCTAAGAACAACATAGAGACATTTAAAACCTTAAGAATCACCATTTACAAAACTGACTAAAAGCAAAATGAGTAAACTAGACTACGCGGAAGTCATGATCACATATTTCCATGGCTCGTTAGTCGCAATCTGTCACGCGCTCTGTATGTCCTTGCTCGTACCTGAAAGAAACATTTTGAAAAGAATGAGTATTAAAAATACTCAGTAAGTAACGCTACTACTAGGAGAGTATTTACATGTATTACAGGGGTAACTCGAGGTTAGTTGCTGCTAAAGGGCCTAATGGTCATTTCATTTCGTTTCGTTTATCATGTCGTATGGGTCTCGTGGACAATTAAGCAGCCTATCACATGCTTACCAACTCATTGTAGGTGCACAAGTGGGAAATTGGAAGATCTCTACTCCTACTGATGGTAGAAGGCACCCAGTCAGTGGAGCCAAGTCTCACCCCTCAAGGCACCTATGCGTGCATAGCACTCTAACAACCAACTCACTGGTGGGGCGTCCATGGGTTTTTAGTCGAAACTTTACTTCCACAGATAGTAAATGGCACCTAGTCTGCGAAGCCGAGTCCCGCCCATTTAGCTCCTCATCTCAATCTATAAACATCTCAATCCTAGGTGTTTAATTGCCACGGTCCCTACTGGGATAAGTAACCTATCCTCATTTCGTATTAGGACCCTTGTTAACAGAATCTAATTTAACTTGCAACCTAACCATCAAGTTTCTTTCCCATAATGATTTCTGAAGGGCTAATCTCACATGTACTAACTACCTCGCCTTTCATCTCATTCAAGCACAGATATCATAACTAACATCCAAAACACTAAATAGAAAAAGACATATGTATAGTTTAAACAGCCAACAACCAAAATCAGCACATCATAATCCAAGTGACATTACTAAACTTAGCCTCGTTATTCACTATAATGCTACCGAAAATTCGACAGCATAACGACATACGTATAGCTGACCCCAAATTTTCTTATCACTTGTAAACAAGAGAATACACTTCTATATTCAAAACTGCCCAACTACAAGCTTCCACAACATTTCCAATCAATAGAATAAACTTCGAACTTCCACAAAACAAAGCGAGTCATGTCTCGCATCCACAACTCAACCATATAGAACATCCTATTTTCCCCAACATAGAGCATTCGGAGAATTCAAGGTTTACCCAAGCAGAATATTCTATACTTACCAACACAAAACATTCAGAGCATTCAATATAGACAAACACACGCATAACCAGAAGATTTAGTAAAGTGAGACCTCAACACACTCCAATAAGGAACTTGAGGGGTGAGACTTGGCTCCACTGACTGGGTGTGTTATGGCTATGCCTCAACACACTTCCAACCATACATAATCGATGTCTCATGTTTTATACTATTCAAAGTATGTAACAATTCATAATAAGTAGCCTAGCCCAACCAAGGCTTTCCAAGTAGTAAGGTGACTTACTTTAGTGAAGAAGATACTTGATTTAAGCACCAACCAACTAATTCAATGCAACACTGCTCACACCCAAACAACTCAAATCTAAAATCACAAGAGAGGTCTTAAAATTAGAGGCATCCAATTCTCATCATTTTCTTTAGATCCAACTTAAAATAAGGAGGTCAAAACTCACCAAAAAGAGATCGATGCTTGCTGTCCGGGCTTCCAATTTAACCTTAATTTGAAAATTCAGCCTCCTATCACTATGGGTACCTCGAAATCATTAACCAAACTTAATGGGTATTTCTCTAAATCACTTTAAACAACCAAAGCTAGGCTTAATTCACTTACCCACTGCTGAAACTCACCGAAAAATGCCAAAAACAACCCAAAAACGTTGCTAGATCGTAGAAATTTGAGGAAGAAAGTTGTTGTCTTCCATGCCAATCACCGAAAAATTGAAGGAAAAGAACCCATGCTACCAGAACTCGAAGAACCTGCTGA
The DNA here is from genome assembly GCA_017139565.1 of Luffa aegyptiaca. Lineage (NCBI taxonomy): Eukaryota > Viridiplantae > Streptophyta > Magnoliopsida > Cucurbitales > Cucurbitaceae > Luffa > Luffa aegyptiaca. The sequence goes on from CM029397.1 coordinate 18,261,281, forward strand.
GTGAAGATCGAAGAGAGTCAGGTGATAACTGCCCAAAAGGTAGTTATTTAGGCCTCATTTCTATAGGGATTTGTGTGTCTTTTGTGCTTAATAGGGTTGGTTTTTGATGTAAATTATATGTTTTAACCCATTTGGAAGAATTGAAGCTTTGGAAGTTATTTTATGCAGAATATGTTGCTGGGCGATTGGAGGGAGCAAATTCTGTGCTGCAGCAAAACTGGGAGCAAAACTGCCACGTCACAGCTCGTTAGCCAAATTGCCAAACTGAATTCTGTTGAGTTTTTCTCGTGATAAAGAAGCAAGGAGAGCCCTACACGTGTCCAGGTTGACCTAAGTCAAGCCTCCTATCCTTCTATAAAAGGGAGTAGTCGCCCAAGTCAAAGTCATTCCACTTTTGGGAGAAAACATTCCATTCTTGGGAAGTTCCTTCCATCTTTGGGAGCCGAATAGAGGAGATAGATTGGAGACCACCTAGAAGACCATCATTGCAAGCTGATCGAGGAGATTAACATTTCCTTTTATTATCTTGTAATTATGGACACGCTTACTCAGATTGTAGCATGTGTTTCCATGCATATTATGAACTAAGTAGCTTAGGCGTTGGTTAGGAACAATGTGATTGTCGTGCTTAATTTCTAGTAATAAATATTGATCATTGCATCTTGATTAATTGTTGTGTTCATTTCTATTTTATGCCCGCCTGGCCAGCCGGTATGAATACCTCTCTCTAGTTTCAGGGATGATTTAGAGAGTGTGTGGCGATTAATCACACTACGATCATTGTGTATTGGTGAACGCCAGTGACTGAGCTAGGGATAGCCAGTTGCCTAGTGCTTGATCGGTCGTACTTCATTGGGGTTGAAACACATTCCAAAAAATCCGGAGTTCTGGGAGGAATCCGCTAATAATACTGCGAGAGTTTGCATATGATCAATAATATTGCTAGAGCATCTTTTAAAACAATTACTAAATCCTGACCAGAGCCTGTTTCTAATCTGTCTACCTATTTGTTTATTCTTTGTTCTGTCATTTATTTTGCTTCAGCATTATTCTTATAAAAACCAATCATTTTTACCATCTTTGAAACCATTAGAGAGTTACACAAGATAGATAAAGTGGAAGCTAATTCAGGCCTTGGATTGATAAATACTTATTACTTGCTGCGGACTGTGTATACTTGCACAGAGTTCTAGAGTCCTTTTATACCATATTTTTACTCACTCTAGGAACCCAACATCAGGTCGCTCGATTACGTCCTAAAAGAAGACCTTACCACATTTGTTCACAAAAAACATGAAGAGGGAGAGGGATCTTACCAAGAGAGTGGTGGCGTTGGCGTGACGGAGGCGACGACTGAAGATCAGGAGACTGAATGGAGGAGCGGCGCTACGAATCTGGTGATGACGGCGGAGCGGGAGAGATTGCCGAGAGAGATGGAGAGGGGGCGGTGGCTGTTGCTTGTTTACCGAGAGAGAAATGAGAAAAAAAGGGGCGTGGGTTAGAGAGAAAGAGAGGGAAAAATCGGGAGAGGGAGAGTTTTGAGGGAATTAAAACAAAACTGATTTTCTTTTTTTTTTCTTTTCCTTTTCTTTTTCTCTCTAAATAAGGATTGTTACATCGGCCGGCGGCGGTGACTGGGCACAACTGGAAGAAAGAGAAGAAGAATAAGAGAGAGAAGAAAAGAATAAAAAATATATATTTTTTTTATTAATTCAATATTATTTTTATTTTAAAAATCAACAAAATTATTTTTTAAAATAAAAAATAGGTGCCACGTCAGCAATCTGTTAGTTTTGAACGGAAAAATGGAAGAAGGGACCAAAATGAAACTAAAACCAAACTTCAGGGGCTAAATTGTTGAGTTTGAAAACCCAGGGACGACCAAAATGACACCCAACCCAAACTTCAAGAATCAAAAGTGTCATCTCAATTTTTTTTTTCTTTTGGGAACATAGGGGTGGAGATTTGAACCTCTAATCTATTGATCGAGAGTACAAACTTTATGCGAGTTGAACTAGGTTTTTGTTGGCATGTGATGCCAAACTTTCGATATTAAAAATAAATTTTAAAATTACTTTTCGTCCCTGAACTTTCATGAAAGCAACAATTTATTCCCTAAACTTTGATTTGTAGCAATTTAGTCCCTATACTTTTAATTTTGCAACAATTTAGTCTCTGAACTTTCATATGTAACAATTTGGTACATTTACATTCAAATTTGTAATAATTTAGTCCCCATCGTGAAAATTAATATTAAGATTCAATGAAATTTCTTACATAGATTAATAAACTAATTTTGGATCCAATATGTTTATACACTACAAATTTTAATGATTAAATAATAAAAATCGAGATTTAATTTTGATGATTTTTTTTTACAACAATTAAATTGTTAAAAATTTGAAAATATAGATACTAAATTGGTACTTATAAAAATTTTAGGGACTAAATTGTTACAAAATTGAAAGTATAGAGACTAAATCATTAGAAATCAAAATTTAAAGATTAAATTGTTAATTTCACGAAAGTTGAGGGACCAAAGTGAATTTTAAGCTAAAAAATAAAATAAATCAATATAGATAATAATTTTATTTTATTTTCGACTACGTAGGAGTGGTAGATTGAATCTCTAACCTCTTAGTCAAAGTACGAGCTTTATGCCAACAAGAGTATGTATACCAATTGAGTCATGTTGTAGTTGACATTTGGATAATACTTCCACTTCTATTCTTATCTGCTTCAAAAAGGATGATTTCGAAGTCATGTGATGTGAAGGATCTTCTTTTCTTATCATGCTCAACTTGGTTTATTTGATTTCTGGTAATGGGAAAAAATGTTTTTCTTTTTTTCTTATGAAGTAATCCTATCTTGTCTCACATCACCAGATACACATGTCTCCATAATGATATGATATTGTCCACTTTGAACATAAACTCTCGTGACCTTATTTTTGGATCACCTCAAAATACTTCATACCAATGGAGATACTTGTCCTCCCTTATAAATCCATGATCATTCCCTTATCTAGCCAATGTGGGACTTTGGTTGTTCTCCCAACAATCCTCCCCTCGAACAAAGTATCACCTCTCCTCCCCTCAAATAGTCATCTATATCCGCCCAACTCTCTAGTCTTTAGTGCTTTCCAAGAGTTTGCTGATCTTATCCAAGACAACTCCTCTTATCTGGAGTATACCGCCTGCCCAACAAAGTCCAACCACAGATTTCCCCAAGACTACTTCAAGGCTCACAACTTCTTTGTTTGGCACCCGAGGATTCCACCCACATGGTTACATCCGGGGCATGGCTCTGATACCACTTGTAAAGGACAACCGGATACACATATCTCCACAATGGTATGATATTGTCAACGTTGGACATAAACCCTCATGGCTTTGTTTTTGGATCACCCTAAAAGACCTCATACCAATGGAGATATTTTTGCTTATGCCCAAAGTGGACAATATCATACCATTGTGGAGATTTGTGGGTGTTTGGTTGTCCCTTCCAATGTTCTTACGATTTGTCATAATAGATGAAAATACTTTGTTTTAGTATTATTATTTTTAAAATTTGCCCAATAAGGTAAAAGTATCTCACAAAATAAAATAAAAAAAAGTAAATATTTTCACATTAAAAGCCACATAAATCTATGGGTTTTGAAAAATACCTTTAATGAAATCTAAAACATTCATCATTGACAATTTAGCGTCGATTTTGGCCAAAATTGATATGAATAAACCTACACCACACCTAAAAAATACATCTCTTGGATATATGTACTAATTGGTATTGTAGGTTATTGAATTTAAGATAACATTTTTTTAAACGTAATATCATGGTTTTTAATTTTTTTTTTCTTTTGTACATCAACATTTGGAAGTGAGAGGATTATTCGAACCTCTGACCTCTTGGTCAAAGATATATGTCAATTACCGCTGAGCTATGCTCGCTTTGACATGGTTTTAAAATTTTAAAAGGTGGGCTTTCCTCACAAGTTCAAAAGTGAGACCTCAACACACTTCAATAAGGAACTTATTAACTCATACATTATTCCTTTCCATAAGATACATTTTTAGTGTTTTGAGAAGAAAAAATATTTTTATAACCATTGTTATAGGTAATTTTGGACCACCCCGATGTACAAGGAGCTGACGAGAACAACCCGACACGAGTCCATAAATAGGATCGGAAGATGGACCCCGAAGGCAAAAACGGGCCAAAAGGTCGGGCCAAGGCCGGAGAGACCGGGCCTTGGCCCGACCCATATGCTCGGCCTCGGCCGACCACTCGGCCCACTTGCGTGGGCCGAATCCGTCCTCCTCCGTTCGGTCCCTACTGCCCCTGGTCACCCCGGTTCGACCTGGTTCAGCCCAAAACGCCTCCTAATTCCTAAAAGCCCTAGGAGCATGAGCATGTATTTAAACACCTCTTCATCACTGAAGATGGGATTCCGAGCTCTATTCTCGACTTCTCCTCTTGCTCTCTAGCTCTTCCATCAGTTTTCTGACTTAAGCATCGGAGGTGGTGCGGCAAGCACCACACCGGTGTGCAGATTTACTATTTTGCAAGCCACGTCTTCCACCTCTCTTACAAATTTATCGTTGGTGGCACGTGAAGGTCAGGTGAGTTCTTCCCGACCGAGTTATAACTACTCTTTTGTTCTTCAATTTTTTAGTATTCAACTTATGGGAGTAAAAATTGTATATTAGAATTCGACCACTCTCCAACTTTTCGACTTTTAGTATTCAAACTTCTTAGAGTAGTAATTGTATTAGAAATATTTTCAAATTGTAAATCAGAAGTTATACGTCTTAATCGATAATTTTAGTATAATCTTTAAAGTTAGAAATAGTTTACATCTCAATTATTATCTAAAAATTTATTTACTTTGTTTACTAACGACACATGCCCTCATTCTAATTTAAATTAAATGTATTGGTTTTATGCAACTTATTTACCTACGACCCAATTTTACACCATAACCAGAAATAAATAGGGTCAAGATCGAGGTAAGTAGCTTCTCTCTCGTGGTTTCAGAATGATGTATATGTTTGATATAAATTGCAGATATTTGTTAATTATATTGATATATATTATTTTCTTGTGGTCAATTCTTACACCCTACTATGTCATGTGGTTGTGGCATGTTCGGCCACGTGCCATCAACGGTAAATTTGTTTGAGGAGGGGAAGACGTCGCCTGCAAGAAACTTGCACACCGGTGTGGTCCGCCTCCGATGCTTAAGTTAGCAAGCAACAGAGCAAGAGTAAGAAGAGAGTTCAAAGAATAGAGTTCGGGATCCCCTCTTCAGTCATGAAGAAGGGTTTAAATACCTGTTCCTGCTCTAGGGTTTCTAGGCGTTCGGAGGCGATCCAGGGCTGAATCGAGTGGAACCGGGGTGGATAGGGGCTGCAGGGACCGAACGGAGGCGGAAGGACTCAGCCCACGCAAGTGGGCCGAGTGGTTGGGTTCGGCCACGGGTCGAGGCTGACCATATGGGTTGGGCCAAGGCCCGACCCTCTGGCCTGTTCTTCCTCCGGGGCTCGTTTCCTGGTTGTTTCCTTGGGCTGGTATTGCACTATCCTTCTCAGCTCCTTGCATATCAGGGTGGTCCAAAATTACCTATTACGGAACCCAAGCATATTTCTATATTCATGGATACATTAACCTATGTTAAGTGTGTGGGACAACTAATCTTCCCATATTATATTTCGGGCTAGATAAGAACATGTATGGTAGCACTTCTCTAGACCCACAGTTATGTTTATGGTATAGTGGCGATTGTTGGATGTGATTCTACTAACTGTACTAACTTGTTTCCCTATTATTATTGGATGAAGTTGGTCTCATGCAAAATCTTCTTTGCCTTCTCAAAGTAGTCCCTCACGTTGGAAAACTTTAGTCTAAAAAAAAAAAAAAACAACATGTAAGTTATGATAAGTAATGTAAGAGAGGATTTATGGCCTATGGTCCCTTTTAATTTCGTTATATTGCATTTAATTACTATTTCAAACTCCAAAGAATTTGTATTTAAAACCCATAGATTTTTTAGGATTATAAATGTGAAAATATTGATTTTTTATTATATGAGAATTTTGACCTTATTAGCTTTCAAAGAAAAAAAAAACTACACAGAATATTTTCGTAACAATTTATCGAGGTTTTTTTTTTTTTTTTTTCTTTGAGCAATCAATTGAGCGAGTTAAAGATAATGTTGCATGGGAATAAATTTTTTTTGACATTATAGTCTACCAAGAACAAGAAATATATAAATCTTACAAATGAAGCAAGTCAAAGGTATGTGTTGACAGAATAGTCAAAGGTATGTGTTGACAGAATAGCGTATGACATTATCGCTTTGAAATAAAAAAATAAAAAATAAAAGAATAAAAAATAAAAGGAAAAAACGAAATCTTTATTTCCATTACAAAAATTTTAAATAACTATTTTGTCAAAAATCAAACAAAATGCTGAGGTGAACATAGTTCAATAGTAATTGAGATGTATCATTGAACAAGAGGTTGAGATTAGAATTCTCCTGCAACTAAATTTTGTTCAACTCAAAAAAAAAAGAAAAAAAAAAACCTCTATATATATATATATCAAAAATAAAACAAGTGTAAGATAGTAAAAAAGTGCATATAAGAATCACATTAGTTTAAAATTATCCAATTCAAAGTATATATATTCGAAGTTATCCACTAGGATGAGTTTGACGAGAGGTGTCTTCAATAATAAAAGCTACTTTTATCTAATCAAAATATGTAACGTTCCAGGTTTTATTATGACTAACATAGCGAACGTTACTAACTTCTATATCAAGACTAATCGAGTACTCCGAAAATGTCGAAAGCATAACAACCTATATATTTGGGTTTTTATGTCGTTGAAAAATTGCCACAAGCACATTTCATGTGTAACGCCCCAGGTTTTATTAATATCTAGCCTAGTGACATTACTAAACTCCTATTCAAACTAACCGAGAGCTCCGAAAATTTTGGCAGCATAACGACGTACATAGAACGAAACAAAAAATTTTTAATCACCTGTTAAACTCAAAACGACACTTCTATATCATCCTATTCTACTCCACAACTCCACAGAAACAACTTCATATTAGAATACGAGTCAGATCTCGCATCTTCAACCAACAACAGAACCTAAATTCTTCTACACTACAAGATTTCTGGGATATGCCGACGGAAAAAACCGTTGGGAGAACTCGGAAAACCGTTGGAGTAGCGAATGCCAACGGTTTTTTTAACCGTCGGGCTGATCGTCGAGAAAACCGAGTCGGGGCAGCTAATGCCAACGGTTTTCAAACAACCGTTGGGATATCGGGAGGAAATGCCAATGGTTTTAAAACCGTTGGAATATCGCTGAGACCCCAACGGTTTTCAAAACCGTTGCCAGTTTGCTATATACCAACGGTTTTAAGTACCGTTGGGAAAGACCACAACTACCAACGGTTTTCCAGCCGTTGGCAGTTCTAATATTTGCCTACGGTTTGGAAACCGTTGGGGTTGCTTTTATATCCCAACGGTTGACAAACCGTTGGTATTGGTTAGTTTTGCCAACGGTTTTACTAAACCGTTGGCGTTTTTCCTTCAACTTTCCAACCTGTTGGTCTATTTGCTTTGTATATGCCAACGGCCTAAAACCGTCGGCTTTTCATTTTTGTTTTTTTTTTTTTATATTTGTATATTACTAAAACACTCATTAAACTGACATCCTGGATAAAAAAAAATGATAGTAATGTACAAATGAACTTCTAAAAATTCAACAAAAAATCGTTTCTTTATTACAAGCTTAAAGTTAATTACAAAGTATCCAAAAGTTGATAAATAAGAGAAATTAACAAAGACTAGTACAAAGTTTACAAGAGAAGTTAACAAAGTCAAAGTCGTCTAAAGTGACTGAACTGGACTTCAAAAGTAAACCTCAAAACGTTCCCATCTTCATGTTAGCTCCTTCAAAAGTAAAGTTCGACCTGGCATCCTGAATAAAAATAAAGTTGTCAAAATTCATAAGCATATAGGATAAGTATGACAAATTAAAAAAAAAAAAATCTAAAAAAATCAAAGCTTTAGAAGCATAACATCAACCCTAATACCATAAACATATAAACAACCAACTTTTTGCTAACCTAAGGTTAAGAAACATGAACTCGAAACTACCTAGACGTATCTCATCCTTCAACTCAAAACATAGGTTATATGATAAGCAAGCAAATGAACTAAAAGTCTTCCTTCCATACCCAAGGTTTCAAAAATAATACCAAAGTCAAAGCCCAACATAAAAGCAACCCACCCCCCATGCTCATAAACCTTCAAACAAAACCAAACAATGAATGAACCATCAACGAAATCAAAAGAATCAAATCTTTATAAGCATGTTCCATCAAAACGAACACTGCAAAATGATCTCTAATCCCTCTTCCTAGCTACCAAAGTCCAAACATATGAATTAGTTCAACATGCCAAACTAATGAAACTCAAACTCTAACTACTTAGAAAAGTAACCCATCCCTCAACTTTCAAAGGTTAAATAAATAAGCAAGCAAAAGAACTAAAACAATCAAGTGTAACACCAAACTTATAATGACCAAACAACGTAACTAATAGACATGCATAATGACCCAATCTCTATACACAGTAAAGAAACACCTTTAAAGAACACCTCTTCGATTGGAATCATATATTTCTATTAAAATATGGAACATGATGGCAAAAGTTATAGAGTTCCTGATCCTCCGAAACTAAACACACACACCTAGAAGATAAAAGAAGTGTAAAAAGAAACATAAATAGAAGTTAAAGATAACGATGAAAAAAGTCCAATGCTGCCTCATGCAAAAAAAATTGTCAAAGTATTCTAATATTGAGAAATAACAATATGAAGACTCAAGTTCCAGAAATTGGAATTTCAAAAAAGCTGTTTATAACTTATAAGTTGCAAGGATGGTGGAACTGAAGACTGCGATCTCATTTGATGATCATTTTACAATGTCTCCTGCTTGGTAACACGTGAAATAACAGTGGGCATATCCCAGTTAATAAGATATGAAGACTGTTTTTTGTTTTTATAATGTAAGATATGAAGACTGTTGAATGGGCAACACATTTAGAATCCTAGAGGCCTTCGTGCAATAAAACTATTTCGGTCAGCAAAGCAACAGAAACAAAAAGGAGAAGCCAAACAAGATATTGGATGGAAAAGTATTCCAGTTCAGTATACTGACCATATGGAGGTGGAATGGAACCCATCATGCCCGTCTTCTCAATTATAAATTGGGCAAGAAAGCCTCCAAAATAAACAGAGTATGCAAGGTATGGAACCATGGGCAACACATAAAACAATATTGACCTAAAGATAAATTTTGGTCAGACTACTAAATACATAACAGAAGCACTAACAAGAGATTATTGTTCACGGTGGAAATCTCATTCAAGTGTAAGAAAAAAAAAACAAATACAAGGAATAAAACCAACGGATTCATCAGCTATATGTGGATAAGAAATGGAAGAAAGAAAGCTTATCTACCAGCTAAAAATCTAGTAATAAATTGATTTACATCAAATCAATAGATTCAATATGAATCAATAAACTAGCAATTACCATACTCCAAAAAAACTGTGAATCAATAAACTGAAACAAGCATACTCCAAATCCCAAAAAGAAACATGCCAAAAACTAATGGGTAGAGAAAACTCAAGTCAACTTTTTTGCTAAATAACCTAAGGTTAAAAAACATGAACTCAAAACTACCTAGAAGTAACTCATCCTTCCACTTTCAAAAATTATATGATAAGCAAGCAAATGAACTAAAAGTCTTCCTTCCATACCCAAAGTTTCAAAAATAATACCTAAGTCAAAGTCCAACATAAAAGCAACCCACCCCCCATGCTCATAAACCTTCAAACAAAACCAAACAATGAATGAACCATCAACGAAATCAAATGAACCAAATCTTTATAAGCATGTTCCATCAAAACGAACACTGCAAAATGATCTCTAATCTCTCTTCCTAGCCACCAAAGTCCAAACATATGAATTAGTTCAACATGCCAAACTAATGAAACTCAAACTCTAACTACTTAGAAAAGTAACCCATCCCTCAACTTTCAAAGGTTAAACAAATAAGCAAGCAAAAGAACTAAAACAATCAAGTGTAACACCAAACTTATAATGACCAAACAACGTAACTAATGGACATGCATAATGACCCAATCTTGTTTTTCCTTATCCAAAGTGATTTAATCAAAACATGAACTAGTCTCCCTTCGTTACCCAAAGTTCCGAACACATGAACTAGTTCAACAGACAAAACTAATCAAACCCACCCTTATGTGCTCATACACTTTCAGACAAAACAAATAAACAAAACAATCAATACTCAACGGCTACCAAAACTGCAGGATAGCCCATACAACTATTACTATTACCTATAAATAGTTACCTACATAAATATAGTGCTACCATAGCTGCAGGATAGCAACAACACAAGTCTCTATTATAGACAATACTTGACAATTACTACATAATGTAAATTAGCAATTTCATACCTAGTTAGATGGTCCTCGGGACTGCATGAGTTGATTAACCAAGTCTCTGAGACTGGCTAACTCAGAGGAATTGTCAGTCGTTCGAGTATCCACCTCTGACAATTTCTTTTCCGTTGCACTTAATTTCTCTTCTGTTGCACTCAATTTCTCTTCTGTTGCACTCAATTTCTCTTCCGTTGCACTTAATTTTTCTTCTGTCGCACTTAATTTTTCGTTTGTCTGATCCAACTGTTCTTTTGTTGCATGCAACTGTTCTTGGGTCTCACTCAAGGCTGCACTTAGTTCATGCTCTCATCTTAATGAAGTTGCATCGGATGAGGAGGTACACTTTCTCGACTTCGGCTTTGGTCCCCAACCAGGCCCTTTAATTTGATCCGATCGACTACCCAGAACAGCTTCGCATATGTCATCTGGTTTAGGCGGTTGGGTCCCATCTGGGGTGGGTGCCTGTTGCAATGCCACCATTTGATCCTACAAAAAAAAAAATTCAAATAAGTAATGAAGTAGATACTTTCATTAGCATACTTCATAAGTTGAAAACTTACATGAGCTTCATTGGCGGCTTGACTAACCCACCCCTTTCCTTCCTTGTATCTGGTCTTATGAAATAAATCAATAGGACCCAAATTCTCACCTTCTGTAGTTTTCTGTAGTTCAAATTTCACACATATTAGTAATATTAGGAAAAGATAGTTTACCCTTAAGATTATTTTCGAACTTACATTCTTCTGTTGTATGTGAAGAAATGATTTTGACCCAGCGTAGTGGTTGAAAGGAAGTTTGGCACGATTCTGTTTATTCTTCTCACCCATGTTCTAGCACAAAAGATTATTAGTAAGTATATTTATACTATTTGTCATGTCATGAATTAGAAATTTTGTGATTAACGTACCTTCCACTTGGGGTCCTCCCATCTATTGCACAGAATATGCCAATCAGCTATGTCAACCACTCGAGGATGTGGGTGTGCACGTCCCTCCTCTGGAGTGGAATATTTTCGATAGTGTTTGACCAACTCTGCCCGATACTCTTTAAAAATGGTTTGCATCTCGTGGTCAATGAATTCGTGTACCACCTTATTAGATAAATCAATTATGAAATGATTCTGAAGAAGAAAGTTAAAGATGTTACTGTTAGATTAACTACTCAATTATATAATAAACAAGATCGACCAAAATTTAAACTTACCAAAAGACATTGTTTAAGATGATCCCTTGCGTCCTTCGGTACAGCTTTCCACGTTGCATAACGTACAGAGAATGATTCTCTGACAATTTTCCCAATGGCACCGCTGAATTTTACTGCATTGTCACACACCGGCTTTCTCAATTCGTCGGTGATCTCGATAGTTATCTTCCCATGGATTCGAACGTATTTGTCCAGCTCAATATTCCTAGAAAATCCTCTCGTTCTACGTGCAGACGTATCTGAAAAAATGAAGTAAACTAGTAAGTAGTTTCATTTTGTAAAAGAAAAACAAATGTACAACATAATTAGTTTAACCTGATGTCTCGCCCGTGGAAGATACTGTGGCGACATGATTGCCTTCACCCTCAGCAAAAAATCGATCTGCATTGCGCTCCTCAGTCGGACCCACCATGATTTGTCTACAATGACATATGAAACACATAAACAATATAAGGAAGATAATTAGTTAAAAAAAAAACTAAAATAGAAAATGAAGCACATAGGTACATAATCAATCGTTATCGTGATTTGAATCAGAGCTTTCGTTCGAGCTAGAGGTAGTCTCAGTAGATGTTTCTACATCCTCTTCCTCATCGTTTATGAAATTGTCGTTATTATGGGTTTGACTTATTTGTTCTTCCACCACCATAGGATCAACATCATCTTTGCATAGTGTGCTTTCTTCAATGGATTCGTCAACTCTGAGTCTTCTCTCAACTTCCAACAACTCAAGTTGGTCATTTCCATGATCTTCTACCTCCGGAACGTCCCATAAGCGTTTATTTTGTACAACTTGCACTACCTTCCAATTACGACCATGTTTCGGGTCATTAAGGAAAAACACTTGTTTTCCTTGTATAGCAAGGATGAATGGATCATCAACATACCAATAATGAGATGTGTTAATCGATGTCAATCCTAATTCTACGTGTGATCGATTCTTATTTTTATCTGTGTCGAACCATGTACATTTAAAAATAATAACTCGCCTTCTTTTCACATATTCTAAGTCCAACACCTCATCCAACACACCGTAGAAATTCATCTCATCTCCTTCACCTTCATCTTCTCCAGGCACCATGACTCCACTATTTTGTGTAACTCGACGATTATCACGTGAAATAGTGTGGAATCGTATGCCATCGACAATGCATCCACTATAAGACCGCACTTGAGAACTAGGTCCCATTGCTAAGGAATACAAATCATCAAATGAATTATCTCTATCACGCAAAGAGAGAACCTGTTAAATAATTCATATGTTACAAACTAATAGTGTTACTTGTAGTGTAAAATCAACTTATTAAATCTCATAACTATATACTTACATGATTTTTGAACCATTCTGGGAATTTAAGTCGATGGTTTTTATATAAATCTGAAGAACTTTGTGCTTGAGGACGTATAAGTCTCAAATGTTGTCTGTTTAGCACGAAAATGAAGAGTTACTTTTAAGATTGAGTTCACTAGAATCTTTCATATAAGACATGATTTTTTAGACGTACCTACGATAAGACTCTATCTCCACACAATTGTTCAAAATATACCAATGTGCTATTCGTTTCTCTTCAACTGATATCTTACAGTTGTGCCTCCTAACGGTCTTGCACTTTGTCTAAACACCTCAAAATCACCACAAACCTCATTTATGGGCATTTGGTCATCATTTCGTTCATCTCTATTGAATCTCGTTTCAATTCCCGTTAGGTACAACGAACAGAAATTTAATGATTCATTCATTACAAATGCTTCTGCAATAGAACCCTCAGGACGTGCTTTGTTTCTCACGTATTGTTTCAATGTTCGTAAACTTCTTTCAATAGGGTACATCCAACTATAGCTAACAGGGCCCACAACTTTGGTTTCATATGGCAAGTGAACTGCAAGATGAACCATTACATCGAAAAATGCTGGCGGAAATATTCTTTCCAACTTACAAAGTATGACTATAATGTATGATTGTAATCGATCCAAATCATCCGTTCGTATTACTTTTGCGCAGAGATCACGAAAAAATGTACACAACTCAATAACAGTAGTGGAGACATCCTTAGGTAAATACGCTCGAATGCCGATAGGGAGAAGCCTTTGAAGCAAAACATGAGAGTCATGAGTTTTCAACCCCCATAGTTTTCCATCGTTGACACTCACACATCGCGATATGTTCGACACAAACCCATCGGGAAATTTCACTGACTTCAAGAATTTACAAAACTCAACTCTTTCACTAGTAGTCAATGTGTATGCAGCATGTGGCTTTACAACTCTATTGCCTACCTCTTGCAAGTGTAGATCTTTACGTATCTTCAAATCCTGAAGATCCAATCGAGCATTTGTTGTGTCCTTCGTCTTTCCTTCAATGTTCAACACTGTACCAACCAAATTATCGCATATATTTTTTTCAATGTGCATTACATCCAATTTATGTCTTAACATAAGTTTTGACCAATATGGGAGTTCAAAAAAGATACTCTTCTTCCTCCAATTAAGAGTTCGTTTCCTTTTCTTATCTTGTTTCGCCGGATGCTTACTAAGAACAGGAAATTCGATCATGCTTACTTCTCGTAGGATATCGTCTCCATCCATTACGAGTGGAGGAGGTCTATGTTCAACCTTTCCATCATGTTGCTTACTTCTACGCCAACAATGATTTTCCGGAAGATAACGTCGATGTCCCATATAAGAAATTTTACTCCGTATCCTCTGGGATGATGTATCTTCTTTACAAACGGGACATGCTTGGTAACCCTTCATACTCCAACCAGATAAGTCGCCGTAAGCCGGAAAGTCATTAATAGTCCACAACAGACTTGCATGTAGTTGAAAATACTCACCAGTAACACTATCATAAGTACGCACACCAGTATTCCATAATTCTTTCAATTCTTCAATCAATGGTTGTAAGTAAATATCAATTTCCTTTCCGGGAGATTTTGGCCCAGGAATAAGTAAGGACATTAAGAAATTGGTTTCTTTCATGCACTTCCAGGGTGGTAGATTATACGGAACTAACACTACTGGCCACATACTATAAGTTGTACTCATATTTCCGAATGGATTAAATCCATCTGATGCTAATCCCAAACGAACATTTCGTGGTTCTGAGGCAAATTGAGGGAATTGACGATCAAAATGCTTCCATCCTTCAGCATCGGCTGGATGTTGTAACACACCATTCGTGTCAACACGTTTTTCCTTATGCCACCTCATTTCAGATGCGATATGTTTTGATGAAAACATCCGCTTCAATCTGGGTATCAAGGGAAAGTGACGCAAAATTTTATGCGGAATTTTCTTCCCCTTTCCATCATTTACTTTATATCGAGACTCCTCACATACTGGACACTGTTGACAATCGACAAATTCTTTCCAAAACAATACACAATCGTATTTACATGCATGAATTGACTCATAGCCTAGGCCTAAGTCACGCAACTTTTTCTTTGCTTCATAATAGGAATTAGGTATAGACGCACCAATTGGAAATGCTTCCTTTAACAATTCTAGTAACATATCAACTGATTTATTACTCCAATTGTTAAGAACCTTAATATGCATCAGTCTAACCAAAAAATTCAACGACGAGAATCGTGTACAACTAGGGTACAATTGATTATGTGCTTCAATCATTAAATCCTCAAACAAGTCCGAAGTATTCCTTTCATTTACGTTACTGGGCATCTCATTTTCAGAATTGTTATCTCCTACTTCTAATCCGACATTTGGGACTTGTAAGTCGTTCAAAAGAGTGAACATTTCATTCTCCTCGCTACGCACATTACACTCAGTAGTGGTATTTAACCCATCGTCGTGTATCGACTCAGTTGAACGACTCTCATAACTAGATAAGTTGGTTGGTTCTCCATGATATACCCAATGACTATAGGAGGGAGATATTCCATACGTGAATAAATGTCGTTCTACCCCATCTAAAGACTGCCACATTGAATTCATACAATTCCTACATGGACACCTTGTTTTCCCGGAATCATTAATATGGAGCTTCGCCATTTCCATAAACTGAGCTACTCCGTTTATATACTCAGTGGAGAACTTATCTCTAAGTTTAATCCAATCTTTATTCATTCTTAATTTTTACTCTTTTAATAGCAACTTTCAAAGGTTTGTGAAAAGTTAAATCCTGTAGGAAGAAGACAAAGGGTTAGATTCAACTTCGTCTCGAAATGTAAACTAGTTCATGTTAGAGCAAGCCATAAACTAATGGTTACCTCTTTGACGAGTACACTCCACCTGAAGGACTAAAAGCCAAATTGAAATAAATTTGAAAGTTCCAAGGTGAAGATGTGATTTAAACCTAAAATAGGGAAAGAAAAAGATGGTTCTGAGTTAACTTCAATTTCAAGGGTGAAACAACTTACACTCGCTCCAGAGAGTAAAGAAATTTCCTCAATTACGTATTTGTTTTAATTATTGACTGGGCCATTCAAAGGAATAATTTATCCAATAAGAGAAAAAAAAGCATAAAGAAATTTCATTTAAGAAACAATAAACAGAGGGTTTGTTTTTGTTGCACAGGGAAGTGAGCTTGGAATTTAAAAGTGGAAGTAGGGAAGGAGATCTTAGAACGGACAAAAGCAGGTGTTCTGTTTCTTTTGGTAACTATTCTTTTGGGGGCTAAACTGTTCTATTTTATGAGGGCAAATCCAAAAGTTCTAAACTCTCATCAGAGGGAAATAGAATTAAAATGGGAGGAAGTTTCTGTTACACCAAACACAGAAAAGGCCATTCCTTTGCACATCCCATTACCTTTCAAATCATGATAAAGGGCATTCGACTTTATCCAAGAGAAAAATTCCAAAACAGAGTGCAATAAATATAAGCTCACAACAAGTCAAAGGAGGTTTCTTCTCCAAACAAGTATGTTATGGAGGCAAGTCGTCTTCTAGGAAAATTCAAGAAAATAACAATTCTTCAATACCATTTTGGTTCTCTCTTTCCCATCCCTTTCATTTCAAAGTTTTCAAGTGTTTGGTTGATGTTGTGGCCCATCATGTTTTTGCATCAACAGAAAGTTAAACCCACTTTGAAGTTCCAAAAGATGAATGCAATTAACAACATGAACCACAACTATAGCTAAAGAATTAAGAATTGCATATACAAAAGATCATTCACAACAAATACTCATAACATCTCCTAAACTTGTCCATCCAGATCAACTTCAAAACCAAAAATATCATACCCATAAAAGCACAAGGATTCTACATCACCTATAACTAGGAATAACCTTTTTTTCTTCAAAACTTAACGTTTATTTCAAGTGAGACATACTTTATATAACATCAAGAAAAAGAAGAGTTATCAAGAAAGTAGGGAATTCGGTTGCACAAAAAAGTTTTTTCCTTTCTAAGATAAGGACCTAAACAAGATTAATATTACAATAAAGGCCTACCAATTGGCACAAACTGTACTTAACAATAATACAAAAAAAAAAAAAAATGCTTAGTCTTAAGATGATAAGAAGTAGAGGAGACAAAACAACTTCCTTCAGCTCTTTTATGCTTCTAACAGAGTGATTAAACTTCCTTCAGTTGAGTGAGCTTGAGCCTTGAGGTGTAAAAGTAAAACAAGAATTAACAACAAACATAGACTAGAACCTTAATTAAGTCTATACCATTAAGCATCCACTTGAAGTGACTTTGAAGTATCTTACTTTCCATTCCTCATCTAGAATAATGCTATCAATATACCCAGACTAAGTTCAGTCATTTGTTTTTTGCTAAGGGAAATTCTAAAACCCAATATCTAGAATTTGAGATAAATAAGACAATACCATAAACTTCAAAACTACGACACAATAGAGATTCAGTTCTAAAAATCCTCAAGAAGAAATCCTAGATAAGAAAATGCAGTAGCCAACAAATTATTCTAAGCATAGAAAGAAATGAAGAGCTATCATATATGCAAAAGTAAATCTATAAATGAACTCAAAATTTGTTGGCTAACAGATTAAGTATTCATTCTCAGAACTTCCACATTTTACTTTTATTCATGGCACCCTCACCCTCACCCTCGCTCAATTTTTGAGTTAAATCTCAAGAACTACACACAAACCAAAAGAAACTACGTATAAGAATTATTTAGCAATCTTAGCAGGAACTACGTATAAGAATAAAATTTATTTATTTTTTGGTTGAAGTTTAACGATTACAACTTTGTAAAGTAACATGAAGAAATGTACAAACAAATGGGCAACAAAATAAATTCCAGCACAATCGACATCATTGCTGAATCTATTTGGAGCGAGACCACAATTCCAATATGTCATATGATAATAGAATGAGTTACACTCGTACCTTCTCTTCTTGATAATGAAAATTTTGAAATTCTTGTTTTTTCTTTAGGAGTAGACACTGCCACATTAACCAGAGAATCAAAGCTTTCTTCTCAAAGGAGGTACACCACACAATAGAGTTTGGTGAAGGTTGTTCCTGTACCTCCTAAGCAACAGATAAATCCAAAGTTCAGAAGATCACATCAGCATCTGTATGCATAAATGCAGTGGATGAAAAGATATCCACCTTCAACATTTCCTCACAAAAGTTTGGAGACAAGAATATTGATATATTCCTTTCTCCTTTTGAACACCATCAAGAACCAAGTTCCAAATTTGAAATTTTACCTCAAGATGTTCTCAGTCTCGAATGGCATCAATAATCTCTTTCAGAACAGTGTCTATGGGGGCAGCTAGCTGATTCTGAAAGGACTTGCATAAAAAATTCCCCATGAGTCCAACTTCTAGAATCTCGCAATTTAACAAACCCTAAAAAACAAGCCAACAAATAGAGAGTAACACCATAATTAAAATACCAAGCCACAATTTATAGCTAGACATTGTACAAGAATCATAACAAAAGTATAGATTAAAGAAATTGACTATTTTTTGCATTATGTTATGATTTTTCATAGCTTCTCGTATCAGGAAGAGAAGACAATATAACGAGTTAGACATTTCACAATGACCATAACAAAAGTAACACAACCAAGAAATGGAATACTTTTGTATTATGTTTTTTTTTCATTGTTTCTCGTACCTAGAAAACACTAAAATCAAAGTACTTAACTTGAGATAAATCATAACTAGACAATACAAAAATAGAATAATTAAAGTAACAAACCACAATTTATAGCTATGCATTTCAAAATCACAACAATAAATCAAAAATCAATCCTAATGCACAGTAATCAGAGACTTTTACATATATTTTTTTTGTCATGTCTCATGCTCAGAAAACAAATGCAATATACAATCAAGATTGATCAAATATTTAGTCAAACATCTTAAAAAAAAGAAAGAAAAAAACCCATATTTTGTTTCTCAAGCAACAATCTAAGATGAACCAACACATTTCACCAAAATGTTATCCAATTTATCCAATTTACCTTCCACTATGACAAAAATCAGCAAACAGAGAAAGCCAACAGCCATGACAAAAGCCATGGCAAAAGCAGAAAGTCCCGTTTGTGACCTTATCTTGAGAAAGCTTCTGAGCATAAAGGAAAATAAAAGCCAACATTCAATGGAAACTTAACAAAATTGAACCCTCGATTAAGACTAAGACCAAGCCAACAACCACTAATTAGTGAACTACACACTCCAAAACCCTCTCAACAGAGTTCACAACAAGTAAACGAACAATTTCACAACCTTCTAGCCCTAATTCTGAACTGCCGAAGTAGCCATTGTAAAAAAGAAAAGGAATAAACATAAAAAATCGTGACGTTCTTCCACGGATTCAGTGGAATTGACCCAAAACAGTCACAAAAAACTCCTTCCCTTTCATTTCAACACAAAAACAAAATGGTGGCTAGGGTTTGGAGAATGGAGAAAAGGCATTCAAATCACGAAGAACAAGAAGAACAAATGAACGAAACATACCTGAATCTGAAACGAAGCCAGAAATCGGGAAGAGGAACGGAGACGGCAGTGGCGAAGACTAAAACTCAGACGGCAGCGGCGAAGACTGAAACTCAAATGGGCGGCGGCGAAGACTGAAACTCAAACGGGCGAAAATGGAGAATGGAGAGGATGTGGATGAAAATGGAACGAAAATGGAACGAAAATGGGAGAAAGGGAGGAAAGAAAGCGCGAAATGGGAGAAAGGGAGGGAAAACAATCGTGAAAAGGGGAATTTTAATAAAATCTACCCACGGTTTAACTCAACCGTTGGGAATAATAATGATAAATCGACGGTTCCATTAAACCGTTGGTAAATTAATGAACCACCGGTCTGCTGGAATTCCAACAACTCCCGACGGCTTAAATGAACCGTCGACAAGTACATGAACCGCCGACGGTCCCACCGAACCGTTGCCATAGGACGAAGAATCACCCACGGTTTAACTAACCCGTTGGGTTATCGTATATATTTCCCTACGGATTCGACAGCCGTTGGCATTTCCTATACATACACCCACGGTTTAAATAAATCGTTGGCTATACCAGTGAACCAAACCTTTGGGATTTTCTAAATATATGCCTACGGTTTTTAAACCGTTGGGATTTTTATAGATATACCAACGGTTTATATAAACCGTTGGGATTTCCTATACATATACCAACGGTTTATATAAACCGTTGGCTATTCTAACGAACCAAATAAATCATGATTTCAACCCTTTGGGATTTCGTATGTATTTGCCCACGGCTACCGTAGAACCGTTGGGATTTTGTATGTCTTTGCCAACGGGTAAAAATACCGTTGGGATTTCGTATACATATGCCAACGGTTTTATAAAACCGTTGGAATTCCCTATACATATCCCAACGGTCGAATTATCGTTGGAAGTACCTATATTTGCCCACGATTTTCTTCATGTCGGGAGAAAAACCGTCGGGAAATCTTTTAATTCTTGTAGTGCTAGTGCAAGCATACTCTTAACTTTCTAAAAACAGTTCGACTTTATTAATCATAAACATATTTACAACCTAGTGAGAAACATGAAATCTAAACATGCTCAACAACAAGAAAAATTAAACCAACCTAGCTACAAATAAAAGATTCAACCTATCAACAGTTGATTGAGAACTACCCTATCCAACAGAAAAAAAATATAAACAAACAATGGACCCCTGTGGTCATCCCTCGTGAACCTCCTCGTCTACATCACCGACCATAATACTCGTCACCTGCATAATCTGAAAATGTTGGGGGGAAGGAAGGGGAGGGGTATCAGTACAACCACAGTACTGGTAAGTAGCTCACACCCGGTGAGCCACCAAACAACAAACAACCACAACAACATGCTATCCACACACATCATGCTTGTAAAGCGATAAACAATCCAACATGCTCTTAAACATGAAAGTAGCAACGCCAACACATGCTCATGCAAAAATGGGACGACAACATGAATCCACGCATCATGCTATGCACCCCCATATGGTTTCCGCGCCATGCCCGCACACTCACACGTGATTTCCGCGTCACACTCCGCACTCACATCCCACACGTGATTTTCGCGTCACGCTCCGCAAACCCACCCAACACATGTATTATTACGCGCCATGCGCAGCGCCACTCACACGTGATTTTCGCGTCACGCTCCGCATTCACACCCACACGTGATTTCCACGTCACGCTCCGCACACACACCCAACAAATGATTTACGCGTCATGCTCCGCCTTTCCCCAATGAACATACACTATGCAAACACTGTTGGGAGTGCGACCAAAGTCCCACATTGGCTAGATAAGGGGATGATCATGGGTATATAAGGGAGGACAAGTATCTCTATTGGTATGAGGCCTTTTGGGGTGAACCAAAAGCAAAGCCATTAGGGCTTATGCCCAAAGTGGACAATATCATACCATTGTGGAGATCTGTGTCGTGTCCTCGTCCTTACAAGTGGTATCAGAGCCATTTCGTGATTTCAATTTTGATTTTAGAATTTGCGTTGTGGTTTTTGCTGGGATCGATTTGCATTATGAATGTGGTTTGCTTTAAAGATTGTTTTGGTATTTTTTTGGCATTAGATTTACATATTTTGTATGATTTGATCATGTAAGGGCCCATGTTTTTGGGGCAAAATTATTGTAAATCGAGCCTTGTAAGTCTGTTTCTAGAGTTTTAGGATCAATTTGTTGATCGGTGCTCGAATCGGGGTTGAAATTGGTGAAAAACTGCTGCTAGAAACGAAGAACAGAGGCTGTCCAGAAGCGGAGCGTTGCGACCCTGCTCAACGGAGTCGCGACGCTTGAGAACGAGGGCTGGAAAAAATCGGGCCAGCGTCGGGACGCTTTGCCTACAGCGTCTCGACACTGACGGTAGTTTCCGAATTCGCGGAACGTTGAGCGAGACGTGCGACGTGAAACAGTTTCATGAACGGTTACGAAATAACAATAATTTGCGTACACTAAGTTTTGAACGTGGGATCTGGGGCAGGTGGTGTGCACGTTTGCATAGCATCCTCGTGGTCGGTGGTTTGAGCTGGACATGGGGCGTTTTTTTTTTTAAAATTTCGCATGCAGCTGCTGAGGGTTCCGGTTTTGGTTCGGTTCAGGTGGTTAGCGACCCAGTTCATGATTGTTTGGTTCGATTCGTTGGGCAGTTGGTCCGGTTCGAGTGTTATGTGTCCGGTTTGGGCAATTTTGACACGGTTCGGGCTGGTTCTGAGCGGTTCAAGGCGGTTCAGACCTATTACAAGGTAGTTTAGGGCTAGATTTTGAATTATTATTGTAATTTTTCATTATTTTTGCCCTAGGATGCCAAAATACCGGTCTTTATAGCTATTTAATGCTTTATGAATGTCATTTAGCTAGATCCCACCTTAGGTTAAACATGTTTCATGCATATTTATGTTATAAATGTTATAATATATGATAATTATGCATGAATTTAAATTTCATGAGTTATTTAGTATAATTATTATATTAAATATATGAAATTGGAGAAGCATGATGCATGACATTAATTAGATAAATATAAAATGTTATATTTATATTAATGTAGCATGCATGCTTAGATTTATTTTCATGAGTATTAATATAATAGTTATATTTTGAATGGAAATAAATTTCAATGCTTGATTTTCATGTATAATTTTAATATAAATTGTTATATTAATTTAAATGAAAATGGAATAGCATTGAGCATAACATTAACTAGATTAATATAAATGTTAAATTATATTAATGTCAATAATCATGTAATTTAATTTCGTTGATGATTAATTAATATAATCGATATTAATTAAATGAAATTGAAATTGCATGAAGCATGACACTACCTTAGATTAATATAAGGATAATTGTAATGGGTGGCAAAATTAGGGTAAATAATGGCAAATATAGCAATTTTTTTAAATATTTGCAAATATGGCAAAATTTTTTAATTAATTTTTTATATCCCCGTTTTGCCCCTGAATTGCGCGCGCATCTTCCTCTTTCCGATTGTTTTCTTTCCGTTTTGCCCGTATTGGAGGAAAATCCTAACTCAGAAAGTTTCTTGCTTTGGTGGGGACTCATCTTTTTTGCGGTTCTTCCTTCCGATCAGTATCATAACTGCGACAACAAATCAGGTATGAGCTTTGAACTTTCATTTTGATTATGCGGTTGTTTTTTTTTCCTCTGCTATCTTCTTTACTCAGTAGTATTTAAAATGAAGTTTAAACCAAGAGGTGAGTCACTAAGCCAACTATAATTGGTTTGCCAAACTGATTAAATTCACTTTCAGTGACTTAAAATTGCTTGTCTGATGACCATTTATTATGTTATTCAAAGTTGGAGGTCTAGAATTCAATTCTTATAGATTCTATCACTGATAGAAAAACTTTCTACCAGTGATAGAAAGTTTTCTATGATAGAAAGCTTATAGTGATAGAAAGTCTTTCTATCACTGATAGAAAGTGATAGAAAGTTTAGATAAAAATAGGATATAACGACCAAACACTGATAGAAATAGGATAGAAGGATAGAATCTATCTCTATTAGTGATAGAAAGCCTTTCTATCACTGATAGAAAGCCTTTCTATCACTGATAGAAAGACTTTAGATCACTGATAGAAATACTTTCTATCAGATAGAATCTATTCTATCACTGATAGAATCTATCAGTGATAGAAAATATGAGAAACGAAACAACACCAACCAAACACCTACCAAACAACAACAACCAAACACCTTATAAAAAAGAACACAAATAGGATTAATAGGATAGAAGTGATAGAAATGATAGAAAGCAAACACCTACCAAATAGAAAGTCTTTCTATCTGATAGAATCTATCTCTATTAGTGATAGAAAGCTTCTATCATTGATAAAAAGCTTCCATCACTGATAGATTCTATCAGTGATAGAAAAACTTTCTATTAGATAGAAAGGACATTTTAGTAAATACACATTCCAGAACTTAAAATTTTGCCATTTTTGCAAAATTTTCCGTGGGCCGCTAAATCTGCAAATATTTTGGGCCGGTTTGCTATATTTGCAACCGGCCCTTAATATAATCGTTATATTGATTTTATCGGCGTCATGAGCGTTATGGTGTTTAATAACTGGAATTTGATTGTTATTTTTTCCAACACCATAGAAGCATGTTATAGGGCTAATTATTAAAATTTTATAATAGTTATAAAATTGATTCGAAACCGTCAACCTATAACAAAGAGTTGCATGCAAACATAGGACCTTAGGTTAAAATGAATTAATTTTAAATTGTTTAAAATTAATTAGACCTAAGCTCATTTTAATTCTAATAGGATTAGAGTTATTTTCTTACTTAGGATTAAAATAGTTTTAATATATTAAGTAGGAAAAGCATTACTATGGTTATAAGGGAACTCTTTCGGTGAAGTTCTGTCTAGGCTAGGGGTATTTAAGTTGACGGTTACGGAACACCTCCTACCTGGGAATAGATCCGGAACTTGAGTTGAATTAATCATAGTCTAATGTTAGCATGCAATGTCACTAGGTAATTAAAAGGGTTTAATTCACCAAGACATTAGAGTAAAGACCTCTATATAAGAGTTATATTCAGGCATAGACTTAGATAGATTCATTTAGCTGGAATTTACCTAAGTAATAGACCCTTAAATTATAAAAATACTTAGTGGGAGGAAATATATCAAAACAATATTTTCATAAATCAAGTTTTGCTCTCACGTCCTCAAGAGTTCACAACGTGAGGTCCATGATTGGCCTCGAGTCACCTTGGGAGTGACCCCCTGCGGATGGTGTTTGCATGAATCAATATCAAGGTGAATGAGGGAGTATTGTATAGTAAGTGGGAGCAAGACACGTGTCAACGTATCCTACGGTCTCCTCCATTAGGTTACACCGTGAGATTCCTATGATCTGCCTGCGAGTCGCCCTAGGAGCGATCACCCTACGGAGGGCTTGATCATGGGATTCGGAACAACGCAAACTCCAGAAATGGATAGGGTTTCTTAGGTCCATTCCCGACTTTGACTTTCCCTACGGTAGCATTGTTGGGGTTGACCTCTGGAATCTGAAAATGGAGGGTCACACTTACGGGAAATCGTTAAGGTGTTAATGATTTCCTGACCGAAAAAACGGTAGCTAATAACTATTGGAATATGAGTTATTCTGGTAATAGGGATTGGCTGAGATTGTCTCAATTCAGAGGAGGAGTGGTTGACTGCCCTACGGTGGCTGTTGCTCTAAACCTCTAAAGTATCGTTGCAAATATGTATCATACATTTGGGTCGATGATTACTTTTGCTAAATTGATTGGATAATTTGTAATGGGTTTAATGCAATTAGCTTATACTAGTAATTTGTTGTTGAAGTGTGCATTGTCTTATGCCAATTTATTGATAACGGTTTTAGATACAAAAAACTTAAACGACAAACTTGTGGTAAATGATTTTAGATTAGTATTGAGTGAGGAATGTCCTCAAGCCCAAATGTCTAGTTCATCTTGAATCGTCTATGATGATTATGACAATAACTGCCTAGCCAATGTTGATGATAATGAATGTGGTTTATTGGTCATTGAAACGTGCATAGTGGAAAATGAGGATACAGCCTGAATTTTTAATTCAGGTGCCACTTATCACGTTTGCTTTTCCTTGCAAGGAATAAGCACATGGCAACAGTTGCAAGTAGGTGAGATGACTCTCAGATTTTGATCTGGAGAGTATGTCTCGGCTATGGCAGAGGGGTACATTAAGTTATTTTATCTAGTGGGAGAAAATACACATTATTAGATAATGTATATGAATTTCCTAAAGATTAACAGAAATTTGATTTCTGTATCTTACATGCTAGAACAATGTTACTCTTTACCTTTCTCTACTAATGCAGTTTTATTTTAAGAAAGGGAGTTGACATTTGTTCAGCTTTACTGGAAAATAACTTATGTGTTTTAAGACTAATCGAGAGTAAAGAAAGTCATGATGATTGAGTTGCTTTAAGATTGCTTATACTCAAAGAAATAAAGGCAAAGGATATCTCCTAAGGGAAATACCTTTCTTTGGTTCTTATGGTTAGGCTATTTTGATCTCAATATGATTGGGAGCTTAGTCTAGAGTATACTTCTAAGTTAGTTATAAGAAGACTCTCTAATACCAATTTAGTCATGCCTTATGGGCAATATGACTAATAGATCTTTTACTGGAAAAGAGCTAAAAGAGCCAAAGAGCCCTTGGAGCTTGTACATTTGGATCCTTGTGGTCTAGTATGTTAAAGCAGTGGGAGGGTATGAATAATTTGTCTCTGTTATAGATGATTATTCATAGGTATGAATATCTCTACCTAATGCAACTTGAGTCTGAATCTCTTGAGATATTTAAAAGGGCTTAAGACTGAAGTTGAAAACTTGTTAGGTGAGATAATAAACACACTTTAATCAGATCAATGTGTTGAATATAGGGACTTGAGATTCCAGAACTATTTGATAGTACATGGGATCACATCCTAAATCTCAGTTAGGAATAATAGAACCCTATTGGATATGGTTCAACCCACATTGAGCTATGCTCAATTGCCTAGCTCGTTTTGGGGTCATGAAATGAAAACGTGACAAATTGTACATCCCACTAAACTAGAGTTTAGTTCAAGTGGGAGTTGTTGGGTTTTATGCCCTAAAACTCGTAGGTAGTGAATGGTGACAAATTGTTCACTTGTATCAATACGTCGTTATTGAGATTTGTACAATAAAGAGTTATTGTTACTAAAATTGCACAATTTGACCCAAATCCAATAAACCAAGATCCTAGGTTGTTTAGATGAAACTTGAACTAGTATGTGGGGACATACGGGGATCAGTGTTCAAGTAACAACCTAAATGGTCTATAGTATAGGGATAAGGTTGGGTACCTTATCCTGGTAACACTATGTGATACGGCCCACTTTGTATTCGATACAGATGCAATGATCCAAAACATCCATGTAGGAGACATGCAAGTGGGGATATCCTGTGCAATGAGTTTGCATAAGACCGGACCGCGAAATAGTAACCACTAGATGTAACACCGTTAACTAGTTTAGGTTTCTATTTCAATAGGATGACCTAGGTAACTCAATCTAAATCCTGAGTATGTTATGAACCCCTTTTCAGGAGGGATTGTCCTTAGATTTGTATGGGTGAGAGTGGCCAGTTCACCAACTCAATAAGCCTACCATTTCAGGGGCAAGACCGAATGGGGGCTGGGAACATAATAGTACAAGATGGAATTCACTCCTTCCCCTATTGGGGCAAGTAGATGTGTGTTCCCTTAAGGGCTGATTTCGGGTCTTGAACAAGGGCGCCCATCCTCTCCTGGCCCGAGAGGAACTGTTGTTTATTGATTGGATCATAAACAGATTGTTCATTAGAGGAATCAGTGGTACTTAAGGATCCAGAGGTAACCCAGGGGTAAAACGGTATTTTGACCCAGCTGGCGTTACGAACACTCGTGAAGGATTGACTTACTGTTATTGGTCGATATCCGTGGACACAGAAATATTCTACAGTGAGAAGAGTGCAGTTGTGGGTCTTTAGTGGAGTGACCCACAGTTATCGAATGTTGACTAATTTGGTTAATGAGTTTAGCCAATTAGTTTCGTATCATTGGAGCTTCTGATCTGTAGGTCCATTAGGTCCACCTGCTAGCTCGTAAAGGATTCTGAGGTTAAATAGTCTTGAATAGAATTTGAAGTGTGTTCAAATTCGTTAAGGGAAGTAAATTGTATTTGTTACAATTAAGATAATGTATGAAGATACATTATATAATATTAGTTTAATTGGTGAATTAAACTTTATAGTATAAAATTAATTTTGGATGTGATTCAAAATTAATTAATGAGAGAATTAAATATTTGAAAGAGTTCAAATATTAAATATGAATTAGATTCATATTGAAACTATAGGTTAAATTTAATGTGAATAAGATTCATATTAAAACTATAGTAAATGAGAGAATTATTTGAATAATGATTCAAATAGTAAATTAATTAAATATATGATATTTAATTAATGAATTAATTAATTGGAGAATTAATTAATTTAATTTAATTAAATGTGATTTAATTAAATTAATTCTATAGTTTATATTAATGTACATTATGATGCACATTAAAACTATAGGTTAAATGAGAGAGATTAAAATTGAATATGATTCAATTGTAATATTAATTAAATATTAGATATTTAATTAATGTGGATTCAATTAATGAGATTAATTGAATGACCAATTTAATTCAATTTAATATGGTTCAAATTGAATTAAATACCTTATGTTATAATTGATTTAATTAATATTGTTTTAATTAAATTAATTATAATTAATTAATTAATTAAATGATTATTATTATTTAATTAATAGACGGCCAAGATCGTTTGGATTAGATTCAACGATCGAGATCTAGTAGGGTAATAACTCCCTCCCCACTTATCGTACAGGGGAGAGGAAGTTCCCCAACGGATGCTCATTCTCTCATTCTCACACAAAACAGAGAGGGAGATCTCTCAGTTTTTCTCTCTAGAACTCTCTAAAAAATACAGCAAGTTTTTTGCTGAAAATTCCCTTTCCAAGAAGATTGAGATCCCACAATCTCTACTTCATGGATCCAGAGAATAGCGGGTGTTCGCGATTGGTCGTTTTCTTGGAAGAAAATGTCGCTGTACAATTATTGAAGCATCGTGCAGTGAATCCCGGTCTCCAACATGTAAGTTATCAAATTCTAAATTGTTTAGAATTCAAAGTTGCATGCTTAATCAATTTTAATTTTAGAAACGTTCTGAAATTTTTTTATTTTGCCCAACGTACCGGTATTCAAAATAATTGAAATTAAATCACGCTCGATTTAATTCGCTTCCGCTGAGGATTCAATTCCTTCAGGTGGTATCAGAGCCATGCCCCGAGAGTAGCCATGTCGGGTGGAATCCTCGGGTGCCGAACAATGAAAAGTTGTGAGCCTTAATAGTCATGGTGGAGATCCGTGGTTGAGCTCTGGGTAGGCGGGTATACTCCGGAGAAGAGGAGTCGTCCTAGATAAGAGGAAGAACTCTCGGTAAAGCGGTGAAGCCTAGAGAGTTGGACGGATAGATGACTATTTGAGGGGAGGCTCGGTGGTACTTTGTTCGAGGGGAGGATTGTTGGGAGTGCGACCAAAGTCCCACATTGGCTAGATAAGGGGGTGATCATGGGTATATAAGGGAGGACAAGTATCTCCATTGGTATGAGGCCTTTTGGGGTGAACCAAAAGCAAAGCCATGAGGGCTTATGCCCAAAGTGGACAATATCATACCATTGTGGAGATCTGTGTCGTGTCCTCGTCCCTTACAAACACGACTCATGCAACATAGCCAACAATAACAGTATCTCATGCTCATGAATTAAACAAACGACATACTTATGAATCATCAAAGCAACATGCTTAAGTATCCAACAAAGCATCATGCTTGTTCACAAAGCGAGCTACAAACATAATAAACACAACATATAGTAACAAAGCAAGTAAAGCATTAGCATGCTCAAACAAACAAACAACAAGCCCATCCAAGTAGAAACTACTTACCCAAGCTCAAAAGCGCTCCTAAACCCAACTATTGCTTGCTGGAAAATACTAGGATATGCTCTAAACGGACCTACAGGCACAAGAGAGACCTTCTTTTAAAGACTTTAAGGCTGCTGGAACTTACCGATCAGCACCAAATAGAGTTGCCTACGTGTTGTACAGTGATCGAAAGTGGCCAAAACCTGCAATTTAGGAGGCGATAAAGAATGGGTAACTTAGAATAACACTTCTTGGCTCATGGGTAACTTATATTTGAAGCCAAAAGAGAATGGGTCAAGATAGAACTTACTGAAATCGCCCAATAATGCCAAAAGAGGGCTGGAACCACGCCGAAACACAGTGGGTAGAAGCAAGATTGCAAGAGAACTCGAGATCTGAGATGCTGGACGCTTGGGATCTGTGCGAAACGAGAGAAAAGAAGATTAAATGAAGCTTAAAACGGCCAAAGACGAGGGAGAGAGGAACTTACGCGTGGGGTGCTCGCGGGACTTGTTCGCCGGAGGTAGAAAACAAAGGGGGAAGGCGGCGGCGCAACCAGAAAAACGAGGGGGAGGGAGACAAGACCGGCGACGACGCAGGGAGAAAACAGGGCAGGCGACTGGGGTGGATGAGCGTGGAGACTGGGCGCGCGCGAGGAGGACGGGGTGAAGGGCGGCGGCGCGAGGCGGACGGGGTGAAGGGCGGCGGTGCGAGCCGATTGGCAGCGACGGCGTGAAGAAAAACAGGGGAAGGCAGCGGCGGCTACACGGCTGGAAGGTAAAAAAACGCGAAGAAGGGGATGGGGGGCGCCAACTTCACGCGAGAGAGAGAGAGAGATTGATTCTCCTTTCTTAACACTTTTCTTTTTTTTTTTTTAAACCTAACTAATCCCAAACTACCCACTAACCAGGAGAAAAAGATGCCACTCAATGCCCACTAACCTGGAAAAACTCAACCAACTAAAACATTCAGTCACTATTACACGAGAAAAGGCAAAAATCTCAATTGGCTAAAAATAAAAGATATCGCTTAATAAAAACTATGGGTTACCTGGAATGCGGGGCATCACATCATGACATTTTTTTTTTTGCATCCTAGAATCGTCCATCAAGAAAAGTGTATACATGACGCTATAAAAAAAACTGTCATAATTAAATTTTTGGGTCGGTTCCATATATAATAAAATTGACCAAAATATTAGCAAAACTGGCAGCCCACAAAAGAATTGCAAAAAATGGCAAAATATTATACTCAGAATGTCTAAATTACTAAATTACCCTTCTATCAGTGATAGAATTATATCAGTGATAGAATCTATCACTGATAGAAACGTAACGAGACGAAAGAATGGCGTTTGAGTAGTCTGACAACGGAGTGTTGAAGATCATACTGAAAAGATAAGTGGAGACCTCACGTCGTGGAGTGTTCAAGGGTTCAAATTCTTTGCTCTAAGCTTAGGCAAATGAAGAAGATTAAGGGAACGAAATAAAAACGGCTAACGTTCAGAAAGAAGAAGAAAATGATGTGTGAAGGGCATTTAATGGACGAGAACACGACACAAATCTCCACAATGGTATGATAGTCCACTTTGGGCATGACTATATTTTCAAGGCTAACAAATTCTTTGTTCGGTACCTGAGGAATTAGGACACGACACAAATCTCCACAATGTATGACTCTCATGGTTTTGATTTTGGTTTCACTCCCAAAGGCCTCATACCAATAGAGTTACTTGTCCTTCCTTATAAACCCATGATCATCCCCTTATCTAGCCAATGTGGGGCTTTAGTCGCGCTCCCCAATTCGCAACAATTAGAATGGTGGAATTCACACTAACCTATTAGAGTAGTGGAATTCATCCCTACCCCATTAAGGATATGTTTGGTTTAATTTTGAAAAAAAAAATCATTTAAAAAAAATTCTAATGTTTGGCAACCACTAAAAATGATTTATTAAAAAATTAAATTGAGAAATAAATCATTTTGAGAGAAACGCTTGAAAACAAATTTTTTAGGCCCCGTTTGATAACCATTTCAGTTTTTGGTTTTTAGTTTTTCTGTTTTTGGTTTTTGGTTTTTGGTTTTCTGTTATTTAAAAACAAAAACCATATATGTTTGATAACTGTTTTTTGTTTTCTGTTTTTTAAAAACAGAAAACCAAACTTGTTTGATAACTGTTTTTGGTTTTCAGTTTTTAAAAAAATTAGAGAGATGAAAAGATGTTTTTAGAGAGAGAAAGATGTGTAGAGACATTGAAACAAAAATCTAGAGACACAAATATAATATTTTCGAGAGAAAAATTAAACATAGAAAATTAGAGATGTGAAAAAAAATGTTTAGAGAAAGAATATTAGTTAGACTCCATAAAAGATATTAATTATAGAAAAAAGAAAAAAAAGTTAGGGTAGAAGAGATAAATTTTAGATAGAAAAATTAAGTAAAAAGAGAAATTTTAGAGAGATAGCAAGGTTAAGAGTAACGATAAATTAGAAAAATAAAGAAAATGTAGAATATGTTTATTAGGAATAGAAAAGTTATATATGGATAAATTTTTAGAAATAGATGGGTTACAGAGGAAAAAAAGTTTTGAGAGAAAAAATTTTAGAGAGAGAAAAATTTTGTTGAGAGAAAAATGTTTTAGAGAGAGAAAAAATGTAAAAAAGAATTTGTCGGAAAGAAATAGGTAAAAGAGGAAAAAATAATAAGCATTAGAAGAAAAATGAGTTTTTGAAAAACAGAAATCTGTTTTTAAAAACTACTTTTTTTGGTTTTTGAAATTTGCTTATAATTTCAAAAACGTTTTTAAAAAACAGAAAACCAAAAATAGAAATGGTTATCTAAGGGCCCGTTTGGTAACGTTCTCGTTTCTTGTTTCTTGTTTCCAATTTTATTAAGAAATCTAAGCATTTAATAACTATGTATGTTTCTTGTTTCCAATTTTTTAGAAACATTCCCAAAATTTGTATAGAACTTTTGGGAACAACTAAAACTAGTTTCTCCTTTTTTGTTCTTGTTTCCAATTTTTTCCAAACATATATAAGAATATAGGTTTATTATTATTGAATGTATAGGTGTTAGGGTCATGAAATTCTATTTTTCTTTATTAAAAATGAAGAAACGGAAACAAGAAATGAAAACGTTACCAAACGGGCCCGAACAACCCTGTTTTTAAAAAATGAAAAATAAAAACAGAAAACAGAAAACGAAATGGTTATCAAACGACCCCTTAAAAAGTGTTTTTAAGTATATAATACTGTATATAATAACTTGTGTATAAAACCACTTATTACGAGGAAATGTAACCAAACATATGAGTGTTTAAATTCTAAACAATTTTTATACAAAATGTTTATAAAAAATGCACTCTTAAAAAACACTTAAACTAAAAGGTATTTCAAATGGGTTCTAAATCTGAGAAAGTACTGAACTATAAACCTTGTCTAGCTAGCTAAATCTGCAAAGAGCTGAAGTCATTTATCAGTCACGTTATGTTATATATATATATATATATATATTACAACATATGAGAGGGGATTTGAACGTCTAACCTCTTGGTTGAGGATACAAGTTTTATGTCGGTTGAACTATGTTCTTATTAGCACATTATTGCTAAGCACATCATAACATTATTTAGTTAACAACATTAATGACAATAACCTTATTGAATATTCAAAGTTTAAAAGTTTACAAATATTTTGAAATCTAAAGACCAAATAGACGCAAACATGAAAGATTATGCGATACGTTTGAAATATAAATCTCAAACCTTTTGAGCAAAGTTAAGAAACTAAGGATGATGCTGGTTCTAGAAATCAAACTAAATTCGGACAACAATAATAGACCAATCGCTGCCAAATAAGAAACTGCCATTAGATGGTTCTTTAATTTCAAAGAATTGAACATGAAACTGAGCCATTCTTCTTCAAGGATTTGGACTTCTTTTTTCTAGTTCTCTCCTCCTCAAGCTTTGAAATTGAAACTTTAGCCTGTAAATAAAGGAAGTTTAAGAGTTCACATTAATTACTGCTTTTGCCAGAATTTTTTTAAAATTAAAACACAATTTGTTCCCCTTCTATATATCCACATTATGTTCAAGAGTTGACAATATTAAAGGAAAATATTTATGGAAGAATAACCTCATTGAGCTTTGATTCAAGTTCAGTGATCCTTAACTTCAACTCTTCAACATACTTGTCATTGTTTGGGCTAACAAGGCTTGTAGTCAACTTCTTTTCTTCTATGTAACTGACACCTTTTTTTCCAAACTGAAAAAAAAAAAAAAAAAAAAAAGTTCAAACTATTATTGTTACTCCCAATTATGAAGGAACAAAATTAATTGGTAAGACCTCCCTCAAATTTGGAGAATTGGGAAATCTTGTTCTTTAAAAATTCTCCTCAGTTCCCAAACCTGGAAGTCTAGGACTTCCAAGTTAAGGTTAAGTCCTAATAAAAGTTTTTGTTTTTCAAAATTATGCTTATAAATACACTTCCACCTATTGGTTTCTTTGTTTTGTTATCTGTCTCCGACTTATATGTTTTTAAAAACAAAATCTAGTTTTGAAAACTAAAAGAAAGTAGTTTTCAAAAAATTGTTTTTGGTTTTTGGAATTTTGCTAAGAATTTCAAATGAGGTCTTAACAAGATGAAAAGCATTATATAAGGAAATGGAGTGAAAACACAAGTATAATTTTTAAAAAACGAAATGGTTATCAAACAGGGTCATAGAAGTTCAAACTCAGAATTAGATATCATATTTAGGACCCGTTTGGAATACCTTTTAATTTAAATGTTTTTCAAGAGTGCATTTTTTTTAAACATTTTGTATAAAAATTGTTTAGAATTTAAACACTCATATGTTTGGTTACATTTCCTCATACGTGTTTTTATATAGAAGTTATTATATACTTAAAAACTCTTTTTAAAAAATTTGCTTCCAAGTGTTTCTCTCAAAATGACTTATTTCTCAATCTCATTTTTTAATAAGTTATTTTTAGTGGTTGCCAAACACTAAGATTTTTGTCAAAATGATTTGTTTTTCCAAAATTAAACACTTGAAAAATTAAACCAAACATACCCTTAAACTATCATTGAACTTGAAAGTTTAAGGCCCCGTTTGATAACCATTTGGTTTTCAACTTTTTGATTTTTGAAAATTAGACTTGTTTTCTCCTAAGTTTTCATCTTTGTTTAAGGACACATTTGAATTCTTAGCTAAATTAAAAAAAAAAAAAAACTGTTTTTTTTAGTTTTCAAAACTTGAGTTAGTACGTTTTTGAAAACATAGAAAAAAAATGTAAATAACAAAAAAAAAAAAAAAAAAAAAAACTATAGGTAGAAGTAATGTTTGTAGACTTAATTTTCAAAAACCAAAAGCAAAATGATTATCAAACGGACCAGTTCAACTGTGGTATAAGAAAGCAACAAAAGTAAATAGCATTAGTAACATTATTTACCAAGTTAGAGGAAATTATGTCCTCAACAGTTGTGGTCCCGATGGGAACTATTGTGCTTTGTATCATGAACTTGTCTTTGCATTTCATATCAGGTGGAGCCATCTCTTGCGCTTGCATAATAACTTCATTGACAACCATCAGATACAAAATCTTTAAGCAACCAAACATTTAGACAATTGTTGAACTCAGATTAGTTTATGAGATATTTTTCTACATTTTTACATGTCATTTATATCCCTATGAAGAAGGAAAAAAAAAAAAACAAACAAAAACAAACTGCATAAGGTAGTGTATATGTACAAGTAAAACTAATTATGATTCTACATTTTGTCCTTTTTTTTTTTTACTTTCTTATTAACAAATAATATTTTAAAAAAAAAATTGATTTTTTTTTTCTGATTCTAAATTATTATTATTATTATTAGTAAATAAATGTCATTTCCAATACATGTTTTTGGATCACCCCAAAAGGTCTCATACTAATGGAGATATACTTGTCGTCTCTTATATACCCATGATCATCCCCTTATCTAGTCAATGTGAGACTTTGGTCGCACTCCCAACACAATACTTAAGAAAGTTACTATAAATTTAGAACATATACTACTTAAAGCTTGTTAAATACTTGCCTTCAAAAATAGGAGAGAGAACTTTTATATACATTACATTATTACACGTGTGTTATGTATTTTAACTTGGGGAAAAATACTTTTTTAGTCCCTGAGTTTTTAGGGTCAGGTGCATTTGGTCCCTGAGTTTTCAAAATATACTTTTTTAGTCCCCAAGTTTTTAAGAATATGTTTAAAAGGTCCTCATCACTAAAAGAACCGTTAGAAACAAACGGAAAGCTAACTAGACAGTTTAGAAGCTTAGGTGACTTGATGATTGGGATTAAAAAATGGTTCAGGTGGATTTAAACTAATTACAATATTTTGAAAACCCAGGACCAAACGTAACTGGCCCTGAAAACTCAGGGACTAAAAACGTATTTTTCCCTTTAACTTATATATGTTTTTAAGTGGTAATTAAGTTTTTATATATTTTAGCATGTTCTTTTTTTTATAACAAAACTTCATTAATTTGATATTGATTTTGTGTTTTACTTTGAACTTATTTTTTATGCACCTCAAAATTGGATAGGCCAACCAAACTATCCCATAGATGAAAAGAAAAAGGTTTTCACATTCAAATTGAAAAAAAAAAAAGTAAATAAATAAGAACTTTAACTAAATATCAAAAGTGAATACCTGTGACTTCACAAGTCGATATAGGGTTGATGATTCCCATATTTGGTCGTACACCGTACTTACTAACGATTGTGGTCTTAACCTGAAAAATACAACACTTATTTCATACTTTTATCACCATATATACGGTGTGTTTTGGTTTACCTTTTCCAGTGTTTAATTTTGAGAAAAATTTAGTGTTTGTCAACTACTAAAAATGACTTATGAAAAAATGAGATGAATAAATAAATCATTTTGAGATAAATACTTGAAAGAAAAATTTTTAAAAACAGTTTTTAAGTATATAATAACTTGTGTATGAAAACACTTGTGAAGAAAAATAACCAAACGTATGAGTGTTTAAATTCTAAACAA
This sequence comes from Luffa aegyptiaca, assembly GCA_017139565.1. Lineage (NCBI taxonomy): Eukaryota > Viridiplantae > Streptophyta > Magnoliopsida > Cucurbitales > Cucurbitaceae > Luffa > Luffa aegyptiaca. Next base: position 18,298,046 of record CM029397.1, read on the forward strand.
CTTTTATACAAAATGTTCAAAATAAAATGCATTCTTAGAAACATTTAAACTAAAAGATATTCCAAACAGACTCATAATGTGTCATCAATCAGGTTTGAGAATGAGATAGAGAGGATCAGTAATCCAATATACCTTAAAAGCAACATGGTGTAATGTATTATTTGTTAGTTGAATGGAGCACGAACACTTTTTCTTTGCTTCAACTGGACCAATTAAGGCAAATCAATCTTAGAACAAGAAATATTAAGGATATTATTTGAATATTTAGACGTCTTCCATATTTTTCATTACAAATTGGCTAGGTGAAAAGTAGTTATATATAGAAGCGTATTAAGTATGTTTGGGAGTGATTTTGTAATGGTTAAAATCACTTTTGTCATCTTCAAAATCACCCTGAAACTTGCTTTTAATAATTCAAAATCAATTATTATAAATAATAATAATAATAATAATAATAATTCAAAATCAATTTTCATGATATGAAAATAACGTTTAAAAGTATAAAATCAAACATTAAATTGATTTTGAATGATCAAGGACATGTTTCAGAGTCATTTCGAATCTGACAAAAGTAATTTTAGCAATTTCAAATTCATTCTCAAACATGCCCAAGGTGAGGAGAAAAAAAAAAAATCCTAATATAGTGTTTGCTATAAGTTTTTTGGGAGAGTCTACTTGTCTGGCTAAGATTCTCAAAATGATTTCTACTCGTATCAATTTTTACCTTCAACTTTCAATTTTATCAAATTGCACCTCAAACATAGATAAGGGTTTAAGGTTTAGGGTTGGAATCTTAATGTTTGAAAATGTGTTGCAATTCTAACCCATTGATAATTTATCATTCCAAAAAATTGTTGAAAAGAAATCTCATTATGTGTACAATGAAGTTTAAGATAAATGTATGAAACAAAATCATAAAATTTCAAACAAAAACGACAGAGCTAAATCTTCACTGAAATTTTTTAGTTTTGACATAGTTATTGTATTAATCAAACTTAATTTGTGTGTCAAACTTGATTTTATTCAAATAAGTGAGTTTACAAGAATCTTCATATTGCTTTTTGTTAAAATTTGTGAGAAAATTAGCTGAAACTGAACCAACGCTAAAAATTGCAACATTTATCGAAGTCTACGATCAAACTTCATGAACTTAAAAGTTTAGAGTCAAAATTGATACAACCTGACCAAGTTTATAAATAAAAGTTGAATGTTTACCTAATTTCTTTTTATTAATTTCCAGTTATTATCACAGCCCTATTTCTAATTTGAAATAGAAACTGAAATAGAGGTGAGAAAAGTCTAGTGCCTCATTCATAAGAAAACAATGTCCTACTAGCAAACCAAAAAATAGATTCAGGGATATCAGACATTTTCTAAGTAGCTTACATGGTAAAATAAATAAATAAATTCCAAACATCACAAGAAAAAAAAAAGTAAAAAAAATAAAAATAAATAATTGTGCATAATATGCAATTAATATTGATCGCAAGATTGCTTCAGTTGGGAACAATAAGCAGACGAAGTAAAGATGAAAGAGGTTTTTTTTTTTTTTTTTTTTTTTTTTTTTTTTTTTTTTTTTTTTAATAATAAATTTCATTAAAAGAGTTCAACTACCAAAACAGTTTCCTCCAAACAAGGAGGGAAAAACCACAGTGGAGGTCAGGGACCAAAACACACGCCCAGAATTCCTCTCATGGGGATTCTCTACAATGTCATACCACTTAGCTATGGAGACTAAGTCAAGCAAGGAAGCCTCCCAATCTGACCGAAATGGAGCGGCCAACGAATGGAAAACCCTTTGGAAAACAGGGGTTCAGCCCAGAATTAAAATATGCACGTGGAAGATTGTGAACAATGTGATCCCTAGCAAAGCAAACATTCTAAAGAAATGGATAGATCTCAACCCTATATGTTCTCTGTGTTCTAAATACGTTGAAAGCACTGCCCATCTCATATGGGAATGCAAAGTCGCTAAACAAATTTGGAGGGATATTATTCCTAATTCAGTTAATCATCTTTTCTCTATTGACAGGAAAAATTGGAGCACAAAAGACTTTTGGAGTTGGATGCTAAGGAATTTCAGCAAAGGAGAAATTGCAAAGAGCTCCATTATTATGTAGATTACTATTACTCTACAATGTCATACATTATTTAATTTAAAAAAAATAATAAAAATTTCAAAATTTTCACTATTTTCAATTATGAAAACTAAATATTGTCTTCAGAAACAAACCTGTCAAACGAATATTAACCGAATCTAAAAGAATAGAATTTGAATGGCATAATAAATAGATTTTTGGATACCAAAACAACAACAAAAATAAAAATTAAAAAAGAAATTGATTGAAGAAGAAGAAGAAGAAGAGCATCAACCAAAAAAGGAAAAAAAGGATTGAATATGTTTGTGAAGAAACTTACAAATGAACTTTAATTCGTCGGGATGAACTTCAAGAAGTCGCATATTCATATGGCTTTCTTCTTCTCTCAGATTGGGAAATTAACAACAATGACGATCAAAACAAAGACTTGCGCGGTATTGACGAACAGCCATATATGAATAAAATAAACCTAATTGACTTTTTCCAATCCATCCATTATAAAAGACTTCTACAATGTAAAACACAATCACTCAAACTACCACACATAATTATTAACACTTATAAATGTCAAAGATATTTTTAAGATATTTTATTTTATTACTTTCGTTTACTATTTTTAACCAGTCAATTCACTCCTCCTGTTGAATAGGAAGTGGAATAGCAAGTGGTTTAACCAACTTGGCTAACAAGTCTACCAATTATAAACGGAAACAATTCTATCAGTAGTTCACTCGTGCTATCACTTTTCTATAAAATCAAAATTGATAACTCAGTGCTAGTGAGGGCACATCTTCTCGACAGTGTTTATTAACGTGCCTCAATCCAGATATTACAACATTTTCTTATCTTATTTTATTGGTGCTTTATTTACTAATGTATTTACATTGATTATTTCAAGAATTTCTATTCCCTAAATTTATTTCCAACATAAATTATAAATTTAGACACTCGATTTGGATAGTAATAAACCTTGGTTCCTAAACTTTATAAAATGTCTAATAAATTTTTAAACTTTCAATTTGGTAAACAATAAGTTTTTATACTTCAAAAATATCTCGCAAGAGTTCAAAATTAAAATTTCAGAGATGTACTAGATAAGGAATTAAAGAATTTTAAGATTTATTAGACATCACATTAAAAATTTAGAAACTTATTGGATTTTCTAAACCTCAATATTTATTAGACGACACAAATCAAAAAGTTAATTATCAAATTTATATTTTAACTCATTATATGTATGTGCGAGTACTTTTAGTTAAGGGTCCGTTTGACAATTAATGTTTCTATTTATCGTTTCTCGTTTCTATCTTTTTAAAAACTAGAAACAAGAATATGTTTGGTAATCATTTACGTTTCTTGTTTCTTAGAAAAAATATAAAAAAATAGAAACATGTTTGAAAAATATTTTCTCGTTTCTTGTTTTCTTAAGGAATTTCTTGTGAACTAAATTTAGTATATAATATAAAAAACTATATAATTTAGATAAAACAACCATTATACTATCTAAAAAAACATAATACAATTATAATAAATTTATGATATATAATACATTCTAAGTCCTTAAGCAAAACCGAAAATAATAATAAAAAGGATGCATGTGTTTTTCATTAACCAATACCATCCAGAGTACTAAATTTTCGTCAATATATATCAATATTTTTCATTGAAATAATAGGTAAATTCAAATTTCCTAAATGGTGTAAAAGATGAAAGAAATATTAACAAAATATTATTAATTTCCATATAAAATTTTATAATAAGCATTTTAAACTTATTCAAAAAGGTCGAATGTTTATTTATTACTTGAAATATTTTTTTTATGAATTTCCCATTTTTATATTTTTTTTCAACAATATCAATTAAAATCTAGAATAGAGAAAGGAGGAAGAACTTTTTCTTATGAAAATAAAAATTAAAGTCATGCCAAGACTCTATGGATTATTCATTAGAAAATTATTTGTTTTAATTAAAAAAGTAATAGTTAAAAAAAAAAACAATGAAAAAAAGTTGCAATTAAGGCATAAGGGAGAGAGATTGGGCACTCAAATTTTGTAAAAAACCGAAAAGTAGAAACTAGTTTGTGTAATTTCTCAACATAGAATCATTTTTAAAAAATTAAAAACAATAAATGAGATTGATTATCAAAGGGTGTGTTTGGTTTAACTTTTTAAGTGTTTAATTTTGAAAAAAAAAATTATTTTGAAAAAATTTCTAGTATTTGGCAACCACTCAAAATGACTTAATGCATGTTTGGGAGTGATTTTGAAATGCTTGAAATCACTTTTGTCATATTCAAAATCACTCCAAAACATGTCTTAAATGATTCAAAATCAATTTTGATGATATAAAAATCGTGTTTAAAAATGAAAAATCAAATATAAAATTGATTTTGAATAATTAAAAGTATGTTTTGGAGTAATTTCGAACTTGACAAAAGTGATTTTAACTATTTCAAAATCACTCCCAAACATGCATTTATTAGAAAATGAGATTGATAAATAAACCATTTTGAGAGAAACACTTGAAACCAACTTTTTTAAAAAGAGTCTTTAAGGGCCCGTTTGGTAACGTTCTCGTTTCTTGTTTCCGTTTCTTCATTTTTAATAAAAAAAAAATAGAATTTCATGACCCTAACACCTATACACATTCAATAATAATAAACTTATATTCTTATTTATGTTTGGAAAAAATTGGAAAAAGAACAAAAAAAGGAGAAACTAGTTTTAGTTGTTCCCAAAAGTTCTATACAAATTTTGAGAGTGTTTCCAAAAAATGAGAAACAAGAAACATAGGGCCCGTTTGGTAACGTTCTCATTTCTTGTTTCTTGTTTCCAATTTTATTAAGAAATCTAAGCATTTAATAACTATGTATGTTTCTTGTTTCTCATTTTTTAGAAACACTCCCAAAATTTGTATAGAACTTTTGAGAACAACTAAAACTAGTTTCTCCTTTTTTGTTCTTGTTTCCAATTTTTTCCAAACATAAAAAAGAATATAGGTTTATTATTATTGAATGTATAGGTGTTAGGGTCATGAAATTCTATTTTTCTTTATTAAAAATGAAGAAACGGAAACAAGAAACGAAAACGTTACCAAACGGGCCCATACATAGTTATTAAATGCTCAGATTTCTAAATAAAATTGGAAACAAGAAACAAGAAACGAGAACGTTACCAAACGGACCCTAAATATACAATAACTTGTGTATAAAAACACCTATGATGAAACGCAATCAAACATATGAGTGTTTAAAAACAAAACGTTTTTTTTTTAAAATACAATATTCTTGAAAAACATTTAAATTAAAATATATTCCAAACGGACCCTAAGTTTCTTAGAAAATTGAAAACGGGAATATTATGAAATGTACTCTAAGCTGAAACTAGGTAAGAAAAAGGGTAATTAGGTTCCAGAGAATTTAAGAGAAAGAAATTTTTGGGTCAAAATGTTTGAAGGAACATCTATATATTGTTTCACATATGTGGCTTGTTATTTAAGCAACAACCTTTTGACTTTTGATATGTATTTGAATATATTTTGAGTTGCAATGTCGAAGAAGTGGATTCAAGTTTCCACCTCCTAATTATGTCTACCTAACCAAATATTTAATCTCAAAGCCTAGATGTTTCAAAATCATACTTGAAATTGCCATCAAGAGCATAGCTCAAAAAAAAAAAAAAAAAAAAAAGCATAGCTCAACTGGCATAAAGTCGTACTGATAACCACGAGATCTGTGGTTCGAATCTCCCCAATCCCACATTTTGTAAAAAAAAAAAAAAAAAAAAAATCATACTTTGAAATTCGATTTTTTTAAAAAAAATTAATTGACTATTAAAAGGGTTTGCTTGATAATTCTTTTATTTTTCGTTTTTATTTATAAAAAAAATCATGGTCATCATTCTCTTCCCACCCTCATCATTAGGTTGACATGGTCCAAAGATATACAAGTCTTGATCCAGCATACCTAACATAATGTCTGTGTCTTAGTCTAGCCTATAAAAAGGAAAGATTTACAAATAAATACCACCAGAAAATAGTTATGAAACTATTTTTTATAATCAAATATTCGTAAATATATACTATATTGTATTATTTTACTTATTTAATTTTCATCCTTTTTTATTCCATAATTTCTCTCGACTTGATTTTAGTTTTGATTCTGTTCTTTTTTTTTTCCCCTTCTTTTGATCAGTCAGCTTTAAAAATGAAAACTATATCGAGGGTCTAGTTCTAAGCAGCCACAAAAACCCCACATTTAGAACATCAAGACAAATATTAGTAGTATTGTATCCAGCAACTCGCTCCCAAAACTTTGGATGGAACAAAACATTGACTTCGTTAGGACTTGGAGCCTTAGTAGAATGCATACTTTTTTGTAATCTACTACGAGGGTCCAATTACGTTGCTCAAAGATTGATTATGGGATGCAATCCAAAATTTTCTCAACGTCTCCAGCAATAAGATAGTCACAATAACAAAATAACGAAGAAGAGAAGGAGCTCGGGTGAAATGTGTCACTGATATGTATTGAATGAATAAAACCTTTACAGAAGAATTGATTTAAATAGAAGTTGAGAATATAACAATCAAAGATTCCCATCCTTACACAAATGGACATGTATACACTCAACACTAACAACTTGAAAAATACAGGGTGGTAAAAATACAAATCAAAACACCACACTCAGAGACAATCAAAACGCTGTCGTATACATCTCCTTCCTAACATCCCCCCTCAAACGAGGGGGTGAGGAAAGCACACCGAGTTTGCCATGAAGATGCGAAAACTGAGTCTCAGACAAGAGTTTAATTAAAGCATTAGCAAGTTGTTCGAAAGACGGCACGTACCGAACATCGATGGATTTATCTAGCACCTTCTCTCGTACAAAATGAACATCCAATTCTATGTGCTTACTTCGAGAATGGAAAACAGGATTTTGAGCCAAGGACAAAGCACTAACGTTATCACACCAAATTATAGGAATAGAAGTCGGACATAGATTTAACTCTCGAAGAAAGGCTTGGACCTAAGAGACCTCAGTAGCAGTCTGAGCGAGGGATCTATACTTGGACTCAGTGCTTGAACGGGCCACCACAGACTGCTTCTTTGAAGACCAATAAACTAAGGAGTGACCAAGGAATAAACAGTGTGCAACAATGGATCTTCTGTCATCCAAATTGCAGGTCTGATCGACATCCGTATAGGCAACCAGAGACAACGAAGATGATTTGGGAGGAAACAAATCATACTCCTGTTGGGTTTTATGCCCTAAAACTCGTAGATAGTAAATGTAATGATTGACCGAACATAAATAAAGTATTGTTTGATGTGAAGGGATTGAAATTCCGTAATTCCGTAAAGCGGAAGAGAAATTGGGACTGATTCGTAGTTAATTTTGTTTAATCTAAAATACCGATACATTGGCAATAAACTTAGAACTATTCTAGATTTATATTAAAGTTAAGCATACAAAAATATTAGATCTAAATCTAATTTATATAGTAACAAGTTACTTACTCTCGTTGACGACTCAGATTAAATTCACCAAATGCTTGTGAAATAATCACAAACTACTGCGAACACTACCACTATGGCTACACCGGTATGACTCTGAGACTACTAGAGGCAGGAGACTGGTGGGAGCCTTCAGGAGAATTCTCTAAGAGTAGGAGAATGAATGAGATGCCTTTCACCCCACCCTAGGGATCCTATTTAGAGGAAAAGGCCTAGGAAAATGTCATGAATCAGATCTAATCAAATCTATTATCTTATTCATATCTAATTTTAATAAATAATTAATTAATTGTCCAATTAAATATCATATATTTAATCTTAGGGATTTTATTAAATTATTTATATTCATATGAATCCAATTCATATTAATTATTTGACCTCTTTCAAATATTTTCTCTCAAGAATTAATTTTAAAATTAATTCAAAATTATATTATAAAGTTTCATAAACTTTATATTATAATGTATCAATATACATTATATGATTCTCCTAGATAAATTGAACACTTTCAATTTACAATTTATACTTAATTGCCTCAAGTCTCTTTACGAGCTACCAGTGGGACCTAATGGACCTGCAGATCAGAAGCTCGACCGATGTGAGATTAATTGGTCAAACTCATTAACCAAATTAATCAATATTCGTTAACTGTGTGTTCATTCCACTATAGACTCACAGTTGCACTCTTCTCCCTGCAGACATATTTCTGTGTCCATGGATATAGACCAATAACGACTAGTTAGTCCTTCACGAGTGTCTGTAACACCAACTGGGTCAAATTACCGTTTTACCCCTGGGTTACTTCTATGTCCTTAAGTGAAGGGGATGAAAGCCCCGGCGCAGCGGAAGCGCATCGAAAGGACCTTGCACCGTATATTAATAAACATTAAAATACTGATACGAAAAGGCAAAAACCAACTTTAATCATGCTATAAAGTTGCTGGAAATTGATATAAACATGCTGGAAAATAAATCTAAATTTATTTTCATGCTTTCTTAAAGAAAAAGAAAGAACTGTTACAAACCTTCGTTGTAGACTTGACCGATTTTCGCTAACGATGCTCCTAACGGTTGAAAACGCAGCAACCTCTTGGAAATATTTTTCTTCTTCAAGGACACAATAACCACAGAGGTTACATCGGTATGTCTCTACGTCTAGGAGGCAATAGACTTGTGGGAGTCTTTCTCAAAGAGGGAGGCTAGAGAGAATTCTAGGGTCTTGTCTTGTGAGTCTAAGAGCAAGAGGGCTACTAAACCATTAGGTCTAGTGTTCTATTTATAGGAGAAAGACAATGAATAAAATATTCACATTAAATCAATTATTTCCATAAATGATTTAATCTATGACTTATTTAATCAATCCATGATCAATCAATTCCATAATTAATTAATCTTTTCCACAAATGACTAATTACTTCCATAAGTGATTAGATCATTTCCATAAATGATTAATCACTTCCATAAGTGATTAATTATTTCCATAATTTATTAATTTTCAATTAATTAACTCTTTAATTAGTCAGTCACCAATTAAATATCACATATTTAATTTTCGGCCTTGAATTAATTAATTGTCCAAATTAATTTTAGGCCTTAAATTAATTAATTCATATTTGAACTCTTTCAAATTCCTATAAATTTAATATGAATCAAATTCACTTTAATATTTGAAATTTCTTCAAATATTTATTTCTCTCATAATAATATATCAATATATATTATATTGTTTCCCTTAGTAAATTGAACACTTTAAATTTACATTTATTACTTAGTTGCCTCAAATTACTTTATGAGCTAGTGGGACCTAATGGACCTCCAGATCAGAAGCTCCAACGATGTGAGATTAATTGGTCTAACTCATTAACCAAATTAATCAATATTTGTTAATTGTGTGTACATTCCACTATAACCACACAGTTGCATTCTTCTCACTGTAGACATATTTTCCGTGTCCATAGATATAGACCAATAACGACTAGTTAGTCATTCACGAGTGTCCGTAACACCAGCTGGGTCAAATTACCGTTTTACCCCTGGGTTACTTCTATTTCCTTAAGTACCAGTTCTCCTCTAATGAACAACCTGTTTGTGGTCCAACCATCAAACAGAAAACCCTCTCGTGCCATTGAGAGGGTAGGACCCTTTGTTCAAGACTCGGAGTCACCACTTAAGGGAACACTCATCTGCTTCCCTAAAGTCGGGAAGGAGTGAATTTTATCTTGTATGATTATGTTCCCAGCTCCCCACTCGGTCTTGTCCCCAAAATGGTAGGCTTATTGAGTTGGCGTATTGGCCACTCTCACTCATACAAATCAAAGGACAATCCCTCATGAGCAGGAGTCCATAATCAACTCAGGATTAAGACTAAGTTGTCTAGGTCGTCCTAGTGAAATAGAAACCTAACTAGTTAACGGTGTTATAACCAGTGGTTACTATTTCGCTGTCCGGTCTTATGCAAACTCATTGCATAGGATACCCCCACTCGCATGTCTCCTACACGAATGCATTGGATCATAGTGTTTGTATCAAATACAAAGTGGGTCGTATCCATAGTGTCACCAGGATAAGGCACCCAGTCTTATCCCTATACTATAGACCTTTTAGGCTGTTTCTTGAACAGTGATCCCCATATGTCTCTACATACCGTTCAAGATTCATACTACAACCTAGGATGTTTAGTTTATTGGATTAGGGTTATTTTAGGCAAAGATAAAAATAAAATAACTAATAACACTTAATGGAAAAATACATCAATATTATTTCATTAATATTCGGTCAACGGTTATATTCACTATGTACGAGCTTTAGGGCATAAAACCCAACATTAGGAAAAGGAAGACCTTTTCTTAATAGGAAAAGGTCTCTAATTTTAATAAATAAATAATTAATTCCATAATTAATTAATTTCCCTAATTAAATATCATATATTTAATCTTAGGGATTTTATTAAAATTAAAATTAATATGAATCCAATTCATATTAAATTTATTTGAACTCTTTCAAATATTTTCTTTCCTAATAGGACTCCTAATAGGAAAAGGTCTCTAATTTTAATAAATAAATAATTAATTCCATAATTAATTAACTTACCCAATTAAATATCATATATTTAATCTTAGGGATTTTATCAAAATTAAAATTAATATGAATCCAATTCATATTAAATTTATTTGAACTCTTTCAAATATTTTCTCTCAAGAATTAATTTTTGAAATTAATTCAAAAATTATATTGTAAAGTTTCATAAACTTTATATTATAATGCATCAATATACATTATATGATTCCCCAAATAAATTGAACACTTTCAATTTACAATTTATACTTAATTGCCTCAAGTCTCTTTACGAGCTACCAGTGGGACCTAATGGACCTACAGATCAGAAGCTCTAACGATACGAGACTAATTGGCCAAACTCATTAACCAAGTTTAGTTAACATTCGTTAACTGTGGGTCACTTCACTAAAGACCCACAGCTGCACTCTTCTCACTGTAGAATATTTCTGTGTCCACGGATATCGACCAAGCAGTAAGTCAATCCTTCACGTGTGTTCGTAACACCAGCTGGGTCAAATTACCGTTTTACCCCTGGGTTACCTTTGGTTCCTTAAGTACCACTGATTCCTCTAATGAACAAGTTGTTTAGGGTCCAACCACTAAACAGGAGTTCCTCTCGGGCCAGGAGAGGACGACGCACCATTGTTCAAGCCTCGGAATCAGCCCTTAAGGGAACACACATCTACTTACCCCAATAGGGGAAGGAGTAAATTCCATCTTGTACTGTTATGTTCCTAGCCCCCATTCGGTCTTGCCCCTGAAATGGTAGGATTATTGAGTTGGCAAACTGGCCACTCTTACCCATACAAATCTAAGGACAATCCTTCCTGAAAGGGGTTCATAACAGACTCAGGATTGAGATTGAGTTACCTAGGTCATCGTATTGAAATAGAAACCTAAACTAGTTAACGGTGTTACATCTAGTGGTTACTATTTCGCGGTTCGGTCTTATGCAAACTCATTGCATAGGATACCCCCACCCGCATGTCTCCTACATGGATGCTTTGGATCATTGCATCTGTATCGAATACAAGGTGGGCCGTATCACATAGTGTCACCAGAATAAGATACCCAGCCTTATCCCTATACTATAGACCTTTTAGGTTGTTACTTGGACACTGATCCCCGTATGTCCCCACATACTAGTCCAAGTTTCATTTAAACAACCTTGGATCTTAGTTTATTGGATTTAGGGTTTATTAATGCAAACTCGATTATTCAATAACCAAATTACTGAATTACTCAAATAACACTTTATTAAGATCGATTAATTTGTTTCATTTACTATCTACGAGTTTTAGGGCATAAAACCCAACAACTCCCACTTGAACTAAAACTCTAGTGGGCAATGTACATCAACAATCAAAATTGAATGAATAATCATTGAAGTAGGAATAGTAGTTTGTATTAATACTGTATAATACATGAAAAGTACAAATACAGATAAATACAATAAACTAGGGCATTCACAATACCCATTACACTTCTCCCACTTGCCCTAGATTATTCTATGTACATATCTCGCAGACCTAGACCCTCTAGATGACCCTCGAACACTTTAGCCGTGAGAGCCTTCGTAAATGGATCAGCAATATTGTGCTCCGAGGCTACCTTCGTGACGATCACGTCCCCTCGTTGCACGATCTCTCTGATGAGATGATATTTGCGCTCTATGTGCTTGCGTCTTTTGTGACTCCGAGGTTCTTTAGAATTTGCCACTGCACCACTATTATCACAGTAAAGGGTGATTGGCAAGTTCATATTTGGAACAACTTCCAAATCCATCAAGAACTTCCGTACCCATACAGCCTCCTTAGCTGCTTCACAAGCAATGACATATTCGGCCTCCATGGTGGAGTCTGCAATGCATCCTTGCTTGATGCTACGCCAGACTACAGCTCCCCCGTTGAGTAAATACTGACCCTGATGTAGATTTCTTAGAATCCTTATCAGTCTGAAAGTCAGAGTCTGTGTATCCTGTAAGGATCAAATCCTTGGAGCCATACATAATCTGATAGTCCCTCGTTCTCCGAAGATACTTGAGGATGTTTTTAACTGCAGTCCAGTGGTCTAACCCTGGATTGGACTGGTACCTGCTGACTATCCCAACTGCATAGCAAATGTCAGGCCTAGTACACAACATGGCATACATAAGACTGCCCACAGCTGAAGCATAAGGGATGCGTCTCATATCCTAAATTTCTTGAGGTGTCTTAGGACACTATTCCTCAGACAAATGAACTTCATGCCTGAATTATAGTAAACCCCTCTGGGAATTATGCATCTTATATCTAGACAACATCTTGTCTATATATGATGCTTGAGACAGGGCTAACGTTTTGTTCTTACGATTCCTGATAATTTGAATCCCTAGAACATACTGAGCTTCACCCAAATCTTTCATTTGGAACTCAGTCGATAGCCATTTTTTAATGTCAGCTAGATATTCTACATCATTCCCAATGAGAAGAATATCATCTACATACAACACCAGAAAAGCTACTGAACTATTGATAATCCTTTTGTAAACACAAGACTCATCAACGTTCTGGTCAAAGCCATAAGATTTGACAGCAGTGTCAAACTTTATATTCCATGATCTGGAAGCTTGCTTCAACCCATAAATGGATCGTCTATGCTTGCAAACTCTTTGCTCCTGACCTTGAGCAACGAACCCCACTGGTTGAGACATAAAGATGTTCTCATCAAGATTGCCATTCAGAAAGGCAGTCTTGACGTCCATTTGCCAAATCTCATAATCATAAAAGGTGGCAAGGGATAAGAGAATTCTTATCGACTTTAACATGGCAACTGGGGAGAAGGTTTCCTCATAGTCCACCCCTCCTTTTGGGTATAACCCTTTGCCACAAGTCGAGCTTTGAAAGTCTGTACTTTCCCAACTGCGTCTCGTTTTCTATTGTAGATCCATTTGCATCCTATGGGTTTAACCCCTTCAGGTAGGCCTACAAGATCCCAGACTTGATTGAAGTACATAGACTCTATCTCTAGGTCCATAGCTTTGACCCACTGGTCATGGTCCACATCATTCATTGCCTGTCTAAAGGTCAATGGATCCTCAACCCCATCATCAGGTATGATAGGTTGGAGTTTCTGCTAAACCCAGATAGCGTTCAGGTTGAATAACAACCCTCCCACTACGACGAGGCATTCTCAACTCTTGAGAAGGATGGGCTTGACCAGATGTATTGGGCTCATCAACAACTCTTGTTGAAGGTCCAACCTCTAAACTAGGCTCATCAACAACTCTTGTTGAAGGTCCAGCCTCATCAACAACTCTTGTTGATTCATTTGTAGCCTTACCAGAAAGTTCACTTAACACAATTTTACTGCGTGGTATGTGTTCTTTAGCGTGGTCTTCTTCCAAGAAAGTAGCATTTGTTGATACAAACACTTTATTTTCTTTTGGATCGAAGAAGTTTCCACCTCTTGTTTCTTTTGGGTAGCCTACGAATAGGCATAATTTTGAACGTGAATTCAATTTCTTTGGGTTTGCTACTAACACATGTGCAGGGCAGTCCCAAATTCTGAAATGACGTAAACTAGTTTTACGCCCTTTCCAAAGCTCAAATGGTGTTTCAGAAACACTCTTTGAGGGAAAAACATTCAAAATATAAACTGCAGTCTCTACTGCATAACCCCAAAAAGAACTAGGCATACGAGCATAGCTCATCATAGATCGAACCATGTCTAACAAGGTTCTGTTTCTCCTTTCAGACACACCATTATGCTGAGGTGTACCTGGTGCTGAGAGTTGGGACGACATTCCATGTTCTATCAAATAGTTTTGGAATTTTAAGTCCAAATACTCTCCACCTCGATCAGATCGAAGTGTTTTAATGGTCTTACCTAACAAGTTCTCAACTTCAGTCCTGTACTCCTTGAACTTTTCAAGGGCTTCAGAATTATGACTCATTAGGTATAAATAACCATACCTTGAATAATCATCTATAAAAGTGATGAAATATTCATACCCTCCTCGAGCTCTTACATTCATGGGACCATAGAGATCCGTATGTACGAGTTCTAAGGGCTCCTTGGCACGATAACCTTTTTCCAGTAAAAGGTCGTTTCGTTATCTTACCTTCGAGACATGACTCACATGGAGGTAAAGTACCATCTTCTAACTGGCTTAGAAGTTCGTTCTTAACCAATCTCCCAATCCTATTGAGATTTATGTGGCCAAGTCTCAAGTGCCAAAGATAGGTACTTTGAGAAACTTTTTGCCTTTTTGGTTGAGTCTCAGCTGTTTTAAACATTTCATTGTTCAAAATAGCCCTAGACTCTATTGGTCTTAAGACATACAAATTGTTCTCCATTTTTGCAGAACATATATCAGCACCCCTTTTAGTAATGAAAGCTTCATTCACAGAAAATGACACTGAATACCCTTGTTCTTGCAAACAAGAAATAGAAATCAAATTTCTTTTTATTTTGGGGACTATATATACGTTATCTAATAACATATAGCGTTCCCTGGAGAAGAACATTTTAATATCTCCCACTGCTTTAGCTGAAATGAGCTCCCCAGTCCCAACTCTGAGAGTCATTTCCCCAGCATCTAACTGTTGCTATGAGCTCATTCCCTCAAAGGAAGAGCATACGTGATGAGTGGCACCTGAATCAAGGATCCAGGCTGTATCATCATTTTCCACTATACACGTTTCAATGATCAATAAATCAAATTTATTTTCATTGAGATGTGCTAAGCAGTCTATGTCATATTCATCATGAACAATTTCGGATAAATTAGACACATGGGCTTGAAGACCGCCCTCAGTTAAGACCAATTCAACGCATTTAGTGTTTAAGTTCATTTTCTTAGTTGTATTCGAAATACCAGTTTTGTAATTGGCGTTATTAAAGGCATACAAAGAACGTTTCATTGCTGATAGAACAAACAAATTAACTTAATAAGTATTGTTGCATTAACCCATTACACAAAATAATATTATTATTTTAATCCAATCAATTTAGCAAAAGTAATGATCAACCCATAGAATAAACATTCATTTTGCAACGATACTTCAGAGGTTTAGAACAAAAGCTACCGTAGGATAGTCAGCTACTCCTCCTCTGAATTGAGATAATCTCAGCCAATCTCTATTCCCGGAATAACTCATATTCCAATAGTTCTCAGCTACCGTTTTTTCGGTCAGGAAATTATTAACACCTTAACAATTTCCCGTAAGTGTGACCCTCCATTTTTCAGATTTCAGAGGTCGGCCCCAACAATGCTACCGTAGGGAAAGTCAAAGTTGGAAATGGACCTAAGAAACCCTATCCATTTCTGGAGTTTGCGTTGTTCCGACTCCCATGATCAAGCCCTCCGTAGGGTGATCGCTCCCAGGGCGACTCGCAGGCAGATCATTGGGATCTCACGGTGCAACCTAATGGAGGAGACCGTAGGATACGTTGACACGTTCCTGCTCCCACTTACTATAAAATACTCCCTCATTCACCTTGATATTAATCCATGCAAACACCATCCGTAGGGGGTCACTCCCAGGGTGACTCGAGGCCAAGCATGGACCTCACGTTGTGAACTTTTGAGGACGTGAGAGCAAAACTTGATTTATGAAAATCTTGTTTTGATATATTTCCTCCCACTAAGTATTTTTATAATTTTAGGGTCTATTACTTAGGTAAATTCCGGCTAAGTGAATCTATCTAAGTCTATGCATGTATACAACTCTTATATATTTAGGTCTTCTCTCTAATATCTAGGTGGATTAAACACTTTTAATTACCTAGAGACATTGCATGCTAATATAACTATGGTTAATTCAACTCAAGTTCCAGCTCAGTTCCCAGGTAGCAGGTGTTCCGTAAACCGTCATCTTAAGTACCTCCAGCCTTAGACAGAACTTTACCGGTAGAGTTCCCTTATAACCAATAGTTATGATAAATCTTTACTCTAAAGATCTAGGTGAATTAAACTCTTTTAATAAACCTAGTGACATTGCATGCTAACATTTAACTATGATTAATTCAATTCCGGTATTCCGGGTTAGTTCCTTGGTAGGAGGTGTTCCGTAAACCGTCATCTTAAGTACCTCCAGCCATAGACAGAACTTTACCGGTAGAGTTCCCTTATTACCAATAGTTATGATAAATCTTTACTCTAAAGATCTAGGTGAATTAAACTCTTTTAATAAACCTAGTGTCATTGCATGCTAACATTTAACAATGATTAATTCAACGACGGTATTCCGGGTTAGTTCCCAGGTAGGAGGTGTTCCGTAAACCGTCATCTTAAGTACCCCCAGCCTTAGACAGAACTTAACCGGTGGAGTTCCCTTATAATCATAGTAATGTTTTTCCTACTTAGTCAATTAAAACTATTTTTAATTCTAAGTAAGAAAATAATTCTAATCCTATTAGAATTATAATGAGCTTAGGTCTAATTAATTTTAAACATTTTAACCTAAGGTCCTATGTTTGCATGCAACTGTTTGTTATAGGTTGACGGTTTCTAATCAATTTTATAACTTATTATAAAATTTTAATGATTAGCCCTATAACATGCTTCTATGGTGTTGGAAAAATAACAATCATATTCTAATTATTAAACACCATATTATTATGACGCCGATAACGATAATATAACGATTATATTAATCTAAGGTGGTGTCATCCTTCATGCAATTTCAATTTCATTTAATTAATATCGATTATATTAATTAAACATCCACGAAATTAAATTACATGAAATTTGACATTAATATAATATAACTCTTATATTAATCTAATTAATGTCATGCTCAATGCTATTCCATTTTCATTTAATTAATATAACATTTTATATTAAATCATACATGAAAACAAGCATTGATATATATTGATTATTTTCATTCATAATATAACTAATTATTTTAATTCTCATGAAAATAATCCTAAGCATGCATGCTACATTAATAAAATATAACAATTATATTTAGCTAAATTAATGTCATGCATCATGCTTCACCAATTTCATATATTTAATATAACGATTATATTAAATAACTCATGAAATTAAATTCATGCATAATTACTATACATTATAACAATTATAACATAAATATGCATGAAAACTTGCTTAACGTATGGTGGAAATTTAAGCTATATGATATCCATAAAGCAAATAAATAGCAATTGAACCAGTTAATTTTGGCCCCTAGGATAAAATAAAGCATAAATTACAATAATTATAGCTAAATTCTATCCTAAAAGTTCTTCTGCAGCTCCAAATACTAATCTAGAACGCCCGAACCGACCCGAACCACTTCGAACCAGATACGAAAACCACGAACTGAGCCAAATTCCAGCTGAATCGGACCAAATCTGTCCCAGCCCAGCCAGACCGCGTGAACCGGACCGCCCAACCGCCTTGAACTTTCCTGTTGCGAATCCCTAGAGGAAGCCTAGAGGGGAAGTCTCTGAGAGTAGGAGAATGAATGGGATGCCTTTCACCCCATCTCAGGGGTCCTATTTATAGGTAAAGGCCAAGACCTTTTTCCTAATAGGAAAAGGTCTCTAATTTTAATAAATAAATAATTAATTCCATAATTAATTAACTTCCCTAATTAAATATCATATATTTAATCTTAGGGATTTTATTAAAATTAAAATTAATATGAATCCAATTCATTTTAAATTTATTTGAACTCTTTCAAATATTTTCTTTCCTAATAGGAAAAGGTCTCTAATTTTAATAAATGTTTAATTAATTTACCCAATTAAATATCATATATTTAATATTAGGGATTTTATTATAATTAAAATTAATATGAATCAAATTCACATTAAATTTATTTGAACTCTTTCAAATATTTTCTCTCAAGAATTAATTTTTGAAACTAATTCAAAAATTATATTAAAAATTTTCATAAACTTTTTATTATAATGCATCAATATACATTATATGATTCCCCAAATAAATTGAACACTTTCAATTTACAATTTATACTTAATTGCCTCAAGTCTCTTTACGAGCTACTAGTGGGACCTAATGGACCTACAGATCAGAAGCTCTAACGATACGAGGCTAATTGGCCAAACTCATTAACCAAGCTTAGTCAACCTTCGTTAACTGTGGGTCACTCCACTAAAGACTCACAACTACACTCTTCTCACTGTAGAATATTTCTGTGTCCACGGATATCGACCAAGCAGTAAGTCAATCCTTCACGTGTGTTCGTAACACCAGCTGGATCAAATTACCGTTTTACCCCTAGGTTACCTCTGGTTCCTTAAGTACCACTGATTCCTTTAATGAACAAGTTGTTTAGGGTCCAACCACTAAACAGGAGTTCCTCTCGGGCCAGGAGAGGAAGACGTGCCTTTGTTCAAGCCTCGGAATCAGCCCTTAAGGGAACACACATCTACTTACCCCAATAGGGGAAGGAGTGAATTCCATCTTGTACTGTTATGTTCCCAGCCCCCATTCGGTCTTGCCCCTGAATGTCTCCTACATGGATGCTTTGGATCATTGCATCTGTATCGAATACAAGGTGGACCGTATCACATAGTGTCACCAGAATAAGGTACCCAACCTTATCCCTATACTATAGACCTTTTAGGTTGTTACTTGGACACTGATCTCCGTATGTCTCCACATACTAGTCCAAGTTTCATTTAAACAACCTTGGATCTTAGTTTATTGGATTTAGGGTTTATTAATGCAAACTCGATTTTTCAATAACCAAATTACTGAATTACTCAAATAACACTTTATTGAGACCGGTTAATTTCTTTCATTTACTATCTACGAGTTTTAGGGCATAAAACCCAACAAGTGCTACAAAGAGATAATGCACAACAGAGAGAAGGAAAATAACATTACAAAGCCATAACTCTTAGAAGAGGATTGCAATATCAAGAGCTGGAAATACCAGTGGAACATGAAAAAGAAAAAGTTTTTAATAATGCACGGTGTCCCACTCAAGATGTTGAAAAAGAAAAAGTTGAGTCAAATCAAAATCAAGAAGATGGTGTTGCAGAAAACTTGGGCCAAAATGCGCCCGCAAAACAAATTGCCCCCGCAAAGCCTTCGTCAGTAGAAAATCCGAAGGAACTAGCCAAGAAACATGAAAATTTGTATCAAAATGCAAGGCCACCTTCACCATTCCCTCAAAGACTCATAAAAAAGAACTAGGATGAGCAATTCAAGAAGTTTTTGGATGTTCTCAAGCAACTCCACATCAATATTCCATTGGTAGAAGCCATTGAGCAACTGCCAAACTATGCCAAGTACTTGAAGGATATCCTATCAAAGAAGCGCAAGCTAGGAGAATGTGAAACTGTCACGCTGACAAAGAATTGTAGCGCTTTGATTACAAGAAAAGTGCCACCCAAGCTTCAAGATTCAAAAAGTTTCACAATTCCTTATGTGATTGGTGGAAGAAGTGTTGGACGAGCTCTATGTGATCTAGGGTCCAACATCAACTTAATGCCTCTATCAATCTTCAAGCAGTTAGGAATTGGGGAACCAAGACCAACCACTGTGATTCTACAACTGGCAGACACGTCAACTGCAAGGCCCATAGGGAAGATCAAAGATGTGCTTGTAAATGTTGATAAATTTGTTTTCCCTGCAGATTTCATCATCCTTGATTGTCAAGCTGATAAAGAAGTTCCAATCATCCTTGGGATACCATTCCTAGCCTCTGGTCGTATAATAATTGATGTCCAAAAGGGGGAGCTAACAATGCGAGTGAATGATCAAGAAATCAAATTCAATGTGTTGAACGCATTATGCTGTCGTGGGGAAATGGAGGATTGCAATAAGATTGAAATTTGCGACACCATAAGCGACTCATAAGAGGATGACTATGAAAAGGAAAGTTATGACAAAGAGATTGCGGTCGAAGATGCGACCGCAATTGAGGAGCGAAAACCTGTGAATGGAGATCATGAGAAAACTTTGCCAATAAAACAATCCATTGAAAAACCACCATAATTGAAATTGAAACCACTTCCATCTCATCTTAAATACATGTTTCTTGGAAAAGATGAAACTCTACCTGTTATTATCTCAACCAATTTATCTGAACAGAATGAACTTTCTTTATTGCAGGATTTATCCAAGCACAAAAAAGCAATTGGTTGGACGATAGAAGATATCAAGGGAATACGCCCTGATGTTTGTATGCATCCTATTAGTTTGGAAGAAGGATCCAAGAAATCAGTTGAGATGTAGAGGAGATTCAGTCCAATAATGAAGGAGGTAGTCAAAAAGGAGATCATCAAATGGATAGATGTTGGAGTTATTTACCCTATTGCAGATAGTAGCTGGGTCAGCCCAGTGCAGTGTGTTCCAAAGAAAGGGGGAATGACAGTTGTCACATACGAGAAAAATGAGTTGATTCCGACAAGAACTGTGATAGGTTGAAGAGTGTGCATGGACTACAAAAAGTTGAACAAAGCAACTAAGAAGGACCACTTTCCACTTCCTTTTCATAGATCAAACGTTGGATAGGCTTGAGGTAAAGAATACTATTGTTTCCTGGATGGATACTCCGGTTACAATCAAATTACAATAGTACATGAAGACAGAGAGAAGACAACATTTTATCTGTCTATATGACACTTTTGCTTTTAGAATGATGCCCTTTGGACTATGTAATGCACCAACAACTTTCCAACGATGTATGATGACAATTTTCTCGGATATGGTGGAGAAAACATTATAAGTTTTTATGGATGACTTTTCAGTTTTTGGAACTTCATTCCATGATTGTTTGCAGATTTTGGAACAAGTCCTAAATAAAAGCGAGGAGATAAATTTAGTACTAAACTGGGAGAAGTGTCATTTTATGGTTCGAGAAGGGAAAGTACTGGGTCATATGATCTCTCGAAGAGGAATCGAGGTCGACAGGGCCAAAGTTGAAATCATTGCAAAATTGCCTCCACCAACGATAATGAAAGAAATAAGAAGCTTCCAAAGACATGCGGGGTTCTACAGACGATTCATCAAAGACTTCTCACAAATATCAAAACCATTATGGAGGTTGCTAGAACTTGACAGAAAGTTTGATTTCGATCCAGAATACTTAAAAGCCTTTGAGAGGTTGAAGGAAGCACTAAGTTCTGACCCAATAATGATTGAACCTGACTGAAGTCAGCCGTTCGAACTTATGTGCGATGCAAGCGACTTTGCAATAGAAGCTGCGCTGGCGCAAAAGAGGAACAAGATAATACATCCCATCTACTATGTGAGCAAGACTATGAACGCGACTCAAGTAAATTATACTACCACAGAGAAGGAATTGCTTGCGGTAGTATTTGCTTTTGACAAGTTCAGATCCTACCTCATCGACACTGAAGTGATAGTCCACACCGATCATTCAACATTAAAGTATCTCTTATCAAAGAAAGATGCAAAACCTCGCCTTATCAAATAGATCCTACTTCTTCAAGAATTCGACTTAGAGATCTTGCACAGAAAAGGAACAGAAAATCAGGTTGCATACCACATGTAAAAATTAGGGAAGGGAGCACATAGTAAAAATGAGATAGAAATTGGAGAAACTTTTATTGACGAACAGGTGTTGGCAATAAGCACTTATGAAGCACCCTGGTATGCAGACATTGCTAACTATCTAGTTAGTGGAATATATACTCCAGAAGCAAACCAGCAACAATTGAAGAAATTTTTCCATGACTGTAAAAAGTATTGCTGGGACGAACCTTACCTTTACAGGATAGAACATGACCAAGTGTTGAGGAGATGTGTGGCAGAAGAAGAAATCACAAAAATTTTGGAAGATTGCCACAATGCCCCATATGGAGAACATTTTGCAGGTACAAAGACAACAGCCAAAGTACTTCAAAGTGGATACATCTGGCCATATCTATTTAAAGACGCATATTTGTACGCAAGGGGATGTGATAAATGCCAAAGGACAAGAAACATATCGGCCAAGGACGAGATGCCAATGAATTATACATTAGAAGTGGAAATCTTTAATTTATGGGGAATTGATTTCATTGGGTCGTTTCCTTCATCCTTGTGCAAAACTTACATCTTGCTAGAAGTAGATTACATTTCTAAATGGGTGGAGGCAATAGCTACAACCTCCAACGACACAAAAGTAGTAAAGGAATTTTTTAGAAAAAAAATCTTTACTAGATTTGGAACTCCTAGAGTTCTAATAAGCGATGAAGGTTCTCATTTTGTAAACAGGGTAATCAGGGAACTTCTGGAGAGATATAATGTCAAGCTCATAATTGCGGCTCTATATCATCCACAAACTAATGGCCAAGCCGAGTCATGCAATCGAGAGATCAAAGCCATCTTGGAGAAGACTGTTCAGCCAAATAGAAGAGATTGGTCTCTTAGATTAGATGATGCTCTATGTGCTCACAAAACGACATTCAAATCGCCTTTAGGAATGTCTCCTTACATGATAGTCTATGGCAAAGCATGCCATTTACCCTTGGAGTTGGAGCACATAGCCTATTGGGCTACAATAAGGAGGCTTAACATGGATATGGAGCAGACAGGGCAAAAGAGGAAATTGCAATTGACAGAACTGGATGAATGGAGACACCTAGCTTATGAAAACGCAAAAATATATAAAGAAAAGGTATAAAAATGGCATGATTACAAAATCAGGAGTAAAAATTTGCATGAAGGGCAAGATGTGCTACTCTTAAATTCCAAGTTAAGACTATTTCTAGGAAAACTCAAATCTAGATGGTTCGGCCCGTACAAAATAGCAAAGATCTACAAACATGGTGCAGTGGACGTATATGATAATGTCGGACACATTTTCAAAGTAAATGGAGAGAGAGTAAAACCTTATTGGGAAGAAGGCCTAAGCTGAAAGAGTTTACATCACTCGTCGGAAGCGATTGACTATCTTGGGCGTTTAATTTCATTAATTTCTCTAATTAAAAGAATGTAAATAAGCCGAAAAACCAGAGGCAACGAAAACTTACCTTTGTAGCTTAAATTCTTCAATTTCGTTGGTCGTTTCTCATCACGAACAAGTTGTAGACAACCATCAAGATCTTCCCCGCTATTCTCCAGCCTTAGAACGGGCTTGTGGGAACCGAATCATGATGAATTTGGGAGAAAAAGAATGAGTTTTTGAGTAACTTGAAAACCCACTGTTTTGAGAAAATTTCATCTTCCTCTTTGCATGAAAAATTCAGCAACTTCCATTCTACCTTGAAGAAGAAGATAAAGACTTATATATGAAGGGATAAGTGATGGTGGATTTTGATTTGTCACCCAGTTTGGTGTCAAATCTCCATGAATTGAATGAAGTTTTTCATGTTGTAAATTGCCACCAAGAAATTGAAATTCATAATTTCAATTTAATCAATTTCAACATTTATGATTAATTAGACAATTAATTTTAAATGAAATTGATATATTATATTAATATCATTAATTAAACTTTTTAATTAATGATAATTATTTAATTTAATGTCCAACACTAAATTAAATAATTTTCCCAACATTTAAACCGGCATGAATCTTTATTCATATTTAAATCGAAACGTGTATTAATTACACAATCCTAATATTTAAATCTTATTTAAATATTCCCAACTCTCTTTTATCGTTTAATTCATAATTAAACTTTAGCGTTAAATATAACGATAATTCCCTTAAATGAATTTGAACGTTTTCAAATCCTTTCATCACTTTGTTCTAAGGTTAATTCTGTATGAGCTAGCAGGGGGACCTAATGGACCTACAGATCATGGGCTCCAACGATCCGAGATTAACTTGTCTAAACTCTTTAGCCTAGTTAATCAACATTCGTTAACTAATGGGACACTCCACCATAGCCCGTAGTTGCACTCCCCTCACTGTAGATATATTTTTGTCCACCCAATACAACCATAATTAGTAAGTCGACCCTTCACATGTCTTTTGTCACTATAGCAGGTCAAAAGTCCATTTTACCACTGAAGTTACACCTTGTTCCTTAAGTACCACTGATCCTATAATGAACAATTTGTTTATGGTCCAACCATTAAACAGAAAATCCTCTCGTGCCAGGAGAGGATCGGCGCGCCTTTGTTCAAGACCCGAAGTAAGCACTTAAGGGAACAACCTCTACTATCCCTATAGACTGGTAGGGGTGAATTTCGTCTTGCAAGACTATGTTCCCAGCTATCTACCCGGTCTTATCCCAAAATGGTAGGCTTATTGAGTCGGCGATGTTGGGCCACTCTCACCCATGCAAATCAAAGGATAATCCCAAATAAACAGGAGTTCATAGTTAGCTCAAGATTACGATCGAGTTACCTAGGTCATCGCATGAAATAGTCAGTTTCACAGTAAACGGAGTTATAAAGGAAAGTGACTTATTTCTCGGTCCTGGTCTTCTGCAAACTCTTTGCATATGACGCCCCCACTTGCATGTCGTTACATGAACGATTAAGGATCGCTTCGTTTGTAATAAATACAAAGCGGGCTCCATCACATAGTGTCCCCAGGATGAGGCACTCAACCTCTATCCTTATACTATAGACCGTTTTGTCTATCACTTGAACTTGATCCGCTTTTATGTCTACACATAAAGTTCAAGTGTTCATTATATAGCCATGGGTTTTAGTTTATTTTTTTTGGGTTAATTAATGCACAATTAAACAACCATTCAATAGCTACTTATTGAATAAACTCAATAACGCTTTATTGATTAACTTTGTTACATTTACTATCCACGAGTTTTAGAACATAAAACCCAACAAACTCCCACTTCGACTAAAACTCTACTGGGGTGTACAATTATCTAGAAACATTGTGGGTTAGTATTCATATAGTTCAAATACAATAAACTAGGGCATCTTATATACCCATTACATATCTCCCACTTGCCCTAGATTATCCTTTGTACAAAACTCGTTGACCTAGACCATCTAGATGTCCCTCAAACACTTTAGCCGTGAGGGCCTTCGTAAATGGATCAACATGTTGTGCTTTGTAGTTATCTTCATGACAATCACGATTCTTCAGAGCACGATCTCTCAAATGAGATAATTATTTTTACGCTCTATGTGTTTGCCTCATTAGTGGCTAGCAAGTTCATATTTGGAACAACTTCCAAATCTTTCAAGAACTTCCTTAGCCATATAGACTCCTAAACTGCTTCACAAGCAGTGACATTCTTGGTGCTACGTCAAACTATAGCTCCCTCTTAAAGGTGAATCCTGATGCCTATGTGGATTTCCTTAAATCCTTATCGGTGTGCAAACCAGAATCAGTGTATCCTGCAAGGATCAGATCCTTAACGTTATACACGAGCTTTTACTACATTCCAATAGTCTAAATTTGGACGAAATTGGTATCAACTGACAATCCCTACCGCATACCATATACCAAGCCTGGCTGCCTATTGCCGAGGCATAGAGAATATTTCTCATGTCCTCAATTTCTTGAAGGGTCTCAGGACATTGTTCCTTAGACAATTGAACTCCGTGCCTGAAAGGCAACAAAACCATTCTTGGAATTCTGCATCTTATATCAAACCAACAGCTTGTCGATATAAGAAACTTGAGACAGGGCTAACGTTTTGTTCTTATGATTCCAAACGATTCTAAGAACATACGGACCATTTTCCAAATCTTTTATTTGGAATTTGGATGCTAGCTTTCTTATGATGTCAGTTTTGATAAACTATGTCATTCTCGATGAATAGGATATCATTCATATATACAGAAAACAAATTAAAGCTACTAAGTAGTTGATGATCTTCTGGTAGACATAAGGCTCACCAACCTTTTGTTCAAAGCCATAAGACTTGATTGAAGCATCAAATCTTATATCCCAGGATCTGGACATCTGTTTCAACCCATAAATGGATTGTTTTACGCTTGCAAACCTTTTGCTTCTGATCCTGAGCAATGAACCCTTCTGGTTGAGACATGTAGGAACTCTCTTTAAGATTACTAGTCATAATGGCAGTCTTAACACCCATTTGCCATATCTCATAATTATAAAATGCGGCAATGGATGGGAGTATCCCAATTAACTTGAGTATGGCAATAGGGGAGAAGATTTCTTCATAGTTTATCCCCTCCCACTAAGTAAAACCCTTTGCCATAAGTCTTGCTTTAAATATCTGTACATTTTCAGCTAAGTCTCATTTTCGCTTGTAAATCCATTTATACCCTATGGGTCATACCCTTCATGTTGATCTACAAGACCCAGATTGAATTAAAGTACATGGATTCCTTTTACAGGTCCATAACTTTAATTTATTCGTCCTTGTCAACGTTATTCATTGCTTGTTTTAAAAGACAATGGATCCTCGATATTGTCATCAGGTATGACAACAAGAGTTTCAATTAAACTCAAATAGTATTCATCAAGTCGAATAACAACCCTCCCGCTACGTTGTGGCTCTCTCAACAATTGAGGAGGACGGGACTGACTGAATGTGTTAGTTCAATCAACACTATTGTTGAAGAACTAACCTGATCAACAACTCTTGTTGATCCATTTGTAGCTTTACTAGATAATTTTAATTTACACTATTTAACTTCATGGTTTGTGATCTCTAACGTGGTATTCTTCTAAGAATTTAGCATTTTGTCGATACAAATGCTTCATTTTCTTATGGATTGAAGAAGTATCCACCTCTCGTTTCCTTGGGATAAATAGGCATATTTTGGAACAAGGTTCCAGTTCCTTTGGGTATGTCTGTTGTATATATGTAGGACATCCCTAAGTTCTGAAATGACATAAACTTACTTTATGCTCTTTTCAGAGCTCAAATAATGTTTCAAAAGACACTCTTTGAGGGAACCATATTCGTGTTTTAAACTGCAGTCAACACTACATATCCCAAAACGATTTAGGCAAATTGGCATAGCTCATTATCAAACAAACCATGTCTTACAAGGTTTTGTTTCTCCTTTTCGATGTTTTATTTTCTTGAAGCGTATCGGTTGTTTTAGGACATAATTCCATGATCTATCAAATAGTCCTGGAATTTTGTGTCCTTATACTCTCTACTGCGATCGAATCGAAGTATGTTTATTGTCGTACCTAATTGTTTTTAACTTCGGTCTTATACTCCTTGAACTTTTCAAGGGCTTCGGGCTTACGAAGTATTAGGTAGAGATGGGGTACCTTGAATAATCATTAAAAAAACTAACGAATTATTCATACCCTGTTTGAGCTTTTGTCATTCGTTGATTTTAGAGATCAGAATGCATAAGCACTAAGGGTTCTTTGGCACCAGAACCTTTTCCAGAAAAAAAAAAAAGATGTTTAGTCATATCTTGCCCTTAAGGCATGACTTTCAGGGAGGTAATGAGTTGTCTTCTAACCTGTTTAGAAGTTCATTATAGACTAACTCCCAATCCTATTGAGATTTATATGGCCTACCCTGAAGTGCCAAAGATAGGTACTTTTTGAGAAACATGTTGTCTTTTGGTTGAGTCTCAGCGGTTTTAATCATCTCATGATCAAAAGTTTGCTATAGACTCTATCGGTCTTAAAATCATATAGGTTATTCTTCATATTGCAGAACAAATATTGGCCTCCTTTTTGACATGAACAGTTCATATACTAAAAGGTAATATAATAGCCTTGTTCTAGCAAACAAGATATAGAAATTAAACTTCTTTTAATCTTTGGAATTATGTACACATTATCAAATAATATGTGATGTTCACAAGAGTAGAATAAACTTTTATGTCTCCCACTGCCATAACCCAAATGAACTCTCCTGCCTCAAATTTAATTCACAATTAAAGATGCCAGGATCCTTTTTGTAAAAAGGAAGAACATACGTGATTGGTGTTACTTGAATCAGGGATCCAAGTTGAATCATTGTTCTTCACTAAGCATGTTTTCAAGACGAAAAAAAAAATCATATTTTAGAGTCTTTGATGTTCTTTTAGGTTAGGCAGCTTTCTTATGTTATATTTATTACGAACCTGTTGAGATGAAGTAAACATAGGAAGACGTTCCTCAATTTTAAGATCGTTTCGTAATCACTTACCACGAAGGAAGTGTGTTTTCTTGGTTGTATGATGTATACCAATAATGAATTTGGTGTATAGACGAGGCATTCATAGAACTATTACATGTTGAAATAACAAATTAACTAATATCGGTTGTCTAGCACTTAATTCTTTACTTAATCCAATCAATTTATCAAAAGTAATTAAGCACCCTATGAATCATAATTCTTTTGCAACGATACTTCAGAGGTTTAGAGCAACAGCCACCGAAGGGTGATCAGCTACTCCTCCTCTAAATTGAGACGTTCTCAACCAAATGCTAACTTTAGAATAACTCATATTCCGTTAGTGTTTAGTTACCGTTTGTTTGGTCAAGGATTTCGTTAACAATTTAACTCATCCCCGTAAGTGTAACCCTCCCACTTTCAGATCCCAGAGGTATGCACCAACAGGCTACCGTTAGGAAAAGACAACTGTTGGTGACTGACTTAAGTGACCCTATCCATTCCTGGAGTTCAGGTGTTATGAAACCTATGATCAGGCCCTCCGAAGGGATGGTCGCTTCCAGGGCGACGCGCGGGCGGATCATAAGAATCTCACGGTGCGACCTAGGGGTGGAGATCATAGGATACGTTGACACGCGTCCTTCTCCCACTTACTATGAACACTTTCCACATTCACCTTGATATTGATCCATGCTAAACACTTTCCAAAGGGAGGTCACTTCCAGGGTGACGCGAAGCCGAGCATGAATCTCACGGTGTGAAACCAGGGAGACGTGAGAGTAAAAACTTGATATAAGCTTCTCGTTTTTATACTTTTCCTCCCACAGAAGTGTCCTATTAGTTTTATAGGGTAATATTTTGACTCAGATAAAAATCCGGCTAAATGAAACTATCTAAGTCGATGCCTTATTAAATAAGGTCTTTACACTAATGTCTAGGTGCATTAAACCTTTTTAATTACCTAGTGACATTGCATGCTAATAAGACCGTGGTTAATTCAACTCAGGTACCGGATTACCGGGAGAGTTCCCTTATAACCAAAGTGTTATGTCCTACTTAACCGAATTTTAAATCTATTAAAATACTAAGTAAGACATTTTTCTAATCCTATTAGAAATGGTGATCTTAGGTCTAACTGATTTTAAACCGTTTTAAAATTAATTTATTTCCCTAAGATCCTATGTTAGCATGCAACTCTTTGTTATAGGATTGACGGTTTCTATTCATTAACCCTTATAACTATTATAATTTTTAATGAATTAGTCCTATAACATGCTTCTAATGGTGATGAAAGCATATAACAATCAAATTCTAATTATATATTTATACCGTTAGAAAGCATAAACTTTTTGAAACAACTTATGTCTAGGTGATTTCCCAAGGCATAACAATTACGCTACGATGTCTAGGTGATAAAACACTTTAAACCTTACATCGCTCATGCATGCTCATAAAACTGGGTTATCATAACTCAAGTACGGGTTCGGTGCCCAGGTAGGAGGTGTTCCATAAACCGTCAACTTAAATACCTCCAGCCTTAGACAGCATTTCGTCGGGTGAGTTCTCTTGTAACTTTAGCTTTACAAGATGTCGACCTATTCTATGAAAGGATTGATCGAATTTGTAGTATGTTAACCCTAAGTGAGCATGCATTTATCTTTGTTATAGGTTTTAACGTCTATCTCGATTTTATAACAATTTATAAAATAGACAACCTATAACATTAATCTATGCTAAGGTGGTTTCATGTTGCATGCTTGTTCGTTTTCGTTTAATAAATATAACGCTTATACAAAATTAACTAAACGAAAAATTTAAAAACATTAAACATGCATCTAGCATGAAACCTAACATGCATTTTTTTTTATTATAACCTTTATAATTAATTACTAATGCATGTAACATGCTTTCCTATGGTGGGAGTTTAAATCTATATGACATACTTTATGCATATTATGATCCTATTTAATTTAAACATCCATTCACAATGCATAATAAATTAAAACACACTAAAGTGGACCGGTTTGGCATCCTAAGCAAGCAAATTAACTAAATTATTACATTAACAATTAATATAATGCCTTGGACCGCTCCCGAATGCTTCAAATTTGCTTGAACCAACCAAAACCATGCTGAACCAAGTCAAAAGTTGCTTGAATCGCCCTCAAATTGAAGAAAAAGTTGTTGAACCGGCCAGACCAAGCTAAAAATAAACCACCGAAGAAAAACCGAGCCAAAACCAGTCCATACGTGCACGAACCGAACCGGGGATACTTGATCCGGACAGATGACTCATCAATCTACTAGGAACCGGAAAGCAAATGGTTGATCCGGACCAAATTCGAGCCGAATCGTGTGGTTTTTTCCTTCCCGGGCCAGTCTGGTTTTCTGCTGCCCGCCATCTATTCCCAAAAATTCTAGCAGCAGCAGATTTTCTTACTCTGTTTTTCCACCTTTGCGCAGTCTTCGAATTTCTTCAAATTGAAAGCCTAAACGGACTCTAATGACTCTCAAATTTTATAGACTTCATATGAACTCATTAATGCCCATAAACATGTCGGCAATTACAAATTATTTCAACGAATTGAAGGAAAATTGATGCCAAAACCAAATTAAAACCACTTTAGCTCCGACTGCATTCATCTCATGAAATTACCCACCATACTCGAAATTAAAGCAAATTAAATGCCTAAACCACGCTCTGATACCAATTGAAGGAGTTTACAAAACTCGTGCGGAAGCGATTGACGATCTTGGGCATTTAATTTCATTAATTTCTCTAATTAAAAGCATGTAAATAAACTGAAAAACCAGAGGCAACGAAAATTTACCTTTGTAGCTTGAATTCTTCAATTTCGTTGGTCGTTTCTCATCACGAACAAGTTGTAGACAACCATCAAGATCTTCCCCGCTATTCTCCGACAATAAAACGGGCTTGTGGGAACCGAATCGTGATGAATTTGGGAGAAAAAGAATGGGTTTTTGAGTAACTTGAAAACCCACTGTTTTGAGAGAATTTCATCTTCCTCTTTGCATAAAAAATTCAGCAACTTCCATTCTACCTTGAAGAAGAAGACAAAGACTTATATATGAAGGGATAAGTGATGGTGGATTTTGATTTGTCGCCCATTTTGGTGTCAAATCTCCATGAATTGCATGAAGTTTTTCATGCTGTAAATTGCCACCAAGAAATTGAAATTCTTAATTTCAATTTAATCAATTTCAACATTTATGATTAATTAGACAATTAATTTTAAATGAAAATGATATATTATATTAATATCATTAATTAAACTTTTTAATTAATGATAATTATTTAATTTAATGTCCAACACTAAATTAAATAATTTTCCCAACATTTAAACCGGCATGAATCTTTATTCATATTTAAATCGAAACGTGTATTAATTACACAATCCTAATATTTAAATCTTATTTAAATATTCCCAACTCTCTTTTATCGTTTAATTCATAATTAAACTTTAGCGTTAAATATAACGATAATTCCCTTAAATTAATTTGAACGTTTTCAAATCCTTTCATCACTTTGTTCTAAGGTTAATTCCGTATGAGCTAGCAGGGGGACCTAATGGACCTACAGATCATGGGCTCCAATGATCCGAGATTAACTTGTCTAAATTCTTTAGCCTAGTTAATCAACATTCGTTAACTAATGGGACACTCCACCATAGCTCGTAGTTGCACTCCCCTCACTGTAGATATATTTCTGTCCACCTGATACAACCATAATTAGTAAGTTGACCCTTCACATGTCTTTCGTCACTACAACAGGTCAAAAGTCTGTTTTACCCCTGAAGTTACACCTTGTTCCTTAAGTACCACTGATCCTATAATGAACAATTTGTTTATGGTCCAACCATTAAACAGAAAATCCTCTCGTGCCAGGAGAGAATCGGCGCGCCTTTGTTCAAGATCTGGAGCAAGCACTTAAGGGAACAACCTCTACTATCCTTATAGGCGGGTAGGGGTGAATTTCGTGTTGCAAGACTATGTTCCCAGCTATCTACCCGGTCTTATCCCCAAAATGGTAGGCTTATTGAGTCGGCGATGTTGGGCCACTCTCACCCATTCAAATCAAAGGATAATCCCAAATAAACAGGAGTTCATAGTTAGCTCAGGATTAAGATCGAGTTACCTAGTTCATCGCATGAAATAGTCAGTTTCACAGTAAACGGTGTTATAAAGGAAAGTGACTTATTTCTCGGTCCTGGTCTTATGCAAAACCCCCACTCGCATGTCGTTACATGAACGATTCAGGATCACATTGTTTGTAATAAATAGAAAGCGGGTCGCGTCACCTAGTGTCCCCAGGATGAGGCACCCAACCTCTATCCTTATACTATAGACCGTTTTGGCTATCACTTGAACTTGATCCGCTTTTATGACTACACATAAAGTTCAAGTGTTCATTATATAGCCATGGGTTCTAGTTTATTGGATTTGGGTTAATTAATGCACAACTAAACAACCATTCAATAACTACTTATTGAATAAACTCAATAACGCTTTATTGATTAACTTTGTTACATTTACTATCCACGAGTTTTGGGACATAAAACCCAACTTAAGCAAGGATAAGATCTCCATTACCGTGATTGATCCAAGATGATTAAAATATGTGATTGTTTAAATATGTATATTATTACATTTTGTTTTGTTTGATTTAGTTTATGTCTTTTTCTTTCCTTAAAAATCCAAAAATAATGTGTACAATTCATAATATGTTGGAAACCAGGATCAAGTCTCAGTTAAGAGTGAACCTTGTCTTAGGAAAAGCTTGTCTAAGGAAAGAGGCACTTAAGTTTACTAAAAAGGAACACCTCTACCTGGAGCTTGAATTAACAATGACTTTCATTTTCCTTGTTTACAAATGTTTTATCTTACTTTTTCTTCATGTTTATAAATTCTTCTTCGTTATTGAATGCTTAGCCAGTGTGAATTTTCTAAATACTTTGGTTAAGTGTGTAGTAGATAGGTCCGGGGAAAAAGAGAAAGCAGCTGGAGAAAGGGCAAAAATTTGCACTACAAATGTCGCCACAAATCGAACTTAGGCTTAAAAGACAATTTATTTTGAAGACATCACTTTGCGACGCATTTGCGGTCGTAAATCAAGTACAAAACAGATGTCTTAGAGATGACGCCAGGAAATGGGAAACATATTTAAGCCTACTAAAAGTTGACTTAGGTCAAATTTTGTTAAAACTGAATATCCAACGTCTCTCTCTCAAACAGACTATCGAACCAAGCTCCACACCAAACTCTGACCACCCATTTCGACCGCCGTATCCTTCGGAAATCGTCCACATTCTGACCAGATAACGTCGACGACCACTTCTCCCTCATATCCATTTAGTGAAGTAAACGATGAAGCTTCCATATACTTATCAGTCAAAGAAACTAGTGCCGTTAAAGAAATCTTCGAAAGTTTTTTTTTATGAGAAGTCGAATGCAGGTTCAGACTCCTCTCCATCTCCTCGATGAATGGGCACACGTCAATCAGAACGTTCGACCTCCCTACGGTTGAAAGATCAAGGTAATCCCCCACAACAATCTTCTCATGTCGGAAATCGGCAATGCAAGTGGGAGCAGGACTTGAGAAAAGTAGTAGAGATAAGTTGAAAAGCTACTGGAGAAGATGTTCTTGAATTAGAGGAAGAATAGGAAGAAGCTTCGCTAATACGGAGGCCCAAATCCTTAAGAATTGAAGAAAAGGAGAAGGAAGAAAAGAAGGTGGAAATCGAGTATGTCCGCATAAAAGATAGAAAAAACTAAGCCAAGCATGACAGTTGCGGCCGTAAAAGAAGAGCAATGTGGAAATTCACCTGCAAGTCAACAGGATTATGCGGTCGTAGGTGAGGCCCAAAAAGATAAAGAAGTGCCAACTCATGAGGCACAAGCAAAAGAAGATGCACCCGCATCCGGGGCGCATGTGCAGGGGCAGACGGCCACACAACTAGCTACCACTTCATCTCCAAGGAAGCCAAGCATCAAAATGATGACAAAAAGCATAAGCGCTGATTGAGATTGGAAAGAGAGATGGCGAGCCATCTTGAGAAAAAAAAGTGGGAGGCTTCAATCGCTAAGGCATTCCTGGAAGGCAAGGCCATGGCTCAAGAAGAATTAGACCAGATAACAAAAGAAAGAAAAATAAGACTAAGAGAATAAGAAGAGAAGGTTGCACTCCACTTCATAGGTGAGTAGTTGAAAGACTCAGAGAATGCAATTAAGGCAGAAAAAGAAAAAAAAAAGATTGCACCCGCATCTGAGGGCCAATCTAAGGAATAAACAGGGGAGTTTGCAGCCACAAACACGGTGTAAATAGTGCAGGCAGAATAAGTTGCACCAGTTTCTGAGGTGCAACCACATGAGCAGACCCCACCACACAACAAGAGGATGAAACCGTGCTCGATGACCTGCTTGAGCATAAGAAAGAAATAGTGCCCGAGGACCTGTTCGATTAGGAGAAAGAGAAAGATAAAAGAGGAACGACAAACATCAGAAGATGAAGATGAGGTCCTGGAAATTACCAAGGACAAAATGCACAAAAATAGGGGTAGAGAAGAAGAAGATGATGAGGCCGATGGGAAACAGAAGAAGCAAAAGAACATTATTTCCCTAAGGAGGCCAAACACTCGGGGGGCAACCACTTTACAACCCAGAAACCAGACACCACCACCACCACAGCCTGCAAAGGGAGAATCCTCCATTCCTCGAGTAAAGAAAGCTCCTATGAAGAAACCGAGGGTGGAAAGACAAGTGGAGTCCAATGCTAACACTTAGGCCCGCTTGGCCATCATGGAAAAAAGGGCCCTCATGTGTGAGAAGGCCTTCTCCACAAAGTCAGGACCTCTCCCTGCTTTTATTGAAGACATCTTACGCAGGTAGGCTGGGACTGACTGGGTAAAGAGCCGAAGGAAACCTCCATTTCCCTAGTGAAAGAGTTCTATGCATAGATTAGGGAAGAGAGGCGGACATGTTGGGTTTTATGCCCTAAAACTCATAGATAGTAAATGTAACATTTGACCGAACATTAATAAAATGATATTGATGTATTATTCAATAAATTATTATTGTTTGTATTATGTTTGTCTTGCCTAAATAACCATAATCCAATAAACTAACATCCAAGGCTGTTGTATGAGTCTTGAACTGTATGTGAGGACATACGGGGATCGTTGTTCAAGATACAACCTAAACGGTCTATAGTATAGGGATAAGGTTCGGTACCTTATTCTGGTGACACTATGGATACGACCCACTTTGTATTTGATACAAACGCAACGATCCAACACGTTCGTGTAGGGAACATGCGAGTAGAGGTATCCTATGCAATGGGTTTGCATAAGACCGGAGCGCAAAATAGTAACCACTAGTTGTAACACCGTTGACTAGTTAGGTTTCTATATCACTAGGATGACCTAGGCAACTTAGTCTTAATCCCGAGTGGGTTATGGACTCCTATTCATGAGGGATTGTCCTTTGATCTGTATGGGTGAGAGTGGCCTGCACGCCGACTCAATAAGCCTACCATTTTGGAGACAAGACCGAGTGGGGAATTAGGAACATAATCACAGAAGATGGAATTCACTCCTTCCCAACTTTAGGGTAAGTAGATGAGTGCTCTCTTAAGTGGTGTCTCCGAGTCTTGAACAAAGGGCCCTTCTCTCTCTATGACAGGTGGTTCCCAACTTTAGGATTTATGTTTTTTTGTTGTACCTCAAACAGGTGGTTCATTAGAGGAGCACTGGTACTTAAGGATGAAGAGGTAACCCAAGGGTAAAATAATCATTTTATCCAGCTGATGTTACGAACACTCGTGAAGGACTAACTTGCTGTTTTAGTCAATATCCGTGGACACAGAAATATATCTGCAGTGAGAAGAGTGCAGCTGTGGGTCTATAGTGGAGTGTACCCACACTTAACGAACATTGATTAACTTGCTTAATGAGTTTAGCCAATTAATCTCATATCATTGGAGCTTCTGATCTGTAGGTCCATTGGGTCCTACCGATAGCTCATTATTGGTGTTGAGGTAAAATTACTAAGGGAAATAATGCAATGTAGGGAGATACATTATAATATAAAGTTTATATTTTCATTAAACTTTATAATATAAATTTATTTTGAAGATTGATTCTGAAGGAGTGAAGAACACTCGAGCGGAAGCTTTAGCGGATCTTAGGCACTGATTTTCATTAATTTCGTTAATTAAAAGCATGCTAAAATAAGAAAAAAAACAGAGCAATTCATACTAACCTCTTGGAGCACCAAATTTGTGGATTCCTTTGCTTGTTTCTCCACTCGAATTCGACATGGACTACCACCGAGATCTCCCCACTATTCTCCGGCCTTAGAACGAGCTTGTGGGAACCCGAGCATGATGAATTTGGGAGAGGAAGAAATGAGTTTTGGAGAAGTTTGCAGCTAACGGTTTTTGAAAGAAATATAATGTCCATCCATTTTCATCTACTGATTCACACCTCTTCAAACTTATTTAAAGAGGAAATACATGCATCACATTTCAATCTTGAAGTGACAACAAGATGGGCTTGGTTGTGGTGTCATTTTGGTGTAAATTTAGTGAGATTATTCACCAATGTCCACCACCTCCGAATGCGGTTTTGAATTTCATAAATTCAAAATTAAATGAAATTTGTCATTTCAATTTTAAATGAAATTATTTCATTTAAATAATTAATTAAAATTTATTTAATTAATTATATATTAATTTAATATCAAATATTAAACTAATATTTTACACCAAACCCGACTTCTCTCAAAAAATCGGTCTTTTGAA
The DNA here is from genome assembly GCA_017139565.1 of Luffa aegyptiaca. Taxonomy (NCBI): domain Eukaryota; kingdom Viridiplantae; phylum Streptophyta; class Magnoliopsida; order Cucurbitales; family Cucurbitaceae; genus Luffa; species Luffa aegyptiaca. The sequence continues at coordinate 18,335,477 of CM029397.1, forward strand.
TATGAATCGGTATTCAAATTTAAACTGAAATATGGATCAAATAAATCTTCGAAATATTTAAATCATATTTAAATATGTCCAACTCTCTCTAAATTAGTTTAATCCATAATTAAACCGATACGTTTAAATTATATCGAATATAATTAACGCTATCTTCCTAATTGGAATTTGAACGTGTTTCAAATTCTTTCATCACTCTGTTATAAGGTTTATTCTGTTTGAGCTAGCAGGGGGACCTAATGGACCTACAGATCATGGGCTCCAACGATCCGAGATTAACTTGTTGAACTCTTTCAATCCTAGTTAACCAACATTCGTTAACTAACGGGACACTCCACTACAGCCCGTTGTTGCACTCCCCTCACTGTAGATATATTTCTGTCCACCTGATATAACCGTGATCAGTAAGTCAATCCTTCGCAGGTTGTTCGTAACTATAGTAAGGTCAAAAGTCCGTTTTACCCCTATAGCACTTCTTGTTCCTTAAGCCTTCATTGAGTCCCTAATGAACAAGGTCCAACCACTAAACCTAAAACCTCTCGGGCCAATGAGAGGGTGGCGCACCTTTGTTCACGTTCTGGAGTCCGCACTTAGGGGAACAACCTCTCTACTATCCCTAATGACGGGTAGGAGTGAGTTCCATCTTTCAGGACTATGTCCCCAACTATCTACCTGGTCTTATCCCCAAAGTGGTAGGTTGTTGAGCAACGTTGTTAGGACACTCTCACCCATGCAAATCAAAGGATAATCCCGAATAAACAGGAGTTCATAGTTAGCTCGGGATTAAGATCGAGTTACCTAGGTCATCGCTTGAAATAGTTAGTTTCACAGTAAACGGCGTTTGATAGCGAGCATAGCTAGCTATTTTTCTCTGATTAATTAAGCTAGTCTTTTACAATTATTTGCCCAAATTTATGCATTTTTATGTTTTATTTGTAGGAAGTATGTGTTTGAAGCTTAATTCAGCAATTGGAGTCAAATGGAGTCTTCAATCTAAAAAAAAAAAAAAAAAAAAAATCATAGCGTCGCGACGCTATAGGCAAATTTTCCAAAAATGCGGTATCGCGACAGCGTCGCGACGCTGTCCATAGCGTCTCGACGCTGTCGCTAGATTTCTATAAATTCATCTTTTCATGCTACGGCCAAGGGGAGTCCAATTGGTTAGATTTTAGCCCTAATTTCGACTAGAGACCTTTGGTGGGAGCTAAAGCAAGGCCAAGGAGCGGGAATCAAGTGAGAAGACGTGGAGATCGTGACAGGGATGTGTCGGTTTCGACGGATTCGAGTTTTCCTTTCTCTTTCCCTTACCTCTTGTAGTTTTTGTGGCTTTTCTTTAAATTAGTGTTTATGGTTTAAAGACTATGAATTGCTAGTTGTGTGTCTTAGGGATTGATGTAATTGTTTTAATTGTTGGATTGAATTTTGGGTATGAATGTGTTCTTATTCTATGCATGCAATTTTATGTGTAATGCTTTCAATTACTTGATCACTAATTGAATGATTTAAGTGTTGAATCTAACTCGGGAGAGAAGATTTGGCCTAAGACTTGCTTTGTTCAATTGCATGACTAGAGTAGAAATTCTAAGTTTGTGACGGGATTTAGAATATCTCTAGAAGTATAACAAGGACCGAACCGAATAATGCCTTGCATGTTAATGAACTTAGATAGGGATATCAAGTTAGTTATATGCATGAGAATCAATTATACTCGGGAGAGGTAATCGTGATAAATGTTTCCTTGGCTTGTAGAATAATTGCATGATCAATTCATTCCTATTAATCAATCCTCAATCTTAATCAACGAAATCAATTCTCTAAGAGTCTTTCCATTTGAGTCTCCACCTTTATTTTATGCTTTTTGTCTTTAGATTTATCTTTTATCATTGAGTTTTGCTCCCTAAATAAAATTGGACAAGATTATTCACAATACTTAATTTGCTAGAAAACCAATCCAGAGGACGACACTCGTTTTACACGAAAACACTATATTATTACTTGACCCGTACACTTGCGGTAAGCAAATTGCACATCAGCGTTATAAAGTGAAAGTGACATTTCGCGGTTCGGTCTTATACAAACTCTTTTGCATAGGATGCCCCCACTCGCATGTCTCTACATGAACGACATAGGATACATCGTTTGTATTAAAACAAAGTGGGCCACATCACATAGTTTTTCCTAGAATAAGATACCCAGTCTTATCCCTATACTATAGACCGTTTTAGGCTATATACTTGAACCTGATCCATTTTTATGTCACTAAATAAAGTTCAAGTATTCATATCATAGCCATGGATTCTAGTTTATTGGATTTGGGTTAATAAATGTATAGTTAAACTAACCTTTCAACAACCAGAAATTTAACTATTTCAATAACGTTTTTATATATAACTATGTTACATTTACTATCCACGAGTTTTAGGACATAAACCCCAATAGATTCAAAATTAATTTAAGGGAGAATTAAATATTTGAGAGAGTTCAAATATTAAATTTAATATGAATTGGTTTAACATTAAAACTATAGGTGAAAATATAATGCGCATTATTAGGTGCAAATTAGAGCTATAGGTTATGTGAGAGAGATTTAATTTATTATGATTCAATTATAAGTAAAATTAAATATATGATATTTAATTTAGTGTTTAATTAATTAGTGAATGAATTAAATTGCTTAATTTATTTTGAATTAATTAAATGAATTGAATTAAAACTATAGGTTATATGAGCGATATTTTTGTTTAAATATAGTTTAAATGAATTGCTTGGTTAAATGTGATTTAATCATTATTGATTTAATTAATTAATATTTAATTTTTATTTTTATTTTGAAATTAAAATTAAAATCAATTAACTGATAAAAATAAGTTAATTGACTTAATCGTGGGTTGAACCCACGATTATCTCTCTCCCTCAACTGAATATGCCTACCAAGTAGGGGAGTCAGGGGAATCGTTCTGTCAGTTGTTCTCTCTGGCTTCACTTGGCATTTTCTCTCAAAATTTTCTCTCCAGAAAAGCAATTTTCCATCTCGTCCCTTCAGTGAAGAAAGGTTCCACAAGCCACCTCAATACAAACCTTTGTAGCCATATTGGTGTTATTCGTGTGGTGGTGTTTCTTGGAGAATCCCAGTGAAGAAGAGAATTTTGGGGCTGCTGTAATTTCATAATTTCATCCCAAGGCGTTGGTGATTTCGGTCAAGACTTCAAATGAGAGTACGTATCTTTGATCTTTGATTATAGTAGAAAAAACATGATTAAATAGGATTTAATCAGTAGTTTTCATCAATAGGATTTAATAGCCAATATTCTGCTGCAATTTAAATGTTTATATTGCTGTATATTTGCCAACATATTGGTATTTAAAACGGTGTTAAATACAGTGTAATGGTTCTCTGAAATCCTCCGCTGCGCAAGGGGTTTTATCCCTGCAATTGGTATCAGAGCCATGTTTGTCCCTTTAATTTCGTTTTAAATTTGCGATTGTCTTGTTAGGTGAGATTTATCTTCTTTACGAATGTATTTGTTTGCATATGAACATTTGCAATTAATTGGCCATAGTTTACAATTGTTTTTAATCTGATCAAATGAAAGGGACCCTGTGTTTTTGGGCATTAGATTGTAAATATTAGTCATTTGTATGTTCGGGTCTAGAATAGGTTTTTTTTTAGATGAAGATCGACGAAAATGAGACCAAAAACCAAGGCCAAATGATGAAGATCACTGCTGTTTTTTGCCCAGAATTGGCTTTAGACCCATTAGCGTCGAGACGGTGACGAGAATTTGTGCGGCATTCGCTAGGGCTTCACATCCACGCGGTTTAGCTGCTGTGTTGGTTAGGTTAGACGGTTTGGGTTGGGCTAGGACCGATTTGGCCAGCTCCAACCTGATTTTGGCTTCGTTTGGCTTTTTAGTGACCGGTTCGAAGTGGTTCAGTTCGGTTCTTGCGGTCTGGCCAGATTTTGAAGTTACATAAGGATGAATTAGGATAAAATAAAATAAATTTAATTGTTTATTTTATCCTAGGGGCCAATTAATCGGTTCATATGGCATTTTATATGCTTTATGAATGTCATATAATTTTAAAATCCCACCTTAGGTTATAAGCATGCTCATGTAGTTATAATGTATAGATGAAATGCATGGTTGTTTTCATGAGTTATTTAATGTATGCGAGTTATATTAAATATATGAAAATGAAAAGCATGATGCATGTAATTACTTAGATTAAATGTACGGGTTATATTTAATGTATTTGTATGCAGCATGCTTGGATGATTTTCTTGTTTGGCAAATGAATATAATTGTTATATCAATAATAAGAAAATCAAAATTTCATTGAGCATAATACATCCATAGTTTTAATATAATTGTTTGACGAGACGACTTGTCGAGGGTCGTATCAAATAAATTTGTAATTCACCGATCACTAAACTACATTGTAGTAGTAGTGGCTAGGGTCGATCGCAGGGAACGATTTGTTTACCACTAATCTCTCTTGTGTTTGTGGTAATAAAAAGGGGTTGAAGAGAGGGATTAAATTGCTTGGAATATAAAATGGAAGAAAGTAAAGTGCAAAAAATTAAATAATAGAAAATAAAAGGGCGGTTGGTTAATCTCACCTAGGCGATCACTATAGCTGGAAACACTCGAATTCAGTATATTTGTTTTTACTCATTGATTGGTAATTAATGATTTAAACGCATGTTGCCTAATTGGTACTCAATTGACTCGATCCCATCGTACATCAATTCAATCACTAATTACTAATTAATTAACCCCTACTAACCCATCGAGATGAACCAATTAAATAATTGCTTTAAGACCAAGATACCCCTAGGGTGGTAACACGACTAGCCCATCCAACTAGCACCCAACTAATTAATTAATTAACCCGATCGAGATCAATAATCCAATTAATTGTTGCTTTAGGCTAGAATGATCTAATTAATTAGGAAAAGCCTAAAATTAATTAAGAACATCGATTTAGACCCTAGACCTATCATGTAGATTACAAAGTCAAAGAACTGCTCTTGGGACCCGTGGCCATGACTCGGCTTATATGCCAACTACAATTAAAGTTCCATTATCTACGTGGAATTCAATTTCTTAGCGAGTTACTAACATGCAAGCTGCGATTTAGGGCGTCAATCTAACCTACTCTGCATGTAAGTAATATAAACGGGAATCTAAATCACAAAACAACAATTAAATCATACATGAAGCTCAGAAAACTCAAGAAGATATTGCATACAATACAGTAAACTCATAAATCTCATAAAAATCCAAATATACTTACAAATCCGAGGTTCCAACTACGGCGAATGACGGTTGGACGACCATAGACAAGCCTAATCTAAGCCCAAGGTTTGAGAAACCAACCTAAAACTAAGAAAAATAGAGGAAGAACTCGAAAAACTTAGAGTAATACGAAGAGGAAAAGAGAAAATGGCTGTTGAATCTGTCTCATCCGACCTAAATCACAAAAATCTGCATGTAAATAGTGAGGCGACGTTGAGATGCAAACGGTAATTTGGCCGGTCCATCGTGTTCGTAGCGTCGAAACACCGTGAGTTAGCGTCTCGACACTACCACTCGGGTCTAGCTTGTTTGGCTGCTTCATTTTTGCTCCTTGCTGACATTGCTTTCGAGGTTTGAGTGCTCCGCTTTGGTCTTTTCACCTCCTCGAAATCTCGTGGACTTCAAGTTGGATCAAAATCACGTTAATTTACTAAAATTAACGTCAATTTGGAATATCGACTCTTGAGAAGCTTTAATATCAAATACCTACAAAATAAAATGATTAAGCACACGATTAAACATAATACTATCAAGATTAAGACTAAATAATTAGGACTAAATTGGTCTTATCATCGTTATATTATTTTCATGCAATAATTAATAAAGTTTAATTAATAATTAGGACTAAATTGGTCCTATCATCGTTATATTATTTTCATGCAATAATTAATAAAGTTTAATTAGTTAACTAGAATATAATTGTTAATTGAACTAAACTTTAGAAGCATGATTATAGGGCTAATCATTAAAATTTGAAAATAGTTTTAAAATTGATGATTAGAAACCGTCAATCTAAAATCAAGAGTTGCATGCAAACATAGAATAATAGGTTTAATTAATTAATTTTAATTGGTTAAAATTAATTAGACCTAAGGTCATATTCTAATAGGGTCATTCGAATTAATCTTACTTAGTATTAAAATAGTTTTAATTATCTAAGTAGGAAAAATATTATTATGATTATAAGGGAACTCTACCGATTAAGTTATGTCTAAGGCTGGTGGTATTTAAGTTGACGGTTTACGAAACACCTCCTACCTGGGAACTGACTCGAAATATCGGAGTTCAATTAATCATAGTGTAATGTTAGCATGCAATGTCACTAGGTTAATTAAATGAGTTTAATTCACCTAAAAGATAGAGTAAAGATCTTATTATAATAGTTAGAATAGGATTAGACTTAGATAGATTGACGTAGCCGGATTTATCTAAGTTATATAACCCTCAAATATACGGTACGTCACTTTATTGGGAGGAAAATTACAAAATGAGATTTGGATCAAGTTTTGCTCCTACGTCCCTATATTCACAACATGAGATCCATGCTCGACTTTGTGTCGCCTTGGGCGCGACCTCCCTTTGGAAAGTGTTTCCATGGGTCAATAACAAGGTGAATTGGGAAAGTGTCCATAGTATGTGGGAGCGGGACATGTGTCAACATATCCCTCGGTTTCCACCCCTAGGTTACACCGTGAGAGTCTTATGATCCGCCTGTCTGTTGCCCTGGAGCTACCACCCCTTCGAAGGGCCTGATCATAGGATTCAAAATGCCATGAACTTCTGAAATGGATAGGGTCTCTTCGGTTAATTACCAACAGTTGTCTTTCCTAACGGTAGCCTGTTTGTGCGTACCTCTAGGACCTGAAAGTGGGAGGGTTACACTTACGGGGATGAGTTAAATGTTTTAACAAATCCTTGACCGAACAACGGTGGCTAACGTCTATAGGAATATGAGTTATTCTGGAATTAGAGTTAGCTGAGAAATGTCTCATTTTAGACGAGTAGCTGATCACAGTTCGGTGGCTGTTCCTCTAAACCTCGAAAGCGTCGTTGCAAAACTAAATCAATAGTTTATTAGGGTTCTTTGATTGTTTGTTTTGCTAACTTGATTGGATTGTTTGGAATTGTTTGTATTTCTTGTGTGGTGGGTTAAAGCAAAGATAACTAATACGTTCATTGTTTTGTTTATTTCAGCAATTTCTTCCTACATAACTTAAAAAATGAGAAACTTACCGGCGAAAATTATCCAAAGTGGAAATCCAACTTAAATACGATTTTAGTTGTGGATGATCTTTATTTTGTTTGAACGGAGGAATGTCCTCTGGCCCCTGATCGAATGCATCCCAAGCGACAAGGGATGCTCACAACTGGTGGACAAAGGCAAATTAAAAGGCCAGAGTCTACATTTTGGCCAGCTTGTCTGAAGTCTTGGCCAAAAGGTTTGAGACAGTGGAAACAACGAGGGAGATTATGAACTCTCTTTAGGAGATGTTTGGATTACCATGCTATCAACTACTCCACCACGAGGCTCTCAAACATGTCTATAATGCCCGCATGAAAGAGGGTCAATCAGTTCAGGAACATGTTCTCGACATGATGAACCAATTCAACATTACTTTGGCAAATGGCAGGGTCGTTTGCGAGAGAAGTCAGGTTGCGTTCATAATGGAATCTCTTCCAAAGAGTTTCATGCAATTCTGTACGAATGCTTTCATGAATAAGATTCAATATAACCTGAACACCTGACGTGTGCAGAGTTGTCGAGGCTCCAAGTTGTCAAATAAATTTATAATCAGCGATCACTAAACTACATTGCAGTAATAGTGATCGGGGTCGATCATAGGGAACAACTGGTTTATCTCTAACCTTTTTTGTGTTTGTGGTAACAAAGAGAGGTTGAAGAAGAGAGATTAAATGTGGGAAAAGTAAAGATGTAGAAAGTAAAGGTGCAAAAAATAAAATGACAGAAAAGTAAATGGCGGTTGGTTAATCTCACCTTGGAGATCACTGTAGCTGGAGACACCTGTTTTTACTCGGATTCAGTACATTTGTTTTTACTCATTGATTAGCAAATAATGATTTAAATGCAGGTGTCTAATTGGTACTCTAAATCAATTGACTCGATCTCATCATACAACGACTCAATTACTAATTACTAATTGATTAACCCCTACTAACCCATCGAGATTAATAAATTAAATAATTGCTGTAAGACCAAGATACCCCTAGAGCGCTAACTTGACGGATCCGTCGAACCAACATGTAGTTCATTAATGAATTAACCTGGCCACGATTAATAAACTAGTGAATCGTTGCTCTAAGCTATAATGCTCTAATTAACTAGGAAAAGCCTAAATTAATTATGAACATCGATTTAGACCCTAGACCTATCATGCAGAGCTACGATGTTAGAGAATACTCTTGGGACCCGTGCCCATGAATCGGTCTACATGCTAACTATGAATTATCTGTCCATTAGCCACGTGGAAATTAATTCTTTAGCAGATTATTAACATGCAAGCTACGAGTTAGGGCGTCAATCTAACCTACTGTGCATGCTAATTATGAAAACGAGAATCTAAAATCACATTCAACAAAAAAATCATACATGAAGCTCAGAAAGCTCAAGGGTAATATGTATTCAGTATAGTAAACTCATAAATCTCATAAAAACTGAAATGTACTTACAATACTGAGGTTCTAACTACAACGAATGACGCTTAGACGGTCATAAACAAGTCTAATCTAAGCCCAAGGCTTGAGAAACCAACCTTATCTAAACTAAATTATGAAATACAGAGGAAAATGAAAGCAAACGGAGAAGAAATTGAGAGAACAGTTGCTGGAATTCGTTTCCTCTGACCTACAACGGCGAAACAACTCTTTAAATAGCGAAGCAACGTTGAGACGTCGTGGCCAACGTTGAGATGCTAACGGTGATTTGGCCTGCGTTTGAAGTTCTTAGCGTCGAGCCACCGTGAGGTTAGCGTCTCGACACTACCTCTCAGATCCAACTTGCTTTGCTTCTTTTTACTTGCTTCCAATGCTCGGGATTTGGCCTAATTTGCTCATTTTAAGTGTTTTTGCTCCAAAGTGCTCCAGGAAACTCTTGTAGGATTGGAATTCCCTAATTCCATTAGCAGAAGTGAATTGAGACTGATTCGTAGTAATTTTTTTTTCATCACAATACCAATACATTGGCAAAAGTTTACAGAACAAATATCAAGAACGCCTTTCTTGATTTCATAGAGACCAAACATCAACAATTGGGACACCACCAATTGATCTTTCCTGCTATAACTCTGAGATTAGGAACGTAGTTGTGGGACTACCTAATCTTGAATGGGAAAACTCCAGAGAGAAACAAATCTCCCTTTGTGTTCTTGAGTTGAGAGAATATGAGAGGGAGGCTAGAATGAGACCATAGGGCTAGGGTTCTCATAACCTTTCCTTTTATAGGTGAGGAAACCCTAATGTGAGGTTAGGAAACAATCTTGACCGTTAGATCAAGATCAATTAATTAAACAATATAAAATTGATTTAATTAATTAATTCAATGTTAATTAATCAATGATATTAATTAATTAACCACATGCATATTTAAATCATATTTAAATGTAATGCCCTCACATAATGACTTTAATTAAGTCACATTTAATTAATTCAATTAAACTAATGAATTAATTAATTATAATAATTAATTAATTTTATGATTAACTAAACATCTCTCATATTTAATTAATTACATATTAGAATCATATTCCGATAATTCCCTCATATACTATAGTTTAATTAAATCTCGTTTAATTTAAACTAAATTGAATAATTAATTAATTCGTAATTAATTAATTCATCTTCTAATTAAATGTCATATATTCAATTAGATATATATTTGAATACATTCAAATATATCATTCTGTCATATATTATAAAGTTTAATCTCAAATTATAGTTTATATTTTAATGCATCACTATACATTATATTAATTGTATCTTATACAATTAATTTAATTCCAAATATGAATTTGAACTATTTGAATTCTGTCAAGATATAATTGCTCCTAATTACTCTTTATGAGCTAGCAGGGGGACCTAATGGACCTACAGATCAGAAGCTCCAATGATATGAGGTTAACTGATTAAACTCATTAATCAGGTTAACCAATATTCATTAATTGTGGGTCATTCCACTAAAGACCCACAGCTGAACTCTTCTCACTATAGAACATTTTTGTGTCCACGGATATAGACCTATGCCTGTAGTCAATCCTTCACGAGTGTCTAGTAAGTCAACCCTGTGTTACATCTGTCTCCTTAAGTACCAGTGCTCCTCTAATGAATAGCCTATTTATAGTCCAACCATTGAACAGAAAGTCCCTCTCGGGCCATTGAGAGGGCCGGATCCGTTTTTTCAAGTCTCGGAGTCACCACTTAAGGGAACACTCATCTACTTCTCCTAGTAGTGGGAAGGAGTGAATTCCTTCTTGTGTTGTCATGTCCCCAGCCTCGCACTCGATCTTGTCCCCAAAAAGGAAGGCATATTGAGTCAGCATATTGGTCACTCTCACCCATGCTAATCAAAGGACAATCCCTCATGAGAAGGAGTTCATGACACACTCAGAACTAAGACTAAGTTACCTAGGTCATCCTGTTGAAATAGTAACCTAACTAGTTAACGGTGTTATATCTAGTGGTTTACTATTTCATGGTCCGGTTGTATGCAAACTCATTGCAAAGGATTCCCCCGCCTTCATGTCTACTACATGGACGCTTTGGATCAATATGTCTGTATCAAATACAAAGCGGGTCGTATCACATAGTGTTACCAGGATAAGGTACCCAACCTTGTCCTTGTACTATAGACCTTTTAGGTTGTTACTTGAACATCGATCCCCGTAGGTTCCCACATACTAGTTTAAGTTACATCCAAACAACCTTGGATATTAGTTTATTGGATTTGGATCAAATTGTGCAATATTTAACAATAACACTTTATTGTAGAAACTCAATAACACTTTATTGAAACAAGTATACAATTTGTTTACATTCACTATCTACGAGTTTTAGGGCATAAGACCCAAAAAACTCCCACTTGAACTAAAACTCTAGTTTAGTGGGATGTACAATAATCTATACAGCAGCGGGTGTATAAATACATATATAAAACTATATACAATTTACAAATACAATAAACTAGGGTATCGCTATACCCTTTACATTATGGTATCACTATACCCATTACATTTCTTCCACTTGCCCTATATTTCATCTTTGTACATAACTCGTAGACCTAGACCTTCTAGTTGACCCTCATACACTTTAGCCGAGAGAGCCTTGGTGAATGAATCAACAATATTCCATTCAATTCAACGTGCCTGCTTGTCTTGGGCTGCAAGGTTCTTTTGAATTTGCAACACGTTCCAAATCAGTCAAGAACTTTCTAAGCCATACAGTGTGTAACAGCCGAATAAAAAAAAAGTTTAATTTATTTTAATGATTATCAAGAAAATCTTTGATTTGAATTATTTCCTTTTAGGAGATAAATTTGAATTATCCTTTTCCTTTTGAAAAAAGGAAATAGTCTTTTAGGGTTTTAATTAGGGTTCTTTTTAAAAGGCCTTTTCTTTAGCCCTAATTCTTTTTACGCTCTGATACCAACTGTAACAGCCCGTATTTTTCAATATGATCAAACTTTCAAATATTGCATAAGCGATTGAACAAAACGGAAAACATAACCTATTATTCAGAAAACAAGGCTTAAAAACAAAGCCAAGTCCAACATTAAAAAACAAATAAAAAAAACTAAACAATACTAAAAACAACAAAACCTACAGAAGCCTACTAAATCCTACAGATCATAAGTCCTCATCGGTCATGCCAGAACGCTAGCCTAATCGCTGTCAAAACTATCACTTGTTCCATCATCTGAAAACATTTTAAAAAACAAAATGAGTACAAAAATACTCAGTAAGTAATTTCCACATCCCTTCCAAAATAGAAATTTTGGTAAAAATTGTTTGTTTTAAATTGAAATTGATTTGATCGAAATTGATTCTGTTTCAATTGTTTTGTTAAATGAAAGCATATTTGCTGTTTTGTATGTTTTGGAAAGAATTTTGAATCGAATCGATATTGTTATCCAGATATGCCAAATTTTGTTTTGGGGACTGTATGCTTTGTAGTAGCCATATGGGAATTGACGGTTATATGTTATGAATGAAACATATTTGTGGGAAGGCACTTATGTGGTTTGACGTTCCTTTGGAATGTAGATTCATGTGTGTGTTTCACTCATGTGGCCTCTCTCTTGAGTATTTGTATGAAACGTCCTAACTATAACTTATTTGTGAGAAGACATTTATGTGGTTTGACGTTCCTTTGGAATGTAGATTCATGTGTGTGTTTCACTCACATGACCTCACACTTAAGTATTGATGGAGTTCATATGACACAAGTAGAATCATTTTAGGATCGGAGGCACTTAACTACATCAATTTTAGAAAATGAAAGCATGCTGTCCAAATACAGTAAACAAAGAGCAGAATTTGTACCAACCTTTTTGGAGACCAATTCATCAATTTTCTTTGATTCTTTTGACCACGAACGGTGTGTGGACCACCTCTAATGTTTTCCCCACTATCTTCCGACCTTAGAACGACTTGTGGGAATCTATGGTGATAGGGATTTGAAGGGATATGCTTGAACACTACAAGCTTTTAGAGAGTATTGAGAGAGTGAGGTTGAGAGTGAATTTTGGCAGCATAACATTACTCTAAAATCCCTTACTTCTCCATCTTCTAATCCCCTACTTATAGAGGATTTTCATGCATCTTAGATTCATAAATGTAAGACACATGGAGAGGAGAATGTCCATAGTGGGTTCTAGGTGTGCAATGGAGAATACATGCATCTTTGCATGATTGAGGTGTTATTCCACTTTCTTCATCCATGCAAGAGTGGATTTGGTTGTGTAATTCCACTATCTCCATCCATGCAAGAGTTAATTTCTACTCTTGGATTTAATTTAAAATGCAATTCTCAATTGCCTTCCAAATTATCAATTAATTGAACTATTTCAACTAATCTTGACATTAATCAAACTAACCATGTTTTGTAAATTTGTACTGCTGGAAAAAGAATATGTGCTCAGTACTTCTATGAAAAAAAAATGAAAAACCGAGAGTTACTCCTCCTTCCTAGGGTTTACTGAGTAACCAGGGGCATTCATGACACCCATGGTTTGCCACTGCATGAAAGGTTTACTTAGGGAAGTGAGTATCATTCCAAGCTTGTGAACATTGCTCGTAGCTAGATATCTTCACCACAAAGTGTCGATAAGCTAGAATGAAGGTAAAGATGACAGCAAGGATACTCTTGGGAGAAAAAGAAGTTGAATAAAAAGAGCACCAGCAGTCAAATAAGTTTGGGGGAGATAGAAAAGATCTACTGACTCATGTATGCTCATTTTTACCTCAAGATTGTTTTTCCTAACTAAAAGGACTACACTAGGCTCTATGAGTAGAAGTTAGGTAGTTTAAGCATGTCGGTTTAGGATGGATTAGGGAGAGTTTTGCTTTGAAAAAGAACAATAGAAATCTTCATGCCTAGGAAACTCAGATGTTGTGACTGGCACTAGAGTAGAACCTTCTCCTGAAAGGCAAGCTTTTGAGAAAACGATCTTGAAAAACATGTTTACTTGATTCCATGTCACTTGATTTGAAATTTAAAGTTGATACTAGTACCATGATTGATTACTACACATGAACCTTAACATTTTGTTTTGCAAATTAGTATTGAGCTCTAACATTTTGATTGGCAATTAAAAAGTTGATCTCTAACATTTTGATTGGTTATTGCTTGAGGACAAGCAATGAGTTAAGTTTGGGGGTGTGATAAGGGTAAAAAATATACCTATTTTACCCTTAAATTTAGCTCATTTCTTTGTCAAATATTGCATGTTTAGATCAATTTTACTATTCCCAAGCTCAAAATATGTTAAAGTTGTTAAGTTAGGGTGTTGAGATTCACTTTTGTCAAATTATGCTCGTTTGTGCTTAAAAAGACTTGATTTTAAGAGAATTTGACTAAGTTTATTGATGTGCAGAAAAACAGTGGAAAAGCTGGATTCTGCCCAGAAATGCGACCGCATTTCTTCGAAGGCAAAAAGAAATGCAACCGCATTTCTGGAAAAACCGAGACCGTTTCGAGTCATCCACGGGTCGTTGTTGACGAGTCTTCTTCGCACCTAACCGACTGTTTTGACCCCGACACGGACTGGGCTACTTTCCAGCACCTATTTCTCAGCTCTTCAGCCATTTCCCACACTATATAAGCTCGAGATTCGAAGTCAAATTCAAGCAGAACTCATTTGGAAGAAGAGGGTGGTGACAGAACCCTAGTTGACGCCTATGAGTAGGGATGCCCGAGGTCCTTCTTAGATGACTAAATTCTAACCTGAGTAAGACATCAAACCTTAGGGTTTGTAGGGATTTTCACCCATTCCCACTTGTAAAAGCGAGAGAGTGGAGTGTCTTAGCGAACTCTAGAAGGATTGAGTAAATAGAAAACCCATAATATTTAGCTATCTCCATTATTTTCCAGCTCTTAGTTACTTTTCATTATTCTGTATTCTTTACATTCTTATTTCAATGTAAATGTGTTCATTTTCACTTTATCTCACCATGAGTAGCTGAATTCTGTTGAGGGGTTCAATATGGTGAATTCCCTTATGGTTCAATAGCTTGAAAGTGTTTTATTTGCCTAAGTTTTGTTCAATGCGTGTCATTCTTTATTGATTATCATTTTGATCTTGTTGAGTTTAAATTGATCACTTAGACTTTGCATGCTATGTGAGTTTGATCTCGAAAGGGACATGCGATATCGGTTCTCATAAAGGTGATATAGGAGAAAAAGCTTGAACGAGATTGTTCGGCGGTATAGGGCAAGCTGCCTAAGGCACGCTATATCGACTATAGGGTTATAGGTTGCATTCGTGAATTATCTATGTCGGAGTCGAGTCACAGAAATGTGCATAACAGTACTCGCTTAGCCTTCTAACGGTTATTGGGAGCAAGGCCAAATAGAAGTTAAATATGACCCAATGCATTGAATAGGCTTAAGTTAAATACTTCATGATTAAGGTTATTGCCTTTGGGATGAATCCATGTTGAATACCTCGTTTTATTTGATTTTTATTCTTTTATTCAATTGCTTGTTTTATTTATCTTTTCTAAAAACCAATCAATCAATCTTATTTCTTTGGTTACCTATTTAAGCAATCAAGTTGAGCAGTTTCTTCATCAAATCTGAATTTCCAATTTAGTCCTCGTGGGATCGATACAATTGGAATACTTCTAAGGTTTTTTTATTACTACGTGCGACAATGTATACTTGCACTAGGGTTGGCTGAATTACTCTTTATTATTATTATTCATCTTATCTCATATTTCATCCATTCAGGTGACGACGCACCAAATTTTTGGCGCCGTTGTAGAGGACCAAAAGTGAAACCATATTTGTTTTTGAAATTGCAATCAAATTGCGACCGCATTTCTGTCTCTAAGAGAATTTGACTTTGATTTGCACTCGTTTTTCTTTTGCAGATTTAAGTTAGTGCATGAACAAGGGGTGTCCACTCCTTGATATTGATCCTTGAGATACAAATAAAGAGCAATAGGAGTTGAGCGCACGGGAACATCTTGAAAGAGCTACTTGCATTCAAGAACTTCGAATAGATGTACCCGGAGTCGATCCTCATGATGACCAAAAAAAAAAAAAAAGAAAAAGAAAACGAAAAAGGGGATAGAAGATAAGCATAGCCAAAGGGTTTGATAGCTCAAAATAACCCACATGTGGAAGAAAACATCATCACAACATTGAGTGCACAAATCACATCAATGACTTGTCACTCTAATTTCTTTTGTGTTTATTGTGCTAAGATTCATTCTTTTTTTGAAACTTGTCCATCTAATCCTTATTATACAGGGCAACGAGACAACCACAGTCCTATTTTCAACCCTTTCCGAGGATGGTTGCAACACCAACAAGATGTTAGCAACAACAATCCAACACCTCATTTGGAGCAAGAATGTTTGTTTACTTTTGAAGACCAATATCAAGATCAGTATGCCCAACAAGAAATGCAACAAGAGATGGAACCACAAGTGTCAACCAGTTTGGAAGAACTCATAAGAGAATATATGGTGAAAAATGATAAAGCCGTGCAGAACTTGGAGATTCAAGTAGGGAAACTGATAGAGGAATTAACAAACAGTCAACAAGAAATCTTGCTTGAGAACAAAAAGAATGTGGAACAAGAAGCACAAGAGTAATACAAGGAGATAACATTGGAGCATGAAGACCCTGAACTCCCAGTAGAAGCAAGAAGCATCCCAACACTTGAAAATACTGAGGAGACAAAAGAGAAAGAAGTGATTAAAGAAGAATCGCCTCAAAAAGAGAATAAAGAGAAGACACCAGAAAAAGAAGTTGTAGTGAACCATGCAGATGCCACTTCACAACAAGTGAACTTTGATGTGCTCCATGCATTAAAACATCCAGATGAAATGAAGGGATGTTTTGCTTTTGATCCTATTGATTCTTTTACATATTGTAGCTTGCAGAAAATGTTAGAAAAAGATGGATTTGGGGACGATCTTAATGATTCCTTTGCTTGTTGTAGCTTGCAGAAAATACTATTCGAGGAAGAAATCAAAGAGGAAATCATGGAAGATGACAATATGCAATATATGATAGAGGATGAGACCACAAAGTCTACATTAAAGAGCAGATTAAGTGAGCAGATAATAGAGACAAAGCACTCCATGATTAAAACTCCTCAGTTAAGACTCAAATCTCGTCCATTATCAAGACCTAGGGTCAAGATGAAAGCTTGTGGTGCAAGAGGTATGAATAAAACTTTAATCTCTCTTTTGGAGATCAGCGAAGTCGTTCTTTTTCTTTGCCTAAATAAGTAAAAGAGAAAAAGTAAAAAAAGAAAAAGAAAAGAAAAGAAAAGAAAAAACATATTTGAGCTTTTGAACTTTTTGATGTGTTTGTTTATGTTTCAGGTAGCTTATAAAGTTAGGAGACAAGAAGAAGACATGAAGATCCAGAAAAGGAGTAGAACACGGACTATTAGACCTATGCTCGAGTGAGGGATGAGGCTATCAAGCAGATGTTCCTGGCCAGCTCATCTCATGAAGCTTCAATTGCCCTCCATTTTTATCATCCCACCTGGATGAGCCTGAGACCCTTGATATGGAGGACAAATCTTCCAAGAACTAGAGAAATTCTTGCTCTTCTTTACTTCTTTCTGCTTCCATTCATTTGTTGTTCATTTTCTTAGCAATTTGTTTCATGCAATAAATCATTGTTCTTTTGATTTCTTAGTTAAGTTTAGCATTGTTAGTTTATTACTTTGTTAGTATAGTTTGTTGATGCTTAGGTTAGTAAGAGCGAAAACAAAATATATGGACAAGAGTAAAGACTCTGTCTAGGAAAAGGTACTTAAGTTGACTGAAGGGAACACCTTTTCCTGGGGATTTACCTGGTAGTTTCGAAAAGTCCAATTTATTTTGTACCTTGCCTCTTTTAAAAGGAAAAAAATATATATATTTAGGAAAAAGAAAAAAAATATATAGGAAGATGTGCATTTGTTTGTTTAGAATAAATGTTTTTTGATCAAGAGGGAACTTTGTCTAAGGCAAGTCCTGCCTAGGCTGAGTTATTTAAGCTGACCGTAGAGAACACCTCTACCTGGGGACTTACCTAGAAGTTGAATTGATAAAAAATCTTTTGACTTAATTGCTTTAAAAAGAAAAAAAAAGAGCATAAAGATAAATCATGATTAAGCATGTGAACTTTCTAACATGTTTATGAGTGTTTTAGCAAAGAAGGAAAATCAAAGGAGAATGAAAAGTAAGAAAAAAAATAAAAAAGACAGAAACTAGGTGAAATGCGATCGTATTTCTCCCCAGTGTATTTGAAAATGCGACCGCATTTTCAGAAATAAGAGGGAAGTCACGAAAATTTTTGACCTGCACGTGACCTAATTGGAAAACTATAAATAGCTGACTTATAGTCTTTCCCTCTTCATCAACCACTCAACTCTTTTGCATTCAAGTAAAAACTCCAACTCTCCACATTCTCTCCTTGTGAAACCGAAACCCATGTAAAGAAACCATGAAGAACACACAAAAACCTTCATCATCACGCAAGATTACTCGTTCCCAGAGTAATCCAACCGCCCACAAAGCTGAAGGAAGTGTTCGACGACAAGAAGAACAGCCCGAAAGACCCATGCACGGCACAGGAAGGACGAGACCCACGGGTTTCTCGCTTGCGATCCTGAGACAAGGTACTTCTAACGTTGAAACTCCTTCTTCCTCGGCAATGTCGGCCAGCTCGAGGGAGAATCCGAGTTCGTCCCAGCCAAGAAGGTCCACGCGCGCCGCCGCCGTCCATCAAACCTAAAAAACCCGCCGCTCAACAGTTCAAGAAACGCTCGCGGGAGTGGTTTTCAATGATTCGGGCAATGGGAGCTCAGAGACGTGCTGCTCTTGAAGAAGAAGGGAAGAGGCGAGAAGAAAAAGAAGCCGCCAAGACAGCAGAAAGCTCTCGGCAAGAGGGAACTTCAACGGGTAAAACTTCTGAACCTTCAACTAACCCTCTTCGTCTTGCAGGACAAAACCTTTCGTTACCTACAATGCAAGGAAGAGGAGCCCGAAGAAGGTTGTGCTCGTAAAGCCACTTGTTATTGAGCCCCTCAAGGTAGCAAGAATGCCACCGGACGTGTTCGAGGACATAATTCGCCAAGCGTGGCAATGACTGTCGTGATTGCTGAAGGGTATAAGGCTGAACAGGAAGCCTTGAAGGATATTGAGGCTGAGAGAGAGATGGAAAATCAACACATGATGGAGGAAGATGAGTCTGCGAGAAAAAAAGATTTTGAAGAAGAAGAAAATAAAAAGGAAGAGGAAAGATTGGAGGCCGAGAGGGCCAAGTTAGCTGAAGAAGAAGAGAGAAAGTTAGATGACGACCTCAGGAGGGCAACTGCTGATTTGCAACTCCTTGAGGAAGAAAAAAGGAGAAGAGAAGAATTAAAGGAAGATGAGAAAAGAAGGAAGGAAGCTAAAGACTTCCTTGCAGCTTTTGAGCCACTCCACAAGGCTCAACGTGAAGCTGAGAGGCTGCAAGGAAGGGAAGAAAAGGCCCAACTGGGGCCAACTGAAGAATATTTAGAAAAAGAAAGAAAAGTAGAGGATGAAGGCCAGAATGCGACCGCATCTAGGCCGCATTCTGAAGAAGGCCTAACCGAGGCCACTGAAGTTAAGCCTGCTGATGAGGTTTTCGAACCTCTATTCAAAGATGACCCACCAGCAGGTGATAGCACCTCTTCAGGAGAGAAGAGGGACGAAGAAGAAAAAGAAAGCAAGGAGGCTAAGACCTCCACTGACTCTGAAACAGAATCCGATTTAGAGATCAAGGAACTGGATGATGACAAAGTTCCTATCTCTGCGGCATTGAGGAGAAAGAGAAGAAGAGAGATTAAGGCTGAAAGGAGGACCAAGAACAAAAATGACCCGATATTTGCCAAGTGGCCGAGGACTAGGTCCATGGACGCCTCCCCTGCAGTTCCTCCCACTATCCCCGAGGTATTCAAAGATGTTAATTTTCAAGAACAGATGGAGATCATGAAGAAAAGGGATTTCCTCGATGAGAAGGGATTCTCTAACAGAGCAAGAGCACTGCCAAAGTTCATAACAAGAGTTATCTCCCAGTACAAGTGGCAGGAGTTCTGTGCTCACCCTCAAGAGGCTGTCGTGCCTTTAGTTCGTGAATTTTACACCGGCCTGAGGGAGGAAAGTATCAGTATGGCGTTGGTGAGGGGGAAGATGGTCAGTTTCTCCTCAGCCGATATTAATAGGGTGTATAGGATCAAGGCACCACTGAATCCGAGAGGGAACGATGTGATAAGGAACCCTTCGGCCAAGCAAATGAAGGAAGCTCTGAAACTTGTGGCCAACAAGGGTGTCCAATGGAAAGAGTCCTAAACGAAAGTGAAGACTCTAGTGCCAAGCGACTTAAAGCCAGAATTGGCAGTTTGGCTTCACTTTCTGAAGAACCGCTTGATGCCAACCACCCACGATAGCACGATCTCAGTGGATAGAGTTATGCTACTCTATTGCATTATGAAGGGGTTGGAAATCAACATTGGGAGCATAATCAGGGATGAAATTCTAGCATGTGGAAGAAAAAGAGCAGGTAAACTTTTCTTTGGATCACTCATCACCCAGCTTTGTCAGAGGGTGGAGATAGTTCCAGGCAAGGACGAGGAGCGTCATTTCTTCAAGCCGACCACTGACCTGTCCTTGATCAGGAAGCTCCAACAGAATTGCATCCAACGGAAAGACAAAGCCTCCACATCTCAGGCCACTCCACCATCAAGGCCAAGCATGGCTTCTCCATCTCAGCACACTCCTTTTACAGGGCCCTCACCGCCATCGGAAGCCCTAGCTATTGCCTACCTCCAGCTTTATCAAATCAGGGAGAACCTAAAGACATATTGGGCATATGCAAAGGAGAGGGATGAGGCCATTAGAGAGTTCTATCTCTCTATCGCCCCAAGTATTGCTCCAGTCTTTCCCGATTTCCCTCAGTCACTGCTGCCTCAGAAAGACAAGGATTCTGATGAAGAAGATGATGAAAATGATGATGAAAAAGATGAAGAGAAGGAGAGTTCCTCGAACGAGTACTAGGGGAGTTTTCCCATTACTTGCTGTTTTTTGTATATAATATTGTTTTTGTTGCTTGCTGTTTTTTTAGTTTTAGCATGATTCAAATTTTGTTTTCAGTTGATTAGTTGCTGTCTTGGATTGTTTTAATTGTTTAGTTTGTTAATAGTTTTGATCATAGGGTAGTTTAGAGAGCTTGTTGATAGTTTGGTCTAGATAAACTTGGGTTTTTCAAGTGTTTTCTTTAAAAATCTGCTTGTTGTTTTTTAGCTTAACCTATGAACTTTTTGAAGAAAAAAATCAACTGTAAGAAAAATTGCTTTTAAAAAAATGTGTTTTGGAAGAAAAGCATGTTTTCAAAGGAGTTTTCTTTTAAGCCCTTGATGATTAAAACTAGAGCTTTGTTCTATCTCAAAAGTGCCACCGTCACAACTGAACTGTTTTTTAGTCATAGGCTTTTCATTAGTCTTTTTCTTTACAATATTTTCTTAAGTCTAAACTTCCTTGTGTTTAACCTTTCTAAAACTCTAGGAGAGTTTAGCCTTGAAGTTTTGAAAAATAAAAAGCCTCATGTTAAGCCCATGCCTAAAGAACAAGCCAATGAGGACATTGTCTAATTTTAAGTTTGGGGGGGGGGGTGCTTTATTCTTTAAATGTTATACAATGTTTTTTTAAACTTGTACTGCTGGAAAACGAATATGTGCTCAGTACTTCTATGAAAAAAAAAATGAAAAACCGAGAGTTACTCCTCCTTCCTAGGGTTTACTGAGTAACTAGGGGCATTCATGACACCCATGGTTTGCCACTGCATGAAAGGTTTACTTAGGGAAGTGAGTATCATTCAAAGCTTGTGAACTTTGCTCGTAGCTAGATATCTTCACCACAAAGTGTCGAAAAGCAAGAACGAAGTAAATATGACAACAAGGATACTCTTGGGAGAAAAAGAAGTTGAATAAAATGAGCACCAGCAGTCAAATATGTTTGGGTGAGACAGAAAAGATCTAGTGACTCATGTATGCTCATTTTTACCTCAAGATTGTTTTCCTTAACAAAAAGGACTACACTAGGCTCTATGAGTAGAAGTTAGGTAGTTTAAGCACGTTGGTTAGGATGGATTAGGGAGAGTTTTGCTTTGAAATAGAACAATAGAAATCTTCATACCTAGGAAACTCAGATGTTGTGACTGGCACTAGAGTAGAACCCTCTCCTGAAAGGCAAACTTTTGAGAAAACGATCTTGAAAAACATGTTTACTTGATTCCATGTCACTTGATTTGAAATTTAAAGTTGATACTAGTACCACGATTGATTACTACACATGAAGCTTAACATTTTGTTTTGCAAATTAGTATTGAGCTCTAACATTTTGATTGGCAATTAAAAAGTTGATCTCTAACATTTTGATTGGCTATTGCTTGAGAACAAGCAACGAGTTAAGTTTGGGGGTATGATAAGGGTAAAAAATATACCTATTTTACCCTTATATTTAGCTCATTTCTTTGTCAAATATTGCATGTTTAGATCAATTTTACTATTCCCGAGCTCAAAATATGTTACAGTTGTTAAGTTAGGGTGTTGAGATTCACTTTTGTCAAATTATGCTCATTTGTGCTTAAAAAGACTTGATTTTAAGAGAATTTGACTAAGTTTATTGATGTGCAGAAACACAGAGGAAAAGATGGATTCTGCCTAGAAATGCGACCGCATTTCTTGAAAGGCAATATGAAATGCGACCGCATTTCTAGAAAAACCAAGACCGTTCCGAGTCATCCGCGGGTCGTTGTTGACGAGTCTTCTTCGCACCTAACCGGCTGTTTTTACCCCGAAACCGACTGGGCTACCTTCCAGCACCTATTTCTCAGCTCCTCAACCATTTCCCACACTATATAAGCTCGAGATTCAAAGTCAAATTCAAGCAGAACTCATTTGGAAGAAGAGGGTGGTGACAGAACCCTAGTTGACGCCTATGAGTAGGGATGCCCGAGGTCCTTCTTAGATGACTAAATTCTAACCTGAGTTAGACATCAAACCTTAGGGTTTGTAGGGATTCTCACCCATTCCCACTTGTAAAAGCGAGAGAGTGAAGTGTCTTAGCGAACTCCAGAAGGATTGAGTAAATAGAAAACCCATAATATTTAGCTATCTCCATTATTTTCCAGCTCTTGATTACTTTTCATTATTCTGTATTCTTTACATTCTTATTTCAATGTAAATGTGTTCATTTGCACTTTATCTCACCATGAGTAGCTGAATTCCGTTGAGGGGTTCAATATGGTGAATTCCCTTATGGTTCAATAGGTTGAAAGTGTTTTATTTGCCTAAGGTTTGTTCAATGCATGTCATTCTTTATTGATTATCATTTTGATCTTGTTGAGTTCAAATTGATCACTTAGACTTTGCATGCTATGTGAGTTTGATCTCGAAAGGGACAGACGATATTGGTTCTCATATAGGTGATATAGGAGAAAAAGCTCGAAAGAGATTGTTCGGCGGTATAGGGCAAGCTGCCAAAGGCTAATCGGCTAATCTCATTAACTTAGATAACCAACATTCGTTAACTACCGGGACACTCCACTATAGCCCTGTAGTTGCACTCCCCTCACTGTAGATATATTTTTGTCCACTTGATATAACCATGATTAGTAAGTCGATCATTTACAGGTTGTTCGTAACTATAGCTGGGTCAAATGTCCGTTTTACCCCTATAGTATTTCTTGTTCCTTAAGTCCCTCTGATCCTCTAATGAACAATTGGTTTATGGTCCAACCAACAAAGCGAGTCCCTCTCGGGCCAATGAGAGGGCGGGATCCCTTTGTTCAAGCCCCGGATACAACACTTAAGGGAACAACCTCTCTACTATCCCTAATTCGGGTAGCAGCGAATTCCTTCTTGCAGGACTATGTCCCCAACTATCTACCCGTTCCTATCCCTGAAATGGGAGGCTTATTGACTCGGAAATGCTGAGCAACTCTCACCCATGCAGATATAAGGATAAGTCCGAATAAATAGGAGTTCATAGTTAGCTCAGGATTAAGATCGAGTTACCTAGGTCATCACATGAAATAGGACGCCCCCACTCGCATGTCTCTACATGGACGATTTAGGATCACATCGTCTGTACTATCTACAAAGTGGGCCACGTCTCATAGTGTCCCCAGGATAAGGTACCCAGCCCTATCCCTATACTATAGACCGTTTTGGCTATTACTCGAGTCTGATCCACTTTTATGTCTCTACATAAAGCTCAAGTGTTCATCCTATAGCCAGGGATCTTAGTTTATTGGATTTGGGTTATTTAACGTGCAATTTACTTATTTAGTAACGACTTTACTAAATGAATCTCGACAACGACTTTATCGATCAAGTATATAATTTGTTTAACATTCACTACCTACGAGTTTTAGGGCACCAATCCCAACAAGTATTTGATTTGAAATGTTATGGTCGGTTTTAATTGAAAATTCTGTATGAATGTCTGATTGGTGCTATTGACGGGTAACCACTTCTATTCTGGGCTGCTCCATGAATGCATCTCTCCCAATATATTCTGAAAGTATTGTTTGACTGAAAGAATGATTTTTTTCAAATATTGAAATGTTTTATTACTTGAAATCTGAAGTTTTGTTTTGAACGAAAATGAATTGTGAACTTGATGTGGAAGTTGCTTATTGAGTATTTTTGTACTCATTTTGTTTTTTAAAATGATTTCAGATGATGGAGCTAGTGATAGTTCTGACAGCGATTAAGCTAGCGTTCTGGCATGATCGATGAGGACTTATGATCTATAGGATTTAGTAGGCTTCTGTAGGTTTTGTTGTTTTCGGTATTGTTTAGTTTTTTTAGTTGTTTTTTAATGTTGGACTTGGCTTTGTTTGTAAGCCTTGTTTTCTGAACAATAGGTTGTGTTTTCCGTTTTGTTAAATCGCTTCCGCAATATTTGAAATTTTGACCGTATTGAAAAATATGGGCTGTTACAGTTGGTATCAGAGCAGGGTTTGTGATTCTGTATACTAAAATTTTGAAAGGATTTGTAGCATATGAAAGTTCATGCCAGAACATTAGGCTTGTCAGTATAAGTAGAAAATTTTGTATCTCTAAATGTCCATTTCCAGCAATTCTTTATCACGTTTCGGTATCTCTAAAATTTAGATGGAATTTGTTTTTTTTAGAACAATGCCACCTCGAAGTGCGGCTAACCGTAGAGGTGAAAATGATGATGAGCAACAAGACCAAATTCCAAACATTGTGCAAGGCCAAAGGACTAGCAGGCAAGCCCAAGCCAATGATGGAATAAATCGTGTGGTGGAGAAGTTTAGGAAGCTTCATCCACCCTCTTTTGATGGAACAAGCACAACCCCATAGTTGCTGAAGAGTGGATTGAGGAAATAGAAAAAACACTTGATTTCATGGATTGCAATGATCGACAAAAGGTTGCTTGTGCTGCTTATATGCTGAAAAAGGAAGTAAACAAATGGTGGAACTTAACAAGAAGGACGTGGAATGTGCCTAATAACGCATTGAGTTTGGAAAGACTCGAGGAGCTTTTCTTCGAGAAGTTCTTTCCCCATACTGTTAGACAAGATAAGGAAGTTGAGTTCATTAAGTTGGAGCAGGGGAAGCTGAGCCTATTGGAGTATGAAAGAAAGTTTGATGCCCTTTCTCAGTATGCTCCTCACTTGGTGGACACTGATTGGAGGAAAGCAGGCCAGTTTGAGAGAGGTCTGAGGCCTGAATTAAGGAAGCACGTTGCAGCCTTGTGTTTGAACACTTATGCTGAGGTGTTGCAGACTGCGCCGATCTTATCACAGGATGCTGACCTGACCGAGATATCGCAAAAGAAGTTCCATGAAGGTCAGAGTTCAAGCCAACCACAAAAGAAGGTAGGCTCTAGCACTAGTGGACAGTTTCCAGAGTGCAAGACGTGTGGCAAGAAGCATCAAGGAACGTGCTATAGAGTGCCAGGAGCTTGCTTCTGGTGAGGAAAGGTAGGACATTTAATAAATAATTGTCCCATGAGCCAGAAAACTGATGATTCTAGAGTTCAGGGGAAGAAACAGAAAGTGAAGGGAAAAGTTTTTGCCATCACAAAGCAACAGGCTGACGATGAACCTAATATTGTGTCAGGTACCATTCCTAAATCTGGGATTACTTCTTTTATATTGATTGACTCTGGTTCAACACACTTTTTCATATCTACTGCTTTTGTTGAAAAGTTTAAGTTCGTACCTGTTGAATTAAATTATGTGCTTAAGGTATCTACCCCTTCTGGAAATGTGTTGAGAACTGATAGAGTAGTTAAGTCTTGTTAGTTGAATATTGTTGATAAAAATTTGTTTGTTGACTTGACACTCTTTGAGATGACTGATTTTGATGCAATATTGGGAATGGATTGGTTGTCTCTAAATCGTATAAATATTATTCGCCATGAGAAGGAGGTTTTGTTTATCCCTCCAGATCAACCAAAGTTTTGTTTTAAGGGAATGAAGGTGCACCCTCTTCCGAAAATTACATCAGCACTTAAAGCATCAAAGTTGATTGAGAATGGATGTTGGTGGTACTTAGCTAGTGTGGTTAACACTGAGAAGATAGGTAAGTCGATTGGAGAAATATCAGTAGTGCGTGACTTTACAGATGTCTTTCCAGAGGACTTACTAGGTTTGCCTCCTGATAGAAAGATTGAATTCTCTATCGATTTAGTATCGGGAACTGCACCTTTATCCAAAGCACCCTATAGATGGCTCCGGCTGAACTTCGAAAACTTAAGGAGCAAATTCAGGAATTATTGGACAAAGGTTTTATTCGTTTAAGTGTTTCTCCTTGGGGTGCTCCAATCCTTTTTGTTAAAAAGAACGATGGATCTCTTCGATTATGCATCGATTATAGGGAGCTCAATCGGGTTACTATAAAGAACAAGTATCATTTTCCTCAGATTGAAGATTTATTTGATCAGCTTCAAGGTGCCAAAGTTTTCTCAAAGATTGATTTGAGGTCAGGCTACCACCAGTTAAAGATTAAGGATTGTAACATCCATAAGAGTTCATTCAGAACACGCTATGGACACTATGAATTTTTGGTAATGCCTTTTGGACTAACTAATTCTCCAGCTGCTTTTATGGATTTAATGAACAGAGTGTTCAGTGAATTTCTGGATAAATTCATCATTGTCTTTATCGATGACATCTTAATTTATTCCAAGTCGAAAATGGAGCATGAGGTTCTCTTAAGAAGAACACTAGAAGTGTTGAGGGAAAGAGATTATATGCAAAATTTAAGAAATGTGAGTTTTGGCTAAAGAGTATTGCCTTTTTCGGCCATGTCGTCTCTAGAAAGGGGATCTTTGTAGACCCAAGCAAATTTGAAGCAGTTATGGGTTGGCCACAACCCACTAATGTTCGAGAAGTCTGAAATTTTCTTGGTTTAGCTGGTTATTACAGAAGATTTGTGGAAGGTTTCACTAAGATTTCAGCTCCTTTGACTCAGCTAACCAGAAAGAATGCACTTTTCCAATGGTCAGAAGAGTGTGAGCAAAGCTTTCAATAGTTGAAACAGAGACTTGTTACTGCTCTAGTGCTGACCGTTCCATGTGGAGACTCAGGATTTGTAATTTATAGCGATGCTTCAAGAAATGGTCTAGGTTGTGTGCTTATGCAAAGTGACAAGGTGATCGCATATGCTTCGCGACAACTTAAGAACCATGAGCAAAATTACCCCACTCATGATTTGGAGTTAGCTGCAGCGGTGTTTGCACAAAAGATTTGGAGGAACTACTTATATGGTGCTCGATGCGAGATTTTTACTGACCATAAAAGTTTAAAGTACTTCTTCACGCAGAAGTAATTGAATATGTGTCAGCGGCGTTGGTTGGAATTGGTGAAGGATTATGATTGCAATATTAGTTACCATCCAGGTAAAGCCAATGTGGTTGCAGATGCTCTTAGCAGAAAGTCTTCATTTTCAGCAGCTTTAATCACAACTCAAGAGCATTTGATCCACGATTTTTGAAAGCTTGACATCGTTGTGACTTCAGAAGATATAACATCATTGTTGGCTAATCTAACAGTTGAGCCATCATTGGTTAATAAGATCAAGCCAGCTCAAACTTTAGACCCAACTTTGAGAAGAATTGTTGATGATGTTTGCATGGGTAAGCAATATGAGTTTTCAGTATCACGTGATGGAGTTTTGTGGATTGGTGATCGTCTATGTGTTCCTAATGACCCAGTTATTAAGAAGGAGATTATGACAGAAGCACATAGTACTCCTTATTCAGTTCACCCTAGATGTACAAAGATGTATCAAGATCTTCGAAGGATGTATTGGTGGTCAGGAATGAAATGAGAGGTTGCCAGCTTCTTTAATCGTTGTTTAACGTGGCAGCAGGTGAAGATTGAACATCAAAGACCGTCAGGACCTCTCCAACCGTTGGATATCTGTTGCCTTCTAGAGTGGGTTAAAAATATGGTAAAAATAAGCTCTAGAATACTGTGCAAGCATGCACAATCTGCAACAAGTTATAAGTAATTTATCGTATCCACGAGGTTTTGAATAGCTTCCACTTTACCTAATTTGTGTAACTTTTTAATGGTTTCAAGATTGTTAAAATGATTGATTTTGATCAAGTGCTGAAGCAAAAGAAATGATAGAACATAAAGTAAACGGATAAAGCAGACAGATTGGAAACATGCGTTGGTGAGGATTGAAGGATTGGAATTCCGTAATTTCGTAAAGCGGAAGCGTGATTGGGATCGATTCGTAATTAATTTTGTTTAATCTAGAATACCAATACATTGGCAATGATCGTAGAACTATTCGAAATTTATATTATGGCTAAGCATACAAAAATATTAGATCTAAAACTAATTTATATAGTAACAAATTACTTACTCTCGTCGACGACTTAGATTAAATTCACCAACTGCTTGTGAAATAATCACGAACTACTGCGAACACCACCACTATGGCTACACCGGTATGACTCTGAGACTTCTAGAGACAGGAGACTGGTGGGAGTCTAGAGGGAGCCTTCAGGGGAATTCTCTGAGAGTAGGAGAATGAATGGGATGCCTTTCACCCCACCCCAGGGGTCCTATTTATAGGAAAAAGGCCAAGACCTTTTTCTTATAGGAAAATGTCATGAATAAGATCTAATCAAATCTATAATCTTATTCATATTTAATTTAATAAATAAATAATTAATTCCATAATTAATTAATTACCCAATTAGATATCATATATTTAATCATAGGGATTTTATTAAATTATTTAATATGAATCCAATTCATATTACTTATTTGAACTCTTTCAAATATTTTCTCTCAAGAATTAATTTTGAAATTAATTAAAAATTATATTATAAAGTTTCATAAACTTTATATTATAATGTATCAATATATACATAATATGATTCCCCTAAATAAATTGAACACTTTCAATTTACAATTTATACTTAATTGCCTCAAGTCTCTTTACGAGCTACCAGTGGGACCTAATGGACCTACAGATCAGAAGCTCCAACGATACGAGACTAATTGGCTAAACTCATTAACCAAGTTAGTCAACATTCGTTAATTGTGGGTCACTCCACTAAAGACCCACAGCTGCATTCTTCTCACTATAGTATATTTCTGTGTCCACGGATATTGACCAATGCAGTAAGTCAATCTTTCACGTGTGTTCGTAACACCAGCTGGGTCAAATTACCATTTTACCCCTGGGTTACATCTGGTTCCTTAAGTACCACTGATCCCTCTAATGAACAAGTTGTTTAGGGTCCAACCACTAAACAGGAGTTCCTCTCGGGCCACGAGAGGACGACGCGCCTTTGTTCAAGCCCCGGAATCAGCCCTTAAGGGAACACACATCTACTTACCCCAATAGGGGAAGGAGTGAATTCAATCTTGTGTTGTTATGTTCCCAGCCCCCATTTGGTCTTACCCCTGAAATGGTAGGATTATTGAGTCGGCGAACTGGCCACTCTCACCCATACAAATCTAAGGACAATCCCTTCTGAAAGGAGTTCATAACAGATTCAGGATTGAGATTGAGTTACCTAGGTCATCCTTTTGAAATTGAAACCTAAACTAGTTAACAACGTTACATCTGGTGGTTACTATTTCGCGGTCCGGTTTTATGCAAACTCATTGCATAGGATACCCTCACCCGCATGTCTCCTACATTGATGCTTTGGATCATTGCATCTGTATCGAATACAAGGTGGGCCGTATCACATAGTGTCACCATGACAAGGTACCCAGCCTTATCTCTATACTATAGACCTTTTAGGTTGTTACTTGGACACCGATCCCCATATGTCCCCACATACTAGTCCAAGTTTCATTTAAACAACCTTGGATCTTAGTTTATTGAATTTAGGGTTTATTAATGCAAACTCGATTTATTCAATAACCAAATTACTGAATCACTCAAATAACGCTTTATTGAGATCGATTAATTTGTTTCATTTACTATCTACGAGTTTTAGGGCATAAAACCCAACAAGGATTTCTATAATTCTTTTAAAAGATGCTCTCGCAATATTATTGATTAGGCAATTCTCTTGCAGTCTTATCAGCAGGATCCTCCCGGAACTCTAGATTTTTTGGAATGTGTTTCAACTCCAATGATGTACTACCCATCAAGCACTAGGCAACTGGTTATCCCTAACACAGTCACTAGCGTCCACCAACACATAATGGTCTAGTGTGATTAAATGTCACACACCTCTCAAATCATCCCTGAAACTAAGAGGTGATATTCATACCGATTGGCCAGGCGGACACAAAATAGAAATAGACACACAACAAATAATCAAGATGCTCAAATCAACATATATTGCATAGAGAATGAAGCACGAGAATTACATAGATCCTAACCAACACCTAAGTAAATTTAGTTCATGGAGTACAAAATAACACACACTACAATCTGAGTATGTGCATCCATAACTACAAGAAATTACAAGAAAATATTAATTCCCTTGAAGAGATCCGTAGTTGATGGTTTTCTTGAGGTCCCCAATCGTTACTCCTCTATTCGGCTCCCAAAGATGGAAAGTAAGCCTCCACGAATGGAATGAGACTTTCCTTTCTCCAAATTGGAATATTTTTTACTTGAAACGATTACTTCCTTTTATAGAGTGGAGTCAATCCTAGTTAGGTTAAACTTTCCACGTGGAGGGCTCTTTAAGCTTCCAAGATCCAAGATTAATTAAGCTAACGCCACCTCATTTAATGAATCACGTGCGGCTCACGTGGCAGTTTTGCTCCCTGCTTTGCTGAATCACTGATTTTGCTCCCTCAAGTCGCTCAACAATATTTTCTGCACGAAATAACTTCCTAAGCATCCATTCTTCTAAATGGGTTAAAACATATAATATTCATCTGAAAGCAACCCTATTTAACACAAATGACACACAAAACACTATAGAAGTAAGGCCTAAATAACTCCCTTTTGGAGAGTTATCATATCCCCAAACTTGTACTATTGCGCATCCCGAGCAATACTAACTAACCTTCTCTTGAGAATTCAAAACATTAGACACAGCATAACTCAATCAAAATAGCTAATCCAACACTACCTTTAACCTTTACCTGAGCATTCTACAAAACCAAGCACTACTGCAGCAAAATAATTCTTTCAGCATTGAACAGATAATCACCACCTTTAACTCAATCCTAAGAACTTACCACAGCTTAACCATATTATTTAAACACACATTTTTAAGGGGTTTTATTTCTTTAGTTCTTCAGGCTTAAAGCAGCCCTACAGTCATAAGCTCTTAAGCATGAGATGACCCACTTTATTGTGTAGTATACCCTTGCCTCAAACTCATCACCAACTAGGCTAAATACTCATTGCTAAGCTAAAAAATCCTTAGTTATTCTATCCCTTGCTTTTTAGAATGGCGACATTTTATAATGAAGTTCACCTAAGCCCTGGGAGACAGAAAAACTGTTAGATTATCATTCATCCTTCAAACCTTTTGCTCTATGAATTTTCTCTAGGTCATCTTTTGACGCAAAGAAAAACTGTGGGTGTCACAAATGTCCTTGGTTACTCAACAACCTAGAAAAATAATTATGAAGGAGAAGAATGCTCGAGCAAAACAAACGGAGTAGCTAAAAGTCCCCCAAACTTAAATTATTCATTGTCCTCAATGAATCAATATAATAATTATACCCCCAAACTTAATTCTTTTTCTATCTGAATTTTAAACTAAGCGTGGGACTAAGATTAAGCTTAAGGTGGATCAAATAAGTCAATACTACCTCAGAATCTTCTTGTCGCAGCGATGACCAGGCTAGAAGAAATGCTCAAGCAAAAGGTTTCTAGAGATCAGAACACCTTGATCTAATTAAGTTAACTCGTCCAAGCTTCAAAAATGCAGAAGAAAATTGTTAAGTTAGGAATGCTCAGTGCTATAGAACAGAAAAATACTTCGGAAATTTCATTAAAAATAACAGGAAAGATTTACATCAAGCAGATAATTTTGTGGCCTAAAAACACAAAAACAAACAAAAAACAAAAAACAAAAAAACAAGAAAGCAGAAACATAAAAAAAATATTGGGGTCAGGAATATGCGAGCAACAAAAATATTTTAACAAAAATAATGCTTGCCGAACTACTTCTTCTTCATCAATCCTCCTGACCAGCGTCCTCCTCCTCATCTCCTTCTCGTTCTATCGGCAGTGGTGGAATCCAAGGGTTCAATAGATCATCAGGGAATACTGGGAAGGTCGGATAAGGCTTGGAAAAATTGGATTGCAAGGCCCTCCTCAGTGCGACATCTCTTCGTTTAACATAATTTCAGAAAGTTTGGAATTGCCTTCCGGCAAACTCCATTTTGTTGGGATGCATTTACAGCTGTTCTTGAATTTGGTGCCTGTCGCACACCAAACCGCCTTGGCGTGCTTCCTGAGTTCTCTGAAGCCTTGCCAGGTTTGGTTTGTCTATATTCCCTTATCCATCAGAATAACATCCTCTGCACTCATGGGAACCCCAGCTCTTTGACACAACATAGTTATTGTGTTCGGGAAAAAGAGCTTATCCACATTCTTCCTCCAACATGAATGAATTTCACTGGAGATAATTTTTCCAACATCTATACTTAATGACCTCAGAATAGCAAATACCAGAAGAACTCGATCAAGGGAGACAGTAGAGTCGTGGGTCGTTGGCAGCAGGCGCAATTTGATGAACCCCAACCAAGTGTTGGCCACACTCTTGAGACAGGCCGCTTGGAAGGTTCTCTTCTCTGTCTTCGACAATCCCCATTGAGCCCCCTCAATTCCCACCTCTCGAATAGCTGCATTCAACTATTCATTGGATGGCACTGCTGCCATGTCATTATATCCAGAATGTGGGAAATCCTGAAGGTTGAATAGAGAATTTACCACACTGGGGCTCCAGTATACTGCTACCCCACGAAAAATTGCTTGAAACCCTTCTTCTTCATCTATGTTCGTGTAAAATTCGAGAACATTCAAATTCACCAGCTCTGGTTTCGCACAAAAATGATCCCAACATTGCGGTAGGTCATCACCTAATCCTCTCTGCAACAGAAATTCCCTCTTCAGCATCTCTAAATATTTTGCTCGGGCAAGATCGTTGACGAAGCGATCATACGGCAGTCTCGGTTCCTCGGTTTCAGCCTCCTCTGTTTCTGCTGGTGCTTCTGTAACTCATTTGCCCTTGTCCTCTTGCTGCTTTGTCAAGGTTTCTTCCTCCGTTTTCTTCTCAACCTCTTCTTTCTCTTGCTTTTCTTTCTAAAAATTTTCCTTCTCATACTCTGTTGTTGACGGAGATGGAGTGTCTGTCCTGATTACCTTAATCCGTCCTGCCTTTTGCGTACGGCGGCGACAACGTGGGATCTCCGGCACAACTTCTTCAGTCTGTTGTTCCTGACCATTACCTTGCCCTTGCATATCTTATGTTCGCTTTTCTTGCCCCTCTTGCGGAGTTTCGACTGTCTGTTCTCCTTGTTCAGAATCTTTCTTTTCTTCATGGTCTTTTGGTTGTTCTTTCTCAACCGCTTCTTCAGCAATGTCTTCAACCACTTTCCGTACTACTTTCACAACCTCAGCTCTCTATTGCCTTCTTCGTCTTTTAGCCTCTCTTTCTTATGGTGTCTTCATTCTCTTCGTTCTTGTCTTCGGTGCCTCAGGTGTAATCGACACTTCCTCTTCCTCAGCATCTCTTTCTCTCCTCCCTCTTGTTTTAGCCATCTCAAACGTAGAGTATTTCACAAAAATCGGAAGCAAGGCAGAGAGACAAAAAACAAAGAACGAAAGCAAGAAGATGAAGTGAAACGAAACGTACCAGGGGTTTTGAATAAATAGGGCTCTAGCACTTTAAATCCTAACCGAAAGATTCGGCCCCAATTAAATAGAAATTACCGTTTAATTTGCATGTAATCATGGAGAATTAAATTTAAAAAACGGTAATATTTTCTCCCCGTGGTAAATCTCCTCTGTGCTGGCTAACGGATAGATCGTTGGGTCAACACTGCGTGACACGTGGAAGCGCTAGATGCTTAATGCGTTTTACCTGCCCACAGAAAAATTAAATTCCAAACGGTAAAAGTATTTAATTCAAAACCAATCCCCTTAAAATCTGATGAAATATTTGATCCTTCCAACAGATTGCAAAAACAAACTGATCAGCAAAGATTTTCTTCTAAAAGAATATTTTATATGGAGAATTTCAATTTTAAATTTAAACAGCCAAAATCAAATCTCACCTTATTATCTTCGGTCGAATAAATCAGGAGATATACCATTAAAAACCTAATCTAAACAGAAATTTAAATAACAAAAATACAACTAAAATAAAAAATAAATGCGATTTAATTTTTAATTTAATCGGCCAACATAAAAATAAATAAACCGAAAATTAAATCCGAAAATTAAAAATACCAACAAATTAAAATAAATCAGATAAGACCCAAATAAACTGAATCTACTTCAAAATAATTCGAATTAAAATAAAATCAAATCAGCGAGAAATAAAATAAAATCGCACGAACACTAGGAGCTAAAAATATTGCAATGCTCCCGCAAAACTCTCGCTCACTCATTCATCAACCAGGGAAGGATATTTCGAACAGAATTCCTCTCCCCAATAATGCTTCACTCGCTATCCATTAACCGTGAATGTTTGCTGTTTGCTACCGCAAGCGCACGGGTCGCACAAGTAATATAAAATGGTAGTAATACCGAGTATCGAATCCACAGGGAAGCGAAGCGAAAATTAAGCAAAAATAAAATTTCTTGAGCACTAAAAGTACTTAGGCAAAATAATATTTAGGGAACAGCTCATGCAAATAAGAGAAATTTAAAATTCAAAGCAGGAAAATAATTTGATCAATCAAATAAAAAAATATGGAGAAAGAGTTTTCTTTTAATGGGAAGAGGAGTCTTGAAAATCAATTATGAGCTAAACAATGGTTATAATTATCCTATCTCATTGCCCAACTAATTATACTCCTAGAATCTCCGTTAATCACATAGGTTCTCCTGTTGGTTTCCCCTAATTGTAATTAATTAATTTTAACAACCTAAGTGTCCTTAGCGCCATTAAAAATCATTAATTATTACGCTCTGATTCATTTTAGGAATCTAAGTTTAATCAACTAATCCCGGTGTCACGACGGGCAATTAAACTAGTTGCATGGATTATGATCTATCCTAACTTCTCTCCGTCGAGTTTCCATTAAGGATCGAATCATTACACAATTGGCCAGATTGAATAAAGCATTAAGCACATCCATACAAATAATTAGGAAAAAGGGCAAGAGACAGGTAATTATAACAACGTTTCAACTATAATTTCATTTCAAGACCCCGAATTGGGGTTTAGCTATACATAGCTAAAATATCCACAACATTTACAATAGAAAGCATAATTTAAGAGCATAAAAGGAAAGGAAATTGACCGTCGAAAAAAACCCCTTTGCTGACGCTTGGAGCCCCGCCGAACACTCCCTTGAGCTTCCTAAGATGCTCCCAAAAATTCCCCAAAATATTCCCCACTAAAGAATTCTCTCAAAAAGGCTAGAAAGCCTTGAGAGAGGCTCCAAAGGAGCCAAAGGAAGGAAAGAAGGGATTGAAGAATGAATTGATTGATGGTAAATGAGGCACCCAAGGGTGCCTTTTTATAGGCCCGGAATGGGGGTAGCGTCGCGACGCTACATTGCACAGCGTCGCGACGCTGCAACACACGCGTCTTGTTGCCCAAGAAATGGGTAGCGTCGCGACGCTGCCTTGCATAGCGTCTCGACGCTGCCCCAATTTTCAGAATTTCCAGCTTCGGTTTTGGGCTGATTTTTGGGCCTTTTCTTCACTTCTTTTGGGCATTTTCTTCATGATTGGCTTTATTGGATCCCCTTTTGATCCATGCTTGGATTTGGGCTTCATTTGCTTCATTTTTGGCACTTTTTCTCCCAAAATTACCAACTTTGCTCCTAAGGACCAAATAACGGAATTCATTAAATATTTTCATTAAAAACACGATTAAAGCACAGAAAAGCCTAATAAATTGGGACTAAAATAGCGACATTTCTGCTCGCTATCACACCCCCAAACTTAAGCTTTTGCTAGTCCCGAGCAAAATAAATTCTAAAGATGCATGAAATAGAATTGCTCAAGCCTCAATGATTTTGGAATTCTTAAGATAGAATGGAAAACATGCAAGTGGAATAAGCAAGCACCGCATACTCTTGAATAAATCTTAAACTAGATTGAACTTAAGATTAATGAATAGCATGCTCAAGACTTATCTATTGATTCTTTTACTAACCTAGATTAGTCTTATGGCTTTCTCCATTTGTTTTCCCCCTACACTGGCTAAGAGCCCCTAATAGGTCGGAGTCCTTCTATCATGAAAAAAAAAAAAAGAAACTAGGGTGCCTGTCATTTTCTTTTTCATGGGGGAGCAAAACTCTCAATTGATTTTTCTCTTTCTTTTGCTTTTTCTTTTGCTACTCCCCCAAACTTGCATTTTGATATCTAATGGTACTAGCTTTCACACTACGGTGCAGGGACCCTTAACCCAAATTTTATTCTCTGGTTGGCCTAACTGATCACACCGCAGGTAGCTCTTTTTACCCCTAGGCTTTTTCTTTTGTGCAAGCAAAAATTTTCTCTCTTTTTCTTTTGTTGCTTTTGCTTTTCTCTCAGCAGGCATAACATTTTTTTTTCTACCTAGCTCTTTAGAACAATCAAGCATGAACTTCCTAATATTAGAAACTAAGCCTATCGGGGTGACAACAAACTTTAAAAATCATAATAAGAATCTAGATTTTCAAAGACGTCATTAGATAAGGCTATTGCATGCTTTAGACATCAAAACTAAGTATCAAAAAATTTTAAAATTTCACGATTTCTGCCGTGCTCCCAGATTCCACAACATATAAACCATTTTCTCCCAAAATTTCTAAAATCACATCCTTGGCTATCATGGCTATCTATTCATGCATCCAAAAGAATTCAAATATGCTCAACACAGCGGAAGCCTCCCCCCCAAACTTAAATTAAACATTGTCCCCAATGTTTTAAAACAGTAAAGCAAATAGAGGGATACTGAGACTTCCCTGAGCTAGGAGCGCTTCATCCTCTTCCTTTCGATCCAGAAAAATGGGATTCTTGGAATTTTGGGATTTGCTTAAGGTGATCCTGCAAAACAAAATTGGATCACGAAGCAAAGAAAATTATTTACCGCAAAAACAACTATCTAAACTTTAATCCTTGGGTTGCCTCCCAAGCAGCGCTTTCTTTAACGTCTTTAGCTAGACGAGGCTCGGCACGCTTACGGAGGATCGAAATAAAAATTTTCATCATCCTCCGGGCCCTGCAAAAAATCACGCATCGAGTTGCATACCGCAAACAGGGGAGAAAAAAAACTTTCCCCTGGCCCATCATCACTAAAGAGATTATCATAATAACATTGCAGAAAATATGTAACAGCATCAAATCTCTTTTCTAAGTCTCTATTCACAAAGCAATTGTTAACAGAGTCATCAAGCGTTATAATATCTACCGGTCTATGATCTAAAGATGGCCTATCAATCATGCCAGACCATTCATCAGAAAAAACATTTACATGCTCCTCAGATTCCTCAGACTCAGTATTAAAAAATGATTCAACTAGGCTATCACATGACTCACTATCAGAATTAAAGAATTCAAGCTCTTCAGGGTCAGATTCTATACTATGCACAGATTCGAGTTCCTCTGGGTCAGTTTCTATGCTATATACATCATCAGGACACGAATCAAAGGTATTAACATTATCAGGGTTCATGCATTCAGGAATGTCAAGATCAGACTTAATAGATTCAGTGTAATCACGATCAGACTCAAAATTATCTACCAAGTAATCTTTTTTATGCATTACATGCTCATCCTCAATGTCAGGCAACTCTATATCATCATCAAAATTATCCATTTCAGGCAAATCTAATTCATTCTCAAAGGAAGGTAAATCATCAACTGCAGATCTTTCATTGTCACAAGCAGGCAAGTCTAATTCATTTTCAAAGTCAGGAAGTTCTAAATCATTCTCAAACAGAGGATTATTCAAATATGCATTGTGATCAAAATCCTCATCATCCATAGGCACTTCTCCTAAGCCTAAGCCAAGATTAAACTCTACCTCCTCATCATCGTCAGTCAAGTATTCAGGACCAATAGAAAAACATGTATGTAAACTACATACAGACTTATCTTGTCCAAAAATACTAAACACAACTTTTTCATCATCAATGTTCAAGGTAAGCTTACCTGTGTGGACACTGATCTCAGCTTTACCTGTAGCTAGGAAAGGTCTGCCTAGAATAATGGGCACCTCTTTGTCCTCCTTCATGTCTAGTACCACAAAATCTACGGGGAAGATAAACTTGTTGACCTTCACTAGTACGTCCTCCACAACACCCATTGGTTGGGTAATTGATCTGTCAGCAAGCTGGAGAGTGACGTCGATGTTCTTCATACCTGTTAAACCAATCCTCCTGTAAACAGAATAGGGCATCAAGTTTATACTTGCTCCTAAATCACATAAGGCCCTATTGAAAGATGCTTCTCCTACGGTGCAGGGAACCGTAAAACTCCCTGGATCTTTTTGTTTAGAAGGCATCTTCCCAGATACTATGGTACTGCTACTCTCAGACAATTTAAAAATTTCTTTTTTCAGACTTTTCTTTCTAGAAAGCATTTCTTTCATGAATTTCCCATAATTAGGCATGTTATACAAGGCATCTACTAAGGGAATATTCACAGACAATTTCTTAAACATTTCTAGAAACTTTTGAAACTGCTCATCTAATTTAACATTCTTAAAGCGCTGAGGAAAAGGTAACTCCCTGTAGTCAAAGGTTGGACATTCGCCCCTCCGCCTGGGCGGGCTAATGTGCGAGCCTTTGTCATGGTGGTTGCATGGGACCACTTCTTCCTCGTACAGTTTCTTGCTGTGCCTGCCATCCTGCTTTTTATCTTCTTTTCTACCTGCAAAATTGTTAGAAAAATCACAATTTAAGTCAATAGAGTCAGGAGGATGTTGGGACCTTTCAGAGGAGGCTTTTTGTGCCTCAGCCCTTTCATCTTCATCCCTTCTCTTTTCTTCTTCCTTCTTCTTTTCTGAACTGTTCTCCAGCTGTCTACCACTTCTCAGTGTCACCATCTTGCACTGCTCTCTTGGGTTAGGCTCAGTGTCGCTTGGAAATTTTCCCTTCTGAAGGGCATTCACTGCTGAAGCGATCTGTCCTATTTGAACTTCCATGTTTTTCAGAGCTGTGTCGTGGTTATTGACTGCTGTCTGGAGATTGACGTTCAAAACTTTCTGTTCCTTTACAAACATAGCCACCAACTCCTCCAGGTTATTCTTCTTTTCAGGCGCACTGGATGATGCGAAACCTGGCGGTGGCTGCAAAACATTCTCTGTATTTGAGTATGAGAAGTTCTCGTGATTGCGTAGACTGGGGTGGTAGAAGTTCGGTATTCCTTGCGTAAATGGTCTATTTCCTACGTACTGGACTTCTTCCACATCTTGACCTTCCTTCTTTGAATGACCTTCAGCTAAGGTGGAAATGGACTTGACCACCTCAGACGAAGTCAACTTGTTCAGCGCATTGGTCAGAGATGCCAGTTGTGCCTTCAGTGAACTTGACTCATCCAATTCATATAATCCAGCCTTCTTCGAAATTGCTCCCCTCTCGGTTGGCCATTGATAACTGGTTGCCGCCATTTCCTCTAACAGATCTTTGGCTTCTGTCACTGTTTTTGAAAGAAAACTTCCTCCTGCTGATGTGTCTAGGACTGTCTTCGTGGAGGGATTCAATCCATTATAAAATAACTGTACTTGAAGCCAATCAGGATATCCGTGTTGGGGGCACCGCCTAAGCATTTCTTTGTATCTTTCCCACGCCTCGTACAACTGCTCCTCGTCAAGCTGCCTAAATGTTCCGATTTCCGTCCGGAGCTTCGTAGTTTTGGCAGGCGGGAAAAATTTTGTCAGAAAAGCCTGGGCAAGCTCATCCCATGTACTTATGCTGCCCGTCTCGACTGATTCGAGCCAATCCTTTGCTTTATCCTGTAGAGAGAATGGAAATAACCTTAATCTGATAGCGTCGGCCGGAACTCCGTTCATCTTCACCGTCCCACAAATTTCCAGGAATGATCTCAGATGTGAGTGTGGGTCCTCAGAAGGGTGTCCCTTAAACGAGTTATCGCGCGCCATCTGAATCAATCCCGTCTTTAACTCAAAATTTGTAGCTTGGATTGGGGCGTAGACAATCCCAGAATTCTCGGTGGGGAGAACTGGCTGTAAGAAATCTCTAATTGCCTTGGGAGCTTCCTCTTGGTGGGCCATTGCTTCTGCTAATCTTTTCTCTCTTCGAATGGATCTAAGAGTCCTGTCAATTTCAAGATCTAACGGAAACAAATTAACCACCTTCTTCCTTCGCAAACAATACTCCCAATCATTCAAGAGAACCAAACAAAATAAAACAAAAACAAATGATATTCACAAAATAATAAAAGAAAAATATTTACACCTAAATTACTATTTATCCCTTTCTTTTCGATGTCAAGAAAAATTAATTTGCTTAAAAATCAAGCTTCCCCGGCAACGGCGCCAAAAACTTGTTTGCTGTTTGCTACCGCAAGCGCACGGGTCGCACAAGTAATATAAAACGGTAGTAATACCGAGTATCGAATCCACAGGGAAGCGAAGCGAAAATTAAGCAAAAATAAAATTTCTTGAGCGCTAAAAGTACTTAGGCAAAATAATATTTAGGGAACAGCTCATGCAAATAAGAGAAATTTAAAATTCAAAGCAGGAAAATAATTTGATCAATCAAATAAAAAAATATGGAGAAAGAGTTTTCTTTTAATGGGAAGAGGGGTCTTGAAAATCAATTATGAGCTAAACAATGGTTATAATTATCCTATCTCATTGCCCAACTAACTATACTCCTAGAATCTCTGTTAATCACATAGGTTCTCCTGTCGGTTTCCCCTAATTGTAATTAATTCATTTTAACAACCTAAGTGTCCTTAGCGCCATTAAAAATCATTAATTATTACGCTCTGATTCATTTTAGGAATCTAAGTTTAATCAACTAATCCCGGTGTCACGACGGGCAATTAAACTAGTTGCATGGATTATGATCTATCCTAACTTCTCTCCGTCGAGTTTCCATTAAGGATCGAATCATTACACAATTGGCCAGATTGAATAAAGCATTAAGCACATCCATACAAATAATTAGGAAAAAGGGCAAGAGACAGGTAATTATAACAACGTTTCAACTATAATTTCATTTCAAGACCCCGAATTGGGGTTTAGCTATACAT
This sequence comes from Luffa aegyptiaca, assembly GCA_017139565.1. NCBI lineage: Eukaryota > Viridiplantae > Streptophyta > Magnoliopsida > Cucurbitales > Cucurbitaceae > Luffa > Luffa aegyptiaca. Next base: position 18,377,138 of record CM029397.1, read on the forward strand.
AGCTAAAATATCCACAACATTTACAATAGAAAGCATAATTTAAGAGCATAAAAGGAAAGGAAATTGACCGTCGAAAAAAACCCCTTTGCTGACGCTTGGAGCCCCGCCGAACACTCCCTTGAGCTTCCTAAGATGCTCCCAAAAATTCCCCAAAATATTCCCCACTAAAGAATTCTCTCAAAAAGGCTAAAGCCTTGAGAGAGGCTCCAAAGGAGCCAAAGGAAGGAAAGAAGGGATTGAAGAATGAATTGATTGATGGTAAATGAGGCACCCAAGGGTGCCTTTTTATTGGCCCGGAATGGGGGTAGCGTCGCGACGCTACATTGCACAGCGTCGCGACGCTGCAACACACGCGTCTTGTTGCCCAAGAAATGGGTAGCGTCGCGACGCTGCCCCAATTTTCAGAATTTCCAGCTTCGGTTTTGGGCTGATTTTTGGGCCTTTTCTTCACTTCTTTTGGGCATTTTCTTCATGATTGGCTTCATTAGATCCCCTTTTGATCCATGCTTGGATTTGGGCTTCATTTGCTTCATTTTTGGCATTTTTTCTCCCAAAATTACCAACTTTGCTCCTAAGGACCAAATAACGGAATTCATTAAATATTTTCATTAAAAACACGATTAAAGCACAGAAAAGCCTAATAAATTGGGACTAAAATAGCGACATTTCTGCTCGCTATCAGTGAACACTCGCCCATCTTTTTCATCTTTCAAAGTAATTGCTCCATGAGGAAAAACTCCAATCACAATAAACGGTCCAGACAGTTTATATTTTAATTTTCCAGGAAACAATTTCAATCTAGAGTTGTAGAGTAATACTCTCTGACCCTTAACAAATTCTTTAGGTTTTATCTTCTTATCATGCCACTGCTTAGTCTTCTCTTTATACATTTTAACATTTTCATAAGAAACCTGATGAAACTCCTCTAACTCATTAAGTTGCAGCATTCTTATTGTCCCTGCACGACTCAAATCAAAATTAAATTTCTTCAAAGCCCAAAATGTTTTACGCTCGAGCTCTAACGGTAAATGGCAAGCTTTACCATATACTAACCTATAGGGAGACATACCTAAAGGAGTCTTATAGGCTGTCCTATAAGCCCAAAGAGCCTCATCTAACCGAAAAGATCAATCTTTCCTAGATGGATGGACTACTTTCTCTAAAATAGATTTAATTTCTCTATTACTAACTTCAACTTAACCATTTGCTTTTGGGTGATAAGGGGTAGCTATCCTATGCTTAATTCCATACTGAGCTAAAAGCTTAGTTAAAACATTATTCACAAAGTGTGTACCCTCATCACTCAAAAGAGCTCTAGGTGTCCCAAAGCGCGCAAAAATGTGCGATTGAAGAAACCTTGATACCGTCTTAGCATCATTCTGATGGCATGCAATGGCCTCCACCCACTTGGACACGTAGTCAACTGCCAATAAGATAAAAACATTACTGTTAGAAGGGGGAAATGTCCCCATAAGATCAATACCCCATACATCGAATAACTCTGATTCTAAAATATAAGTAAGAGGCATTTCGTCTCTAGGCCCTAAATTTCCTCTCCTTTGGCAAGCATTACATTGCTTGTAGAACCAATGGGAATCCTTAAATACAGAAGGTCGAAAGAATCCACATTCCAAAATCCTCATAGCTCTCCTCTGATCGCTGAAATGACCTCCATACGGGGAAGAGTGACATTACTCCAGAATTTCCTTTGCTTCATCCCCTGAAACACACCTTCGAATAATACCATCATAACATTGCTTATACATAAATGACTCATCCCAGTAAAAGAATTTTGTATCATGCTTAAACCTTTGCACCTGCCTCCAATCCATATCAATAGGAGTGACTCCTTTTACCAAAAAGTTAGCTATATCAGCATACCAAGGAGAATTATTCACTACCTTTACCTCAACAGCAAAAAGCTGCTCATCTGGAAATGAATCTGAAATGACAGATTGCTCTAGCAAAGTTGATGTTAGATCAAAATGATACAAATAATCTGCAATGACATTTTTCGATCCCTTCTTGTCCTTTATCTCCAAGTCGAATTCCTGCAATAACAAAACCCAACGAATCAATCTAGGCTTTGCATCTTTCTTAGACATTAAGTACGTTATTACTGCATGATCTGTGAAAACCGTGACTTTGGATCCAACCAAATATGGGCGGAAATTCTCGAAGGCAAACACAATCGCTAACAACTCCTTTTCAGTAGTTGTGTAGTTGATTTGTGCCTCATTCAAAACCCTACTTGCATAATAAATAGGATGTATAAATTTGCCCTACTCTTGCCCTAGCATTGCACTTACTGCAACATCACTGGCATCACACATTACCTCAAATGGCAAACTCCAGTGAGGTGCACAATCTGCATTAAAGTCAAAAACACTATCAGCACACAACAAGTTACAAAGAGGTTTACAGATTTTTGAAAAGTTCTTTATGGACCTTCTATAAAATCCAGCATGACCTAAAAAGCTCTGAATCCCCTTAACTGAATTTGGTGGTTCTAACTTCTCAATAACCTCTATTTTTGCTCGATGAACTTCTAGACCTTTCTTTGAAATTTTATGACCTAACACAATGCCCTCCTTCACCATGAAGTGGCATTTCTCCCAATTAAGAACTAGATGGGTATCATCACATCTCTTTAACACCTTACCTAAATTATTCAAACAATGCTGAAAAGACCCTCCAAAAACTGAAAAATCGTCCATAAATACCTCAAACATTGCAAAGGCCAAAAGGCATTCACCTAAAAGGAAACGTCCCATAAGGGCAGGTGAAAGTGGTTTTTTCCTGATCCTCAGGAGCAATAGTAATCTGGTTATACCCAGAATAACCATCCATGAAACAGTAGTAGGCCTGACCAGCCAATCTATCTAACATCTTGTCAATAAATGGTAGAGGAAAATGGTCCTTACATGTGGCTTTGTTAAGCCTCCTGTAATCCATACAAACCCTCCAGCCAGTTACTATCCTGGTGGGGATCAACTCATTGTCCTTATTAGTCACTACCGTAACACCTCCTTTCTTAGAAACACATTGGACAGGGCTTACCCAATTTCTATTTGCAATTGGATAAATAATCCCAACATCCAACCATTTAATCACCTCCTTCTTAACAACTTCTTTCATTGCAGAGTTAAGCCTCCTTTGTTGCTCAATACTCCTAAAGGTTCCCTCCTCTAGAGTGATTTTATGCATACAGAAAGACGGGTTAATTCCCTGAATGTCAGCCAATGTCCAACCTATTGCTATGTGATATTGCTGCAGCAACTTGACTAAGGCTTCTTCATCCTCCGACATTAAATCTGATGCAACAATAATGGGCAACGTCTCACCCTCCCAAAGATACACATACTTTAGATGATCCGGCAAGGGCTTCAAATCTAAAGTGGGTGGCTCAATCAGGGATGGCTTAATAGGAGGAGTCTTCCTTTACTCCAAATCTAAAGACTCAAAAACATCCTCACACCTAGACACTTCTTTTTTCGACTTTTCTTTCTAAAGAACAAACCTCTAAATCCTCTACACTAATCTCTCCATCATCTTCCAAATGCGTGTTTGTCAAATCCTCCATTGTTGTTTCAACAATTGTGTTCTCCAGAATTCTAATGAAAGAACAATCTTCCACTTCATCTGGATACTTCATGGCCTTAAAAACATTAAATTTCACTTCCTCATTGTAAACCCTCATTGTTAATTCCCCTTTCTAAACATCTATCAATGTTCTACCAGTAGCCAAAAATGGAGGACAAAGAATAATTGGGACATCTTTATCTGCCTCATTATCTAAGATAATAAAATCAACAGGAAATATGAATTTATCTGGATATGTGATAGACCTATCAGCTAGTTGGAGTGTGACTGTGGTAGGCCTAGCTTCACCAATACCTAACTTTCGATAGACCGAAAGAGGCATGAGGTTAATGCTTGGACCTAAATCACAAAGTGCTCTACCTAACACTTTTCCACCTATTGCGACGGGAATAGTGAATGATCCAAGATCCTTAGCCTTGGTTGGTAGCCCATTCTTAAGAATAACACTACATTCCTCAGTAAGAGATACAATTTCAAATTCACCTAACCTTTTCTTTTTAGTTAAAATATCCTTAAGAAACTTAGGATAATTTGGCATTTGCTCTATAGCTTCTACTAAAGGAATATTTATATGAAACTGCTTAAGAATCTCTAAAAATTTCCTAAATTGACCATCCTGATTCTTAGGCTTCTGCCTTTGTGGAAAAGGTAGAGGTGGTACATGAGGTGGGGGCGGTACATAAGGTGGTTCCACATCTAGAACAGAACCAGATGCTCCACCATTATTATTGCTGCCTCCATTACTCTTACCGGACTCCAACTCTTTCTCAACAACAACATTTTTTATCACTATTCTTCTCTACATCCTTGGGTTTACTAGGCTTTTTTTCTCTCTTCTAGTGGCTTACCACTCCTTAAAGTCATTGCCTGTACCTGCTCCTTACCTTCCCTTCTAGGGTGTTCAGTATCTGAAGGATGTTTCCCTTGAGGTCTTTCCTTCAGCTCATTAGCTAGCTGACCCATTTGCAATTCTAGGGCTCTCATGGAAGCTTGATTACTTTGAATTGCGGCATCTGTACGAGCAATATATTCTTTCATCATTACCTCAAGAGAACTCTCCAAATTTTGCTGGGGCAAAACCTGCTTATTTTGCTGGGGCAATGCCTGCGATTTAGCAAATCATGATTGGTTCACCTTTTGTTGTGCTTGCCGGGCTTGCGAATTGCTTCCTTGCCCTCCCCATGCAAAGTTGGGGTGGTTGCGCCAACCTGGATTATAAAAGTTAGAATAAGGGTTATTCCTTTGATTACCTACAAAAAACACAGAAGCTAGATTGTTGGGGCAAAACTCGTAGTTGTGCTCTTCACCACAATAGACACATGATTCTTCTGTAACTTGGTTCACCACTGCAGTAGGCTCCACAACCAGCGGCTGCTGATGACTAACCACTGTCACATTTTTAAAAGCGTTAGCTAACATTGCAATATCAGCCCTAATGGTAGACACACCATCAACCTCTAACACACTCTTAACTGTTTTATTTGAGCCTCTGACATCCGACCACTGACAACTATTGGTTGATATTCTCTCTAAAATTTCATGGGGTTCATTAAAGGTTTTTGCCAAAAGGGCCCCTCCCGCAGAGGCATCGACCATACTTTGGGTTGCCATGTTTCGCCCATTGTAAAATGTTTCCATTTGGATACAATGCGATAAACCGTGGTGGGAACACTTTCGCAAAAGCTCATTAAACCTCTCCCAAGCCTCACTAAAAGTTTCATCTTCGAGTTGCCTAAATCCCACTATCTCACTTCTTAACTTGGCATTCCTAGTTGGTGGAAAATACTTACTAAGAAATTTTTCCGCTAACTCATTCCATGCCCTAATTGATCTGGGAGCAAAAGAATTTAACCATGCCTTTGCTCCATCTCTAAGAGAATACGGGAACAAATTTAATCTAAGGACATCCCTAGACACTCCTTCAATTACAAGCGAATCACTAACTCCTAGAAAAGACTTAAGATGTAAATGGGGGTCTTCAGATGAAAAACCATGGAACTGCCCCACGGTTTGTAACATCTGAAACATTACCGGTTTCATTTCAAAATTTGATGCCACAATTTGAGGACGTGCAATTCCTGGATTTAACTAATCAATTATCGGGAAAGCATACGCTCGAATGGCTCTAGCCCTATCATTCGCCACCAAGATAGGGTTCTCAGCCTGATTATTTTGCTGTCCAGTTTGCTCCAGCGGTGGATTAGGCTGCAGCACACGATTCTGTTAGGGACTAACTGGATCTTTTGGAACTTCCGGGAGACGCGACACGCTATCCATTGGATTTTGATTTCTTCGCTCCTTTATCCTTCTTCTCCTGAATGTCCTTTCGATTTCTGGATCAAGCTCGAATCGCACCCTAGGTGGATCGCTCATGCACCAAACTCACACCTGCAAAAACAAAAGAAACAATCAAAAAGTTCTAGCACCAAACCACTAAAATAAACAAACAAAAAAGATCAGATAAAAACTTATTCAAGTCCCCGGCAATGGCGCCAAAAACTTGTTGCCTTCTAGAGTTGGTTAAAAATATGGTAAAAATAAGCTCTAGTGTCACACCCCCTCCCGGACCACCTGCTAGCTTAGCCCGAAAGATGGCGTGAAGCCAATGAACATCGTCCTCCTCTAACGATACCTGCTGACCCTCCTGAACGCTGATCCTGATAAACATACTAACCATAAATATAAAACATTCTACATGAAATAGAACACAGCGGAATCCCTGAAAACACTTTTAACATACACGAGGTGCCGCCCTGACATAACTCGGTTTGGAAAATAATTTGATATAGATATCACAACCAAAAACATATACAATCGGGGTTTAAACAACCACGACCTCTAGGACTTACACAACCGAAAATTATCCAATCCTTACAAGACATTTACAATATAGACAGACTCAATATACAACTCCACCCACGTACTGGAGCTTAATCTGGAACTTTCAGCAGACGTTGGCAGTGTATCAGGCACCGGGAGCTCGATCTCTACCTGAAATGTGGAAAAACATTTTGAAAGAATGAGCTACAAAGCCCAGTGATTGACTAACTTTAAAACTCTAAATCCGAAAGTCAAAACACGTGATAAACCTTTAAACGTATAAATATGCTCAATTCAAGCGTTTAACATAAACATGTAATAATAAAGGCTTTCCAAAACATCTCGTAAGTTCGTCATTAAAAATCTAGCAAGGCATATTAAGTACATCAAACGTTTTAACTAGCATGACCGATTTACGTTGTGTAGGGCACGCCCAGTACAACCAACGTTTACTAGTCCTACGATGTAGTGGGGCCCGCCCAGCAGTCACGACAGCATCGTTGTCACGGAGTACACTCAACATCAACAACGGAATATAACCTGTGTGCACACGGTACCATATAGCCTCGGGCTCAATATCTCAGTCATGTAGTCAATAGAAATCTCAGAAAATCACATGAAAACATTAAAACATGCCTGCTTATCGTTATCTTTCGTAAAACTTAAGCTTACTCAGTTTGCACGTAAAAAACTGAAAATCGTTTAAAAGTACTTGCTAATCCATACTTTACTTTAAAAGATATCGTTTCAGCTACTTTTCATAAAGTCATTAGCCACGTGCTCGTATATAAACCTCATTAGAAAATCTAAGCTCAAAACTCATGCTTGAAACTGTTCATAAAAACCATGTATCATTCATAGAAAAGCATGTAAACATCTAAACATGAACAACCGTTGGAAACCATTTTCGAAATTCATCTTGTCACTCACTGTCTTATCTAGTTCCCCGGTTTGTAGACTCGACCTATTTCCTCTTGGCCTGTCAAATAACCAAAACCGAGCATTAGAACCATAGGTAGTCTTATTCTTCCATGCTCGTGAATTCTAAATACTTGAATTAGAAATCACACTTCACATTCTACTTTTCCAGATTTTCCAGATTCTATACCCTAACTTCCAACACCCATAACTTCCTCAATACTTAACCAAAATTAATTAAATACACATCAAACTCTTCATTTTCGAACACTCTACAACTTACTGGAAGAAAGGAAAACGAGATTCCCAACCGATTTGTCCAGAATTTCCCCGAACATAGACAATACAGAATCCGAGGTTCTCTGCTACGCTTTATCTATCTCCTGCAATTAACCCTACTTAAAGTCATTTTTTGGCTCACCAAGCTTTCCAACCATACCAAATAGAGCTTTTGATTCGACTTGTACACCCCAGAATGCTCAAAACACCAGAGAACACCAGAGATCCTCCTGGTTTGCTCGAAAATCCTGTTCTCTGTTTTCCATTCCAAAAACCATTAACTTCTCATACGATTTAGCTCAAGCTTCCTTCATGAAATTTGTTAGAAAATGAACTAACTTTCAAGAAATTCAAATCTAACCTCTTAGTTCCTTCTGTGTAGCTCAAACCGAATCAAAAACCAGAGGTTGACAGGTTGAACTCAGATTCTGCTATGGCTGGCTTTGCATGAGCTTTTCTTATCTTCTTCAACCTCAAAACCACGAAATTATTCTTCTTCTTCTTCCTTCACTCTCTCCCTCAAGTGCTCTGAAATTTTGGGTGGAAAATATTGAGAAGAATGGCCTAAAATGAGCTAACAAAAATTGTTGTCGGTTGTGGAGTCATTGCCGTCCATTTCCATTTTCTTTCTTTTTCTCTTTTTTTTTTTTGGTTCTTTTCTTTTTTTTTTTTTGGTTTTTCTTGTCCCCATTTCATTTCCTTTTTCCTTTTCTTTCCTTTTTCACTTTTGTTCCATTTCTTCTTTTAAATTGGTAAGTTCCAACACCTTAAACCAACAATGAAACCACAATAGATGACAAGAGAAAATGTTCCAAGGAAAGTCCCGGGTTTACATCTAGAATATTGTGCAAGCATACACAATCTGCAGCAAGTGATAAGTAATTTATCGTATCCACGAGGTTTTGAATAGCATCCACTTTACCTATTTTGTGTAACTTTTTAATGGTTTCAAGATTGTTAAAATGATTGATTTTGATAAAATGTTGAAGCAAAAGAAATGATAGAACAAAAAGTAAACGAATAAAGCAGACAGATTGGAAACAGGTGTTGGTCAGGATTTCTGTAATTGTTTTAAAAGATGCTCTCGCAATATTATTGATTAGGCAATTCTCTTGCAGTCTTATCAGCAGGATCCTCCCGGAACTTCGGATTTTTTGGAATGTGTTTCAACTCTAATGACGTACTACCGATCAAGCACTAGGCAACTGGTTATCCCTAACTCAGTCACTGGGGTCCACCAACACATAATGGTCTATCATGATTAAATGTCACACACCTCTCAAATCATCCCTGAAACTAAGAGGTGATATTCATACCGGCTGGCTAGGCGAACACAAAATAGAAATAGACACAACAAATAATCAAGATGCTCAAATCAACATATATTGCATAGAGAATGAAGCACGAAAATTACATAGATCCTAACCAACACCTAAGTAAATTTAGTTCATGGAGTACAAAATAACACACACTACAATCTGAGTATGTGCATCCATAACTACAAGAAATTACAAGAAAAGATTAATTCCCTTGAAGAGATCCGTAGTTGATGGTCTTCTTGAGGTCTCCAATCGTTCCTCCTCTATTCGGCTCCCAAAGATGGAAAGTAAGCCTCCACGAATGGAATGAGACTTTCCTTTCTCCAAATCGGAATACTTTTGACTTGAGACGACTACTTCCTTTTATAGAGTGGAGTCAACCCTAATTAGGTCAAACTTTACATGTGGAGGGCTCTTCAAGCTTCCTAGATCCGAGATTAATTCAGCTAACGCCACCTCATTTAATGAATCACGTGCGGCTCATGTGGCAGTTTTGCTCCCTGCTTTGCGGAATCACAGATTTTGCTCCCTCAAGTTGCTCAGCAATATTTTCTGCACAAAATAACTTCCAAAGCATCCATTCTTCTAAATGGGTTAAAACATATAATATTCAACTAAAAGCAACACTATTTAACACAAATGACACACAAAACACTATAGAAGTAAGGCCTAAATAACTCCGTTTTGGAGAGTTATCAATATCCCAGTGTGGAAATGGGAAAATATTTTAATGGATTTTGTGACTGGATTGCCTAAGACTCAATTAGAGCTTAAGACTATGTGGGTTATTGTTGACCGTTTAATAAAGTCAGCTCACTTTTTGCCTGGAAAGTCTTCCTATACAACCAAGAGATGGGCTCAGATTTATGTCAAGGAGATAGTTCGACTTCATGGTATACCCGTCTCTATAGTGTCAGATCGAGATCCAAAGTTTACCTCCAAATTTTGGAAAAGTTTGCATAAGGCTTTAGGCATGAGGCTTGATTTCAGTTGTAAACCCGAGACTTCTCTAGGATCATTTTCTCTTGTCATCTATTGTGGAAGTTGAATTAAAAGTTGTTGTTATTCATTGTTGAAGGACAATGGCAAGTTTTGTGGTTATTGTGGTTTCATTGTTGGTTTAAGTTGTTGGGATTACTAAGTTAAAAGAAGAAAGGAAAGAAAAGAAAAGGAAAAGGAAAAGGAAAATAGAAGGAAAAGAAAAAAAAGAAAATAAATCAGCAAAAAGAAAAAAAAAAAGGAGAACAAAAGTGAAAAAAAAAAAGAAAAAAAAGAAAGAAAATGGGAAAAGCACTTTCGGTGCTTAAAAACCCACCACCGACTAGAATTCTTATCAGCCCATTTTTAGTTCATTTCTCTATCATTTTCCATCCAAAATTTCAGAGCACTTGAGGGAGAGAGTGAAGAAGGAAGAAGAAGAAGATTTTCGTGGTTTTGAGGTTGAAGAAGATAGGAAAAGCTCATGCAAAGCCAGCCATAGCAGAATCTGAGTTCAACCTGTCAACCTCTGGTTTTTGATTCGGTTTGAGCTACACAGAAGGAATTAAGAGGTGAGGTTTGCTTTTCTTGAAAGTTAATCCATTTTCTAACCAGTTTCATGAAGGAAGCTTGAGTTAAATCTGATGAGAAGTTTATGGTTTTTGAAATGGAAAACAGAGCACAGGATTTTCGTGCAAACCAGGAGGATCTCTGGTGTTCTCTGGTGTTTTGAGCATTCTGGAGTGTACAAGTTGAATAAGAAGCTCTATTTGGTATGGTTGGAAAGCGTATTCAATTTCCTACAACTTTCATGAAGAATTCGTGAGCCAAAAATGACTTGAAGTACGTTTATTTTCAGGAGAAAGATAAATGGCAGCAGAGAACCTCCAATCTGTGTTGTCTGTGTTCGGGGCATTTCTGGACAAATCGGTTAGGAATCCCGTTTTCCTTTCTTCAGGTAAGTTGTAGAGTGTTCGAAAATGGAGAGTTTGATGTATTGTACATTACTTTTGGTTAAGTATGGAGGAAGTTATGGGTGTTGGAAGTTTGGGTATAGAATCTGGAAAATCTGGAAAAGTAGAATGCAAAGTGTGATTTTTAATTCAAGTATTTAGAATTCATGAGCATGGAAGAATAAGACTATCTATGGTTCTAATGCTCGGTTTTGGTTTTTTGACAGGCCAAGAGGAAATAGGTCGAGTCTACAGACCAGGAAACTAGCTAAGGCTGTGAGTGACGAAATGAATTTCGAAAATTGTTTCCAACGGTTGTTCATGTTTAGATGTTTTACATGCTTTTCTATAAATGATACATGGTTTTTATGAATGGTTTCAAGCTTAAGTTATGAGCTTAGATTTTCTAATGAGATTTATAAATGAGCACGTGATTATTGAGTTTCAGAAAAAATAGTTGAAACGACATCCTTTTAAGTCAAGCATGCGTTAGCAAGAATTATTTAAAGATTTTTCTGTCTTTCCACCAGGAAGCTGAATAAGCTTGAGTTTTACGAGGGATAACGATAAGCAGGCATGTTATAATGTTTTCATGGGATTTTCATTGACTACATGACTGAGATATTGAGCCCGAGGCTATATGGTACCGTGTGCACACAGGTTATATTCCGTTGTTGACGTTGAGTGTACTCTGTGACAACGATGCTGTCGTGAGTGTTGGGCGGGCCCCACTACGACAAAGACGATGGGAGTGCTGGGCGGGCCCCACTACATCGTAGGACTAGTAAACGTTGGTTGTACTGGGCGTGCCCTACACAACGTAGATCGGTCATGCTAGTTAAAACGTTTGATGTACTTGATATGCCTTGCTAGATTTTTAATGACGAACCTGCAATGTTTTTGAGAAAGCTTTTATCATTGCACGTTTATGTTTAACGCCTTGGTTGAGCAGTTTTATATGTTTAAAGTTTTATCACGTGTTCTGATTTCTGAATGTACAATTTTAAATTTAGTCACTCACTGGGCTTCGTAGGTCATTCTTTCAAAATGTTTTCCCACTTTTCAGGTAGAGATCGAGCTCCCGGTGCCTGATACACTGCCAACGTCTGCTGAAAGGTCCAGATCCAGCTCCAGTACGTGGGTGGAGTTGTATATTGAGTCCGTCTATATTGTAAATGTTTTGTAAGGATTGGACAATTTAGTCCTAGAGGTCGTGGTTGTATAAACCCCATTTGTATATGTTTTTGGTTGTGAAATCTATATCAGGTTATTTTCCAAATCGAGTTATGTCAGGGCTGCACCTCGTGTATATTAGAAGGTTTTCAGGGATTCCGCAGTGTTGTGTTTCATGTGGAATGTTTTATATCTAAGATTAGTATGTTTATCAGGTTCTAGGTTTCAGGAGGGTCAACGGGTATCGTTAGAGGAGGACGATGTTCGTTGGCTTCACGCCATCTTCCAGACTAAGCTAGCAGGTGGTCTGGGAGGGGGTGTGACATCAGTACTGGTTTTCACCCACAGTCAGACGGTCAAACAGAAAGGACAATTCAAATAGTGGAAGACATGTTTAGGGCTTGTGCATTAGACTTCCATGGAATTTGGGAGAAGCACCTACATTTAGTTGAGTTTTCTTATAATAACAACTATCATGCCACTATTGGGATGGCACCTTTTGAGGCTCTCCATGGGTGTAAATGCAGATCATCAATCAACTAGATCGAGGTAGGAGAGAATTTGATTTTGGGACCAGAGTTAGTGCAGAAGACTAATGAAGCCATTGACTTGATATAGCAGAGAATGGAGACAACTCAAAGTCGACAGAAAAGTTACGTTGATGTCAAGAGAAAGGAATTAAATTCTGAAGTTGGAGATATGGTGTTCTTGAAAGTATCACCATTGAAAGGAATTGTGAGATTTGGAAAGAGAGGGAAGCTTAGTCCAAGGTTTATTGGACCTTTTGAGATTCTGAAAAAGGTCGCTTGGCCTTACCGTCTGCCTTGGATCGAATTCACAATACTTTCCATGTTTCCATGCTTCAAAAGTATATTGCATATGCATCCCATGTGTTAAGCTATGAACCACTTCATGTGAAGGAAGATTTGACTTATGAGGAGGCTCCAGTTCAAATCCTAGACAGGAAAGATCAAGTTTTGCGCAACAAGTCTATCCCTCTTCTGAAGGTTTTATGGAGGAATCAATCCTTTGAAGAAGCTCCCTGGGAGACTGAAAAGGACACGAGGGAATGATATATGGGTTTATTCTTTTAGGCAAGCTATGCAAATTTCGAGGACGAAATTTTTATTAGGTGGGGTGTTTGTAACAGCCAAATAAATAAAAAGTTTAATTTATTTTGATTTATTTTAATGATTTCCAAGAAAATCTTTGATTTGAATTATTTCCTTTTAGGAGATAAATTTGAATTATCCTTTTCCTTTTTCAAAAAGGAAATAGTCTTTTAGGGTTTTAATTAGGGTTCTTTTGAAAAGGCATTTTCTTTAGCCCTAATTCTTTTTACGCTCTGATACCAACTGTAACAGCCCGTATTTTTCAACACGGTCAAACTTTCAAATATTGCGGAAGCGATTTAACAAAATGGAAAACAAAACCTATTATTCAGGAAACAAGGCTTACAAACAAAGCCACGTCCAACATTAAAAAACAAATTAAAAAATTAAACAATACCAAAAACAACAAAACGTACAGAAGCCTACTAAATCCTACAGATCATAAGTCCTAGTCGGTCATGCCAGAACCCTAGCCTAATCGATGTCAGAACTATCACCTGCTCCATCATCTGAAAACATTTTAAAAAACAAAATGAGTACAACAATACTCAGTAAGTAATTTGCACATCCCTTCCAAAATAGAAATTTTGGTAAAAAATGTTTGTTTTAAATTGAAATTGATTTGATCGAAATTGATTTTGTTTCAATTGTTTTGTTAAATGAAAGCAAGTTTACTATTTTGTATGTTTTGGAAAGAAATTTGAATTGAATCGATATTTCTATCCGGATATGCCAAATTTTGTTTTGGGGACTGTATGCTTTGTAGTAGCCATATTGGAATTGACGGTTATATGTTCTGAATGAAACATATTGCTGGGAAGGCACTTATATGGTTTGACGTTCCTTTGGAATGTAAATTCACGTGTGTGTTTCACTCACGTGGCCTCACTCTTGAGTATTTGTATGAAATGTCCTAACTATAACTTATTTGTGAGAAGACACTTACGTGGTTTGACGTTCCTTTGGAATGTAGATACATGTGTGTGTTTCACTGACATGACCTCACACTTAAGTATTTGATTTTAAATGTTCTGGTCAGTTTTAACCGACAATTCTGTATGAATGTCTGATTGGTGTTACCGACGAGTAACCACTTCTGTTATGGGCTACTCCATGAATGCATCTTTCCTAATATGTTCTGAAAGTATTGTTTGACTGAAAGAATGAGTTTGTTTCGAATATTGAAATGTTTTATTACTTGAAATCTTATGTTTTGTTTTGAGCGAAATTGAATTGTGATCTTGATGTGGAAGTTGCTTATTGAGTATTTTTGTACTGATTTTGTTATTTAAAATGTTTTCAGATGATGGAGCAAGTGATAGTTCTGACAGCGATTAGGCTAGCGTTCTGGCATGACCGATGAGGACTTATGATCTGTAGGATTTAGTAGGCTTCTGTAGGATTTGTTGTTTTTGGTATTGTTTAGTCTTTTTTATTTGTTTTTGAATGTTGGACTTGACTTTGTTTGTAAGCCTTATTTTCAAAATAATAGGTTGTGTTTTTCGTTTTGTTAAATCGCTTCCGCAATATTTGAAAGTTTGATCGTATTGAAATAATACGGGCTGTTACACAGTGTCTATCGTTGCTTCACAAGCAGTCATATTTTCGGCCTTTATGGTCAAGACTGTAACTATGTCATACTATATCTCCTTCGTAAAGTTTGACCATAGATACCAATGTAGATCTCCTCAAATCCTTATCAGTCTTAAAATCTGTGTCAGTGTGTCTTGTAAGGATCAAATCCTTAGTCCCATACACGAGTATATAGTTCCTCGTTCTCCAAAGATACTTGAGGATATTCTTAACGGTTTTCCAGTGATCAAATCTTGAATTAGATTGATACGTACTGACAATCCCTACTGCATAGGCCATTCGTTTCATGTACTCAACTTCTCGAGGTGGCTAAGGAAACAGTTCCTTAGACTAAAGAATTCCATGTCTGAAAGGTAGTGAACCCTTCTCGGAATCTTATATCTAACTAACATCTTGTAGATATAAGACACTTGAGACAAGGCTAGCTTTTTGTTCTTACGGTTTCTAACAATTTGGATCCCAAGAACAAACTCAACTTCTCCCAAATTTTCATTTGGAAATGAGTTGCTAGCTCCTTTTACTAGTCAGTAAGATAACCTAACTACATCATTCCCAATGACTAGGATATCAACTTTTCAAAAAAAAAAAGACTAGGATATCAATCATTGACGGGCCGGAGTTGTCGAGGCTCCGAGTTGTCAAATAAATTTATAATCCACGACACTATAACTATTTTGTAGAAATAGTGGCCAAGACAAGAGGAAAGAGAGAAAGGGAGGTTGAGGAAGAAGAGGTGTCGGTTATGCCTGAGGAACCTAAAAAGAAAACAAAGAAAAAGAGAACACCACAAGAGAAAGTGGCTAGACAGTTAAGGAGGCAGCAAGAATCTCTGGTCCTGAAAGTTCTTCAAAAAGTCATTGAAGATATCGCAGAAGAGGTGGCTGGAGAAGAGCAACCAAAAGCCCCCGAAGTAGAGAAAGATCTGGAACAAAGAGAACCACCAATTGAAGGTCAGCAAGAAACTCAAGATTAGCACGCAGAGGTGCAGGAGGAGGTCATTCCGATTCAACCGCCACGCAGCCGCTGTAAGCAAAAGGCTGGGCGAATTAAGCGGGTAAGAACTGACACTCCATCTCCTCCAACTACTGAATCTGAGAAGGAGAACACAGAGGCAGAGGAACAGGAAAATATAGAGAATGAGAAAAAGATTGAGGAAGATGAGGCTGAGATGAAGACTCGTGAAGACAGAGGCAAAGGAGTTGCGTAAGCAATGACTGAAACAGAGGAGGCAGAGCCTGAGGAACATCAGTTTCCGAATGAACGCTTCGTCAACAATCTTGCTAGGGCAAAATACCTGGATATGCTGAAAGGGATTTTCTGTTTGAGAGAGGGTTTGGTGACGATCTACCACACTTTTTGAGAGTAGACATCACAAACAATGGCTGGGAGATGTTTTGTGCCAAATCAGAGCCCGTGAACTTGCAGGTAGTGGGGTGGCTGTCTACTCGAGCCCTGGGGCCATTAAGTCACTGTTCAATCTTCAAGATTTCCCACATGCTGGATATAACGAGATGGCAGCAACACCATCTAATGAACAGTTGAATGCAGCTATTCGTGAAGTGGGAATTGAGGGCGCACAGTGGCGACTTTCGAAAACTAAAAGAAGGACTTTCCAGGAAGCCTATCTGAAGAGTGAAGCCAATACATGGATGGGATTTATCAAACAGAGGCTGCTTCCAACAACTCATGACTCAACTGTTTCTTGGGATAGAGTTCTTCTGGTTTTTGCAATTTTAAGATCTTTAAGTATTGACGTCGGCAAGATTATCTCTAGTGAGATTCATAATTGCTGGAGGAAAAAGGTGGCCAAATTGTTTTTCCCCCACACAATCACAATGTTATGCGAAAGGGCAGGGATTCCCACAAGCGCTGAAGATGTCATTTTGATGGACAAAGGGATAATGGACACAGCAAACTTGGCAAGGCTACAAAGGACAAGGTGGATTGGTGTGCGACATCCATAACATCCAAGAACAACTTCAATTGCATTCTGGTAGAATGGAGTTTGCTGAGAGGCAATTCCAGACGTATTGGAATTATATTAAAATGGGGGATGCCACACATAGGAAGGCTCTGCAATCAAATTTTTCCAAGCCATATCAAGCCTTCCTGTTTTCCCTGATGATCTATTGAACCCCTGGATCCCACCGCTGTCGATTGAAAGAGAAGAAGAAGAAGATGAGGATGTTGGTCAGGAGGATTAGAAAAGGGAAGAAAAGTCGAGCGAGCTTTTATTTTGTTTGATCATTTTTGTTGCTCGCTATTTCCTGACCAAGTTTTTTTTTTATATTTTTAGAATTTCTGCTTTTATGTTTTTTTGTTTTTGCTGGTCTGAAAAATTTTCTCTGATATTGTAAATCTTTTCTTTATCTTAATGAAATTTTTTAAGTTTTAAATTCTATGGCACACCTGAGTATTCCTAACTTAACTTTTCTTCTGAATTTTTTAAGCTTGGACTAGTTAGCTTAATTAGATCAAGGTATTATGATATCCAGAAACCTTTTGCTTGAGTATTCCTTCTAGCCTGGTCATCGATGCGGCAAGAAGTTCTGAGGTAGCATTGTCTTATTTTGATCCATCTTAAGCTTAGTCCTAGTCCCACGATTAGTTTAAAATTCAGAGTAAAAACAATTAAGTTTGGGGGAATAATTGTATGTTGCTAATTCATTGGGGACAATGAATAATTTAAGTTTGGGGGACTTGGAGCCACTCCTCTTGTTTTGCTCGAGCATTCCTCTCCTTCATAATTTTTCTAGGATGTTGAGTAACCAGGGACATTTGTGACACCCGCAGTTTGTCTTTGCGTCGAAAGATGGCCTAAGGAAATATTGAAAAAAATGATGATAAAAAAAGTTTTGTGAAAATTTTGCTGTGAAAATTGCTAGAGCAAAACTTTTGAAGGATGAATGATAATCTAGCAGTTTTCTATCTCCCAGGGCTTAGGTAAGCTTTATCATAACATGTAACCATTCTGAGAAGCAAGGGATAGATAACTAAAGATTTTTGGGTTTAGCAATGAGTGTTTAGCCTAGTTGGTAATAAGCTTGAGGCAAGGGTATACTGCATCATAAAATGGATCATCTCATGCTTAAGAGCATATGACTGTAGGGCTACTTTAAGTCTGAAGAACAAAAGAATAAATCCACTAAAAGTGTGTCAAGAATGTCTGATAATATAGCTGAGCTATGGTAGTTCTTAGGATTGAGTTAAAGGTGGTGATGATTTGTTCAATGCTGAAAGAACTGTTTTGTGCAGCAATGCATGGTTTTGCAGGATACTCAGGATAGGTTGCAGGTAGTGTTGGATTATCTGTTGTAATTGTGTTCTGCTATGATCAATGTTCTGAAATTTCTTGAGAAAGTGAGTTAGTATTGCTTGGAACGCAATAGTTCAAGCTTGGGGGTATCATAACTCTCCAAAAGGGAGTTATTTAGGTCTTATTCTATGATGATTCGTATGTCATTTGTGCCAAATAGGTGTGTTATTAGATGAATATAATGTGTTTTATCCTATTTATAAGAATTGATGCTTTGGAAGTTCTTTTGCAGAGAAATTAATGCTGAACGACTTGCGGAAGCAAAATCCATGATCCAGCAAAGCTGGGAGCAAAACTGGCGACATGAGCTGCACGTGATTCATTAATGAGGTGGCGTTTTCAACAATTATCTCAGATTTAAGAACCTTGGAGTGAGTTCCACGTGTTACATTTGACCTAATTAGGATTGACTCCACTCTATAAAAGAAAGTAGTTGTCTCGAGTAAAAAAAAATCCAAATGATTCGACGTTAATTCCATCTTTGGAGGTCGAATAGAGGAGGAACGATTGGAGACCCAAGAAAACCATCAACTACGGATTTCTTCAAGGGGAGTTATTTTTTCTTGTAAAAGTTTGTAGTTATGGATGCACGTGAACAGATTGTAACGCGTGTTGTTTCCAATTCCATGAACTAATTTGCTTTAGGTGTTGGTTAGGACTATGTAATTGTCATTTCTTTTAACAATCTAGCAATTCATATTGATTCTTGAGCATCTTGATTACTTGTTGTTTTTAATATCATTTTGTGCCCGCCTGGCCAATCGGTATGAATAACTTCTCTTAGTTTCATGGATGATTTAAGGGATGTGTGACTTGTAATCACACTAGACCATTATGTGTTGGTGAACGCTAATGGCTGAGTTAGGGATAGCCAGTTGCCCAGTGCTTGATCGGTAGAGCGTCATTGGAGTTGAAACATATTCCAAAAACTCCAGAGTTTCAGGAGGATCTTGTTGATAAGAATGCAAGAGAATGCCTGATCAATATAATTGCTAGAGCATCTTTTTACAATTACAGAAATCTTAACCAACGCCTGGTTCCAATATGTGTTCTTTATCCGCTTACATTTTTGCTTTGTTCTTTCTTTTGTCCCAGTAGTATTTCAAAACCCAATCACTTTATCAACTTTGATATCACTAAAAAGACTAAACAAAATAGGTAAAGTGAGACTGTTCAAAACCTCGTGGATTCGATAAATTACTTATCACTTCTTGCAGATTATGTGCACTTGCATAGTATTCTAGAGTGAATTTATATCATATTTTTAACAACTCTCGAAAAGCAACACCGGGGACTAAAAGTGAAACCAGTTTTTGTTTGTTGAAATTGCGATTTGATTGCGACTGCATTTCTATCTTAAGAGAATCTAACTTTGATTTGCAGTTCTTTTGCAGGTTGAGGTTGGTGCATGAGCAAAGGGTATCAACTCTTCGAGCTAGATCTTGAGATAGAAAGAACATTTCGTCGTCGTCGTTGAGAGCAAAGGAGAAAGAAAAAGGAACAATAGGAGTTGAGCGCATGGGAACATCTTGAAGAAACTGCTTATATTCAAGAACTTCCAATACACCAACCTGGAGTCGATCCTCCTGTTGACCAACAGAATCGTGGAATGGACCAGAATGGTGGGAGAATACATCCAGCACCACCAGTTCCACCGGTGCCACAAAATGAAAATCTGATCTATATTGCAGAAGATCGTAATAGAGTAATAAGGGATTATGCCTTACCAGTTTTTCAAACTTTGAATCCAGGAATACTGGAGCCACTAATAGAAGCGCCACAGTTTGAGTTAAAACCTGTGATATTTCAAATGCTCAACACTATGGGCCAGTTTTCAGGACTTCCGAGTGAAGATCTGCATAAATATACCGAGCAATTTTTAAGAATTTGTAGTTCATTTAAAGTAACAGGAATTCCAAAAGACACATTGAAACTTAAACTTTTTCCTTTCTCATTGCAGGGAGATGCCGAGGCTTGGCTAGATTCAGTTCCACCAAACTCCATCACATCCTGGAATGACTTGGTAGAGGAGTTCCTAGAGAAGTTTTTTCCGTCCAACAAGAATGCTAAGTATAGAGCAGCGAATATTATTTCCTTCAGAAAATCTTACATTGATCCTTTAGACGCAGCATGGGAGAGATTCTAGAGGCTGGTCCGAAAGTGTCCTCATCACAGGTTGCCTGCATGCATCATTATTGAGCATTTCTACAGTGGGCTCGATCAAGCCTCGAAAGCCTTAGTCAATGCGTCTGCAAATGGATCTTTCCTAAAGAAATCCGCGAACGAAGCACATGCCATACTAGATACAATAGCCACAAATAACCGACATTGGGGGGAGACTGAACCTACAATTTTGAAAAATCCAGTGAAAGCTGTAGAGACGGAAGCAAACTCAACTTTGCAAGCTCATATTAAAGCTATTCATAGCATGATGATGTGCTTAACTATGGGAAATCAAGCAAACATTGCTCCCACGAATGCTATCTCTTCTCCTTGTTGTGATATTTGTGGTGAAGAGCATGTCACAGATAATTGTCCACTAAATCCTGCATCTGTTTTTTTTGTAGGTCAACAGGGAAACCAAAACCGTTGGAATCCGTATGTAGCTATGTACAACCCAGGGTGGAGACAACATCCGAATTTCTCTTTGGGAGGACAAGCTAGTATCAATAATACCAGTGCAACTCAATTCGGAAAAACGTCAACAGGATTTAATTCCCAACCTACACAACAATGGCAGCAAAAAGATTTTCAACCAGTACAAGTTCAAAACACTAACCAAGAGTCAAATCTAGAGGCTTTAATGAAAGAATACATGGCAAGGAATGAGGCCACTGTAAGGAGCTTGGAAATACAGATAGGACAAATAGCTCAAGAAATCAAGAACAAACCCCAAGGAACATCGCCTAGCAAGACTGAAAATCCTCACCATGAAGGCAATGAACAATGCAAAGTAGTTACCTTGAGGAGCGGATTGGAGTATGAAGGACCAGAATACCCCATTAATCAAGAAGTTAGGAGAATCCTAGAAGAAGTGTCATAAAAATCTACAGAAAAAGAATTAGAAGTCAATATAGAAGAATCCAGTAATAAAGAAATTTCAAAAAAGACCAAGGAGCCGGAAACCTTGGAAGAAAAGATTGAAAGTTCAAATAAAGATAAAGAGCATGAAAATGCGACCGCAAAACCAAAAAAATCATCATTGATCCAGATTATAGACCACCACCACCTTACCCTCAAAGATCCAAGTACACATCACAAGATACACAATTCAAGAAGATCTAAGACATTTTAAAGCAACTTCATATCAACATTTCGTTGGTGGAAGCGCTTGAACAAATGTCGAACTACGTGAAATTTCTGAAAGACATCTTGTCCAAAAAGAGATGATTGGGAGAATACACAGTTGCATTAACAGAGTGATCTAGTGTATTAGTTAAGAGCAAGGTTCCCCCTAAATTAAAAGATCCAGGAAGTTTCACTATCCCTTGCTCCATAAGAGGACAGAACGTCGGCAGAGCACTATCTGATCTTTGAGCCAATATCAACCTGATGTCGTATTTAGTCTTTAAATAGTTAGGAATTGGAGAAGCCAGACCAACTACTGTCACTTTGCAACTAGCAGACCGATCATTAACACATCCTACTGGCATGATAGAAGATGTGCTAGTCAAACTGGATAAGTTCGTCTTTCCAACAGACTTTATTATACTGGATTGTGAAGCAGTCAAGGAAGTGTCAATTATCCTAGGTCGACCTATCTTAGTGATGGGTAGGACCTTGATCGATGTACAAAAGGGAGAATTGACCATGAGGGTCAATATCAGTGTTGCATTTCAGGAGTGGTTAAAAATATGATATGAATCAACTCCAAAATACTATGCAGGTGCACATAATCCGCAACAAGTAATTAGTATTTTATCGTATCCACGAGGTCTTGAATAGTCTCACTTTACCTATTTTGTTTAGTCTTTTAGTGATTTCAAGGTTGATAAATTGATTGGGTTTTGAATAATGCTAGAACAAAAGAAATGATAAAGCAGAAATGTAAACGGACAAAGAAGACAAATCTTTTCTCTAAATCTCTATTTTCAAAACAATTATTCACAGAGTCATCTAGCGTCATGATATCAACTGGTCTCGGATCTAATGATGGCTATTGGGTTTCCAGAGTGGATAAAAATATGGCAAAAATTGACTCTAGAACACTGTGCAAGCATACACAATCCGCAGCAAGTAATAAGTATTTATCGAATCCAAGGTCTGAATAATTCTCACTTTATCTATCTTGTATAAACTTTTTAATGGTTTCGAAGGTGGTTAAAATGATGGATTTTGATATAATGCTAAAGCAAAAGAAATGACAGAACAGAAAGTAAACAAATAAAGCAAACATATTAGAAATAGGCGTTGTTCAAGATTTAGTAATTGTTTTAAAAGATGCTCTAGCAATATTATTGACTAGGCAAAACTCTTGCAGCCTTATTAGCAGGATCCTCCCGGAACTCCGGATTTTTTAGAATATGTTTCAACTCCAATGATGCTCTACCGATCAAGCACTAGACAACTGGCTATCCCTAACTCAGTCACTGGCGTTCACCAATACACAATGATCTAGTGTGATTAAATGCCACACACTTCTCAAATCATCCCTGAAACTAAGAAGTGGTATTCATACCGGCTGGCCAGGCGGGCACAAAATGTAAATATGCTCAACAGATAATCAAGATGCTCAAATCAACATATATTGCATAGAGAATAAAGCACGACAATTACATGACTCCTAACCAACACCTAAACAAATTTAGTTCATAAAGTTCATGGCAACACACGCTACAATCTGAGTATGTGCATCCATAATTACAAGAAGTTACAAGAAAATACTAATTCCCTTGGTCAAATCCATAATTGATGGTCTTCTTGAAGGCTCCAATCTTTCCTCCTCTATTCGGCTCCCAAGGATGGAAATGAGAAATGAACTCTTCCCCAAAAGTGGAATGCTCCTCCCCAAGAAAGGAATGAATTTGACTTGAGACGGCTCTTCCTTTTATAGTGTGATAGCAAGCCCTAATTAGGGTCAAATTGGACACGTGGCAGGCTTTCCAAGCTTCTTAAATCCGTAAATAGCTCAACAAACTTCGGCTCATTAAAATGGATAACGAGTTGTGACGTGGCAGTTTTGCTCCCTGCTTTGCTGGATCACTGATTTTGCTCCCTCAAGTCGCTTAGCAATATATTCTACACAAAATAACTTCCAAAGCATCCATTCTTCCAAATCGGTTAAAACATATAATAATCATCTAAAAGCAACCCTATTTAGCACAAATGACACACAAACACTGTAGAATTAAGGCCTAAATAACTCCCTTTTGGAGAGTTATCACACCCCCCAAACCTGAACTATTGCGCGTCTCGAGCAATACTAACCAACCTTCCCTTAAGAATTCAAAACATCAGACAAAGTATGACTTAATCAAAACAGATATTCCAATACTACCTTCAACCTTTACCTGAGCATTCTGCAAAACCAAGCGTTGCTGCAGCAAAATAATTCTTCCGGCTTGGACAAATAATCACCACCTTTAACCAAATCCTAAGAACTTGCCAAAGCCTAGCTCTATTATCAAACATATTAAAACACATTTTTAACGGGTTTATATTTTTGTTTTTCAGACTTAAAGCAGCCCTACAGTCATAAGCTCTTAAGCATGGGATGACCCACTTTATGGTGCAGTATACCCTTGCCTCAAACTCATCACTAATTAGGCTAAATACTCATTGTTAAGCTAAAAAAATCTTTAGTTATTCTATCCATTGCTTCTCAGAATGGCGACATTTTATGATGAAGCTCACCTAAGCCATGGGAGACAGAAAAACTGCTAGATTATCTTTCATCCTTCAAAACTTGTGCTCTATGAATTTTCTCAGCAAAATTTTCACGATTAATTTTTTTCACCAAATAATTTTTTCTCAATTTTTTTCATATTTCCTAGGTCATCTTTTGACGCAAAGACAAACTGTGGGTGTCACAAATGTCCCTGGTTACTGAACAACCTAGAAAAATAATTTATGAAGGAGAGGAATGTTCGAGCAAAACAAGCGGAGTGGCAAAAAGTCCCCCAAACTAGAGTTATTCATTGTCCTCAATGAATTATTAACATGATAAATTATACCCCCAAACTTAAATTTTTCTATCTGAATTTTAAACTAAGCGTGGGACTATGTTGGGCGCACACCGCAGTACCGCAAGTGCACGGGCCGCAAGTAATATAAAATGGAAATATTCCGAGTATCGAATCCATAGGGAGGTGAAGCGAAAATTAAGCAGAGCAATAAATTCGTGATCACTAAAAATACTTGGAGGAAACAATATTTATGGACCAGAACATGAAATAAAAGGAATTTGAAATTTAAAGCAACTAAAGATTAAAAATTTGATCAATCAAGGGAAAATAAAATGTGGAGAAAGAGATTTTAGTGAGAAGTGGGGTCTTGAAAATCAATTAATAGCTAAATAATTATTACAATTAACCTATCTCATTGCCCAACTAATTATACTCCTAGAATCTCCGTTAATCACATAGGATCTCCTGTTGGTTTTGCCCTAATTCTAATTAATCCATTTTAACAACCCAAGTGTCCTTAGCGCTATTAAAATTCGTTAATTATTACGCTCTGATTCATTTTAGGAATCTAAGTTTAATCAACTAATCTCGTTGTCACAACGGGCAATTAAACTAGTTGCATGGATTACGATCTATCCTAATTTCTCTCCGTCGAGTTTCCATTAAGAATCGGATCAGTAAACAATTGGCCAGATTGCATACAACATTAGGAACATCCATACAAATAATCAGTAAAAGAGGGCAAGAGAAAGGCAATTATAATAACATTTAACTATATATTTTCATTTCAAGACCCCCAAATTGGGGTTTAGCGACACATGGCTAAAATATTCACAAGATATACAATGGAAAGCATAATATTGAGCAAAATAAAAGGACAGGAAATGACCGTCGAAGGCCCCGTCGCTGGCGCTTGGAGTCCCTCCGAGCACTCCTTGAGCCTCCTAGAGTGCTCTCCAAAGATCCCCAAAATTTTCCCACTAAGAACTCTCAAAAAGGCTAAAAAACCTTGAGAGAATGCTCCAAAGGAGCCAAGGAAAGAAAGGAATGAATGGAAGAATGATTGATTGATGCATAAAATGGGCACCAAAGGGCGCCTTTTATAGGCCCGGATTTGGGATAGCGTCGCGACGCTGTGACGTCACTCAACTTGCTGGCCAAGAAATGGGACAGCGTCGCGACGCTGTGCGGTTTTCAGACCAGGCTGGCGCGGATTGGGCGTGAAATTGGGTCTTTCTTCATTTCTTTTTTGGATCTTCTTTATATGGTTGACTTCTTGGGCTCCCCCTTGACCCATATATGGAAATTTGGGCTTGGATAGCTCATTTTGGGCATTTTTTCCACCAAAATCCATAATTTGCTCCTAAAGACCAAATAACAAAATATTTTAGATTTCTTCAATAAAAACACAATTAAAGCGCCCAAAAGCTTAATAATTTAGGACTAAAATAGCGATATTTTTGTCCGCTATCACACCCCCAAACTTAAACTTTTGCTAGTCCCGAGCAAAATAAATTCGAAAGATGCATGAAATAGAATCACACAAGCCTCAATGATTTTGGAACTTTTAAGCTAGAATGGAAAACATGCAAGTGGAATAAGCAAGCACCGCATACTCATGAAAAAATCTTAAAATAGATTGAATTTAAGATTAATGAATAACATGCTCAAGACTTTTCTAAAGATTCTTTTACTAACCTAGATTAGTCTTATGGCTTTCTCCATTTGTTTTTCCCCTACACTGGCTAAGAGCCCCTAATAGGTCGGAGTTCTACTATCATGCAAAAAAAAAAAAAAGAAACTAGGGCGCCTGACATTTTTCTTTTTCATGGGGGAGCAAAACTCACAAATATTTTTCACTTTCTTTTTCCCTTGCTACTCCCCCAAACTTGCATTTTGATATCTAATGGTACTAGGTTTCACACTACGGTGCAGGGACCCTCAACCCGAATTTTATTCTTTCGTTGGCCTAACTGTTCACACCGCATGTAGCTCTTTTTACCCCTAGGCTTTTTCTTTTGTGCAAGCAAAAATTTTCTTTTTCAACAGATTTTTCTTTTCTCTCTTTGCTTTTGCTTTGTTGTTTTTTCTCTCAGCAGACATAACATTTTTTTTCTACCTAGTTCTTTAGAACAATCAAGCATGAACTCCTAGTGTTAGAAACTAAGCCTATCGGGGTGACAACAAACATTAAAAATCATAAGAAAAATCTAGATTTTCAAAGACGTCATCAGATAAGTCTATTGCATGCTTTAGACATTAAAACTAAGTATCAAAAAATTTAAAAATTTCACAATTTCTGCTATCCTCCCAGATTCCACAACATATACACCATTTTCTCCCAAAACTTTTAAAATCACATCCTCGGCTATCATAGCTATCTATTCATGCATCCAATATATTTTAAATATGCTCAACACAGCGAAAGCATCCCCCCCAAACTTAAACTAAACATTGTCCCTAATGTTTTCAAACAATAAAGCATAAAGAGGGATATTGAGACTTCCCTGAGTCAGGAGCAATTCATCCTCTTCCTTTGGATCCAAAAAAATTGGATTCTTGGAGCTTTGGGATTTGCTAAGGTGATCCTGCAAAAAAAAATTGGATCACGCAGCAAGAAAAATTATTCACCGCAAATAAAACTACCTAAACTTTAATCCTTGGGTTGCCTCCCAAGCAGCGCTTTCTTTAACGTCTTTAGCTAGACGAGGCTCGGCACGATCACGGAGGCTCGAAATAAAAATTTTCATCGTCCTCCAAGCCTTGCAGAAAATCACGCACCGACTTGCACACTGCAAATAGGGGAGAAAAAAAACTTTCCCCTGGCCCATCATCACCAAAGAGATTGTTATAATAACATTTCAAAAAATACGTAGCAGCATCGAATCTCTTTTCTAAGTCTTTATTCTCAAAAAAGTTATTAACAGAGTCATCCAGCGTTATGATATCTACTGGTCTAGGATCTAAGGATGGCCTATCAACTATGCTTATTCATTCATCAGATTCAATATCTACATGCTCAGAAGATTCCTCAGACTCAGTATTAAAAAATGATTCAACCAAGCTATCATATGACTCACTATCAGAAGAGTTAAAGAATTCAAGCTCTTCTGGGTCAGATTCTATACTATTATCCACATCATCAGGACCCGAATCAAAATTATTCACACTTTCAAGGTCTGACTCTATATACTCATTTGGATCAGACTCGATAGATTCAACATTATCATGATCAGACTCAAAATTATCATCTACCAAGTAATCATCTCCATGCAAATCATGCACATTATCAGACATATCAAGCTCATTCTCAAAATCAGACAGATCATCCATTTCAGGCATTTCAATTTCATTTTCGAAATCAGGTAAATTATCAATTGCAGACATTTCATTCTCAAAAGCAGGCAATTCTAATTCATTTTCAAAGTCAGGCAAATCTACATCAATCAGCTCATTTTCAAACAGAGGATCATCAAAAAATGCATTAGGATTGAAACTATCATCCATAGGTGCTTCTCCTAATCCTAAGCCAAGATTATACTCTACTTCCTCATCATCATCAGTCAAATATTCTGGACTTATAAAAAAGCAAGTATGCAAACTACATACAGACTCATCCTGTCCAAAAATATTAAAAACGACCTTCTCATCATCCACATTCAAGGTAAGCTTACCTGTATGCATGCTAATCTCAGCCTTCCTGTGGCTAAGAAAGTTATACCTAAGATGATGGGTACCTCTTTGTCTTCCTGCATGTCGAGTACCACAAAATCTACCGGGAAGATGAATTTGTTGACTTTCACCAACACGTCCTCAACAATACCCATAGGTTGGGTAATAGATCTATCAGCCAGCTGGAGGGTGATGTCAATGTCTTTCAGACCTGTCAAACCAATCTTCTTGTACAATGAATAGGGCATCAAATTTATACTAGCACCTAGATCACACAAGGCCCTATCGAAAGATACTTCTCCTATGATATAGGGAATAGTAAAACTCCCTGGGTCTTTTTGTTTAGAAGGCATCTTTCCTGAAACTATGGTACTACTGTTTTCAGACAACCTAAAAACCTCTTTTTTCAAGCTTTTCTTCCTAGATGGCATCTCTTTCATGAACTTCCCGTAATTAGGAATATTATACAAAGCATCTACTAAGGGAATATTCACATATAATTTTCAAAACATCTCTAGGAATTTTTGAAACTGTTCATCTAATTTAACATTTTTAAAGCGCTGAGGAAAAGGTAACTCCCTGTAGTCAAAGGTAGGACATTCGCCCCTCCTCTCGGGCGGGCTAATATGCGAGCCTTTATCAAAAAGATTGCATAGGACCACTTCTTCCTCATTCAGGTTCTCTTCATGCCTTTCATCTTTCTTTGATCCTGCAAAAGAGTTAGAAAAATCACAATCAATAGAGTTATGAGGATGTTGGGACTTTTCAGAGGAGGCTTTTTGTGCCTCAGCCCTTCCATATTCATCCTTGCTCTTCTCTTCTTTCTTCTTCTCTGAACTGACCTCCAGCTGTCTACCACTTCTCAGTGTCACCATCTTGCACTGCTCTCTAGGATTGGGTTCAGTGTTGCAAGGAAACTTCCTTTTCTGAAGGGCATTCACCGCTGAAGCGATCTGACCTATCTGAACTTCCATATTCTTAAGAGCTGTGTCGTGGTGATTAACTGTCGTATGGAGATTCACATTTAACACCTTCTGTTCCTTGATGAACATCGCCACCATCGCCTACAGGTTGCTTTTCTTTTCTGGCGTATTGGCTGAAGAAAATCCTGGCGGTGGCTGCAATACGTTCTTGGTGTTCGAATACGAAAAATTCTCATGATTGCGCAGACTGGGATGGTAGAAGTTCGGTACTCCTTGAGTGAATGCTCTATTTCCCACATACTGAACCTCTTCAACATCTTGATTATCCTTCTTTGAGTATCCTTCAGCTAAGGTGGAGATGGAGTTGACCACCTCAGATGAAGTCAGCTTATTCAGCGCATTTGTCAATGATGCCATCCGTGCCTTTAACGAACTCGATTCATTAATTTCATAAATACCAGCCTTCTTGGAAACTATCCCCCTTTCAGTCGGCCACTGGTAACTGGTCGCTACCATTTCCTCTAGAAGATCCTTGGCTTCCGTCACTGTCTTGGATAGAAAACTCCCACCTGCTGATGTGTCTAAAATTGTCTTGGTGGAAGGATTCAGTCCATTGTAAAATAACTGCACCTGGAGCCAATCTGGATAGCCATGCTGCAAACACCGCCGAAGCATCTCCTTATATCTATCCCATGCCTCATAAAGTTGCTCCTCGTCTAACTGTCTAAATGTTCAGATCTCTGTTCGGAGCTTCGTTGTCTTGGCAGACGGGAAAAATTTCGTCAAGAATGCCTAGGCAAGCTCGTCCCATGTGCTGATACTGCCCGTCTCGACTGATTCGAGCCAATCTTTAGCCTTATCTTGAAGAGAAAATGGGAATAACCTCAATCTTATCGCGTCGGCTTGAACTCCATTCATTTTTATCGTCCCGCATATCTCCAAGAATGATCGCAGATGCGAATGTGGATCCTCCGAAGGGTGTCCCTTAAAAGAATTGTCTCGCGCCATCTGAATCAATCCCGTCTTCAAGTCGAAATTATTTGCTTGGATTGGGGCGTAAACGATGTCTGAATTCTTGGTTGGGAGGACTGGCTGCAAAAAGTCTCTGATTGCCTTGGGAGCTTCATCTTGATGGGCCATTGCTTCCGTTAGTCTTTTCTCTCTACGAATAGATCTGAGTGTCCTGGTAATTTCAAAATCTAATGGAAAAAATTCAACCACCTTATGTCTTCGCATGCAACACTCCTAATTAATCAAAAGAACCAAACAAAAACAAAAATAAAATAATATTCACAAAAAGAAAATATTTACAACCTAAATTACTATTTATCCCTTTCTTTTTAATGTCAATAAAAATACTTTGCTTAAAAATCAAACCTCCCCGGCAACGGCGCAAAAAACTTGTTGGGCGTCACATCGCAATCCGCAAGTGCACGGGCCGCAAGTAATATAAAACGGAAATATTCCGAGTATCGAATCCACAGGGAGGTGAAGCGAAAATTAAGCAGAGCAATGAATTCTTGATCACTAAAAATACTTGGAGGAAATAATATTTAGGGACCAAAACATGAAATAAAAGGAGTTTGAAATTTAAAGCAATTAAAGATTAAAAATTTGATCAATCAAGGGAAAATAAAATGTGGAGAAAGAGGTTTTAGTGAGAAGTGGGGTCTTGAAAATCAATTAATAGCTAAATAATTATTACAATTAACCTATCTCATTACCCAACTAATTATACTCCTAGAATCTCCGTTAATCACATAGGATCTCCTGTCGGTTTCCCCTAATTCTAATTAATCCATGTTAACAACCTAAGTGTCCTTAGCGCTATTAAAATTCGTTAATTATTACGCTCTGATTCATTTTAGGAATCTAAGTTTAATCAACTAATCCCGTTTTCACGGCGAGCAATTAAACTAGTTGCATGGATTACGATCTATCCTAATTTCTCTCCGTCGAGCTTCCACTAAGAATCGAATCAGTAAACAATTGGCCAGATTGCATACAGCATTACGAACATCCATACAAATAATCAGTAAAAGAGGGCAAGAGAAAGGCAATTATAATAACATTTAACTATATATTTTCATTTCAAGACCCCCAAATTGGGGTTTAGCTACACTTGGCTAAAATATTCACAAGATATACAATGGAAAGCATAATATTGAGCAAAATAAAAGGAAAGGAAATGACCGTCGAAGACCCCGTCGCTGGCGCTTGGAGTCCCTCCGAGCACACCTTGAGCCTCCTAGAGTGCTCCCCAAAGCTCCCCAAAATTTTCCCACTAAGAATTCTCAAAAAGGCTAAAAAGCCTTGAGAGAAGGCTCCAAAGGAGCCAAGGAAATAAAGGAATGAATGGAATAATGAATGATTGATGCATAAAATGGGCACCAAGGGATGCCTTTTATAGGCCAGGATTTGGGACAGCGTCGCGACGCTGTGACGTCACTCAACTTGCTGGCCAAGAAATGGGATAGTGTCGCGACGCTGTCCCCACAGCGTCTCGACGCTGTGTGGTTTTCAGACCAGGCTGGCGCGGATTGGGCTTGAAATTGGGCCTTTCTTCATTTCTTTTTTGGATCTTCTTTATATGGTTGACTTCTTGGGCTCCCCCTTGACCCATGTATGGAAATCTAGGCTTGGATAGCTCATTTTGGGCATTTTTTCCACCAAAATCCATAATTTGCTCCTAAAGACCAAATAACAAAATATTTTAGATTTCTTCAATAAAAACACAATTAAAGCGCCTAAAAGCTTAAAAATTTAGGACTAAAATAGTGAAATTTTTGTCCGTTGTCACACCCCCAAACTTAAGATTTTGCTAGAACTAAGCTTAAGGTGGATCAAATAAACCAACACTACCTCAGAATCTTGTTGCCGCAGCGATGACCAGGCTAGAAGAAATGCTCAAGCAAAAGGTTTCTAGAGATCAGAACAGCTTGATCTAATTAAGCTAACTAGTCCAAGCTTAAGAAATTCAGAAGAAAATTAGTTAAGTTAGGAATGCTCAGTGCTAATAGAACAGAAATGCTTGGAAATTTCATTTAAACATAAGAAAAAGATTTACAAGAAATACATAAACTGGTGGCCTAGGAACATAAAAACAAGCAAAAACAAGCAAAAAAATAATATCAAGAGAAAATGGGGTCAGGAATATGCGAGCAAACAAAAAGATAAGAACAAAATAAATGCTCGCCCAACTCTACTTCTTCATCAACCCTCCTGACCAGGGTCTTCATCCTCATCACCTTCTCTACTGTTTCATTAGTACTTGGCCCTTGCAAACCTGTTGTTGCATTATTTGGCTCTGTTTTGTCAATCTTTGAAGAATCTTTCTCTTTTTCAGAATCTTGTGGTTCTTCTTCAGCAATTACCTCCTCAGCGATGTCCTCGATTACCTTCTCTAATATTTCGGAAACCTCAGTTTTTTTACGTTTCTTTCGCCGTTTGGCTTCCCTTTGGACAGACGTTCTCTTCTTTTTCGCCTTTTTCTTCAGAGTTTCAGGCGTAGTAAGCACATTCTCCTCCATTTCTCTGTCTTTCTTTCGTCTCGTTTTTGCCATTTAGAATAGAAAATTCTTTTGTACTCGCAAGAACATTAAGGGGGCAAAAAGAAAGCACGATAGAAAGAAGAAAAATGAACAGAGAAGCATACCAGTTCTTTGATTTAAATGGAGCTCCAGCATTTAAAAATCCTGGCCGAATTAAATCCCTTCATTAATAAAAAATGTTACCGTTTATCTGCATGTGATCATGAGAAATTAATTTACAAACGGTAAAAATAAATCGCCGGTTAAATGCATGATGTGCTGGCCAACGGCTAGACCGTTAGATCTCCCCTGCGCGACACGTGGAAGCACCAGATGCCCACGCGTTTCACCTGCCCATGGAAAATTTAAAACCCAACGGTAAAATATCTAATAAATAACCACATTCGTAATATTCTGCTGATATGGTTGCTCTAACTAAAAGATTGCAAAAACAAACTGAGCAAAATCTCCTTCTAGAAGAATCTTTACACACGGGAAAATTCAAATTCAATTAAAGTCGCCAAAATCAAATCATATCTTATTTTTTATCTTCATCCGAATAAATCAGGAAATATTATTATTAACCTAATCTAAACAGAAAAAATAACTGAAAATACAAAGTAAAATAAAATCTAACTAATCTGAATCCAGT
This sequence comes from Luffa aegyptiaca, assembly GCA_017139565.1. NCBI lineage: Eukaryota > Viridiplantae > Streptophyta > Magnoliopsida > Cucurbitales > Cucurbitaceae > Luffa > Luffa aegyptiaca. The sequence goes on from CM029397.1 coordinate 18,410,104, forward strand.
TAAAATAAATAAGTAAAATCGACAAAAATAAAAAATAAATCAACCGAAAATAAAATCTACATAAATTAAAAATACCAGCGAATTAAAATAAACCAGATAAAATCTAAATACACCAAATCTAATTCAAAATAGTTCAAATTAAAAATAAAATCAGCGAAAAAAATAAAATAAACTCGAAACAAATCTTGGGAGCTAAAAAATATTGCTCAGTGAACTGCTCCCGCAAAACTTTCGCTTGCTTATTCATCAACTAATTTTACGAAAGGATATTTCGACTGAAATTCCTCTCCCCAATAGTGTTTCACACGCTGTCCATTAACTTTGAACACTCTCCCATCCTTTTCATCATTCAAAGTAATTGCTCCATGAGGAAAAACTTCAATCACAACAAATGGCCCTGACCACTTAGATTTTAGTTTTTCAGGAAACAATTTCAATCTAGAGTTGTAAAGCAAGACTCTCTGAGCCTTAACAAACTCTTTGAGTTTTATTTTCTTATCATGCCATTGCTTAGTCTTTTCCTTATAAATTTTCGCATTTTCAAAAGAAAATTGGCGAAACTCATCTAATTCACTAAGCCGCAGCATTCTTATTGGACCTGCACGACTTAGATCAAAATATAATTTTTTCAAAGCCCAAAACGTTTTATGCTCAAGCTCTAATGGTAGATGGCAAGCTTTTCCAAACACTATCCTATAGGGAGACATACCTAGAGGAGTCTTATAGGCTGTCCTATAAGCCCAAAAGTCTCATCTAACCGAAAAGACCAATCTTTCCTAGATGAATGGACTATTTTCTCTAGAATTGATTTGATTTCCCTATTACTAATTTCAGCCTGACCATTTGCTTGTGGGTGATAAGGGGTAGCTATCCTATGCTTAATTCCATACTTAGCTAAAAGCTTAGTCAAAACATTATTAAAGAAATGTGTACCCTCATCACTCACTATAGCTCTAGGTGTCCCAAACCGCGCAAAAATGTGCGATTGGAGAAACCTTGATACTGTCTTGGCATCGTTCTGATGGCATGCAATGGCCTCCACCCACTTAGACACGTAATCAACTGCCAATAAGATAAAAACATTACCATTAGAAGGGGGAAATGACCCCATAAAATCAATACCCCATACATCAAATAATTATAATTTTAAAATGTAAGTAAGAGGCATTTCATCTTGTGGTCCTAAATTTCCTCTCCTTTGGCAAGCATCACAGTGCTTGTAGAACCAATGGGCATCCTTAAATAAAGAAGGCCAGAAGAATCCACATTGCAAAATCCTTATAGCTTTCCTCTGTCCGCTGAAATGGCCTCCATACGGCGAAGAGTGACATTGCTCCAGGATTTCCTTTGCTTCATCACCTGAAACACATCTGCGAATAATACCATCAGAGAATTGCTTATACTTAAATGGCTCATCCCAATAGAAAAATTTCGCAGGACAAGAACGATTGCGCCAGCTGTCAGAATTAGAAGAATTTACAGGATGTGCGTATGAGAATGCCAAAATCAACAGAGAAAAACAAAAACAGTGGCATTATAGGAGAATATGCAAGAAGGATCTTAAAGAAGGTATGAAAGTATTATTATTCAACTCTCGCTTACATCTCTTTCCAGGTAAGCTGAAATCCAGATGGTCGGGCCCATTCATTATCCACAAGATATATCCACATGGGGCTGTGGACCTACATTCTGCTGATAAAAAGAGAATTTTTAAGGTCAACGGACAAAGAATAAAGCCATACATTGATGGGACCTTGGACGAGGTAGTTGAAATTATCCTTCTAGAAGATCCACCTTGAACAATAAGACAAAAATAGGTCCAGGACAAAAAGTGCTCTCAACTGCGTTAGGACCTAACGCAAAGCCAGAGCACAACAGGTCAGAAGTTGTAATTATTTTCTTTCTTTCCGCATGTTCTATTTTGTTGCGTAGGTTAGAGCCCCATCGCATGTTGTACTTGCATTAGAATTTTGTTGCGTCCGTAGCCTAAGGAAGAAAACCCTAGCGCATGTCTTCATTCATCTGTACACTACTCGCATATGAGGTGCAGCCACAATCATTTCACTTTTAATGAGCCGCAATAATCCCTGTTTTTACACATTAACCGTGGCAACCGCCCAAATTCCCCCATGATAATCATGACTATCTACCTACGTGGGATGCGAAGGGGCATCATTACCAAAGCAGGCTAAACCTTGCGTTAGCTATAAAAGGGGATGCGCCTTCCCTTTCAAATCTTCATCTTCTTCACCCTTTTCAAAACCCTAAACCCTTGCCCTTTTCCCTCTCTTGCGAAGTTCTCTCTGTCTTCACCGAACGTCACCATGTCCGATTCACAAAACCTCTCAGTCGCTGGCTACGCAGACGATGCACCTCCCTCATCGCTGGAGGTTGAAGGCCCTAACCGAGACGCCATTTCCTCAACTGAGGAGGAAAACGAAAACCAACCCCAAGGTGACCCTATGGAGATAGAAGGGGCCGAGGTCATCGACGTCGAGCAACCCACCACTGACCGTCCACCTCCACAGCCAACCCCATGGAGGTGCTCGACATTGCACCGTTAGAAACCTCCACCTTCACCATCCAACCCGTAAACCTCAAACCTGCCCAGAACACTTTAGCTCCTCGAAACCTTACCCTATTTCCATCCCCTTTCCCTTATGTTCTCCTTCTTCCTCCCCCAGACTCCTCAGCTACCCTCGCATCAGAGTCCATCCCTTCATCTTCCTCCACTCCCGCATACAATTCCCTTCCACCATCCACCTCAGCGCAACCCACTTCGCCGCAGTTTTCTTAGCAGCAAGTGGCCGTATGGAACTCCCTGATGGGAGAATTAGGCGAAGAGGGCGACACAATTCGCCAGAGAGAAGAGCAAGAAAAGGTTGCCGCAGAAGAAACTGCGTGCAAAGCCGTAACAAAAGAGGAAGCAGACAGGGAAAGCGAATGCGCCAGCAAGTCGATGCAAGATGAAATTGCTGCAGAAGTCGCTGCAGCAAACTTGGCCATAATTGCGGCAGCTCTGGACTCTGAGTCCACATATTCAGAGGATGACCTACCTTTGACCAATCGACGCAACATCCAGCCCACAGGGGTAGTCATCCAAGAACCATCCGAGAGGCCTACGACAGGCCAAACAAAAAGCGAAAAGGGGCGCCAAACGCATCCAAAGGAAAAGGCAAAGAAAAAGTGGGCACGGGCAAAGAAAAAGTCGGCGAGCACAAGGGCAAGTTCCAAGAAGAAAGGGGATTCAGCTGCACACTCCTGCAATCCATGACGGATCAAATCTCCAACCGCAGATGGGAGACGGTTTGCGAAAACCCTCGCACCTACGCCCGAGCGCAATGGCAGGAAGAAGTCAACGAAGTTTTGGTGCGAGGCCACACAGTCGCCTTCTCCTCTGCGTGCATCAACAACGTGTACGAGCTGCGAGACATCCCTGACGCATAGGGGAATGCGTTACTTAACTGCCTGGACGACGACTTCCTAAACACAGTGCTGCTTGCGGTGGTCAGACCAGGAGCCAAGTGGGATGGCAATGGAGCTGCGAGGACCCTGAAGTCGCAGCTATTAGACTTTGATGCCACCTGCTAGATGCACTGGGTGAAGAATTGCATCGTTTTCACATTAAGCGTCCCACGTGTGGTCCTCGTATACTGCATCATGAAGGGGATCTCACTCGACTTGGGCAAAATCCTCGTCGACACATTGCGCCAGACTGTCGCAAAACCCAAAGGCGCAATGTTCTGCCCAGGCCTCGTCACAAAACTCTGTCGCGCATCAAGTCTTCAGCCCGCAGCAGACGAAGAAATCCGACCCATGCGAAAGGATTTTGACAATCAATGGTGGACGCGCATCACGCGCACCCACAACTTTCGTTTGCAAGAAGGAAGCCAGCAGCCAACCCCCGCATCCCAATCAACCGAACATGCCCCTGCGTCTGAGACACAAAAGAGGAAGAGGCGCAAACAAACTGGGGGACGAAACCCTCCACCAGCCGCAAGGACCCCTCAATCAACTCCAGCAACGCAGGAACGCACTGTCTGCGCCAAAAATCAAGCGTCCTTGCCACCACCTCCACCACCACCTGTCCAACAAACACCTTCGCCGCAGCACGACGAAGCATTGCGTTCAGAGGAGCTTTTTGAAGCCCCATTGCCAAGCCCTCCTCACATCAATGAAGAAGTCCCTGCGCCAAGCTCCACACCGCAAGCCACACCTGCTGCAAGCGCAAGCGATCCTGCGGCTGACCCACAACTTGATATAGACTCAACCCTTATCTTTTCCGAGCTGCGGCAGATGATTCAAGAGATTACGGAGCCCTTGCGCCAGCAACAGGAGCGAATGTGCCAGCAACAAGAACTGCTGCGCAAACAAGAAGAAGAACTGTCCACACGCGTGAACTCCTTGGTCCTCTTCTTGTCCACACGCAATGGACTGAATCTTTTGGTCGCCTGCCAGTCACACCCAATTTGTTCATGCGGCCACCTGCGCAGCAAAGACCTAATGGCGCAGGGCCATCGCAAGTGCGCCTTCCCATGGCTCTGCCTGCGCCAAGAGATCCTAGACCACCCCATCCATCTCCACCGCAGGAGTAGAAATACATCCCTATCTTTCTTGTTTTCTTTTCTTTTGTTTAAACGAGTGTGCCCAGATCCTTGTAATCAATATTGTTTGACGTTTTATCTCATCACAATTTTTCTTTCTGCCTTATTATAATGCCTTTATCTAACAAATTCTCTGCGTTAGCTCCCTTGTTTTAATCCATGCATCTGACATTCTTGGTTTTCTTTCTGGCATTAGTTTATTTGGCTTAACGTTTGTTTTCATTTCCTCAGATCTTAAGGAAAATCCCTTCGCATTTTCGCTCTGTTGCAACTCAGCCTTGATCTCCTTAAGTCTATGCGCTCCAGTGTAAGTTTGGGGGGACAATGGGGACATTGTCCAATTTAAGTTTGGGGGAGTGCGTTAGTCAGCGCATAAATAAATAACGCATGCATTCCTCTGGAATGCGACGTGTTTGTAGCCAAGGGCATTTATGACACCCATAGTTTGCCACTACGCGAAGACACAACCGCATCCCATGAGCGTATAAGACAGTAAAAAAATTAAATGCCCGTAATTGGATACCTTTCATCACAAATGTGGGTAAGCCAAAACGAAAGCATGCGTTTGGATGTCTATTGCCTTCTAAAAAAAGACATATATATAAATATAAATAATATATATATAAGAGTAAATTTTTATACGCCCAGGTCATAAGGAGAAGATTGGCTGAGTTAACGCAAGGTAGAATCTAAGCGTAAGGAACTTTCCTCAAGCAATGAAGGAAATTTGGCAGAAGTTAATCCTGGTTAATAATGCGCGCAAGAAAAAGAGAAAAGAAGATGTCAGGACCATAGGCGTCGAAGAGCTAAGTAATCCTCACAGAGTTGATAATAGGCATTGATTGGGGAGAAGCAATAGTTTAAGTTTGGGGGTTTGATAACTTGCAACAAGCAAGTTATTTATCCTTTAAACTTAAGCTGAAACAAGGCCAAAAGATTCATTGATGCGATACTTCAACGCAATAAGAAAGGAAAATGCGATGATTTTATGCGATAGGCTATATTTATGTATGTGGTGAAGGATTATAAAAATATAGGACGCTAACGCAACTAATTTAGTTGTTTGTTGCCTAAGTGAATCTCAACACAGGCACACATCCCAAGACGATCATGAGACAGACAAGATGGATGAAAGGACCATGCTGACACTCTGACGCACAAGTAGGCTGAAAAGGTGCAAGTTGGCTGATGATGACTAAAGCAAGTTGCTAATTACTTGGAGAAGTTCGTAACCTTCCCCTATAAATAGGAGCACCTGCTGAAGGACGAGTAGAACTGATGATTTACAAAAAAATTGAGGGACGAGAGGAAGGGATGAAGATCAAGGAGAAAGAGAAATCACAGAAAGCTGTGATTGAGAGTGAACTTGCGTTTGCGATGTATTATTGCATGATGTATTGTTTTGCTCGCATGAGCTAATTTTCTCCTTCAAGGCTTAGCGCAACCACCTCATGCAGTGATAAGTATATTTTGTAAGCGCATACTTTGATTCAATGAAACATTATTGCCTTCTACTTAGTTGCGATACTATTTTCATTACTAATTCCTGCCTGGCCAGCCGGATGCGGTAGCAGTATGCTAAATCCCTGATAGGTAATGCATGCGGACATCTCTAAGTAGAACAAGTTAGTGCATGACATGTAGTCTTGGTAGCATTAAAATACTACCGTTAAAAGATTGTGCATGCATGAGCTTTGATTGCATTAAGACTAATGCAGTCCCTTGTAAGTTTTTAGAGAACTAAGCCTCACGCATGAACTAGCCAAATAACCAATTGATAGTTTTATGCCAAACGCAGGAGTACCGGAAGGGAAACTTGTGATTTTTTCTCACTTAGGCATTAATGGATCAATTAGTCATGGTATGCGCTACGAGGTTCTTATGAACGCATGAGGTTGCGACCGCGACAACCTTGATACCACCCTCCTTAAAATTTTTCTTTTTACTCTTGTCGCATGCTTTACTTTCTACAATATTCATTTTTCAAACTCACCAACTCTCTTATTCAAACTTGTATATAATATCACATGTTTTTAGTCTAGATCAGTAAAGATTATTAAAACCTTGAAAATACCCTTTCCCAGTGGATTCGACCCTAGACTCACTAGGTATTACTTGATTTTGTCAATTTATACTTGGATTGATAAACATCTACGACAGATTTACATTAATTTGTTAAGCATATTGACAAGCGATCAAGTTTTTGGCGTCGTTGCCGGGGAAAGGCAACAAATTTTTAATAATTTTTCTGATCTGACACTCCGTTTGATATTATTAACCGTATTCCCTGTTGAGTACTTTTTCTCCAGGTAACCGGAGATTGCATGCGTGCTGCTCGCCAAATCAATTTCGAAGTTGATCCTGAGATTGATAAAACTTATCATAGAAGAAGAAGAAATCGAAGAGCCCGAAGACAATCAGGAGAAATGGCAGCACCTAACCAACCAAATAGTCCAGTGAATCCCATCCAAATGGCCGATGATAGGGCCAGAGGGATTAGAGACTATGCAGCCCCTGCAAACTGTAATTTTAACCCAGGGATAGTGCAGCCCACTTTGGAAACAGAAAGGTTTGAGTTCAAACCTGTCATGTTTCAAATGCTGACTGTTGTAGGACAGTTCGGAGGAAGCCCAGCTGAAGATCCACACTCTCATCTAAAGTCATTCCTGTACACTTGTAATAAATTCATTATTCCAGGAGTAACGCATGAGCAACTGCAAGTCATCCTATTTCCCTATTCATTGAGAGATGCAGCGAAAATATGGCTAAATCAGCAACTAGCAAATTCCATTGCGACATGGAATGATTTAGCCGAAAAGTTTTTAGAAAAATACTTTCCACCCACCGCAAACTCGAGACTGAGAAAGGAAATCATGACCTTTGCGCAGATGGAAGATGAGAGTGAGGCGTTGGAACGTTTTAAAAGTTTATTGCAAAGGTGCCCGCATCATGGACTACCACTCTGCATTCAGCTAGAAACCTTCTACGTGGAACTTAACAAGAACTCGCAAGTGTTTGTAGGTTCATCTGCTAATAGTGCCCTCCTGTGTGCTGGAACGGAGTGGGGGAGCGGAATCTAGCTGGTCCTGAGTTGGTACAAGTTACGACAGACATTATTAAGCTTATTAGAGAGAACCTAAAAATAGCTCAAAATCAACAAAAGAGCTATGCAGATAAGCGACGAAGAGACTTAGAATTCCAGGTCAGAGATCAAGTTTTCTTAAAGTTATCTCCGTGGAGAGGTGTTTTTCACTTTGGGAGGAAAGGTAAGCTAAGTCCTAGATATATTGGTCCTTACCAGATAATAGAACAAGTTGGACTAGCAGCCTATAGACTTGAGTTGCCAGCGGAATTTGCTCGAATACAGGATGTTTTCCATGTGTCCATGTTGAGGAAATATATTCCAGATCCATCACATGTGTTGCAAGTGCAACCGATTGAGCTGAAAGAAGACTTGAGTTATAAAGAGTAAGCAGTTCAGATCCTCGACAAAAAGGAGCTAGTTTTGAGGAACAAAACGATCCCACTCGTGAAGGTCTTTTGGAGACATCACGGAGTGGAGGAAACCTGGGAGTCAGAAGACAAGATGAGGAGGCGTTACCCGAAACTCTTCACCTAAGGACTTCTAAATTTCGAGGACGAAGCTTTGTGGTTTCATTGTGGTTTCATTGTTGGATTAAAGTTGTTGGAATTTATTAATTTAAAAGAAGGAAGAAAAGAAAGGAAATAAAAGGAAACAAAGAAGAAAAATAAAAGAAAAGAAAATAGGAAAATGAAAAAAAAAACAGAAAAGGAAAGAAAATGGAAAAACAAAAAAAAAGACTTTCGGTGAATGGTTTAAAGGAAAATCCACCACCGCCAAAGTGATTTCAGCTCATTTTCCCCATCATTCCCATCAAATTTCAGAGCATTTTTCGAGAGAGAGAGAGTGAAGGAAGAGGAAGAATAATTGTGCTGCAGGTCTGAGGTTGAAGAAGAAAGGAAAAAGCTCATGCAAATCAGCCATGGCAGAATCTGGGTTCAACCTGCCTATCTCTGGTTTTTAATTAGGTTTGAGCTACACAAGAAGAACTAAGAGGTGAGGCTTGACTTCCTTGAAAGTTAATCCATTTTCTAACAAATTTCATACAGGAAGATTGAGCTAAATCTGATGTTAAGTTAACGGTTTTTGAAATGGAAAACAGAGCCCAAAATTTTCGTGCAAATCAGGAGGATCTCTGGTTTTCTCTGGTTTTTCAATGATTCTGGGGTTTACAGGTTGAATTAGAAGCTCAACTTGGTATGGTTATAAATCTTATTCAATTTCCTACAACGTTCATGAAGCATTCATGAGCCAAAAATGACTAGAAGTAGGTTTACTTTCAGGAAAAAGGTAGAGGGTAGCAGTGAAGCACGAATCTTTATTTGTTGTGTTTAGGGGATTTCTGGACAAATCTGTTGGGAATCTAGTTTTCATTCCTTCTGGTAAGTTTTAGAAGGTTCCAAAATGAAGAGGTTGATATATAGTACATTAATTTTGGTCAAGTATTGAGGAAGTTATTAGTGTTGGAAGTTAGGGTATAGAATTTGGAAAATCTGGAAAAAAGTGTGGAGTGTGATTTTATTTCTAGAAATTATAATTCACGAGCATGGAAAGACAAGACGATTTATAATTCTGACGCTCGGTTTTGGTTTGTTTGACAGGCCAAGAGGAAATAGGCCGAGTCTACAGACCAGGGAACTAGCCAAGACTGTGAGTGACAAAACAAATTTCGAAAATTATTTCTAAACTGTTGTTTATGATTAGGTGTTTTACATGCCTTTCTATGAATGGTTTCAAGCATAAGTTTTGAGCTTAGATTTTCTAATGCGATTTATATGTGAGCACGTGATTATTGATTTTCTGAAAAGTAGTTGAAACGATATCATTTTAAGCAAAGTATGTATTAGTGACTATTGTTTAAAGATTTTTAGTTTTTCACGAGCAAGCTGAGTAAGCTTGAGTTTTACGAAAGATAAAGATAAGCAGGCATGTTTTAATGTTTTCATGTGATTTTTTGAGATTTCTATTGACTACATGATTGAGATATTGAGCTCGAGGCTATATGGTACTGTGTGCACACAGGTTATATTCCATTGTTGACGTTGGGTGTACTACGTGACAACGATGCTGTCATGAGTGTTGGGCGGGCCCCACTACGACAAAGGCGATGGGAGTGTTGGGCGGGCCCCACTACATTGTAGAGCTAGTAAACGTTGGTTGTACTGGGCTTGCCTTACACAACATAGATCGGTCATGTTAGTTAAAATATTTGATATACTTGATATGCCTTGCTAGATTTTTAATGACGTACTTGCGAAGTATTTGAGAAAGCTTTTATCATTACACGTTTATGTTTAACGCTTTGATTAAACAGATTTATACGTTTAAAGGTTTACCACGTGTTCTGATTTGCAGATTTACAGTTTTAAATTTAGTCACTCACTGGGCTTCATAACTCACTCTTTCAAAATGTTTTCCCACTTTCCAGGGAGAGATCGAGCTGCCGGTGCCTGATAAACTACCAAAGTCTGCTAAAAGCTTCCTGACAAGCTCCAGTACTTGGGTGGAGTTGTACATCGAGTCTGTTTATATTGTAAATGTCTTTGTAAGAATTGGATAGTTTACGGTTTGTGTAAGCTCTAGATGTTCTGGTTGTGTAAACCCTAGTTGGATATGCTTTGGGTGTGATGTCTCTATCAGGTTATTTCCCAAACTGAGTTATGTTAGGGCTGCACTTCATGTATGTATAAAGGTTTTCAAGGGTTCCACTGAGTTATATTGCATTTAAAGTATTTCATATCTAAGATTAGCATGTTTATCAGGTTCAACGATTCAGCAGGGTCAACAGCTATCGTTAGAGGAGGACGATGTCTGTTGGCTTCACGCCATTTTCCTGACTAAGCTAGCAGGTAGTTTGGGAGGGGGTGGGACATGTACAAAGTGGGCCGCGTCTCATAGTGTTTCCTAGGATTAAGGTACCCAGCCTTATCCCTATACTATAGACCGTTTAGGCTATTACTTGAACTTGATCCACGTTTATGTCACTACATACAGTTTAAGCATTCATATCATAGCCAAGGATTCTAGTTTATTGGATTAAGGTTATTTAACATGCAATTCACTCATTTAACAACTTGAGTTAACTAAAACTCAATAAAAACTTTATTGAACAAGTATATCACTATTTGTTTCATTTACTATGTACGAGTTTTAGGGCACCAACCCTAACAATCTCCCACTTGCACTAAAACTCTAGCTTAGTGGGATGAACAATAATCTATAACAGCAGTGAGTGGATAAATACTTGTATTAATAATAATTTACAAATGCAATAAACTAGGGCATCATAATACCCAGTACATCACGGTTTTGAATACCGATTACAATCCTCCCACTTGCCCTAGATTATTTTTCCATACATATCTCGCAGACCCAGACCCTTTAGATGACTCTCAAACACTTTAGCCGTGAGAGCCTTCGTGAATGGTTCAGCAATGTTGTGCTCCGACGCTATCTTCATGACGAACACGTCTCCTCGGTGCACTATCTCCCTGATGAGATGATATTTCCTTTCAATGTGCTTGTCGCGTTTATCACAATGACTTCCAAATCGGTTAAGAACTTTCTGAGCCATACCGCTTCTTTCGTTGTTTCGCATGCAGCTACATATTCGATCTCCATGGTCGAATCTGATATGCATCCCTATTTGATGCTTCGCCACACTATTACTCCTCCATTCAGAATGAATATTGAACCCAATGTGGATTTCCACGAATCCTTATCGGTTTGGAAATCAGAATCTGTGTATCCTGTAAGGATCAAATCCTTATTACCATACACGAGCATATAGTCTCTCGTTCTCCTAAGATACTTGAGGATATTCTTCACGGCAGTCCAATGATCGAATCCTGGATTTGATTGATACCTACTGACAATCCCTACTGCATAACAAATGTAAGGCCTTGTACACAACATGACATACATCAGGCTGCCTACCGCAGAGGCATAGGGAATACGTCTCATGTCCTCAACTTCTTGAGGTGTCTTAGGACATTGTTCCTTAGACAGAGTAATTCCGTGCCTGAAAGGTAACAAACTTTTCTTGGAATTTTACATCTTATATCTAATAAACAACTTGTCTATATAAGATGCTTGAGACATAGCTAGCATTTTGTTCTTACGGTCCCAAATAATTTGGATCCCTAGAACATACTGCACCTCACCCAAATCCTTCATTTTGAATTGAGTTGATAACCATTGTTTAATGTCAGTTAGATAGCCTACATCATTCCCAATGAGTAGGATATCATCTACATACAAAACTAAGAAAGTTACTAAACTTTTTACGATCCTTTTATACACAGAAGGCTGATAGCATGCATAAAGGCTATCATTTTCCTATTATTTTTAGCTAGTTTTGTGCATGAATTGTGTACTTTAATGCTATTTTATGTTTAAATTTCAGAAAACCGAGCCAAGGAAGCAAAACCGGAATTTTGAGAGAATTTGGGTGATTTTGGAGACTTTTTGAGCAATTTGGAGAAGTCCATTGTAGATCCAAGTCCAAAAGCCCAAAAAGAATGAGTTAGAAGCCCAAATTCATGAATTCCAAAGCCTTAATTATCAAGTTGGGTCAAGAAAAGAGCCCAAGATCCATTACATGAAGCATTTGGGCCAAAGGAAATGAAGGAGGCCCGAAATTCCATGCAAAATCGGGCCATTCTAGAAGATTCAAGGCCTAGCATCGAGACGCAAAGCCTTGAGCGTCCCGACGCTAGGCAGCTATGCGGAAAGATCCAGAAAGTGGGTAGCGTCGCGACGCTACGACGACTTGGAGCCCAAGACAGAAGTGACGTCAGAGCGTCGCGACACTGCGCCTGCTGGGAGCCTATAAATAGAGCCATTTTCATCCAAGTTTGGGGAGCCAATTTGTGGGTTTTCACCCCATTCTAGAGTCCACACTAAAATTGGGGGTTTTTGGGAGAGTTTTGGAGCTTTATTGAGGATCTTTGGAGCTCGGGATCGATGGAGGTCGGCGCGGGATTGAGGAGATCGACACTTTTATGAGCATTTCTCTTCCCTTTTCCTTTATGTTTTAGTTCCTAGAATTGTTGTGATTAGGAATTATTGGATTTTGGTGATTATGAGTAGTTAATTCCTAAATTCTTTGAGGTTGATTTAGTTGTTGAACCTTTGCTGAACTAATGAATTGATTTGGTTTAATTTTCATTATTGTTCATTTGTGCATTTTGCCCTTAATGCTTTTAATCAACTGATCACTGATTAAATGAATCGTTACTATGTGGAAACTCGACGGAGAGAAGCTTAGACTAGAACTGAATGCATGACTGGCGTTTATTTACCCGAGTGACACGGGATAAGATAAATAACGTTAGAGGTTGTATTGAAGGGTCGTAATGCCATGCTAAGTAAATAAAGAGGAAATCGAAAGGAGATTCTTTATTGAAAGGTATGAGATAGGAGGAAACCGACAGGAGAGTCCTTGTCATTAGGCTTCTAGACTTATGAATCAAATGATTAGTTAATCCATATTAGTTAATTAATTAAGCGATTAAAGGTCTGATTAGTGAACTCATTACTCTAGAATTATCCCTCAAAATTGTGTCTCCATTTATCCTTTGCTTTATAAATTAGATTTTTATTATTCTTTTCAGCATTACATTTGGTTCTCTCAATAAAGCTAAGCAAGAGTATTCATGGTAATTAATTGAATAAATCCAATCCCTGTGGAGACAGTACTCTATACTCAAAATCACTATATTACTTGTGACGACCCGTACGCTTGCGGTAAAATCTTGCAACAAGCTTTTGGCGCCGTTGCCGGGGATTGACTAATTTCATTCGATTAATATTGTGAAGGAATTGCTTGCTTTAATTTAGAGGTTTTATTTTGCTTTCTTTGTTTTTATTTTTATCGTGGTCCATTGTTCTTGTTGTGCATTTAATTGGTGTTTGCATCTGATTAGGAGCCTATCTATTGTTGATTTATTGTTATAAATGGCTTTTTATAATTTTGGGTGGCACTTTAGGGAATCTGAGCCCGAAGAACCAACACCATCATCCAATTTTTTTCTATTCAAATTATTCCCATTTAGAAGAAAAATCTCCCCTAAAAAATTTGCTTCAAGATTATAATGAGGATAATAGAGCACCCAAATTAGCTCTAGAAAAATTCCAAGGGAGAATACATCCCCAAGAGGAGGTGAGTGAAGTGCAATCCGCTTCCATAAAAGAAAAGTCTTCCTTAGTGAGCTTGCTTGAAAAATTTATTCAAGAGACTAAAGCCATGAATTTAGAATTAGAAAAATCTATGGAGAGACTTTAGACACAAATGGATGATAGGGAAGTAGGATCCACTTCCATTGAGTGTTTAGTGAGTCATGTGGCCACTGATTCATTAGCACCCATTCAGGTGCCTAATTCTTTCAATTTTGCTAAGTTTGAGCATATAGGGGTGAGCTGTATAGATAGTGAGGAAGAATTGGATAGTCTGAGCACCCACCAAGAACAAGATTGTGAGGATGAAAAAGAAAATGAGCCTATAGTGTTTGAGGAAGTTCAAGAGATAGAGTTTAAGGTTGAAAGACCTTTGTCTGTTCTATCCCCTCCATCCTCTCTTGATAATGAGTGTTCTTTTTCTTGTTCTCATGAGTCAGAGTCTCTTTATTTTGATTTTTCTCCTTTTATGTTTTTATTAAAAGAAAATACCAAAAATATTTCTACTTCTGGGGCCCATGAAAAGCTAGTAAACCTTCTAGTGATAGAGTGCTTCGTTGATTCAAGTAAGAAGGGCTCGAAGAAATACGATAATTTTTATGTGCCTTGAAAGCCCATGCAAGCTCGTCTAGCTAAGAGACGTTAAAAAAACACTACTTGGGAGGCAACCCAAGTTTAATTTCAGTCGATTTTCTTTTCTTAATTTTTCAGTTTTTTTTTAGTTAGAGCATGTTGATCTTTCGTTCCCGTTGATCAATTTTGTAGGAGCTCGAGAAACACAATTTTTTCCAAACAACCCCAATGATTGAAGAGGCTGACATCCATGGTTTCTCTCGCACTCCAGGGCAGTACCGTTCTCCCTTTATCTTTTTAATTTTCCTTATGCATGCTTAATTAGTTTGGATAATTAATACATTGAGGACAATGTATGATTTAAGTTTGGGGGGGAGGCTTTGCTGTTCTGATATAAGCTTATTGAAAATTTTCATGATGATTCTATTGCATCTGTTTGCTGAGGACGGTCTGTGATATGATCTAGATAATGAATTTTGTTCAATTTTTGTGAAATATGAAAGCATGTTCAAGATTCATGTAAATTTAAATTTTTGCTTTGATTTCCTTGCACATGTTGAGCACTTAGCCTACTTATATGGTTTTGAATGCTTAGAACTGTATTATTTTATCTAGATGTTTGTTGTCACTCCGATAGGCTTAAGATCTGATTTGAAAGTTGAACTGCATGAGAGTTTGTAATGTTTTACTTGGGAGAAAAATTATGTTTATTAGCTTGCAAAGAGAAAAAAAAAGGGGGAAAAGAAAGAAAATGAAAAAAAAAAGTATAGCAAATAAAAAAGCTTGCTATGTTTGAAAAGCTAGGGGCAAACAGAGCTACCTGCGGTGTGATCAGTTAGGCCAACCAAGAATAAAATTCGGGTTATGGGTCCCTGTACCGTAGTGTGAAAGCTAGTGTCATTAGAATCATAAAAATGCAAGTTTGGGGGAGGCATACCCCGTTGTTTCAGGCACCTTAATGGAATATTGCTTTCTTGAATGTTGGGAATCTGGATAATTAGAGCTTAGGGCCAGTGCAGGGGAAGATGAACTGAGGATTTGATAAACCTTTTCTAGGCTAGTAAAGACCTAATAAGGAAGCTCGCACACACACACGCAAGGGATGAAGAGTTTAGATTTAAATTTCGTGATGAATGAAAGTGTTTTAATATTTCCTTTAATTGTTAGAGTTCATTATTTTGATCATTGAGCTTAGAGTCATGCATTTGCAATAGTTGATTCATATATATGTTTTTAAGCTTTGCTCGGGACTAGCAAAGGTTTAAGTTTGGGGGTGTGATAGCATGCATAAAAGCTATCATTTTCCTATTATGTTTAGCTAGTTTTGTGCATGAATTGTGTACTTTAATGCTATTTTATGTTTAAATTTCAGAAAACCGAGCCATGGAAGCAAAACCGGATATTTGAGAGAATTTGGATGATTTTGGAGACTTTTTGAGCAATTTGGAGAAGTCCATTGTAGATCCAAGTCCAAAAGCCCAAAAAGAATGAGTTAAAAGCCCCAATTCATGAATTCCAAAGCCTTAATTATCAAGTTGGGTCAAGAAAAGAGCCCAAGATCCATTACATGAAGCATTTGGGCCAAAGGAAATTAAGGAGGCACAAAATTCCATGCAAAATCGGGCCATTCTAGAAGATTCAAGGCCTAGCGTCGAGACGCTAAGCCTTGAGTTCCCGATGCTAGGCAGCTAT
The DNA here is from genome assembly GCA_017139565.1 of Luffa aegyptiaca. Taxonomy (NCBI): domain Eukaryota; kingdom Viridiplantae; phylum Streptophyta; class Magnoliopsida; order Cucurbitales; family Cucurbitaceae; genus Luffa; species Luffa aegyptiaca. Next base: position 18,426,232 of record CM029397.1, read on the forward strand.
GCGGAAAGATCCAGAAAGTGGGTAGCGTAGCAACGCTGTCCATGGAGCGTCGCGACGTAGCGACGACTTGGAGCCCAAGACAGAAGTGACGTCAGAGCGTCGCGACGCGTGCCTGCTGGGAGCCTAGAAATAGAGCTATTTTCATCAAAGTTTGGGGAGCCAATTTGTGGGTTTTCACCCCATTCTAGAGTCCAGACTAAAATTGGGGGTTTTTGGGAGAGTTTTGTTGCTTTATTGAAGATCTTTGGAGCTCGGGATCGATGGAGGTCGACGCGGGATCGAGGAGATCGACACTTTTATAAGCATTTCTCTTCCCTATTCCTTTATGTTTTAGTTCCTAGAATTGTTGTGATTAGGAATTCTTGGATTTTAGTGATTATGAGTAGTTAATTCCTAAATTCTTTGAGATTGATTTAGTTGTTGAACCTTTGCTGAATTAATGAATTGATTTTGTTTAATTGTCATTATTGTTCATTTGTGAATTTTGCCCTTAATGCTTTTAATTAAATGATCACTGATTAAATGAATCGTTACTAAGTGGAAACTCGACGGAGAGAAGCTTAGACTAGAACTGAATGCATGACTGACGTTTATTTACCCGAGTGACACGGGATAAGATAAATAACGTTAGAGGTTGTATTGAAGGGTCGTAATGCCATGCTAAGTAAATAAAGAGGAAACCAAAAGGAGATTCTTTATTGAAAGGTATAAGATAGGAGAAAACCGACAAGAGAGTCCTTGTCATTAGGCTTCTAGCCTTATGAATCAAATGATTAGTTAATCCATATTAGTTAATTGATTAAGCGATTAAAGGTCCGATTAATGAACTCATTACTCTAGAATTATCCCTCCAAATTGTGTCTCCATTTATCTTTTGCTTTCTAGATTAGATTTTTATTATTCTTTTCAGCATTACATTTGGTTCTCTAAATAAAGCTAAGCAAGAGTATTCATGGTAATTAATTGAATAAATCCAATCCCTGTGGAGACGATACTCTATACTCAAAATCACTATATTACTTGTGACGACCCGTACGCTTGCGGTAAAATCTTGCAACAAAGGCTCGTCAATATTCTGTTCAAAGCCATAAGACTTGATCGCAGTATCAAATCTTATATTATAGGATCCTTATGCTTGTTTCAATCCATAAATGGATCGTTTGAGCTTGCAAATCTTTTGCTCTTGACCCTAGGCAATGAACCCTTCTGGCTCAAACATAAAAATACTTTGTTCAAGATTGTCGTTCAAGAACGCAGTCTTGACATCCATTTGCCATATCTCATAATCATAGAAAGCAGCAATGGATAGAAGTATCCTTATTAACTTTAACAAGACAACTGGGAGAAGGTTTCTTCATAGTCAATCCCCTCCCCCTAGGTAAAACCCTTTCTCTTGTAGATTCATTTGCATCCTATGGGCCTAACCCCTTCGGATTGATCTACAAGATCCCAAACTGAATTAAAGTACATGGATTCCTTTTCGAGGTCCATAACTTTAATTCATTCATCTTTGTCAACGCCATTCATTACCTGTCTATAGGTCAATGGATCCTCGACTCCGTCATCATGTATGACTGGTGTTTCTGTTAAACCTAAATAGCGATCAGGTTGTTTAACAACCCTCCCACTATATCGAGGCTCTCGTATCTCTTGAGAAGGACGTGTCTGATTTGAGGTGCCAGCTTCATCAACGACCCTCCTAAATGATTTTGTAGCTTCGTTCGATAATTTACTTAAAATAATTTTACTCCATGGCTTGTGATTCCTAACGTGGTCTTCTCCCAAGAATGTAGCATTTGTCGATACAAATACTTTATTTTCTTCAGGATCGAAGAAGTAACCACCTCTCGTCTCTTTGGGATAGCCTACAAATAGGCAAAATTCTGAACGAGGTTCTAATTTCTTGGGATTTGCCTCAAGCACGTATGTCGGGCACCCCCAAATTCTGAAATGATCTAAATTTTTTTTACGCCCTTTTCAGAGCTCAAACGGTGTTTCTGAAATACTCTTTGAGGGAACCACATTAAGAATGTAAACTGCAATCTCTATTGCATAACCCCAAAACGAGTTAGGTAATTGAGCATAGTTCATCATCAAGCGAACCATGTCTAACAGGGTTCTGTTTCTCCTTTCTGATACACCGTTCTGTTGAGGTGTACCAGGGGCTGAGGGTTGGGACGTGATTCCATGCTCTATCAAGTAGTCTTGGAATCTCGAGTCCACATACTCACCAGCTCGGTCGGATCGAAGTGTTTTTATCGTCTTACCTAACATGTTTTCAACCTCGACTTTATACTCCTTGAATTTTTCAAGGGCATCAGACTTATGATGCATTAGGTAGAGATAGCCATACCTTGAATAGTCATCAAGGAAGCTGATTAAATATTTGTACCCTCCTCGAGCTCTAACGTTCATCGGTCCACAGAGGTCCGAATGTATGAGCTCTAAGGGCTCTTTGGCACGATAACCCTTTCCGGTAAAAGGTCGTTTAGTCATCTTTCCTTAAAGGCATAACTCACAAGGAGGTAAGGAGTTATCTTCTAACTTGTTTAGAAGTCCATTTTTAACCAATCTCCCAATCCTATTAAGATTAGTGTGGCCTAACCTCAAGTGCCAGAGATTGGTATTTTGAGGAACTTTCCGTCTTTTAAGTTGAGTCTCTGCAGTTTTAAACATCTCATGATTTAAAATAGCCTTAGACTCGATTGGTTTTAAAACATATAAATTATTCTTCATGTTTGCAGAGCAAACATCAATACCTCTTTTAGTTATGAACGCTTCATTAACAGAAAATGATATTGAATAACCTTGTTCAAGATAGAGAAATCAATTTTTTTTTAAAATTTTAGGAACTATGTATACATTATCTAATATTATGTAACGTTCGTCCAAGAAGAATAATTTTATGTCTCCCACTGCAGTAGCTGAGATGACTTCTCCTGTTCCAACTTTTAGGGTCATCTCACCAGCTTGTAACTGTGTTCAAGAACTCATTCCTGGAAATGAAGAACATACGTGATCAGTGGCACCTGAATCGAGTATCCAGACTGAACTATTGTTTTCCACTATACACGATTCCAATACTAATAAATCAGATTTTGAGTCGTCGATTATGTTCCTCTTGGCTAAGCAGTTTGCCTGAGGACGTTCCTCAGTTAAAACCATACCTAAATTGTTTGCCACGTGTTTTAAATTTTTCTTAGTCGTACGTTTTGAACCGTTTAATTTGGCGTTCGACAAAGCACATACATAATTCAACATATTGCTGAAATAAACGAATAACTTGTATTAAAATTTGCATTAAACCCAATATACATATTATCCAATCAAATTTAGCAAAAGTAATCATCGACCGAAGTATATTATTTGATACATTTTGCAACGATACTTCAGAGGTTTAGAATAACCACTACCGTAGGGCAGTCAGCTACTCCTCCTCTGAATCGAGACAATCTCGACCATTTACTATTGCCAAAATAACTCTTTATTTCAATAGTTCTTAGCCACCGTCGGTTCGGTCAAGACAATCTTGTAAGTGTGACCCGCCATTTTCAGATTCCAGAGGACGACACTAACAATTAATGCACTCGAAGTAAACGGTGTTGTCATGGATGAAAGTAGTCAAGTCAGTTTTATTATGTAATCACTCCCGAAGAGTTTCATACAATTTCGTACCAATTTATTTATGAACAAAATTGAGTACAACCTGACGACTCTCCTGAATGAACTTCAGACCTACCAGTCCCTTACTAAAAGTAAAGGACAAGAAAACGAAGCAAATGTTGTTTCTAGTAGAAAGTTCTTAAGAGGATCAAACTCTGGGAATAGGTTTGAGTCTTCTACTTCTAACAAAAGAATTCAGTTGAAGAAAAAGAAGAACAAGGGAAAGGGGAAAGCTCCAATTACCAAGAAGGGCAAGAAAAAGATTACAGATAAAGGAACCTGCTTCCACTGTAATCAGGATGGTCACTGGAAAAGAAACTGTCCTAAGTATCTGTCTGAGAAGAAAGCAGAAAAAGGTTGAAGCTGCCAAACTAGGTAAATACGATTTACTTGTAATTGAATCATACTTTAGTAGAAAATGATCACTTTGTATGGATATTAGATTCAGGAGCGACTAATCTTGTATGTTCTTCTGTACAGGAAACTAGTTCCTGAAAAACTCTTGAAGAAGGTGAGGTGACACTCAAAGTAGGGACAGGAGATGTCGTCCCAGCCAAAGCAGTGGGAGACATGCAGCTTTGTTTCAGTGATAAATATATTTTGTTGAAAGATGTTTTATATGTTCCTCGTATGAAAAGGATTTTGATATCTTTCTCCCGTTTAATGGAACAAAACTATAATGTATCTTTTGAAATCAATAAAGTGTTTATATTCAAAAGAAATTTCCATGTGTGTTCTGCTAAACTAGAAAACAATCTATATGTGTTAAGACCATATGAAACAAAAGTTGTTTATAATACTGAAGTGTTCAAAGCAGCACATACCCAAAATAAAAGACAAAGTTTCTGAAGACACCCTTCTTTGGCATCTGAGACTGTGACTCATAAATCAAAAACGTATTGAAAGGCTGGTTAAGAGTGGACTTCTAAACGAGTTAGAAGATGACTCATTACCACCATGTGAATCCTTTCTAGAGGGTAAAATGACTAAACGACCTTTCTCTGAAAAAGGTCAAAGAGCCAAAGAAACCCTCGAGCTTATACATTCTGACCTCTATGGTCCCATGAATGTTAAAGCACAAGGAGGATATGAATATTTCATCAGTTTCATTGATGATTATTCAGGATATGCGTATGTTTACCTAGTGGTTCAAAAGTTAGAAAATCTTGAAAAATTCAAAGAGTATAAAGCCGAAGTTGAAAATAAGTTAGGTAAAAATATCAAAACTCTATGATCTGATCGAGGAGGGGAGTACATGGATTTAGAATTCCAAGACTACTTGATAGAACATGGAATTTCCTCACACCTCTCAGCACCTGGTACACCACAACAAAATGGTGTGTCCGAAAGTAGAAACATAACCTTATTGGTTATGGTTTGGTCTATGATGAGTTATGCACAACTGCCTGATTCATTTTGGGGTTTTGTAGTGGAAACCGTTGCAAATATTCTGAACATGGTTCCCTCTAAAAGTGTTCCAGAAACACCTTACGAGTTATGAAGAGAACGTAAAGGGAGTTTACGACACTTTAGAATTTGGGGATGCCCAGCACACATATTGGTGCAGAAACCAAAGAAATTGGAACGACGTTCAAGAATATGCCTTTTTGTAGGATACCCTAAAGAAACAAAAGGAGGTCTTTTTTATAATCCTCAAGAAAATAAGGTAATTGTTTTGACCAATGCCACGTTCCTTGAGAAAGATCATATGAAAAATTATCAAAGACGCAGTAGTCTAATACTTAAAGAAATTTCCTGGGAAACTACAAACAAACAAACAAAAGTTGTTAGCGAAGCTGGTCCTTCGAAACCATCTCAGGATATGAGTATGCCTCGTCGTAGTGGGAGGGTTATAATTCAACCTGGCCAATACATGGGTTTAACTTAAACTCAATTCATCATACTCGATGATGAAGTAGAGGATTCATTATCTTATAGACAAGCAATGGGAGACAAGGATAAGGACCAGTGGGTCAATGCCATGAACCTTGAGATAGAATCTATGTATTTTAACGCAGTCTGGGAACTTGTAGATCGACCAAGTGATGTACAACCTATCGGTTGCAAGTGGATCTATAAGAGAAAACGAGACCAAACATGCAAGGTACAAAACCTTCAAAGCCTGATTGGTGGCTAAAGGTTGTAACCAAAGAGAAGGAATTGATTTCGATGAAACCTTCTCACCAGTTGCGATGTTGAAATGAATAAGAATACTCCTTTGCATTGCCGCTTTCTATAATTATGAAATTTCACAAATGGATGTCAAGACTGCGTTTCTGAATGAGAATCTTGACGAAAGTATTTACATGGTCCAACCAGAAGGGTTCATAGTCTAGGGAGAAGAACAAAAGGTTTGTAATCTTAACAAATTCATCTATGGATTGAAACAAGCCTCAAGATCCTGTAATAAAAGATTTGACACTGTAATCAAATCTTATGGTTTTGAACAGAATGTAGATGAACCTTGTGTATATAAAAGGATCATTGATTCTACTGTAGTTTCCTTAATTCTGTATGTTCATGACATCCTGCTTATAGGAAATGCAGTGGGAGAATTGTTTGACATTAAGCAGTGGCTAGGAGCTCAATTCCAAATGAAGGATTTGGGAGAAGCTCAATATGTTTTGGGGATCCAAATAATTAGAGATCAAAAGAACAGATTGCTAGCACTGTCTCAAGCATCCTATATCGATAAAATTCTTAATCGATATTCGATGCAGAATTCCAAAAGGGGATTATTTCCCTTTAGACATGGAATGCACCTGTCAAAGGAACAGAGTCCAAAAACACCTCAAGAAGTTGAGGATATGAAACGAATTCCTTGCGCATCAGCGGTCGAAAGTATAATGTATGCAATGCTATGCACACGTCCTGACATATGCTATGCAATAGGTGTTGTCAGCATATATCAGTCCAATCCTGGTCAGGCACATTGGACTGCCGTTAAAAATATCCTCAAATACTTGAGGACAACAAGAGACTATTCGCTGGTGTATGGAACTAAGGATTTGATCGTTACTGGATACACTGACTCGGATTTTCTAACCGAAATAGACTCTAGGTGATCTACGTCGGGATCTGTGTTCACTCTCAATGGAGAAGCAGTAGTGTGGAGAAGTATTAGACAAGGATGTATTGCCGACTCCACAATGGAAGCTGAATATGTTGCAGCCTGTGAAGCATTAAAAGAATAATGTGGCTTAGAAAATTTCTAAATGAGTTAGAAGTTGTTCCTAACATGCACTTATCTGTCACTCTCTATTGTGACAATAGTGGAGCAGTTGCAAATTCGAAGGAACCTCGAAGCCATAAATGAGGAAAGCACATTGAACGCAAATACCATCTCATCCGGGAGATAGTACAGAGAGGAGACGTGATCGTCACCCAGATAGCCTCGGAGAAAAACATGGCTGATCCATTTACAAAATCCCTCTCGGCTAAAGTGTTTGAGGGACATCTCCAGAGTTTAGGGCTACAAGTTTTTAGCATATGACATATGTTGGGATTGGTGTCCTAAAACTCGTAGATAGTGAATGTTAAACGAATTATATACTTATTCGATAAAGGCGTTATCGAGATTAATTCAGTAAAGTTATTACTGAATAAAGTAAATTGCACATATAATAACTCAAATCCAATAAACTAAGATCCATGGCTATAGGATGAACACTTGAGCTTCATGTAGAGACATAAAAGTGGATCAAGCTTGAGTAATAGCCAAAACGGTCTATAGTATAGGGATAGGGTTGGGTACCTTATTCTGGGGACACTATGAGACGCGACCCACTTTGTAGATGGTATAGACGATGTGATCCTAAATCGTCCATGTAGAGACATGCGAGTGGGGGCGTCCTATGCAATGAGTTTGCATAAGACCAGGACCAAGAAATAAGTCACTCTCGCTTTATAACACCGTTTACTGACGAGACTGACTATTTCATATGATGACCTAGGTAACTCGATCTTAATCCTGAGCTAACTATGAACTCCTGTTTATTCGGGCTTATCCTTAGATCTGCATAGGTGAGAGTGGCTCAGTATCGCCGACTCAATAAGCCTCCCATTTCAGGGATAGGAACGGGTAGATAGCTGGGGACATAGTCGTGCAAGAAGGAATTCACTCCTACCCGAATAAGGGATAGTAGAGAGGTTGTTCCCTTAAGTGCTGACTCCGGGGCTTGAACAAAGGGATCCCGCCCTCTCATTGGCCCGAGAGGGACTCGGTTTATTGGTTGGACCATAAACCAATTGTTCATTAGAGGATCAGTGGGACTTAAGGAACTAGAAGTACTATAGGGGTAAAACGGCTTATTGACCTAGCTATAGCTACGAACAACCTGTGAAGGATCGACTTACTAATCATGGTTAAATCAAGTGGACGGAAATATATCTATAGTGAGGGGAGTGCAACTATCGGGCTATAGTGGAGTGTCCCGATAGTTAACGAATGTTGGCTAGCTTGGACAATGAGATTAGTCGGTTAGCCTCGAATCGTTGGAGCCCATGATCTATAGGTCCATTAGGTCCCCCTACTAGCTCATATCGGAATTAAGCCTAGAACAAAAGATAGGAAGCTTTGAATCGTTCAAAATCGGGAAAAAGGGTATTATCGTAAATTGTGTTTGACACAATAATTTAATTATGAATTAAATTAGAAAATGAGAGATGAAGTATTTAAAAGTGTTTTGAATACTATATATATGTATTAGGAATCATATATATGGAATTGCACAAGATAACAAAGATTAATTAGATTAATCATATCAAAATTAATTTGAAAATTTTCAAATTAATTACCAAGCAATCAATTTCAATTTAGAATTGAAATTGGGGGTAATTTGCAAGCTTGAAATTTGATTTCAATTTGAATTTAGTGGATTTAGTTGGAAATCCACTTAATGCATGATCATTCAAAGTGGAAAGACAACTCACTCATGCATTGTTGCATGTCTTGTGTAATGTACACCTAGAATCCACTTGAGCTTGCAAATACACCATGTGTCTTGTGTCTTGAGGCTTGGCTTTGCATGGAGAAAGTCTTTAAAAGGAGTTTGAATCATATTCAAACATAAGAGAGCCATTTCCTTAATGTTATGCTGCTGGAATTTGGACTCAAAGTTCTCTCATCTCTCATTCTTCTCCATTGCTTGATGCTTCAAGCATTCCCTTCCCATTCCCTATCTTATATAGACTCCCACAAGTCGTTCTTGGCCCGGAGTATAGTAGGGAAGACTCTAGAGGTTGTCCAAGGAGCATAGGAGAGGCAAACACCACAAGGACTTCAACATAAGTGAGCTACAAAGGTTGGTGTTTTCTAAACTCTCTATTCTGTCTTTTCTAGAACATGCATGCTTTAGGAGTAAAATTGAATGTCTTAAGTGCTTTCGATCTTCAATTGCTTCCGCATGTGTAATATGTACACCTTCAACATATTTCAGAGCATGATTAGAGCACTTAATTCGTTTTAATTTTGCTTTGGTGGGTACCATTTTGAAATTGAATTTTCTGTGTGCTAAAATGGAAGTGTTCTGGTTTGGCAATTTTTTTGAGCATTCAAACCTTCATGAAATTGTAATTGCTCGGATATGTAAGAGCGTTAATGTGTGTACTATAGTCTGTAATTTTTATAGAGTCATTAGAGTCCATATAGGCTGTAAAATTGAAGAAAAACCAGAGAAGACGCAGCAGAAAATGAAAATTCCAGCAAGCTGTTTTTTTTAAATTCCAGCAAGCAGTTTTTTTTCTTCTTCTATTCCAGAATTTTGGTCCGGTTCAGCTGCTGCCTTTTGGTCCGGTTCGGTCTGTTACAGCCTCATTTCACTCATTGCATGGCCGGTTCATTGCTTGGATGAGCGGTTCGGGATGGTTCGTGAAGCTTGGGCGTGCTGCAAGTTTATTTATTAATTATTATTGTAATAATTAGTGAAATTGCTTGTGTTTTTTTAAAATTGCCAAACTATTCCATTTTAGCTTGATTTAATTACTTTATGCATTGTGAATGTATGATTTAATTAAATGGATGTATGTGCATTATGAGCATGCCATATAGTTTTAAAACCCCACCATAGGAAAGCATGTTCATGCATTTGTTTAATTTTAATAAGTGTTATTGATTAATTCAAATGCATGAGGGAAATTTCATGTTTAATTAATATAAGTGTTGTATTAATTTAGGGAGATTCATGCTTGAATGGTTAATTAAAATTGATTATTCTTATAATAGTTATAATTATTAATTGATAAAATTAACCAAGCATGAAGCATGAAATTTCATTAGTTTGATTATAAGTGTTATTCTCAAATTAGGCTTGTTATGGATTGTTTTTATAATTGTTATAAAAAGAGATAGAAATCTAAAATCTATAACAAGATTAAGTGCATGCTCACTTAGGTTAATGAACCTTCAACAATTCGATCAACTTGCATAGTTTAGGTTGATATCTTGTAAAACAACGGTTACGAGAGAACTCACCCGACAAAATGCTGTCTAAGGCTGGAGGTATTTAAGTTGACGGTTTACGGAACACCTCCTACCTGGGCATTGAGTCGGTTCTTGAGTTAAGTTAACTCGAGTTTTATGAGCATGCGTGAGCGGTGTGAGGTTTTAAAGTGTTATCACCTAGACATCGTAGTATAAAGCGTTATACAAACCTAGACATAGGTTATTTCTAAATGGTGCTTTTCTTATAACTTGAATGATTGATTGTTATATGCTTTAAAACACCATTAGAAAGCATGTTATACGGTTTATTCATTAAAAGTTATAAGAGTTATAAAAGTTGATGAATAGAAACCGTAAAATCTATAATAAAGAGTTGCATGCTAACATAGGATCTTAGGATCTTATCATTCTTTAAATGGTTTAAAATGAAATAGACCTAAGATCGCCTTTTTCTAATAGGATTAGAAATATGTCTTACTTAGTTTTTTAAAATAGTTTTAAAATTTGAGTAAGTAGGACATAAGACCTTGGTTATAAGGGAACTCTCCCGGCAAATGGTTCGGAACCTGAGTTGAATTAACCAAAGTCTTACTAGCATGCAATGTCACTAGGTTATTAAAAGAGTTTAATTCACCTAGACATTTAGTGTAAAGACCTTGTTTAATAAGGCATAGACTTAGATAGATTCATTTAGCCGGAATTTACCTAAGTAATAAGACCCTAAAACTTTACAACACTTTAGTGGGAGGAAAAGTATAGAAACGAAATATTCATATTAAGTTTCTACTCTCACGTCCCCCTGAGTTCACACCGTGAGATCCATGCTTGGCCTCGAGGCGCCCTGGGAGCGTCCCCCTACGGATGGTGTTTGCATGGGTTAATATCAAGGTGAATGGGGAAAGTGTTCATAGTAAGTGGGAGAAGGAAACGTGTCAAACGTATCCTGCGGTCTCCATCATTAGGTTGCACCGTGAGATTCTTATGCGCTGCCTGCGAGTCGCCCTGGGAGCGATCACCCTACGGAGGGCTTGCGCATGGGATTCGGAACAACGCAAACTCCAGAAATGGATAGGGTTTCCTAGGGCCATTCCCAACATTAGCTCTTCCCTACGGTGGCATTGTTGGGGCCGTCCTCTGCGATCTGAAAATGATGGGTAACACTTACAAGATGGTCTTGACCAAATTAACGTTAGCTAATAACTATTGGAGTAAGAGTTATTCTGGGAATAGTATTTGGCCGAGATTGTCTCGATTCAGAGGAGGAGTAGCTGACTGCCCTACGGTAGCGGTTATTCTAAACCCCTGAAGTATCGTTGCAAAATAAATCAATTGTATATATGGGTCGATGATTGCTTTTGCTAAATCTGATTAGATAAATATGATTAATGGGTTTAGTGCATGTTTCTAATAGAGATTAATTTGTTTGTTTCAGCAAAATGTCGAAAAACGTATGTGCTTTGTCAAATGCCAAATTAAACGGTTTAGTACATACGACTAAGAATACTAACTTAAACGCTAAACACGTGGCAAAGAATTTAGGTTTGGTCTCAACTGAGGAATGTCCTCAAACTAATTGCATAGCCAAGAAAAACATGATCCACGACTCTAAATGCGATTTATTAGTCTTGGAAACGTGTTTAGTGGAAAACGACGATTCTGCCTGGATACTCGATTCAGGTGCCACTAATCACGTATGTTCTTCATTTCAAGGAATGAGTTCCTGGCAATAGCTAATAGCTGGAGAGATGACTCTTAAAGTTGGAACAGGAGAAGTCATCTCGGCTATTGCAGTGGGAGACATAAAATTATTCTTCACCAAGGAACGCTACATGATATTAGATAATGTGTACATAGTTCCGAAGATTAAAAGAAATTTGATTTCTTTATCTTGTTTATTAGAACAAGGTTACTCAATTTCTTTTTCTGTTAATGAAGCGTTCATAACTAAAAGAGGTATTGATGTTTGCTCTGCAAACTTGAAGAATAAATTATATGTTTTGAGACCAATTGAGTCTAAAGCTATTTTAAATCACGAGATGTTTAAAACCGCTGAGACTCAACCTAAAAAGCGAAGAGTTTCTCAAGATACCTATCTCTGGCACTTGAGGTTAGGCCATATCAACCTCAATAGGATTGGGAGATTGGTCAAGAGTGGACTTCTAAACAAGTTAGAAGACGACTCGTTGCCTCCTTGTGAATCATGCCTTGAGGGCAAGATGACAAAACGACCTTTTACCGGAAAAGGTTATCGTGCCAAAGAGCCCTTAGAGCTCATTCATTCGGACCTCTGTGGACCAATGAACATTAGAGCTCGAGGAGGGTACGAATATTTCATCAGTTTCATTGATGATTATTCGAGGTATGGCTATCTCTACCTGATGCATCATAAGTCCGAAGGTTTTGAAAAGTTCAAGGAGTATAAGGCCGAGGTTGAGAACCTATTAGGTAAGACGATAAAAACACTTCGATCCGATCGAGGTGGAGAGTATATGGACTTAAGTTTTCAAGACTATTTGATAGAGCATGGAATTACGTCCCAACTCTCAGCCCCTGGTACACCTCAGCAAAACGGTGTATCAGAAAGGAGAAACAGAACCTTGTTGGACATGGTTCGTTCGATGATGAGTTATGCTCAGTTGCCTAACTCGTTTTGGGGTTATGCAGTAGAGACTGCAGTTTATATCTTGAACGTAGTTCCCTCAAAGAGTGTTTCTGAAACACCGTTTGAGCTCTGGAAAGGACGTAAAGCTAGTTTACGACATTTCAGAATTTAGGGAGGCCCTGCATACGTGCTAGAAGCAAATCCAAAGAAATTAGAACCTCGTTCTAAATTTTGCCTATTTGTAGGCTATCCCAAAGAAATGAGAGGTGGATACTTCTTCGATCCAGAGGAAAATAAAGTACTTGTATCGACAAATGCTACATTCCTAGAAGAAGACCACCTCAGAGATCACAAGCCACGAAGTAAAGTCGTTTTAAGTGAACTATCAAACGAAGCTACAGAAACATCAACTAGAGTTGTTGATGATGCTGGCACCTCGAGTCAATCGCGCCCTTCTCAAGAAATAAGAGAACCTCGACGTAGTGGGAGGGTTGTTAGACAACCTGATCGCTTTTTGGGTTTAACTGAAACTCCAGTTGTCATACCTGATGACGGAATCGAGGATCCATTAACCTTTAAACAGGCAATGGATGACGTTGACAAGAACGAGTGGATTAAAGCCATGGACTTAGAGATCGAGTCCATGCATTTTAATTCAGTATGGGATCTTGTAGATCAACCTGAAGGGGTTAGACCCATAGGGTGCAAATGGCTCTACAAGAGAAAACGAGACGCTGCTGGAAAGGTACAGACCTTTAAGGCACGACTTGTGGCAAAGGGTTTTACCCAGCGGGAGGGGATTGACTATGAAGAAACCTTCTCCCCTGTTGCCATGTTAAAGTCGATCCGGATACTTTTATCCATTGCCACGTTTTACGATTATGAAATATGGAAAATGGATGTCAAGACTGCCTTTCTGAACGGTAATCTTGAAGAAAGTATCTACATGTCTCAGCCAGAGGGGTTCATAGCTCAGGATCAAGAGCAAAAAGTTTGCAAGCTTAAACGATCCATTTATGGATTAAAACAAGCGTCTAGATCCTGGAATATGAGATTTGATACTGCGATCAAATCTTATGGCTTTGAACAAAACGTTGATGAGCCTTGTGTTTACAAAAGGATCATCAACAGCTCTATAGCTTTCTTAGTACTGTATGTGGATGATATCCTACTCATCGGGAATGATGTAGGTTATCTAACTGACGTTAAACTATGGCTAGCAACTCAATTCCAAATGAAAGATTTGGGTGAGGCACAATTTGTTCTAGGAATCCAAATTGTTCGAAACCGAAAGAACAAAACGCTAGCCCTGTCTCAAGCGTCTTATATCGACAAATTGTTGGTTAGATATAAAATGCAAAATTCCAAGAAATGACTATTACCTTTCAGGCACGGAATTAACTTGTCTAAGGAACAGTGTCCTCAGACACCTCAAGAAGTTGAGGACATGAGACGTTTTCCCTATGCCTCTGCAGTAGGTAGCCTAATGTATGCCATGTTGTGTACAAGGCCTGACATTTGTTATGCAGTAGGGATTGTCAGTAGATATCAATCCAATCCAGGATTTGATCACTGGACAGCCGTTAAAAGTATCCTCAAATATTTAAGGAGAACGAGGGACTATATGCTCGTGTATGGTTCGAAGGATTTGATCCTTACAGGATACACTGATTCTGACTTTCAAACTGATAAAGATTCGAGGAAATCTACATCGGGGTCAGTATTCACTCTAAATGGAGGAGCAATAGTATGGCGCAGCATCAAGCAAGGATGCATTGCAGACTCGACCATGGAGGCCGAATATGTAGCCGCTTGCGAAGCAGCAAAAGAGGCAGTATGGCTCAGGAAGTTCCTAACTGACTTGGAAGTCGTTCCAAATATGCATCTGCCTATCACCTTGTATTGTGATAATAGCGGCGCAGTTGCAAACTCAAAGGAACCTCGCAGCCATAAGAGAGGCAAGCACATCGAAAGGAAATACCATCTCATTAGGAAGATTGTGCACCGAGGAGACGTGATCGTCACGAAGATAGAGTCGGAGCACAACATTGCTGATCCATTCACGAAGACTCTCACGGCTAAAGTGTTCGAGAGTCATCTAGAAGGTCTAGGTCTGCGAGATATGTACGAGAAATAATCTAGGTCAAGTGGGAGAATTGTAACCGGTATATCGATACCTTAGTATACTGGGTATTTAGATGCCCTAGTTTATTGTATTTTTACTTTGTTATTAATACAAGTATTTATTCACCCACTGCTGTTATAGATTATAGTACATCCCACTAAACTAGAGTTTTAGTTCAAGTGGGAGATTGTTGGGATTGGTGTCCTAAAACTCGTAGATAGTGAATGTTAAACGAATTATATACTTATTCGATAAAGGCGTTATCGAGATTAATTCAGTAAAGTTATTACTGAATAAAGTAAATTGCACATATAATAACTCAAATCCAATAAACTAAGATCCATGGCTATAGGATGAAAACTTGAGCTTTATGTAGAGACATAAAAGTGGATCAAGCTTGAGTAATAGCCAAAACGGTCTATAGTATAGGGATAGGGTTGGGTACCTTATTCTGGGGACACTATGAGACGCGGCCCACTTTGTAGATGGTATAGACGATGTGATCCTAAATCGTCCATGTAGAGACATGCGAGTGGGGGCGTCCTATGCAATGAGTTTGCATAAGACCAGGACCAAGAAATAAGTCACTCTCGCTTTATAACACCGTTTACTGACGAGACTGACTATTTCATATGATGACCTAGGTAACTCGATCTTAATCTTGAGCTAACTATGAACTCCTGTTTATTCGGGCTTATCCTTAGATCTGCATAGGTGAGAGTGGCTCAGTATCGCCGACTCAATAAGCCTCCCATTTCAGGGATAGGAACGGGTAGATAGCTGGGGACATAGTCGTGCAAGAAGGAATTCACTCCTACCCGAATAAGGGATAGTAGAGAGGTTGTTCCCTTAAGTGCTGACTCCGGGGCTTGAACAAAGGGATCCCGCCCTCTCATTGGCCCGAGAGGGACTCAGTTTATTGGTTGGACCATAAACCAATTGTTCATTAGAGGATCAGTGGGACTTAAGGAACTAGAAGTACTATAGGGGTAAAACGGCTTATTGACCTAGCTATAGCTACGAACAACCTGTGAAGGATCGACTTACTAATCATGGTTAAATCAAGTGGACGGAAATATATCTATAGTGAGGGGAGTGCAACTATCGGGCTATAGTGGAGTGTCCCGATAGTTAACGAATGTTGGCTAGCTTGGACAATGAGATTAGTCGGTTAGCCTCGAATCGTTGGAGCCCATGATCTATAGGTCCATTAGGTCCCCCTACTAGCTCATATCGGAATTAAGCCTAGAACAAAAGATAAGAAGCTTTGAATCGTTCAAAATCGGGAAAAAGGGTATTATCGTAAATTGTGTTTGACACAATAATTTAATTATGAATTAAATTAGAAAATGAGAGATGAAGTATTTAAAAGTGTTTTGAATACTATATATATGTATTAGGAATCATATATATGGAATTGCACAAGATAACAAAGATTAATTAGATTAATCATATCAAAATTAATTTGAAAATTTTCAAATTAATTACCAAGCAATCAATTTCAATTTAGAATTGAAATTGGGGGTAATTTGCAAGCTTGAAATTTGATTTCAATTTGAATTTAGTGGATTTAGTTGGAAATCCACTTAATGCATGATCATTCAAAGTGGAAAGACAACTCACTCATGCATTGTTGCATGTCTTGTGTAATGTACACCTAGAATCCACTTGAGCTTGCAAATACACCATGTGTCTTGTGTCTTGAGGCTTGGCTTTGCATGGAGAAAGTCTTTAAAAGGAGTTTGAATCATATTCAAACATAAGAGAGCCATTTCCTTAATGTTATGCTGCTGGAATTTGGACTCAAAGTTCTCTCATCTCTCATTCTTCTCCATTGCTTGATGCTTCAAGCATTCCCTTCCCATTCCCTATCTTATATAGACTCCCACAAGTCGTTCTTGGCCCGGAGTATAGTAGGGAAGACTCTAGAGGTTGTCCAAGGAGCATAGGAGAGGCAAACACCACAAG
This sequence comes from Luffa aegyptiaca, assembly GCA_017139565.1. Taxonomy (NCBI): domain Eukaryota; kingdom Viridiplantae; phylum Streptophyta; class Magnoliopsida; order Cucurbitales; family Cucurbitaceae; genus Luffa; species Luffa aegyptiaca. The sequence continues at coordinate 18,443,032 of CM029397.1, forward strand.
GACTTCAACATAAGTGAGCTACAAAGGTTGGTGTTTTCTAAACTCTCTATTCTGTCTTTTCTAGAACATGCATGCTTTAGGAGTAAAATTGAATGTCTTAAGTGCTTTCGATCTTCAATTGCTTCCGCATGTGTAATATGTACACCTTCAACATATTGCTGAGTCACCTAACAATATTGTAATCTCACTTGAGTTATAGTCCAAGTGGGAGTTTGTTGGGGTTTATGTCCTAGAACTAAAGTTTTGTTATCCTTTATACATAAATAAAGATGTTATTCAGTGAAATTGTTTATTTTTATCTTAAAATCCAATAGAAACATCCATGGTTATAATATGAGATACTTGAACTATATCTTGGATATAGACAGTGATCGAGTTCAAGTAAATAACCTAAATAGTCTATAGTAAATGAATAAGGTTGGGTACCTTGTTCTTGGTAACACTATGGATGCGGCCTACTTTGTGGATGAGGCAAACGACGTGATCCAAGATCGTTCATGTAGAGACATGCAAGTAGGGGCATCCTGTGTAAAAGATGTTTACACAAGACAAGACCAAGAAATAAGTCACTCTCACTTTACAACGTCTTTCGCCGTTTACTGTGAAGATTGACTTTTTGATAAGATGACCTAGGTAACTCGATCTTAATCCTGAGCTTACTATGAACTCCTGTTTGTTTAAGGTTGTCCTTTGATCTGCATGGGTGAGAGTGGTATAAAAGTACCGTTCAATAATCCTATCATTTTGGTGATAACACTAGATGATGGCTGGTGTCAAGACCCTAAAACATGGACATTTGACGGGGTGGTGCGGTGCCTTGAACCACCCAAGTCGAGGCGTGTGCATGGGCGGCACACAGGTGAAGAGCGAGGCACGCAGAGCGGGATCAAACGTGCCACAATAGGCATGGGTGGCAAGAGGGCCATTGAAGGCATAAGGTGGCTGCTGAGAGTTGGTGTGGGCGTTGCTTGCTGACCCATGCCCAGCAGACACGCCCATCACACACAGATGGTGCGCAGCTGGGCGCACTGGCATGCAGAGGGGCGCCAGACAAGCGCAGGGTCGCACGCACGCACTCGGCAAGCAGCGTGAGCGAGAAGCACGCGCGCAGACGGATGGAAGTGCGCGCAGGTTGGCGCGCAGACGGATGGAAGCGCGCGCAGGTTGGCGCACAGTCGGACGAAGGCGCGCGCAAGTTGACAGCATGCACAATAGGCATGGGCGGCAAGAGGGCCATTGAAGGCATAAGGTGGCTGCTGAGAGTTGGTGTGGGCGTTGGTTGCTGACCCACGCCTAGCAGACAAGCCCAGCACGCACAGATGGTGCGCAGCTGGGCGCACTGGCGCGCAGAGGGGCGCTAGACAGGTGCAGGGCCGCACGCACGCACGCGACGGGCAACGTGCGTAAGAAGCATGCGCGCAGATGGATGGAAGTGCGCACAGGTTAGCGCACAGAAGGACGAAGGCCCACGCAAGTTGGCACGCAGACGGACCACAGGCGCGCAGGCCACGAGCAGCGCGCGCGCACTCGCGCAGGGCAGGTGGCAAGCGCCCTGCGTGCCATATGGTTGGAAACACTGTTTTGGCGGGAAACGCGTGGGAAGCTCCTTTTGGCTATGATCTGGACTTTTCTGATTCGTCCAAGCATGGAGATGACTTTGCAACTTAGAGAATCAACTCTACTCCAAATAAGAAGGTTGGGAGATGCATTTTGTGAGGCCGATTGTGGTTGAAGAACACCCAAGAAGGCGCATTGAACAAACACTTGCCTTATGTGTGTATTCTTGTATTTTGGAGGGAAAAGAGAGATTAAATTCGAATGTTATAAAGATAAGAGTAGTTAGTTACTTGGATGGGTCAAATGGAAATAAGATTGAATTCAAATTGAAGGATAAGCCTTATCCACAATTTGAATTCAAATTCGGTCTTATCCATTCCTATCTTGGATGACCCATCCTTATCCAACTCTACTCTCCCCATCCCCTATAAAAGGGCAACCTTGCAAGAGATGCAAGGGGCCAAAAACGTGATCTCCATTCTAAGAGATTACATGTGTGGAGTTTGTGATTGCTTCTGTCAATAAAGTAATTCACGTTACCACCTATACTCTTGTCCATTACTATCTTCACTCATGAGTACCTTACTTTCATACTTTGTGTTCGTTGGTGTGCTTTAAAGAAAGGCTGAACCAAGGAGAATTCCTTAGGCCGGTTACGTACCTAGACTCAAACACTCAACAAAAAAATTCTGCAAATTAGGGGTGTGACATTTTTGGTATCAGAGCTAGGTTCGATTCAACCCGGTTACTTTTATCAAGTTGTCTTGATCAACAAACACTTAGACGGATCGTTTTCATGTCGAAGGCTTTGAGAGATCGTGTGGCTCGTTTGGAGGAGTGTGTTGGCAATGTCTCGGATGAGGATTTTATCCCTTTGGCCGAGACACTCAACCTTCATGAGGGACGACTCCAAACTCTAGAGACGACACTTGGAGGCCTCATGGCGAGAATAAAGGATCGGCTAGATTCCTTTCAAGCTGAGATGGAAAGATCCATGATGGGAGTTACATCAACCACCGATGCACTCAAGGCAAAGTTCATAGAGTTGGACAACGAGATCTCTTTGATAAAGAAAGCCCTTGCTGGGTCTTCCAACAAAGAGAATCCTAGTTCGAAAGTGAAGATACCAGAACCTTTAGCCTTTAAGGGTTCACGTGATGCAAAGGAGACAAAGATTTTCCTTTGGGATACGGAAGAGTATTTTAAGGTCGATTCGATCTCCGACGAATCCCAAGTGGGGATAGCACGCATGTACCTCGCCGGAGATGCGAAACTTTTGTGGGGGACAGCACGGGTTGCAACACAGCATGTTGCGCACTATTCGGGAGTATGTCACCAGTAGCGATGTTGAAATCAATAAGAATTCCTTCCTTGCAACACAACATGGGTTGCAAGGGAGGCCCTCAAGAAACTCAAGTAGTTGGGCACTATTCAGGAGTATGTCAAGGACTTTAGTTCTCTAACCCTAGACATCAACAACATGTCCGAGGAGGAAAAGTTGTTCAACTTCACATCAGGTTTACTAACTTGGGCGCAGACCGAATTGAGGAGACAAGGAGCGAAAGACTTACCGGCGGCCTTTTCCATCGCTAATGCTTTGATGGACTATCCAATTGTTGCTTCTTCTTCCTCTAACAATAAGGGGAAGGATGGCAATCAGAAGTCAAAGGACAGGAGAGGAAGGTTCAAGTCCAACAAACATCAGGATGATAAGGACAAGAAGGATGGTAAGCCCTCTAACTCTAATGCTCCTACTAAACCTCTAAGTTGTTTCCTTTGCAAGGGACCACATAGAGCTTGAGACTGCCCAAATAGGGAGAAGTTGAATGCCCTCATTGCTGAGAAAGAGGACCGTGATGCTACAGGAGGAACCTATAGGGTTAACCCCCTACAATTGTTGAATGCTATCACCATGGCACCCGAACCAGTGCAAACTGGACTGATGCATGTCCCTGTGAAAATCAACGAAAATTTTGTATTAGCCATGATGGATACAGGCGCCACCAACAATTTTGTAGCAGCAAGGATGACCAATCGGTTGGGACATGAGATAGCCCGGAGCGAGGCGCGCATAAAGGCTGTTAACTCCGCAGCCCAACCAACGCAAGGCGTGACGATGGTCAAATTGGAGATTGGTTCGTGGGTAGACCAATGCAGGTTTACCGTAATGACGCTGGATGACTTCGATGTAATTCTAGGAATGGAATTCTTTATTGAGGCTAAGGTATCCCTAACGCCTTACCTGAATGGGGTGTTGGTCGCTCATGAGATGGCCCCATGTTTCGTACAAGGAGTTTACAATCCAAAGGATGGCTCAAGATCGAAACTGATGTCGGCCCAACAACTGAAAGCGGGTATGAAGCGCGGACAGCTAACTTACGTGGCAGCCCTGATTGAAATAAAGTCAGGTAAGTTCAAGGTAGTGTCGGATCCTATGGCCTTGATTCTTGAGGAGTTTGTCGATGTGATGCCTCCCGAACTCCCAAGGAATCTTCCTCCCCGCAGAGCCATAGACCACTGGATTGAGTTAGAGCTTGGAGTCAGGGCTCCTGCAAAGGCACCCTACCGAGTGGGTCCCTCAGAGCTAGCCTAACTCAAAAAGCAATTGGATGACCTGTTGGAGGCAGGATTGATTCAACCTTCGAAGGCTCCCTACGGCGCACCAGTTTTGTTTTAGAGGAAGCAAGAAGGATCCATGCGTATATGTGTGGATTACAGAGCCCTGAACAAGGTGACCATAAAGAATAAGTATCCGATCCCAAATGCCACTGACTTGTTCGATCGATTGTCGAAGGCCACCTACTTCACCAAACTGGATCTTCGTTTGGGTTATTGGCAAGTGTGCATAGCTAGTGGGGATGAGGGAAAGACCACTTGTATAACTCGGTATGGGGCGTATGAATTTCTCGTAATGCCGTCGGGTTAACTAATGCCCCGGTAACCTTTTGTAATTTGATGAATGACGTTTTATATGAATATTTAGGTTACTTTGTTGTGGTGTATCTCGATGATATTGTGATTTACAGCCCTTGTCTAAATACTCACTTAAAACATCTCACTAAAGTATTCACCAAATTGCGAGAAAACAAGTTATATGTCAAGAAAGAGAAGTGTGAATTTTCTCGTGAGACGAAGTGATGTTTCTAGGTCACTGGGTGAGCAAAGGCAAAATCAGGATGGATGAGAGGAAGGTCAATGTAGTGGTAGATTGGCAGCCTTCAACTACGGTCGCTGACTTGAGATCCGTCCTTGGACTTGCTAACTACTATAGGCAGTTCATTGAAGGATACTCAAGGAAAGTGAGCCCACTTACAGACTTGCTAAAGAAGGATGTTAAATGGGAATGGACGGAGAAGTGCCAAGAAGCTTTTGAAGATGTCAAAGTTGCATTAGCCTCAGAGCCTATTCTGAGACTAACAGACTTCAACTTACCATTCGAAGTTCAGACCGATGCATCCGATTGTGCTATTGGAGGCGTCCTAGTCAAAGAAGGACATCCCATTGCATTTTAGAGCCGAAAGCTCAAAGATGTGGAGCAGTGATACTCAACGCACGAGAAGGAGATGACCGCAGTGATACATTGCTTGGATGTATGGAGACACTATCTATTGGGCACTAAGTTCGTGATCGTGACTGACAATGTGGCTAACACATATTTCACGACACAACCTAAGTTGACCCCGAAGCAGGCAAGATGGCAAGAGTTCTTAGCAGAATTTGGTTTCACCTGGATGCACAAGCCAGGAAAGCAGAACTTTGTAGCCGATGCACTCAGTCGCAAGGAAGTTAGCGCATATGTTGCTGCATTAACCTCTATTGAAAATACCTTTCTTGAAAGGTTGAGAGATCAAGCCAAGGTGGATGTGGCGTACATTAAACTTCGCAAGGAGATTGAGGAGGGTGTTGTGCGAAGGTATAGGCTTGATGACGACCTAATACATGCCAAGGGCAACCAATTGTATGTCCCCTGCGGAGGAGGACTACGGAGGGAGTTGCTGAGGGAGACTCACGACCCTCAATGGGCGGAACATCCAGGAGTGGAACGCATGATGGCCCTCTTATCATGTTCCTACTACTGGCCCAAGATGTACGAAGACGTGGAGGTATACGTCAAGACATGTCTAGTATGCCAACTAGATAAGACGAAACGGAAGAAGGCAGCCCCTCCCGATTGTAGAGAAACCGTGGGTGTCGGTTTCCATGGACTTCACTGTTGGCTTACCGAAGGTGGATGGATTGGCTTCTATTCTTGTTGTGGTTGACAGGTTCTCAAAGTACGTCGTGTTCATCGCAGCACCGCATGCATGTCCTGCCGATGTCGCAATGGAGCTCTTCTTCAAACACGTTGTAAAGTACTTTGGACTTCCGAGAGATGTCATCAGTTACAGGGATTCAAGATTCAGGGCGAAATTTTGGATCAGTTTGTTCAACACACTTGGTTCCGAGTTAAAATTCTCCATGGCGAATCACCCTCAAATTGATGGGCAAACTTGAAGCTCACCATACCCACCTCAATAAGCTTGTTTTTTAAGCTTTTTCACTTCAATTCCATCACTTGAGGATCCCACAATCCGTTCCAAAGGCCTTAGGATAGCAAGGAAGATCCTTTGGTGGTTCGTGATGCATTGGTGAAGAAAAACAAGAAGGAAATCCAACAAATTTCTCCATTGAAACAAGGTTGGTAAACTGTCTCTGTTTTTCCTCTTATGAACAACATGCAATGTTTGATCAAATTGAGCTTCTTATGTGCTTAAGATCCAAAATTACTACTGCATTTTAGATATTAGAACTTTCAATTGGTATCAGAGCATGGTTTGGGCACCTAATTTGCTTTAATTTGATCATGGTGGGTAGCATTTTGAAATTCAATTTGCATGGGTGTTGAAATGGATATATTACGGTTTTGGCAATTAGTTTCTGTTCAATTTGTTGATGAAAATGTAATTGCTCACATGTATATGAGCATTGATGTGTTGAGAAGAGTCTGTAAGTTTTGGAGAGTCATTAGAGTCCATTTAGTGTTGTAATTGATCGAAGGAAGAAGAACGACTCAAGCTGGCCAAAGAACAGAGCATCAAAATGGTTAAAACATTAGACAACCGATTTAAAGTTTATTTGTTTATTTCTCAGCAATAAATATAGGTTCTATAAAATGCCTCTTTAATACGCAAAATTCGTTATTGGTATAAATAATATAACTAAATCAGCTTTAAACACTAGATCATGGTAAGTGATATGGAAAGTTTAAGATCGAAATATTGAATAAATAAACCTATTGTTTATTGCTTTTTTCTTTTATATGTTTTTAATGCTTTCTCTCATGTATCGCACAATTTAAAATTCCTTTTTAAATCGACTCCGAGATGTAAAACAGGATATTGCATGGGAGTTATTACACAAATATAAATGATTTTATTTAAATTTAACCATGACGTTTTCACTCTGAATAAAATAAAATTAGTTTGAACATCTTTTAACTTTCACGCTTAGAGGTTAAATTAGATGTTGGGTTGACAACGTGCATGGCTGTATCAAACGTAATTTTAAAGTTACTACTGGTGGAAAAAGAAATCTAAACATGTAATACATTGAAAAGATCCCTTATTGGAATCTTGTACGAATATATAGATGTACATACGTATATACATTGCAAAAACAATAATATTTAAAGAAATAGAGAATTAGCATACTAATTTACGAGCGCATAACATGGTTGACAATAAAATTATGAAACAAAAGACAATTGCTAAAAACATTTTGTTGAGGGGCACGAAATCCATCGACTTAACCGACAATTTTTCTTTGGTTTCCTTTTTGTCTATTATATCACTTAAGGAAAACAAGGACAACGAGATGGGTTTTATATGCAGTTCAGTGCGTAGTTCTACGATTGGGGTTTCATAAGAATAAATAAATAAATATAGCAAAGATAGGTTTGACAGGATCGGGGTATTGATAATAAGTAAGACCAAGGATAACCTTGTTAGTTCATCGAAAACTTGGTGAAAGCGTAACAATTACGTTTTATGTTTCAGCCAGGTGAACTCACATGCAATACAAGTTGAAGCCAATAGAACTATTTTGCAAAATACTTTCAAATGATAGGTGAAGTAGGTCTCATGATGCTCTGATCTATATTCGGGCCTTTGCGTTGTCGAATGTTTGTAGCCAACTTCATTGTTCACGTTTTAACCATGTGCAGTTGTATTCGACCTATGCTTATTCCACAAGTGCATCCCGGTTGGCCATTACTTCCAAACAAGAAAATCATGTGGTACGACATTTGAAAATAGTTGTCGGTGTTTCGTTATATTATCAATTGGTTAATTCATACGATACATAAACGTAACAGGGATTACATCTTTACGTTTAAATCGTTATTTTTCTGCCTCAATTCAAGTCATCCTCTTACGTCAAACTCTTTCTCAAGTTAGGACTATCAGATTCACGTCGTTATCATTTGGACATGAGAGCTTTTTAAATTTAACATGTTTCGGGTTTTTCATAAATCACCTATCGCCATGGTTAAAATAAACGTTTATCGACTGTCGTATTCAGACCTAAATTTGCGCCACATCTGTTAGATGCTTCATTGGTCCGTTGTGAGAGTCACTTTGGTTGCTTTTAGTTCTAGTTGTCCCTTTAATTTATTTCGAAGGAATTCAATGAACGTCGTATAAGAACATAAGAATTCACAGATTGTAGGCTTACTTTAAAAGCTTTATTTCATTCTTATTTCGATATTTATTTGTAGATAGCCAAACACAGTACACCATCACTTATGTAGATTGTAGAAAACAGAAGGATGTCTCATCACATCATTTGGGTATAAGGATGAAGGATAAGAGCTCCAACTCTTTTCCAGTGGCAGGATTCTTTTCACGAACAATGGTTTCATAGTTGCGCAGACGTTCCACACAGTCTTTCGTCTCAACATGGAGACGATAGTCTAGGATGTCTCATTCACACTCTCGATACCAACCTGCAAAAACGCGGATGAACTCTAGACTATCTGGATATGTTCTGTTGTGCTCTGCAACAGCAAAACGTCCAACTTTTTCCACGCATTCCTTTCCGATGTCGGGGATTTCAATCCACTCTGAACAGGGAACCTCGTCAGAACTCATATTTGCAACGTTTGATATAAGTTGAAAAAACTCTGTGGTGGTATTCCTTGGCTTAGCACTAGTTCGTAATTTATAGAAGTTTGCAAACATGGAATTAGTAAAAATCAAAGTTTCATAAGATAAGGTTGATACTTTTTTGATGTGTGTGGGTTATCTGAAAACGTAACTATGCGGACATAACAACAAACGTTTTAAAGGAACTTGGTAGCTACTTTCATGGGAATACGGTTCTCTGACCAATTGTTCTTAAAGTAAACAAATAAAAGAGATTCTTTGTTAAGGAGTTTGACCACTTCAAAGCCACAGACCGTCTTCTTTGAAAATTTACTTCATAATCTATGACGCTTGTTGTTGTTTAGGGCATGTTATTTTATTTCCAAAATCAAAGGTGTACTTCTTTAAGATCGAAATATTGACTAAATAAACCTATTGTTTTTTTGCTTTTTTCTTTTATATGTTTTTAATGCTTTCTCTCATGTATCGCACAATTTAAAATTCCTTTTTAAATCGACTCCGATATGTGAAACAGGATATTGCATGGGAGTTATTACACAAATATAAATGATTTTATTTAAATTTAACCATGACGTTTTCACTCTGAATAAAATAAAATTAGTTTGAACATCTTTTAACTTTTACGCTTAGAGGTTAAATTAGATGTTGGGTTGACAACGTGCATGGCTGTATCATTTAAACGTAATTTTAAAGTTACTACTGATGGAAAATGAAATCTAAACATGTAGTACATTGAAAAGATCCCTGATTGGAATCTTGTACGAATATATAGATGTACATACGTATATACATTGCAAAAACAATAATATTTAAATAAATAGAGAATTAGCATACTAATTTACGAGCGCAAAACATGGTTGACAATAAAATTATGAAACAAAAGACAATTGCTAAGCACATTTTGTTGAGGGGCACGAATTCCATCGACTTAACCGACAATTTTTCTTTGGTTTCCTTTTTGTCTATTATATCACTTAAGGAAAACAAGGACAACGAGATGGGTTTTATATGCAGTTCAGTGCGTAGTTCTACGATTGGGGTTTCATAAGAATAAATAAATAAATATAGCAAAGATAGGTTTGACAGGATCGGGGTATTGATAATAAGTAAGACCAAGGATAACCTTGTTAGTTCATCGAAAACTTGGTGAAAGCGTAACAATTACGTTTTATGTTTCAGCCAGGTGAACTCACATGCAATACGTTGAAGCCAATAGAACTATTTTGCAAAATACTTTCAAATGATAGGTGAAGTAGGTCTCATGATGCTCTGGTCTATATTCGGGCCTTTTGCGTTGTCGAATGTTTGTAGCCAACTTCATTGTTCACGTTTTAACCATGTGCAGTTGTATTCGACCTATGCTTATTCCACAAGTGCATCCCGGTTGGCCATTACTTCCAAACAAGAAAATCATGTGGTACGACATTTGAAAATAGTTGTCGGTGTTTCGTTATATTATCAATTGGTTAATTCATACGGTACATAAACGTAACAGGGATTACATCTTTACGTTTAAATCGTTATTTTTCTGCCTCAATTCAAGTCATCCTCTTACGTCAAACTCTTTCTCAAGTTAGGACTATCAGATTCACGTCGTTATCATTTGGACATGAGAGCCTTTTAAATTTAACATGTTTCGGGTTTTTCATAAATCACCTATCGCCATGGTTAAAATAAACGTTTATCGACTGTCATATTCAGACCTAAATTTGCGCCACATCTGTTAGATGCTTCATTGGTCCGTTGTGAGAGTCATTTTGGTTGCTTTTAGTTCTAGTTGTCCCTTTAATTTATTTCGAAGGAATTCAATGAACACCGTATAAGAACATAAGAATTCACAAATTGTAGGCTTACTTTAAAAGCTTTATTTCATTCTTATTTCATTATTTATTTGTAGATAGCCAAACACAGTACACCATCACTTATGTAGATTGTAGAAAACAGAAGGATGTCTCATCACATCATTTGGGTATAAGGATGAAGGATAAGAGCTCCAACTCTTTTCCAGTGGCAGGATTCTTTTCGCGAACAATGGTTTCATAGTTGCGCAGACGCTCCACACAGTCTTTCGTCTCAACATGGAGACGATAGTCTAGGATGTCTCCTTCACACTCTCGATACCAACCTGCAAAAACGCGGATGAACTCTAGACTATCTGGATATGTTCTGTTGTGCTCTGCAACAGCAAAACGTCCAACTTTTTCCACGCATTCCTTTCCGATGTCAGGGATTTCAATCCACTCTGAACAGGGAACCTCGTCAGAACTCATATTTGCAACGTTTGATATAAGTTGAAAAAACTCTGTGGTGGTATTCCTTGGCTTAGCACTAGTTCGTAATTTATAGAAGTTTGCAAACATGGAATTAGTAAAAATCAAAGTTTCATAAGATAAGGTTGATAATTTTTTGATGTGTGTGGGTTATCTGAAAACTTAACTATGCAGACATAACAACAAACGTTTTAAAGGAACTTGGTAGCTAATTTCATGGGAATACGGTTCTCTGACCAATTGTTCTTAAAGTAACCAAATAAAAGAGATTCTTGGTTCAACAGTTTGACCACTTCAAAGCCACAGACCGTCTTCTTTGAAAATTTACTTCATAATCTGTGACGCTTGTTGTTGTTTAAGGCATGTTATTTTATTTCCAAAATCAAAGGTGTATTTCTTTAAGATCGAAATATTGAATAAATAAACCTATTGTTTAATGCTTTTTTCTTTTATATGTTTTTAATGCTTTCTCTCATGTATCGTGCAATTTAAAATTCCTTTTTAAATCGACTCCGAGATGTGAAACAGGATATTGCATGGGAGTTATTACACAAATATAAATGATTTTATTTAAATTTAACCATGACATTTTCACTCTGAATAAAATAAAATTAGTTTGAACATCTTTTAACTTTTACGCTTAGAGGTTATATGAAAGGGACTACCGAACACACACATATCTCCACAATGGTATGATATTGTCCACTTTGGGCATAAGCCCTCATGGCTTTGTTTTTGGATCCACCCAAAAGGCCTCATACCAATGGAGAACTTGTCCTCCCTTATAAACCCATGATCATCCCCTTATCTAGCCGATGTGGGACTTTGGGCGCACTCCCAACAATCCTCCCCTCGAACAAAGTACCACCGAGCCTCCCCTCAAATAGTCATCTATCCGTCTAACTCTCTAGGCTTCACCGCTTTACCGAGAGTTCTTGCTCTTATCCAGGACGACTCCTCTTCTCCGAAGTATACCCGCCTGCCCAGAGCTCAACCACGGATCTCCCCATGACTACTTTAAGGCTCACAACTTCTTTGTTCGGCATCCGAGGATTCCTCCCGACACGGCTACTCCCGGGGCATGGCTCTGATACCACTTGTTTGGGACTACCGGACACACACATATCTCCACAATGGTATGATATTGTCCACTTTGGGCATAAGCCCTCATGGCTTTGTTTTTGGATCCACCCAAAAGGCCTCATACCAATGGAGAACTTGTCCTCCCTTATAAACCCATGATCATCCCCTTATCTAGCCCTCATGGCTTTGTTTGGACTTTGAACTTTTAGCCGATGTGTGTCCGGTAGTCCCTTTCAATTGGTATCAGAGCCTAATCCCTTTGTAATCCGCTGTTTTACAAACTTTTTCTGGAATAAAAGTATCTTGAATTAGTTTCTTGAAGTTTTTTTTAATTCTTGAAACATATTCTTGGAAATAGTTTGCTGTCCATTTACTCTTTATTTTTGCAAGATGAGTACCAAGTTCGAGGTGGAGCGTTTTGATGGGAAAGGAGACTTCGGTCTTTGGAAAATAAAGATGTTGGCTATCCTCCGGCAACAAAAAGTTGATTATGCTCTCATGGAAGCCAAGGACATTCCGGAAAGCATAAAGGAAGATCAACTTAAAGAAATGAATAAGGTAGCACATAGCCTTATCATTTTGCATTTTTCTGACACGATTCTTAGACAAATGAGGGGCGAGGATACAGCAGGTAAGCTATGGAGTAAATTACAAACTACTTATCAAACTGCATCAGTGTCAAGTAAAATATATCTTAAATCTAGATTCTTTAGTTTTAAGATGGAATCAAACAAAAGCATGAAAGAAAATCTTGATGAGTTTCATAGAGTAATATCTGAACTGGAAAATATTGGTGAAACTTTTTCTAATGAAAATCATGCTATTGTTCTTGTAAATTCTTTGCCTGATGCATATAATGATGTGAAATATGCTATGAAGTTTGGTAGAGATAGTTTGACTACTGAGATTGTGATTGCTGCTATTAGAGTTAAAGAACAAGAATTAAAAGAAAATAAAAGACCTAGTGAGTCATTGTTTGCTAGAGGGAGATCTGAGAGTCGAAATTCTAAAAATAGGGGAAAAAGTAGAGGTAGATCAAAGTCTAGGGGGGCTAGTAATAAAAAATGCTACCATTGTCAAAAAGAAGGTCATATTAGGAGATTTTGTCCAGACCTTAGGAATAAAAAGTCGACGGGAAAAGGGAAAGAAGAGTCTAGTGGAGCCAACATAAGTGAGGAGTACAATGAGGCCCTTATGGTTAGTACCACTAGTGAGGATGATACTTGGATATTAGATTCAGGTTGTTCTTTCCATATGACCCCTAATAAAGAATGGCTAGAAGACTTCCGAACCGGTGTAGGAGGTAAAGTCATGTTAGGGAACCGACACTTTTGTAATGTAGAAGGTCAAGGGACAATTAGGCTTAGACTTCATGATGGGAATATTAGGGTTCTTACAGGAGTTAGGTACGTACCTGAAGTTAAGAGAAACCTAATATCCCTTAGCATGCTAGATAAGTTAGGTTACACCATTAAGTTAGAGGGTGGTGTGCTTAAAGTCATGAAAGGCATCTTGGTAGCAATGAAAGGGTACCTTAAAGAAACCTTATACTCCTTAGAAGGTTCAACGATTGTAGGGTCAAGTGATTTAGTTAAGGAGAGTGACAATTCCAAAACTTCTCTTTGGCATAAACGCTTAGGTCACATGAGTGAGCAAGGAATTAGGGAGTTGGTTAAACAACAAATAATTCCTAGTATTAAAAATGTAGACCTAGATATGTGTGAACATTGTGTATATGGTAAAAACAAGAGAGTTAAATTTGGGAAGGGTGGTCACTCCGCTAAAAGAAAAATAGAATATGTGCATGCCGACTTATGGGGCCCATCGAATGTGGTTACTAATGGGGGGGCTAGATATTTCTTATCCATTATAGATGATTGCACTAGAAAGGTGTGGGTATATCTTCTTAAAAATAAATCTGACACCTTTAACAAGTTTGTTGAATGGGTAACACTTGTAGAAAATCAAACTAGCCTTAGAGTTAAGAAACTTAGAACCGATAATGGGCTTGAGTTTTGTAACCATGAGTTTAAAAACTACTGTAAGTCTAAAGGCATAGCTAGACACTTGACTGTTGTAGGTACACCTCAACAAAATGGGGCCGCTGAGAGAATGAACCGAACTTTAATGGAGAGAGTTAGGTGCATGTTGTCTAATTCACAGCTTCCTCAAAGTTTTTGGGGTGAAGCTGTTGCAACAGCATGTTACATTATCAATAGGAGCCCATCCACTGCCATAGGTCTAAAAACACCACAAGAACTTTGGCAAGGTAGTCCCCCCGATCTATCACACATGAAAGTTTTTGGATGCTTAGCTTATGCTTATTCAAAAGAGGGAAAGCTAGATCCAAGAGCTAAGAAATGTGTTTTTTTAGGGTATCCTGAGGGTATTAAAGGATACAAGTTATGGTGTCTAGAACCCAATAATGCTAAAATCCTAATAAGTAGAGATGTTGTCTTTGATGAAAATAAAATGGGGTATGTAGAAGAGAAAACTGAGTCTAATCCTATAGATCCAACTAGCAACGCTGAAACTGTTTTAGAACCTCCCTTAGCTACTTGCCAAACTAATCAAGAAGATGAACCAATTATAGATCATGATACTACACCATCTACTTTAGAACAAATAACCACACAGGAAGTAACTAGTGAGGAGGAGGTAGAGGATGACCAAAATTTGGCTAATTACCAATTGACTAGGGATAGGGAAAGAAGGACCATTGTAGCTCCCACTAGATATGGGTATGCTGACCTCATATCCTATGCCCTAGTGATAGCTAATGAGTTTGTTAACCAAGAACCACAAACTTTCAATGAGGCCATAAATGATAAATACAAAGATATGTGGTGGGCCGCAATGAAAGAAGAGTATGATTCCTTAATAAAGAATCAAACTTGGGTACTTGTTAACAAACCATTAGATGCTAAAACAGTAGGTTGCAAGTGGATCTATAAAGTTAAGGAGAATCCTTTAGAGAACAACAAGCCTAGGTTTAAGGCTAGGTTGGTAGCAAAAGGGTTTACCCAAAGGGAGGGTATAGACTATGATGAAGTTTTTTCCCCCGTTGTTAGACACACCTCTATAAGAATATTGCTTGCCTTTGTTGCTCACTTTGATTTTGAGTTAGAGCAGATGGATGTAAAAACAGCTTTCTTGCATGGTGAGCTTGAGGAGACCATATACATGGATCAACCTCCTGGGTTCGTAGCTCCCAAACAAGAAAAGAAGGTTTGTCTTCTTAAAAGATCTTTGTATGGTTTAAAGCAATCTCCACGCCAATGGTATAAAAGGTTTGACTCCTATATGTTATCCATTAACTTTTGTAGAAGTAAGTATGATAGTTGTGTTTACTTTAAACAAATATCTAATGCTCAAATCATTTACTTACTACTTTATGTTGACGACATGTTGATTGCTTGTAAATCGATGCATGAGATAAACAAGTTAAAAGATCTTTTAAAGAAAGAATTTGAAATGAAAGACTTAGGCAAAGCAAAAAGGATATTAGGAATGGACATTGTTAGAGATCGAAAAGAAAAGAAACTGTATTTGTCTCAATCTGAGTATGTAACAAGACTAGTTAAAAAATTAAATATGCATGATAGTAAGAAGGTTAGTATACCATTTGGAAAGCATTTTAAGTTGTTTATTGATGATTCCCCTAAGACCCCAAATGAGATTAATGAGATGCATGATATTCCATATGCTAGTACTGTTGGGAGTCTTATGTATGCAATGGTATGTACTAGACCTGACCTTGCACATCCACTAAGTGTTGTTAGTAGATTTCTTGCTAATCCTGGTAAACAACACTGGAATGCTGTAAAGTGGATCCTTAGATATCTTGCATGTCACATCGATTTATGTCTTGTTTATGGTGGAGCAAATATAGTTGGTTGTAAAATGAATGAGATAGAAATAGTTGGGTATGTTGATGCTGATTATGCTGCTGATATTGATAAGCGTAGATCTTTGACTGGTTTTGTGTTCAAGCTTTTTGGTTGTACAATAAGCTGGAAATCTAGTTTACAATCTATAGTTGCATTATCTACAACTGAATCTGAGTACATTGCATTGACTGAAGCTATTAAGGAATCTTTATGGCTTAAGGGAATTGTATCTGAATTATGTTGTAGTGATAATGTTTCTGTAACTGTATTTTGCGATAGTCAAAGTGCATTACACTTATCAAAAAATCATTCTCACCACGAAAGAACCAAACATATTGATGTGCGTTATCAGTTTGTTAGGGATGTCATCAATAATAGTTTAGTTTATGTTAAAAAGGTTGCTACTGAATTAAATGCTGCTGATATGTTTACGAAAGCACTTTCAAGTGAAAAGTTTAACCTTTGTGTGAGAATGTTGCAGCTTGAAAATGGGTGACAACTAAGGCAAAATAATTGGAAGCAAGCTTCACAGTTTTTTGGTTTCTTGATAAATAGAAATCAAGGTGGAGATTGTTAGAATTGTTTTCAATTTATCAATATCTACTATTTGCTTAATTAATTTCAATTTAGAATATTGATGAATTAGGTATTTTTATTTAACTTGCTTCAATATATTTTTTTTATGCTTTAATGATATTTTTTAATTGGGTCCAAGATAAAAGAAAAACCCAATTTCTCTTAGTCTTGTAAGGGACTACCGGACAACCACATATCTCCACAATGGTATGATATTGTCCACTTTGGGCATAAGCCCTCATGGCTTTGTTTTTGGATCACTCCAAAAGGCCTCATACCAATGGAGATACTAGTCCTCCCTTATATACCCATGATCATCCCCTTATCTAGCCGATGTGGGACTTTGGGCGCACTCCCAACAATCCTCCCCTCGAACAAAGTACCACCGAGCCTCCCCTCAAATAGTCATCTATCCGTCCAACTCTCTAGGCTTCACCGCTTTACCAAGAGTTCTTGCTCTTATCTAGGACGACTCCTCTTCTCCGGAGTATACCCGCCTACCCAGAGCTCAACCACGGATCTCCCCATGACTACTTTAAGGCTCACAACTTCTTTGTTCGGCATCCGAGGATTCCTCCCGACACGGCTACTCCCAGGGCATGGCTCTGATACCACTTGAAAGGGACTACCGGACACACACATATCTCCACAATGGTATGATATTGTCAACTTTGGGCATAAGCCCTCATGGCTTTGTTTTTGGATCCACCCAAAAGGCCTCATACCAATGGAGAACTTGTCCTCCCTTATAAACCCATGATCATCCCCTTATCTAGCCGATGTGGGACTTTGGGCGCACTCCCAACAATCCTCCCCTCGAACAAAGTACCACCGAGCCTCCCCTCAAATAGTCATCTATCCGTCCAACTCTCTAGGCTTCACCGCTTTACCGAGAGTTCTTGCTCTTATCCAGGACGACTCCTCTTCTCCGGAGTATACCCGCCTGCCCAGAGCTCAACCACGGATCTCCCCATGACTACTTTAAGGGTCACAACTTCTTTGTTCGGCATCCGAGGATTCCTCCCGACACGGCTACTCCCGGGGCATGGCTCTGATACCGCTTGTAAGGGACTACCGGACAACCACATATCTCCACAATGGTATGATATTGTCCACTTTGGGCATAAGCCCTCATGGCTTTGTTTTTGGATCACTCCAAAAGGCCTCATACCAATGGAGATACTAGTCCTCCCTTATATACCCATGATCATCCCCTTATCTAGCCGATGTGGGACTTTGGGCGCACTCCCAACAATCCTCCCCTCGAACAAAGTACCACCGAGCCTCCCCTCAAATAGTCATTTATCCGTCCAACTCTCTAGGCTTCACCGCTTTACCGAGAGTTCTTGCTCTTATCCAGGACGACTCCTCTTCTCCGGAGTATACCCGCCTGCCCAGAGCTCAACCACGGATCTCCCCATGACTACTTTAAGGGTCACAACTTCTTTGTTCGGCATCCGAGGATTCCTCCCGACACGGCTACTCCCGGGGCATGGCTCTGATACCGCTTGTAAGGGACTACCAGACAACCACATATCTCCACAATGGTATGATATTGTCCACTTTGGGCATAAGCCCTCATGGCTTTGTTTTTGGATCACTCCAAAAGGCCTCATACCAATGGAGATACTAGTCCTCCCTTATATACCCATGATCATCCCCTTATCTAGCCGATGTGGGACTTTGGGCGCACTCCCAACAGGTTAAATTAGATGTTGGGTTGACAACGTGCATGGCTGTATCATTTAAACGTAATTTTAAAGTTACTACTGATGGAAAATGAAATCTAAACATGTAATACATTGAAAAGATCCCTGATTGGAATCTTGTACGAATATATAGATGTACATACGTATATACATTGCAAAAACAATAATATTTAAATAAATAGAGAATTAGCATACTAATTTACGAGCGCAAAACATGGTTGACAATAAAATTATGAAACAAAAGACAATTGCTAAGCACATTTTGTTGAGGGGCATGAATTCCATCGACTTAACCGACAATTTTTCTTTGGTTTCCTTTTTGTCTATTATATCACTTAAGGAAAACAAGGACAACGAGATGGGTTTTATATGCAGTTCCGTGCGTAGTTCTACGATTGGGGTTTCATAAGAATAAATAAATAAATATAGCAAAGATAGGTTTAACAGGATCGGGGTATTGATAATAAGTAAGACCAAGGATAACCTTGTTAGTTCATCGAAAACTTGGTGAAAGCGTAACAATTACGTTTTATGTTTCAGCCAGGTGAACTCACATGCAATACAAGTTGAAGCCAATAGAACTATTTTGCAAAATACTTTCAAATGATAGGTGAAGTAGGTCTCATGATGCTCTGGTCTATATTCGGGCCTTTTGCGTTGTCGAATGTTTGTAGCCAACTTCATTGTTCACGTTTTAACCATGTGCAGTTGTATTCGACCTATGCTTATTCCACAAGTGCATCCCGGTTGGCCATTACTTCCAAACAAGAAAATCATGTGGTACGACATTTGAAAATAGTTGTCGGTGTTTCGTTATATTATCAATTGGTTAATTCATACGGTACATAAACGTAACAGGGATTACATCTTTACGTTTAAATCGTTATTTTTCTGCCTCAATTCAAGTCATCCTCTTACGTCAAACTCTTTCTCAAGTTAGGACTATCAGATTCACGTCGTTATCATTTGGACATGAGAGCTTTTTAAATTTAACATGTTTCGGGTTTTTCATAAATCACCTATCACCATGGTTAAAATAAACGTTTATCGACTGTCGTATTCAGGCCTAAATTTGCGCCACATCTGTTAGATGTTTCATTGGTCCGTTGTGTGAGTCACTTTTGTTGCTTTTAGTTCTAGTTGTCCCTTTAATTTATTTCGAAGGAATTCAATGAACGCCGTATAAGAACATAAGAATTCACAGATTGTAGGCTTACTTTAAAAGCTTTATTTCATTCTTATTTCATTATTTATTTGTAGATAGCCAAACACAGTACACCATCACTCATGTAGATTGTAGAAAACAGAAGGATGTCTCATCACATCATTTGGGTATAAGGATGAAGGATAAGAGCTCCAACTCTTTTCCAGTGGCAGGATTCTTTTCGCGAACAATGGTTTCATAGTTGCGCAGACGTTCCACACAGTCTTTCGTCTCAACATGGAGACGATAGTCTAGGATGTCTCCTTCACACTCTCGATACCAACCTGCAAAGACGCGGATGAACTCTAGACTATCTGGATATGTTCTGTTGTGCTCTGCAACAGCAAAACGTCCAACTTTTTCCACGCATTCCTTTCCGATGTCGGGGATTTCAATCCACTCTGAACAAGGAACCTCGTCAGAACTCATATTTGCAACGTTTGATATAAGTTGAAAAAACTCTGTGGTGGTATTCCTTGGCTTAGCACTAGTTCGTAATTTATAGAAGTTTGCAAACATGGAATTAGTAAAAATCAAAGTTTCATAAGATAAGGTTGATACTTTTTTGATGTGTGTGGGTTATCTGAAAACTTAACTATGCAGACATAACAACAAACGTTTTAAAGCAACTTGGTAGCTAATTTCATGGGAATACGGTTCTCTGACCAATTGTTCTTAAAGTAACCAAATAAAAGAGATTCTTGGTTCAACAGTTTGACCACTTCAAAGCCACAGACCGTCTTCTTTGAAAATTTACTTCATAATCTGTGACGCTTGTTGTTGTTTAAGGCATGTTATTTTTTTTCCAAAATCAAAGGTGTATCTCTTTAAGATCGAAATATTGAATAAATAAACCTATTGTTTATTGCTTTTTTCTTTTATATGTTTTTAATGCTTTCTCTAATGTATCGTGCAATTTAAAATTCCTTTTTAAATCGACTCCGAGATGTGAAACAGGATATTGCATGGGAGTTATTACACAAATATAAATGATTTTATTTAAATTTAACCATGACGTTTTCACTCTGAATAAAATAAAATTAGTTTGAACATCTTTTAACTTTTACGCTTAGAGGTTAAATTAGATGTTGGGTTGACAACGTGCATGGCTGTATCATTTAAACGTAATTTTAAAGTTACTACTGATGGAAAATGAAATCTAAACATGTAATACATTGAAAAGATCCCTGATTGGAATCTTGTACGAATATATAGATGTACATACGTATATACATTGCAAAAACAATAATATTTAAATAAATAGAGAATTAGCATACTAATTTACGAGCGCATAACATGGTTGACAATAAAATTATGAAACAAAAGACAATTGCTAAAAACATTTTGTTGAGGGGCACGAATTCCATCGACTTAACCGACAATTTTTCTTTGGTTTCCTTTTTATCTATTATATCACTTAAGGAAAACAAGGACAACGAGATGGGTTTTATATGCAGTTCAGTGTGTAGTTCTACGATTGGGGTTTCATAAGAATCAATAAATAAATATAGCAAAGATAGGTTTGACAGGATCGGGGTATTGATAATAAGTAAGACCAAGGATAACCTTGTTAGTTCATCGAAAACTTGGTGAAAGCGTAACAATTACGTTTTATGTTTCAGCCAGGTGAACTCACATGCAATACAAGTTGAAGCCAATAGAACTAGTTTGCAAAATACTTTCAAATGATAGGTGAAGTAGGTCTCATGATGCTCTGGTCTATATTCGGGCCTTTTGCGTTGTCGAATGTTTGTAGCCAACTTCATTGTTCACGTTTTAACCATGTGCAGTTGTATTCGACCTATGCTTATTCCATAAGTTCATCCCGGTTGGCCATTACTTCCAAACAAGAAAATCATGTTGTACGACATTTGAAAATAGTTGTCGGTGTTTCGTTATATTATCAATTGGTTAATTCATACGGTACATAAACGTAACAGGGATTACATCTTTACGTTTAAATCGTTATTTTTCTGCCTCAATTCAAGTCATCCTCTTACGTCAAACTCTTTCTCAAGTTAGGACTATCAGATTCACGTCGTTATCATTTGGACATGAGAGCTTTTTAAATTTAACATGTTTCGGGTTTTTCATAAATCACCTATCACCATGGTTAAAATAAACGTTTATCGACTGTCGTATTCAGGCCTAAATTTGCGCCACATCTGTTAGATGTTTCATTGGTCCGTTGTGAGAGTCACTTTTGTTGCTTTTAGTTCTAGTTGTCCCTTTAATTTATTTCGAAGGAATTCAATGAACGCCGTATAAGAACATAAGAATTCACAGATTGTAGGCTTACTTTAAAAGCTTTATTTCATTCTTATTTCATTATTTATTTGTAGATAGCCAAACACAGTACATCATCACTTATGTGGATTGTAGAAAACAGAAGGATGTCTCATCACATCATTTGGGTATAAGGATGAAGGATAAGAGCTCCAATTCTTTTCCAATGATAGGATTCTTTTCGCGAACAATGGTTTCATAGTTACGCAGACGTTCCACACAGTGTTTCGTCTCAACATGGAGACGATTGTCTAGGATGTCTCCTTCACACTCTCGATACCAAACTGCAAAAACGCGGATGAATTCTAGACTATCTGGGTATGTTTTGTTGTGCTCTGCAACAGCAAAACGTCCAACGTCTGCCACACATTCCTTTCCGTCGTCTGGGATTTCAATCCACTCTAAACAGGCAACCTCGTCAGAACTCATATTTGCAACGTTTGATATAAGTTGAAAAAACTTTGTGGTGGTATTCCTTTGTTTAGCAATTCGTAGTTTATAGAAGTTTGCAAACATGGAAGTAGTAAGAATCAAAGTTTCATAATATAAGGTTGATAGTTTGTGGATGTGTGAGGGCTATCCGAAAACTTAACTATGCAGACATAACAACAAAAGTTTTAAATAAACTTGTTAGCTAATTTTATGGGAATATAGTTCTCTGACCAAATGTTCTTAAAGTGAACAAATAAAAGAGATTCATGGTTCAACAGTTTGACCACTTCGAAGCCACAAACCCTCTTCTTTGAAAATTTACTTCATAATTTGTGACGCTTGTTGTTGTTTAAAGCATGTCATTTTATTTGCAAAATCAAATGTGTATTTCTTTAAGATCTAAATATTGAATAAATAAACCTATTTTTTCTTGCTTTTTTCTTTTATATGTTTTTAATGTTTTCTCTCACGTCTCGCTCAATTTAAAATTCCTTTTTAAATCGACTTTGAGATGTGAAACAGGATATTGCGTGGGAGTTATTATACAAATATAAATAATTTTATTTAAATTTAACCATGATGTTTTCACTCTGAATAAAATAAAAATAGTTTGAACATCTTTAAACTTTCACGCTTAGAGGTTAAATTAGATGTTGGGTTGACAACGTGCATGGCTGTATCATTTAAACGTAATTTTAAAGTTACTACTGATGGACAATGAAATCTCAACATTTAATACAATGAAAAGAGCCCTGATTGGAATCTTGTACGAATTAGCATAATAATTTACGAGCACACGACATGGTTGACAATAAAATTATGAAACAAAAGACAATTGCTAAAAAGCTTTTGTTGAGGGGCACGAGTTCCATCGACCTAACCAACAATTGTTCTTTGATTTCCTTTTTGTCTCCTATATCACTTAAGGAAAAAAAAGAAAAGGAGATGGGTTTTATATGCAGCTCAGTGAGTAGATCTACGGTAGGGGTTTCATAAAAATGAGTAAATAAATATAGCAAAGATAGGTATGACAGGATCAGGATATTAATAATAAGTAAAACCAAGAATAATAACCTTGTTAGTTCATCGACAACTTGGTGAAAGGCTTGTCTCCCCTTCAAAGAGGTTGCGAGCAAGCTAGATCGAGAGGGGAAGATCCTTAGTGGAGTCTAGCAATTGATTTTATGTTTAGTCTTTACTTTCAGCTACTATACTTTTCTATTTTCCTTTAATTTTCAGTTGTAAGTTTATCATTCTTGTACTCATTGCATTTATTTAATATGAATTCCATTTATTCTTCTACTTGTGCTATGTTTATTTTATGTATTGCATTTTCCTTTCATCAATGAGCTAAGCTTCTTCTTGGGGATTCAAATATGTGGATACCTTGAATAAAAGAAAGCCCCACCTATGCAAAGGCAACCTTGCTTCCTCTTAGCATTGTTTGATGGCCGAAAGGTTGGAGTCGAATGCGCGGGTTCGCAAGAACAATAGTGGAAAAGATCCTAGAAATAGGACTTTGTTTTCTTCAATCCTAGGAATAGAACTGGAACCACTAGAGTTTTAAGAGTCGTGAGCATTACTTATCTAAGTTACAACTAGACCTAGAAATAGATGTCTAGTTGGGTTAGTCTTCGAAAGGCACCTACAGTGGAGCTAAATAGAAGTGCGCCTTAACTCAAAATCTAGTTGTCAGGGCATTTGTGGGTGCAAACTGGAGGATTCTATCTACACGATGTCTATGTGGGTAGCATAGATAGTGTTCTCCAGCCATTTGTAATGCCTGAATGAGTTGCTAACGCAAAGGTGGGTGCAATTTAAAGCTTTCGATTGAAGTTATTTGAATTTCCCCTCTTATCTCATATATCTTTACCATTTTCTTTTGCTTGCGTTATCTTAGTCTTATCTTCAAATCACAAAACCCAAATCAAATTATTTCTTTGGTTACCATCCTCGGTTGCAAATTTATACGAGGTTCTTGTTTTGCAGAATCTTGTGTTTTTTCTACTAGTCTCCATCTCCCTTGGGTACGATATTTGGAGTACTCTCCACTTTATTACTTGATAGTGTATACTTGCACTCGAGCAGGTTTTGCGCTGGCACACCGCAAGTGAAGTTTTTGGCTCCGTTGCCGGGGAGATTTTTGGTAAAACGGTTGAATTGCGATCGTTTTGCGATTGCAAATTCCTCTTTCACAAGGCATCGATTTTTTGCAGAGATTTCTTTGTAGATTGGATTCGTGTATGCTCAAAAGACCTGAATTCAATTTTGATCCTAAGATAGAGAAGACTTTCTGACAGCGCCGTAAGGAGCAAAAAACGAAGTTAAAGTTACTACGAGAAGTTCAACAACAGTAAACCCCAAAAGAAGTTTTTCGGCAGGAAATTTCTAAGGAGCCATCTGTTGGAGACCCTCTCGATGCGTAGAAAAGAGGAGCACAACATAACAATGTGCAGCAACAAGCTACGGCAACACATAATCCTATTCGTTTTTCAGATGAAAGGGATAAAGCCATTAGGGATTATGTGGCTGCAACTTTCTACAATCTTAATATACAAAAATTGTTGAGCCAAACATTGATGCCAATTACTTCGAGCTCAAGCCAATCATGCATGTTCCAAATGCTTCAGACCATAGGCCAATTTTAAGGACTTCATAGTGAAGATCTTCATAAGCACATGAAACAATTCTTAAGAATATGCAATTTGTTCAAGCTTAATGGAGTATTCAATGAAACTTTTTCCATTTTCATTACAGGGTAATGTAGAAGCATGGTTAGATTTTTTCCACCACATGGGATGAGCTTGCTAAAAATTTTCTTTTGAAATATTTTCCGCCTACAAAAAATGCACAGATCCGAGGGGAAATTATCATTTTTTAAATAGGGACCACAAGAAGGAGTAGACACAGCATGGGAGCGTTTAAAAAGTTAATAGGGAAATGTTCACACCATGGCTTGCCTGCCTGTCTTCTTGTAGAGCATTTTTACAACGAATTGACCCAAGCTTCCAAATCAGTGGTTAATGCTTCAATTAATGGTTCGTTGCTCAAAAAGACTTTCAATGAGGTAAACGAGATTTTGGACGCAATTGTTGCAAATAAAAGTCAATGTGGAGAAGAAGAAACACCATCTAGAAGCAGTGTCAAGGTCCAACAAGTGAATCATCTAGAGACACTATCGGAGCAGATGTTAACTATGAACGATATGCTTATGAATCTTACTTTAGGGAATCAAGTTCAAGTTGAACCCGTGAGCCAAGCTTCAACCCCCATTTGCACTACTTGTAATGAAGAGTATTCATTTGAAGATTGTCCTCAAAATCCTGCTTCATTATATTTTGTAGGTGCACATAAAAGGACAAATCCTCACTCCAATACATTTAATCCGGGATGGAGACAACACCCTAACCTTTCCTAAAGAGGACAAAATGCTAGCACGTCCAATGCAACCCCTTTTGTTAAGTATGGAGGACCACCAGGATTCAATGGACAAGTCCAACTAAAGATTGCACCACTTTTGCAACCACAAATGTAGCAGCAACCTATGCAAGTACAACCCCGTTCCACAGCAAATTTGGAGAATCTTATGAGGGAATTGATGGCCAAGAATGACGGAGTAATTCAAAGTCCGACAGCTTCCTTGAGGAATCTGGAATATCAAATTGGGCAGGTAATTCAGGAGATGAGGAGTAGACCATCAATCAAAGTTCTACAAAGAGATAGTGCACAGCAGAGAGAAGGAAAATAACATTACAAAGCCATAACTCTTAGAAGAGGATTGCAATATCAAGAGCTGGAAATACCAGTGGAACATGAAAAAGAAATAGTTCTTAATAATGCACGATGTCCCACTCAAGATGTTGAAAAAGAAAAAGTTGAGTCAAATCAAAATCAAGAAGATGGTGTTGTAGAAAACTTGGGCCAAAATGCGCCCGCAAAACAAATTGCCCCCGCAATGCCTTCCTCAGCAGAAAATCCGAAGGAACTAGCCAAGAAACATGAAAATTTGTATCAAAATGCAAGGGCACCTCCACCATTCCCTCAGAGACTCGTCAAAAAGAACTAGGAGGAGCAGTTCAAGAAGTTTTTGGATGTTCTCAAGCAACTCCACATTAATATTCCATTGGTAGAAGCCATTGAGCAAATGCCAAACTTTGCCAAGTACTTGAAGGATATCCTATCAAAGAAGTGCACGCTAGGAGAATATGAAACTGTCACGCTGACAAAGAATTGTAGCGCTTTGATTACAAGCAAAGTGCCACCCAAGCTTCAAGATCCAGGAATTTCATAATTCCTTGTGTGATTGGTGGAAGAAGTGTTGGACGAGCTGGCGGGACCGCCAAGAGGGTGTCGAATTCTCCCTAAGTCGTCAAATAAAATTTATAATCCACGGCACTACTACTAATTTTGTAGTAATAGCAGCTGGGGTCGAACACAAAAAAGGGGGATCTAATAAGTGTAGGATTTTATGCTTGTGAAAACATGAGGGATTTTTTTTATGATGATTGGCAAGCAAGAAAAATTAAAATAAAATAACTTAATGTTGAATTTTAAATGGCACGAAAACTAAATATGCAAAGGAGAAATAAGACGGGACCAAATACATAAAAAGGGATCGTTGGATTATGATTTATTATGCTTTATTCTAATTTATTGGCTAATGGATGCTCTAAACTGATTTCATTAGTCCGGTTGGCTTCTGGGTTACTCGGAGGACCCCCCCTACACTAACTTGTGCTAATTAACTCGCTAAGCGTGAATTCGACAATTAACAAGATTAATTAATATAGACTCTATCGCTCGCCACCCCTAATGCACAATGCAGTAACAATCTGAGACCTTTACAACGGTTACTACCGATATCTAACTAGATTATTAACAAGCAATTTTACAACTACGTATTAAAACTAGCTGCTTTGGGATCGTGGGTCCAGAATTATAGGAACTAAATTCAAATGCAATTTAAATCTAAATTCCTACAACCTTTAACATGTATCCTAGGCCTATCAAGGGTTGTCTCACGTAGAGAGTGGCTTGCCTCAACCTAGTGGCCATCTCAAATAACTGATAGAATACACAAGCTATAATCGCATAGGGCATCAATCCTAATTTACTAACGGTCATGTATTGGTTTAAACGGGATTACATGCAAAACTCAATGAAAATACAGCAAGAACAGAAGATATAAATGAGAAAACTCAGCCAATATCATTAGGAATCAAGACATAAATCCAATCCAACGATCTGAAAAAGTTTAGCTACGCATAGATAAAGTAAAAACGATAAATAACATGAAAGAATTCAAAGTAAATGACCAACAATGGTGTACAAAGGTGCTGGAAAGTAAAAGAGGCAAAGAAATCGTAAAAGGGACCCAAAATCTAACTTAACGGCGGACTAAACCGAGACCTAATATATATAGAAAACACGCCGACATCGAGACGCCAGGGCACAGCATCTTGGCGCTGCGTACTTTTGTCTTCGGCTCGAAATCATGTTGGCGTCTCGACGCCAGCCTCTAATCTCGACTTTCTGCTCTTTTTCTCGGTCTTGTCTCGCTTCTTCTCGGTTCGGGGCTTCAATCTTTGGCTTTCGATGTCATAATTCAGGCCCGCTTCAGCACAATTTGGTCTCTTCACCTCCTCTCCGTCCAAGACATCGAGATGGCTCCAAAAAATCCTTAATTGGCCCGAATTAACACCAATTAGCGTGATCGACTCCCGACACGGCCTAAGCTCAATTAACTTGTAAAGAGGACAAGTAAAGCATAAAGTAACTCTAACAAGCTTAGGTTAGAGGCAATAAAATAGGACTATTTAGGTCCTATCAAATACCCCCCACCTAAATCTTGCTAGTCCTCGAGCAAGACACACACAAAACAAGGAGAAAGGGGTTGTGCAAATAATTGATAAGTGATTTAATCCTCAAAACTCAAACATTCCAAAAACTAAAGCAATCAAGAGACATTCGCAAGAGAGACAAATGATGGATGTGAGATAAGATGATAGATAAAAATAAAGATAAATTCAGCCAACCTTAGTGCAAGTATACACTGTCGCACGTAGTACTAAAAACCTTAGAAGTATTCCAAGGGTATCGATCCCACGAGAACTAAATTGGAAATTCAGATTTGAAGAAGAAACTGCTCAAATGATTGCTTAAAATAGGTAACCAAATAAATAAAACAATTAAACAAAAAATAACAATAATAAATAAAACGAGGTATTCAACGTAGTTTCATCCCAAAGGAAAATAACTTTAATCATAGAGTGTTCATCTTAAGACTAATCAATGCAATGGGTCATATTTAACTTCTATTTGGCCTTGCTCCCAAGAACTGTTAGAAGGCTAAGCGAGTACCGTTATGCAAATTTTTGTGACTCGACTCCGACATAGATAATTCACGGATGCAATCTATAACCCTATAGTTGATATACGGTGCCTTAGGCAGCTTGCCCTATACCACCGAACAATCTCTTTCGAGCTTTTTCTCCTATATCACCTTTATGAGAACCGATATCGTTTGTCCCTTTCGAGATCAAACTCACATAGCAAGCAAAGTCTAAGTGATCAATTTAAACTCAGCAAGATCAGAATGATAATCAATAAAGAATGACATGCATTGAATAGAAACTTAAGTGAATAAACACTTTCAAGCTATTGAACCATAAGGGAATTCACTATATTGAACCCCTCAACGGAATTTATCTACTCATGGTGGGATAAAGTGAAAATGAATATCATTTCATTGAAATAAAGAATAAAGAATACAAATAAGTGAAAAGTAACAAAAGCTGGAAGTAATGACAGTAGCTAAATACTAGGGTTTTTTCTCTTTTATCCAATCCTTCTAGAGTTCGCTCGACACTCAACTCTCTCACTTTTACAAGTGGGAATGGGTGAAAATACCTACAAACCCTAAGGTTTGATGTCTAACTAAGGTTAGAATTCAGTCTTCTAAGAAGAACCTCGGGCATCCCTACTCATAGACGTTAATTAGGGTTCTGTCACCACCCTCTTCTTCCAAATGAGTTCTGCTTGCCTTTGACGTTGAATCGAGGCCTTATATAGTGTTGGAAGTGGTTGAGAAGCTACGGAAATGGTGCTGGTAGGTAGCCCAGTCGAATTCGTGGTCAAAACAGCCGGTTAGGTGCGCAATAGTCTCGTTCAAAACGATCCGCGACAAACTCGAAACTGCCCCTGTTTTTCCAGAACTGCGCTCGCATTTTATTTTTTCCTTCGCATTTCTGGGCAGTTTCCAACTTCCTCTGCTTTTTCTGCACAACAACAAACTTAGTCAAATTCATATCAATTTGAGTCTTTTCAAGCACAAATAAGCATATTTTGACATGTATGACTCTCAACTCCCTAACTTATCAACTTTAACATATTTTGAGCTCAGGGACAGTAAAATTGATCTAAAACATATAATTTTGACAAGATAATGAGCTAAATATAAGGGTAAAATAGGTATATTTTTTACCCTTATCACTTCCCCCTACACTGGCACTAAGGTCTTGCTAAAAGGCCCAAATGGAAAAAACTAGGTTTTTTCCTCTTGCTTAGGTGACTGATCAAGGAATTCCTTTTTCTTCTTTCTATATTTTTTTTTCTCTTTCGCTCATATTTTTCTTTTGCACTTTTCATTCTTTTTGCTTTTGCTTTTGCTCTCTCTCTCTTTTTTTTTCTTTCTTTTGCATTTCTTTTGGACAGGGCACAAGCTTTCACACTACAGTGCAGGGACCTATAACCCGAGTTTTACTCTTGGTTGGCCTAACTGGTCACACTGCAGGTAGCTCTTTTTACCCCTAAGTGTTTACGCTCAATGCAAGCATGCTCTCCTTTTTTTTTCTCAAAGCAAAGGTGGCGAGCATATGATTCTTCTTTTCTTTTGCCTCGCCACCCCTGACTTATTTTTCCACTCTCTCTTTTTTTTTCTATTGCAGGCATAATTTTTTTTCTCTCCTAGGCAAGACTCCACACACTATTTTGCAAAAAATTTAGACTTTCTCGCTTAACCTTACACCTATCGGGGTGACAACAGAAATATGAATTAAGTAATTCGCTCCTAAGCATTCAAGTCATAATTTAAAGCAAAATAGACACTCAACAGGTGCAAGACATATCCAAGAAAAGTTTTAAAAAGCCTCCTTTTTTGAACACTCTTGGTCACAACTCATCGAAAGCAATAAATTTTCGAAAAAATTTGAGTCAAACCTAGGAAATCATCATCACTTAAACAAGCATATACACAACAAGCATGCGAGACATTTCATTAAGCACAAACGCTGGCCTGACGCTCGGATGCTCAAGGCCCAACAGAAATGTATAGTAAATTCCCCACCCCCAACCTAAAATTTACATTTCCCTCAATGTAATAAATCATGAAGAAATAGACAATGCATAGGGAAAGAATAGAACTTCCCTGAATGTTGCGCTCATGGGTGGTGAATCATGCTCTCTATAAATGTAGAAACTTTATTTTGGTACCGCCAATCCTAAAGAACAAACAAAGACAAGGAAACAAACATAAAAACAACTGATAAAAATAAACCTATCTAAGAATTGAAATAGCAGAAAGCAATGAAGTTAAAAGGTGCAATTGTTTAAGGTCGTTTGCTCGACCACATTCTCCTCGATTCTCATCCGAAATCAACCTCTTTGATTTTGAAGACATCCTTTTTTATTTTTCTTCTTTTTGATTTGCTCCTGCATAGATAAATTAAACTTGCACACATAGTGCAAGGCATGATAAAATTTAAACAAATAATCCATCATCATCCCTAACATACTAATCAAGACACCTTTATAATGAGCAACAAATTGGTCTACAATCGGAATCACTAAGTCTAGCTCATGCAAATCAAAATTAATAAGCTTAGGGGAAATAGAATTTTGCATGGAATCAACTAAAGTTAACTCATCATTTATTTCCATTTCTCCTATCATGCATGACATATCACATGAATCAGACTTAGAATCTAAAGAAGGTTCAAGCTCAGGCTCACTAACCTTATTAGACTTACCTTCTTGTTGTTGCTCACAATCTTGGCTATCCAAAGAATCAGAAGAATTTACCTTTCGTGGTTGAAATATGATGAGTCCAACATACGTTGCTAAGCATAAAATTATCTCTCTAGCCTCATTGGGTGTTTTGTCTAGTTCATCCCCGCCACTTGCTATATCCAACATCCTTCTGTCATCGGGTGATAATCCTTCAATGAAGTGCAACAGCAAGGACTCCTCAAACAATGGGGTACGAGGAAGTGCACATAACCCATTGAAGCGATCCCAATACTTGTGAAAGTATTCCTCAGGTGCTTGGGTGATGTATATGATTTCTCTTGTGACTTCGAGGACTCCAAGAGATGAGAGATGATTCGGATCAGGAGCTGCAAGGTATTGCATCATGTGCTCGGCCATGGGATTAGCACGTCGAGGCTATGCTGATTTCATCGTTAAGCTCTACAAAAAGAAAATGAAAAAGCACAAAAAGAACAAAAAATCCTATTAACACTAGAAAACGCTCCCCGACAACGGCGCCAACTTGACGGGACCACCAGGAGGGTGTCGAATTCTCCCTAAGTCGTCAAATAAAATTTATAATCCACAGCACTACTACTAATTTTGTAGCAATAATGGTCGAGGTCGAACACAGGGAAGGGGGATCTAATAAATGTAGGATTTTATGCTTATGAAAACATGGAGGATTTTTTATCATGATTGACAAGCAAGAAAAATTAAAATAAAATAACTGAATGCTGAATTTTAAATGGCACGAAATCTAAATATGCAAAGGATAAATAAGACGGGATCAAATACATAAAAAGGGATCGTTGGATTAGAATTTATTATGTTTGATTCTAATTTATTGGCTTCCTAGTTTTCCCTAATGGATGCTCTAAACTGATTTCATTAGTTCGGTTGGCTTCTGGGTTACTCAGAGGACCCCCCCTACACTTACCTGTGTCAATTAACTCGCTAATCGTGAATTCGACAATTAATAAGATTAATTAATATACACTCTATCGCTCGCCACCCCTTATGCATAATGTAGTAACCATCCGAGACCTCTGCAACGGTTACTACCTATATCTAACTAGATTATTAACAAGCAATTTTACAACTACCTATTAAAACTAGCCGCTTTGGGATCGTGGGTCCGGAATTATAGCAACTAAATTCAGATGCAACTTAAATCTAAATTCCTACAACCTTTAACATTTATCCTAGGCCTATCAAGGGTCGTCTCACGTAGAGAGTGGTTTGTGTCAACCTAGTGGCTATCCCAAGTAACTGATAGAATACACAAGCTATAATCGCATAGGGCGTCAATCCTAATTGACTAACGGTCATGTATTGGTTTAAACGGGATTACATGCAAAACTCAATGAAAATACAGCCAGAACAAAAGATATAAACCAGAAAACTCAGCCAATATCATTAGGAATCAAGACATAAATCCAATCCAACCATCTAAAGAAGTTTAGCTACGCATAGATGAAATAAAAGCGATTAATAACATGAAAGAATTCATAGTAAATGACCAACAATGGTCTACAAAGGTGCTGGAAAGTAAAAAAGGCAAAGAAATCGTAAAAGGGACCCAAAATCTAACCTAACGACGGACTAAACTGAGACCTAATATATATAGAAAACACGTCGACGTTGAGACGCCACGGCACAGCGTCTCGATGTTGCGTACTTTTGTCTTCAGCCTTAAATCGCGTCGGCGTCGAGACGCCAGCTTCTAATCTTGACTTTCTGTTCTTTTTCTCGGTCTTGTCTCGCTGCTTATCGGTTCGGGGCTTCAATCTTTGGCTTTCAGTTTCATAATTCAGACCTGCTTCAGCAGAATTGGGTTTCTTCACCTCCTCTCCATCCAAGACATCGATATAGCTCCAAAAACTTCGTAATTGGCCCGAATTAACACCAATTAGCATGATCGACTCCTGACATGACCTAAGCTCAATTAACGTGTAAATAGGACAAGTAAAGCATAAAATAACTCTAACAAGCTTAGATTAGAGGCATTAAAATAGGACTATTTAGGTCCTATCACGAGCTCTATGTGATCTAGGTTCCAACATCAACTTAATGCCTCTATCAATGATCAAGAAGTTAGGAATTGGGGAAGCAATAACTCTAACAAGCAAGACACGATAACTGCAAGGCCCATAGGGAAGATCGGAGATGTGCTTGTAAATGTAGATAAATTTGTTTTCCCTGCAGATTTCATCATCCTTGATTGTGAAGCTGACAGAGAGGTTCCAATCATCCTTAGGATGCCATTCCTAGCCTCTGGTCGTATAATAATAGATGTCCAAAAGGGGGAGCTAACAATGCGAGTGAATGATCAAGAAATAATATTCAATGTGTTGAACGCATTATGCTGCTGTGGGGAAGCGGAAGATTGCAATAAGATGGAAATTTGTGACACCATAAGCGACTCAGAAGAGGATGACTATGAGAAGGAAAGTTCTGACAAAGAGATTGTGGCCGAAGATGCAGCCGCAATTGAGGAGCGAAGACCTGTGAATGGAGATCATGAGAAAACTTTGCCAATAAAACAATCCATTGAAGAACCACCCGAATTGAAATTGAAACCACTTCCATCTCATCTTAAATACATGTTTCTTCGAAAAGATGAAACTCTACCTGTTATTATCTCAACCAATTTATCTGAACAGGATGAACTTTCTTTATTGCAGGTTTTATCCAAGCACAAACAAGCAATTGGTTGGACGATAAAAAATATCAAGGGAATAAGCTCTTATGTCTGTATGCATCCTATTAGTTTGGAAGAAGGATCCAAGAAATCAGTTCAGATGCAGAGGAGATTCAATCCAATAATGAAGGAGGTAGTAAAAAAGGAGATCATCAAATGGATAGATGCTGGAGTTATTTACCCTATTGTAGATAGTAGCTGGGTCAGCCCAGTGTAGTGTGTTCCAAAGAATGGGGGAATGACAGTTGTCACAAACGACAAAAATGAGTTGATTCCGACAATAACTATTGACAGGTTGAAGAGTGTGCATGGACTACAAAAAGTTGAACAAAGCAACTAAGAAGGACCACTTTCCACTTCCTTTCATAGATCAAATGTTGGATAGTCTTGAGGTAAAGAATACTATTGTTTCCTGGATTGATACTCCGGTTACAATCAAATTACAATAGTACATGAAGACAGAGAGAAGACAACATTTTACCTGTCTATATTGCACTTTTGTTTTCAGAAGGATGCCCTTTGGACTATGTAATGCACCAACAACTTTCCAGCGATGTATGATGGCAATTTTCACGGATATGGTGGAGAAAACATTATAAGTTTTTATGGATGACTTTTTAGTTTTTGGAACTTCATTCCATGATTGTTTGCAGAAATTTGAGCAAGTCCTAAATAGATGCGAGGAGACGAATTTAGTACTAAACTGGGAGAAGTTCCATTTTATGGTGCGAAAGGGGATAGTACTAGGTCATAAGTTCTCTTGAAGAGGAATCGAGGTCGACAGGGCCAAAGTTGAAATCATTGCAAAATTGCCTCCACCAACGACAGTGAAAGAAATAAGAAGCTTTCTAAGACATGCAGGGTTCTACAGACGATTCATCAAAAACTTGTCACAAATATCAAAACCATTATGCAGGTTGCTAGAGCTTGACATAAAGTTTGATTTCGATCCAGAATGCTTAAAACCTTTGAGAGGTTGAAGGAAGCACTAAGTTCTGGCCCAATAATGATTGAACTTAACTGAAGTCAATCGTTCGAACTTATGTGTGATGCAAGCGACTTTGCAATAGGAGCTGCGCTGGCGCAAAAGAGGAACAAGATAATACATCCCATCTACTATGCCAGCAACACTATGAACGAGGCTCAAGTAAATTATACTACCACAGAGAAGGAATTGCTCATGGTAGTATTTGCTTTTGACAAGTTCAGATCCTACCTCATCGACAATAAAGTGATAGTCCACGCTGATCATTCAACATTAAAGTATCTCTTATCAAAGAAGGATGCAAAACCTCGCCTAATCAGATGGATCCTACTTCTTCAAGAATTCGACTTAAAGATCTTGCACAGGAAAGGAACAGAAAATCAGGACATGACCAAGTGTTGAGGAGATGTGTAGCAGAAGAAGAAATCTAATTTTGGAAGGTTGCCACAATGCCCCGTATGGAGGACATTTTGCAGGTACAAAGACAGCAGCCAAAGTACTTCAAAGTGGATACATCTGGCCAAATATATTTAAACACGCATATTTGTACGCAAGGGGATGTGATAAATGCCAAAGGACAGGAAACACATCGGCCAAGGACGAGATGCTAATGAACTATACATTAGAAGTGGAAATCTTTGATTTATGGGGAATTGATTTCATTGGGTCGTTTCCTTCATCCTTTGGCAAAACTTACATCTTGCTAGCAGTAGATTATGTTTCTAAATGGGTGGAGGCAATAGCTACAACCTCCAACGACACAAAAGTAGTAAAGGTATTTTTTAGAACAAATATCTTTACTAGATTTGGAACTCCTACAGTTTTAATAAGCGATGAAGGTTCTCATTTTGTAAACAGGGTAATCAGGGAACTTCTGGAGAGATATAATGTCAAGCTCAGAATTGCGGCTCTATATCATCCACAAACTAATGGCCAAGCCGAATCATGCAATCGAGAGATCAAAGCCATCTTGGAGAAGACTGTTCAGCCAAATAGAAGATATTGGTCTCTTAGATTAGATGATGCTCTATGTGCTCACAGAACGACATTCAAATCACCTTTAGGAATGTCTCCCTACATGATAGTCTATGGCAAAGCTTGCCATTTACCCTTGGAGTTGGAGCACATAGCCTATTGGGCTACAATAAGGAGGGTTAACATGGATATGGAGCAGACAGGGCAAAAGAGGAAATTGCGATTGGCCGAATTGGATGATTGGAGACACCTAGCTTATGAAAACGCAAAAATATATAAAGAAAAGGTATAAAAATGGCATGATTAAAAAATCAAGAGTAAAAATTTGCACGAGGGGCAAGACGTGCTAGTCTTAAATTCAAAGTTAAGACTCTTTCCAGGAAAACTCAAATCAAAATGGTTCGGCTCGTACAAATTAGCAAAGATCTACAAACATGGTGCAGTGGACTTATATGATAATGCCGGACACATTTTCAAAGTAAATGGACAGAGCGTAAAACCTTATTGGGAAGAAGGCCTAAGTAAGGATAAGACCTCCATTACCCTGATTGATCCAAGATGATTCAAGTATGTGATTGTTTAAATATGTATATTATTCCATTTTGTTTTGTTTGTTTTAGTTTATGTCTTTTTCTTTCCTTAAAAATCCAAAAACAATGTGTACAATTCATAATATGTTGGAAACCAGGAAAATCAAGTCTCAGTTAAGAGGGAACCCTGTCTTAGGAAAAGCTTGTCTAAGGAAAGAGGCACTTAAGTTTACTGCAAAGGAACACCTCTACCTGGAGCTTGAATGAACAATGACTTGCATCTTCGTGGTTTACAAATGTTCTATCTTACTTTTTCTTCAAGTTTATAAATTCTTCTTCGTTATTGAATGCTTAGCCGGTGTGAATTTTGTAAATATTTTTGTTAAGTGTGCAGTAGATAGGTCCGGGGAAAAAGAGAAAGCAGCTGGAGAAAGGGCAAAAATTTACACTACAAATGCCGCCACAAATCGGCCTTGGGCTTAAAAGACAATTTATTTTGAAGACAGCACTTTGCAATGCATTTGCGGTCATAAATCAGGTACAAAACAAATGTCTTATAGATGACGCCAGGAAATGGGAAACATATTTATGGCTACTGTAGAAGATGTTCTTGAATTAGAGGAAGAAGAGGAAGAAGCTCCGCTAATTCGGAGGCCCAAATCCTTAAGAACTGAAGAAAATGAGAAAGAAGAAAAGAAGGTGGAAATCCAGTATGTCCGCATACAAGATAGAAAAGAGCTAAGCCAAGCACGACAGTTGCGGCCGCAAAAGAAGAGCAACGTGGAAATTCACCTGCAAGTGAACAGGATTATGCGGTCGTAGGTGAGGCCCAAAAAGATAAAGAAGTGCCAACTCCTGAGGCACAAGCAAAAGAAGATGCACCCGAATCCGGGGCACATGTGCTGGGGCAGACTGCCACACAACCAACTACCACTTCATCTCCAATGAAGCCAAGCATCAAAATGATGGCAAAAAGCATAAGCGCCGATCGAGATTGGAAAGAGAGATGGCAATCCCTCTTGAGAAAAAGGAGTAGGAGGCTTTAATCGCTAAGGCAGTGCTGGAAGGCAAGGCCATGGCTCAAGAAGAAGCGGACCAAATAACAAAAGAAAGAAAAATAAGACTAAGAGAAGAAGAAGAGAAGGTTGCACTCCACTTCATAGCTGAGTAGTTGCAAGATTCAGAGAGTGCAACTAAGGCAGAAAAAGAAAAAAAAAAAAAAAAAAGAGATTGCACCTGCATCTGAGGGCCAATCTAAGGAACAAACAGGGGAGTTGCAGGCACAAACACGGTGTAAATAGTGCAGGCATAATAAGTTGCACCAGTTTCTGAGGTGCAACCACACGAGCAGACCCCACCACACGACAAGAGGATGAAATCGTGCTCGATGACCTGCTCGAGCACAAGAAAGAAAAAGTGCCCGAGGACCTATTCGATCACGAGAAAGAGAAAGATAAATAGGAACAACATACTTCAGAAGATGAACATAATGTTGGGTTTAATGTCCTATAAACTCGTAGTTTGTAAATCATTAAACATATTCTATTTGCAATAAAGACGTTATTGAGGTTATCGAGTAAAAGATATTATTGAATATGTAAATTGCGAATGATTAACCTAAATCCAATAAACTAAGATCCTTGGCTATAACATGAATACTCGAACTATATGTAGGGACATATCATAGGATCAAGTTCAAGTTTATAGCCAAAATAGTCTATAGTATAAGGATAGGGTCGGGTGCCTTATCCTGGGGACATAATGGACGCGACCCACTTTGTATTAAGTACAAAAGATGAGATCCTAAATCGTTCATTTAGAGACATACGAGTGGGGGCGTCCTATGCAATGAGTTTTCATAAGACTGGACCGCGAAATAAGTCAGTTTCTCTTTATAACGTCGTTTACTGTAGAAACTGATTATTTCACAAGATGACCTAGGTAACTCGATCTTGATCCTGAGCTAACTATGAACTCCTGTTTATACGAGATTATCCTTTGATCTGCATGGGTGAGAGTGGCCAGACATTGCCGACTCAATAAGCCTACGATTTTAGGGATAAAATCGGATAGATAGTTGGGGACATAGTCTCGCAAGACGGAATTCACTCCTACCCATTTCAGGGATAGTAGAAAGGTGGTTCCCTTAAGTACTAACTTCAGGACTTGAACAAAGGGTCCCACCCTCTCGTTGGACCGAGAGGGACTTAGGTTTGATGGTTGGACCACAAACCGATTGTTCATTAGAGGATTAGTGGAACTTAAAGAACAAAAAGTAATAGGGGTAAAATGGTCATTTGACCTAGCTATAGCTACAAACAACCTGTGAAGGATCGACTTACTGAACATGGTTAAATCAAGTGGACGGAAATATATCTATCTTGAGGGGAGTGCAACTACTGGGCTATAGTGGAGTGTCCCGATAGTTAACGAATGTTGGCTAGCTTGGTTAATGAGATTAGTCGGTTAGCCTCGAATCATTGGAGCCCATGATCTATAGGTCCATTAGGTCCCCCTGCTAGCTCATATCGGAATAAAGCCTAGAACAATAAGATAGGATTCTTTGAATCGTTCAAAATCGGGAAAAAAGGTGTTATCGTAAATTGTGTTTGGCACAATAATTTAATTATGAATTATATTAGAAAATGAGAGATAAAGTATTAAAAATGTTTTAAATACTATATATATGAATTATGAATCATGTATAATAGATTGCACTAGGTGACAATGATTAATTGGATTAATCATATAAAATTAATTTGAAATGTTTCAAATTAATTACCAAGAAATCAATTTCAATTTAGAATTGAAATTAGAGTTAATTTGCAAGCTTGAAATCAGATTTCAAATCTAAGTTAGTGGATTTAGTTGGATTCCCACTCTTGCATGTTGATACAAAGTGGAAAACAACACATCCATGCACTAGTTGCATGTATTGTGACATGAACACCTAGAATCCACTATGGCTTGCATCTCCACCATGTGTCTTGCATCTTGAGGCCTTTCTTTGCATGGGATCACTCTATAAGTAGAGTGTAAATCAGATTGAAGCCCAAGAGAGTCATTTCCTTAATGTTATGCTGCTGGAATTTGGTCACAAACTCACTCATCTCCATATATCTCTCAAGTGCTTGAACCTTCAAGCATTCCCTTCCCATTCCCTATCTCTATAGACTCCAAGGAGAATAGTAGGGAAGACACTAACGGTTGTCCATAGTTGATTGTAGAAGGAAAACATTACAAGGATGTCCATCCATTTGAGCTACAAAAGGTTGGTACTTCTAAACTCTCTGTTTCTGGAAATTTAGAACAAGCATGCTTTAGGTGTAAAATTGATGTAGTTAAGTGCTTTCGATCTTCAATTGATTCCGCATGTGTTATATGAGCACCTTCAATTGGTATCAGAGCATGATTAGAGCACTTAATTTGCATTAATTTTACTGTGGTGGGTACCATTCATAAGATGAATTTTTCTGTGTGCTGAAGTGGAGTTTTATGGTTTGACATTTTTTTGAGCTTTAATTTCTTCATGAAAATGTAATTGCTCGGAAATGTATGAGCTTTAAGGTGTGTACAAGGGTCTATAATTTTTATAGGGTCAATAGAGTCCATATAGGCTGTAATTTTAAAGAAAACTGGAGAAGGCGCAAGCAGAAATCGCAAGCAGTAGCTGCTGGTCGAGACAGCGTCTCGACGCTGTTCATATATTCATCCAGGCGCGCCTGATTTCCAGATCCGGTTCGATCCAGCTGCTGTTTTTGGGTCCGATTCGGTCTGAAGGCAGCTGGTTCAGCCTCTATACACTCATTACAAGCCCGGTTCAATCCTTGGAGGGTCGGTTCGGGACGGTTCATGAAGCTCAGGATCATTTCAAGCATATTTAATAATTATTATTGTAATAATTAGCTATTTGTTTGATTGAAAATGCAAAACCAATCCACTTTAGCTTTATTTAATTTATTTATGCATTGTTGAATGTATGATTAAATTGGATTAATTGTATGTGCATTATAAGCATGCCATATAGTCTTAAAACCTCACCATAGGAAAGCATGATCATGCATTAATTCAATTATTATAAGAGTTATTAATAACTTCTAATGCATGATTGAAATTTCATGTTTTATTAATATAAATGTTGTATTAATTTAGGGAGATGCATGCTTGAATGGTTAATTTCCAATTGATTAATTGTTATAATAGTTATATTTATTAATAAGAGAAAATTAACCAAGCATGAAGCATGATATTTCTTTAGTTCGATTATAAATGTTATATTCAAATTAGGCTTGTTATAGATTGATTTTATAATTGTTATAAATGAGATAGAAATCTAAAATCTATAACAAAGATAAGGTGCATGCTCACATAGGGTTAATTTGAATCCAAATTTCGATAAATTTCAATTAGATTCAAATAGGTCAATAAGCTTGTAAAACAAAGGTTACAAGAGAACTCACCCGACAAGATGCTGTCTAAGGCTGGAGGTATTTAAGTTGACGGTTTACGGAACACCTCCTACCTAGGCATCGAGTCGGTTCTTGAGTTAAAGTTAACCCAGTTTTATGAGCATGCACGTGTGAGATGTGAGGTTATAAATCGTTATCACCTAGACATCGTAAGTTAAAATGAACTTAGACTTCGGGTTTATTCAATTAGCCGGAATACGCCTTAGTATAAGTATACCCAAAACCATTTAAAATACTTAGTGGGAGGGGAGAGATATATCAAATCCATTTTCCTCTCACGTTCTCCCTTTTGTTCAAAACGTGAGATTTATGCTTGGCTTCGTGTTGATTATACTTCAACTACTCCATTCGGAAGGTGTTTGCATAAATCAATAACAAGGTGAATGGAGAAAGTATTTATAGTAAGTGAGTGAAGGAAGTGTGTCAACACATCCTGCGGTCTCCTCCGTTAGGTTGCACCGTGAGATTTCCATGTTCCGCCTGCTTGTATGCCCTAGAGCTACTGACCATTCGGAAGGTTGTAACATGGAAGATTAGAACAACGCAAACTCCAGAAATGGATATGATTACTTAGGACCATTTCCAACATTAGCTTTTCCATTTGGTAGCATTGTTGGGGCCGTTCTCTGAAATCTTAAAACGGCGGGTCACACTTACAAGGGTTACTAAGTGTTAGTATACTCCTGACCAAATGTAACGATAACTAAAACACTATAGGAATAAGAGTTATTCTGGCATTAGTATTTAGTCAAGAACGTCTTGGTTTAGTGAAGGAGTAATTGACTGCCCCACGGTAGCAGTTGCTCTAACTCACTAAAGTGTCGGTGCAAAATAATAATCTTGGGTACATTATTACTTTTGCTAAAACCTGATTGAATTTTATCACTAAATGGTTAATAAGCAATTTTCTAATAATTTTGTTTAATTTTTCAGCATGTCTAGCTCATTAGTTCAATTACTCGCTTTAGATAAGCTTAACGGGGATAACTATGGAACTTAGAAGTCTAATCTGATACCATACTAGTAATCGATGATCTTAGATTTGTCTTAACCGAATAGTGTCCACCAAACCCTGGCTCGTCGACAAACAGAAATGCTCGAGAGGCTTATGAGAAATGGACTCGTGCCAATGATAAAGCAAGAGTCTATATCTTAGATAGCATTTCAGGGGTCTTGTCAAAAAAGCACGAGAGCATGGTCACCGCAAGGGAGATCATGACTTCGCTGCAAGATATGTTTAGAAAACTGTCCTCACAAACTAGACACAAAGTTCTCAAAAATGTTTACAATTCCCGTATGAAGAAAGGTGCTTCTGTAAGGGAACATGTTTTGAACATGATGATTCAGTTCAATGTGGCTGAAGTAAACGCACTACTACAAAAATCGCTTTTAATGACGGGCATTGTCCGTCATTAAAGACCTTTAATGACGGGCGTTGTACGTCGTCTATACGAGTGTCGTGGTAACTTTTCATGACGGGCGACTTTTAATGACGGGCATTGCCCGTCATTAAAAGGTACGATGATGGACAGTTTTAATGACGAGCATTGCCCGTCATTAAAGGTCGTCAGTCATGAAAAGTCCGTCATAGTAAGTGCATTTTCCAACCAAATGTCCGTCATTAAAGGTCCGTCATTAAAGGTGTCCGTCATGCAATGTCCGTCATTAAATGTCCGTCATTAAAAGTCTGTCATTAAATGTCCGTTATTAAATGTCAGTCGTTAAATGTCTTTTCTAAATGTCCGTCATTAAATGTCTTTTTTAATGACAGGCATTGCCTGTCATTATTTTGTTCATAATTTAATAAAAAAATTGTTGGTTGCCCGGTGGCAAACCAACAATATTTTCTTCATTTGTCAACCTGTAAAGAAAGTAATCTTAATTGTGAAATATGAAAAGCTTTCAAATGATCCAAGTATGTTTTAAATCACACTTTGAACACACATTGACTTGGAAACACATTTTCACATAACAAGCTTTAAGTCAACGTTTAACTACATCAAAAACCTTCAAATCATATAAATATGCTTGGAATCACACTTTGGACACACATGTAATAGAATTGGAATCACACTTTGAAAATTTCGGCATGACATCTATTAGACAATCCAAAACTAACCTGAAATAATACAACATATAATCACTTCTATAGCATATACATCATGCATATGGAACCACCCGTCCTTCCATAAACAACATCCAGCAGAAGTTTACACAACATACAATGGGACCACCCCGTCCCTCCACAGGTCATCAAAAATAATCCTACACAAATCTACAACAGATAGAAAATCTAGTACTTACACATCACATTTACAGCATTCACATCATCAAGAAAGAACCCTACACAAATGTTCCCACGAACCCTGCCCATTCTATTTGAACCTCGTCAATTTCTTCTTGCGTATATGTTGTTTTCGTGTTAAACTAAACATAAGAAAAACCATAAACAAAATATAAGAA
This sequence comes from Luffa aegyptiaca, assembly GCA_017139565.1. Taxonomy (NCBI): domain Eukaryota; kingdom Viridiplantae; phylum Streptophyta; class Magnoliopsida; order Cucurbitales; family Cucurbitaceae; genus Luffa; species Luffa aegyptiaca. The sequence continues at coordinate 18,486,331 of CM029397.1, forward strand.
TCCTTAAGAAAATTGAATTATAAATAATTAAAAGATATTTATAGAAGTAGTGGAGTTGAATACGATTACTTACAAGATTATTTATAGACGTAGAGGAGTTGTGTACTATTTCTCGAATATACTTTTGTACATAACTCAACTTCCACATATCATTTCTCAACTTCCAATAAATCATGTCCAATCATGTCATTTCTCAACTTCCACCTAAACTCAACTAAAAACATAAACTAAACAACCAAATTTAAAAGCATTTCACAACCCCTCTCCCACTAAACTCAAACAAAATAACGAACTATAACTCATAATTTCAAGATAACTTAAGTATCCATCAACTTCCCACAAAAACAAACTCAAACAAACCATTTCAAAACAAGACTTAAGTATTTATATCAAGTTCTTTCCAATAAATCAAACCAAAAACATAATCCCACAAGTACATTTCCCAACCCCCCCCCCCCCCCCAAACTCAACTAAACTTATAAAACAACACAAACAAACAATTTCAAAACATAACTAAGTATTTCTCAACCCACAACTCAACTATACTTATAAACTAACACCAACAATTTCAAAACTTAATTCAAGTATTTCTCAACTTCCACCTAAACTCAACTAAAAACATAAACTAAACAACCAAATTTAAAAGCATTTCTCAACCCCTCTCCCACTAAACTCAAACAAAATAACGAACTATAACTCATAATTTCAAGATAACTTAAGTATCCATCAACTTCCCACAAAAACAAACTCAAACAAAACATTTCAAAACAAGACTTAAGTATTTATATCAAGTTGTTTCCAATAAATCAAACCAAAAACATAATCCCACAAGTACATTTCCCAACCCCCCCCCCCCCCAAACTCAACTAAACTTATAAAACAACACAAACAAACAATTTCAAAACATAACTAAGTATTTCTCAACACACAACTCAACTATACTTATAAACTAACACCAACCATTTCAAAACTTAATTCAAGTACTTCTCAACTTCCACCTAAACTCAACTAAAAACATAAACTAAACAACCAAATTTAAAAGCATTTCTCAACCCCTCTCCCACTAAACTCAAACAAAATAACGAACTATAACTCATAATTTCAAGATAACTTAAGTATCCATCAACTTCCCACAAAAACAAACTCAAACAAACCATTTCAAAACAAGACTTAAGTATTTATATCAAGTTCTTTCCAATAAATCAAACCAAAAACATAATCCCACAAGTACATTTCCCAACCCCCCCCCCCCCCACAAACTCAACTAAACTTATAAAACAACACAAATAAACAATTTCAAAACATAACTATGTATTTCTCAACCCACAACTCAACTATACTTATAAACTAACACCAACCATTTCAAAACTTAATTCAAGTATTTCTCAACTTCCACCTAAACTCAACTAAAAACATAAACTAAACAACCAAATTTAAAAGCATTTCTCAACCCCTCTCCCACTAAACTCAAACAAAATAACGAACTATAACTCATAATTTCAAGATAACTTAAGTATCCATCAACTTCCCACAAAAACAAACTCAAACAAACCATTTCAAAACAAGACTTAAGTATTTATATCAAGTTCTTTCCAATAAATCAAACCAAAAACATAATCCCACAAGTACATTTCCCAACCCCCCCCCCCCCCCCCACAAACTCAACTAAACTTATAAAACAACACAAATAAACAATTTCAAAACATAACTATGTATTTCTCAACCCACAACTCAACTATACTTATAAACTAACACCAACCATTTCAAAACTTAATTCAAGTATTTCTCAACTTCCACCTAAACTCAACTAAAAACATAAACTAAACAACCAAATTTAAAAGCATTTCTCAACCCCTCTCCCACTAAACTCAAACAAAATAACGAACTATAACTCATAATTTCAAGATAACTTAAGTATCCATCAACTTCCCACAAAAACAAACTCAAACAAACCATTTCAAAACAAGACTTAAGTATTTATATCAAGTTCTTTCCAATAAATCAAACCAAAAACATAATCCCACAAGTACATTTCCCAACCCCCCCCCCCCCCCAAACTCAACTAAACTTATAAAACAACACAAACAAACAATTTCAAAACATAACTAAGTATTTCTCAACACACAACTCAACTATACTTATAAACTAACACCAACCATTTCAAAACTTAATTCAAGTACTTCTCAACTTCCACCTAAACTCAACTAAAAACATAAACTAAACAACCAAATTTAAAAGCATTTCTCAACCCCTCTCCCACTAAACTCAAACAAAATAACGAACTATAACTCATAATTTCAAGATAACTTAAGTATCCATCAACTTCCCACAAAAACAAACTCAAACAAACCATTTCAAAACAAGACTTAAGTATTTATATCAAGTTCTTTCCAATAAATCAAACCAAAAACATAATCCCACAAGTACATTTCCCAACCCCCCCCCCCCCCCCACAAACTCAACTAAACTTATAAAACAACACAAACAAACAATTTCAAAACATAACTATGTATTTCTCAACCCACAACTCAACTATACTTATAAACTAACACCAACCATTTCAAAACTTAATTCAAGTATTTCTCAACTTCCACCTAAACTCAACTAAAAACATAAACTAAACAACCAAATTTAAAAGCATTTCTCAACCCCTCTCCCACTAAACTCAAACAAAATAACGAACTATAACTCATAATTTCAAGATAACTTAAGTATCCATCAACTTCCCACAAAAACAAACTCAAACAAACCATTTCAAAACAAGACTTAAGTATTTATATCAAGTTCTATCCAATAAATCAAACCAAAAACATAATCCCACAAGTACATTTCCCAACCCCCCCCCCCCCCCCCACAAACTCAACTAAACTTATAAAACAACACAAACAAACAATTTCAAAACATAACTAAGTATTTCTCAACCCACAACTCAACTATACTTATAAACTAACACCAACCATTTCAAAACTTAATTCAAGTATTTCTCAACTTCCACCTAAACTAAACTAAAAACATAAACTAAACAACCAAATTTAAAAGCATTTCTCAACCCCTCTCCCACTAAACTCAAACAAAATAACGAACTATAACTCATAATTTCAAGATAACCTAAGTATCCATCAACTTCCCACAAAAACAAACTCAAACAAACCATTTCAAAACAAGACTTAAGTATTTATATCAAGTTCTTTCCAATAAATCAAACCAAAAACATAATCCCACAAGTACATTTCCCAACCCCCCCCCCCCCCCACAAACTCAACTAAACCTATAAAACAACACAAACAAACAATTTCAAAACATAACTAAGTATTTCTCAACCGACAACTCAACTATACTTATAAACTAACACCAACCATTTCAAAACTTAATTCAAGTATTTCTCAACTTCCACCTAACTCAACTAAAAACATAAACTAAACAACCAAATTTAAAAGCATTTCTCAACCCCTCTCCCACTAAACTCAAACAAAATAACGAACTATAACTCATAATTTCAAGATAACCTAAGTATCCATCAACTTCCCACAAAAACAAACTCAAACAAACCATTTCAAAACAAGACTTAAGTATTTATATCAAGTTCTTTCCAATAAATATAACCAAAAACATAATCCCACAAGTACATTTCCCAACCCCCCCCCCCCCCCCCAAAAAAAACTCAACTAAAGTTATAAAACAACACAAACAAACAATTTCAAAACATAACTAAGTATTTCTCAACCCACAACTCAACTATACTTATAAACTAACACCAACCATTTCAAAACTTAATTCAAGTATTGCTCAACTTCCACCTAAACTCAACTAAAAACATAAACTAAACAACCAAAATTTAAAAGCATTTCTCAACCCCTCTCCCACTAAACTCAAGCAAAATAACGAACTATAACTCATAATTTCAAGATAACTTAAGTATCCATCAACTTCCCACGAAAACAAACTCAAACAAACAATTCCAAAACATAACTAAGTATTTCTCAACCCACAACTCAACTATACTTATAAATTAACACCAACCATTTCAAAACTTAATTCAAGTATTTCTCAACTTTAACACGATTTTTTTACTGTTAGAAAATGAGACTCTTCGTGGAGTAGCTAACCAAGTATTTCTCACGAATCTTTTTTTTTTTTTTTTTTGCACTTTTCACACGTACAAACACAATCCCAAACAGTTCCTAACTCAAAAATTAAAAACTTTGTATATATTTAACTTATAATTTGAGGGGAGAAAATATCTTTTTTTCTCAATTTGGCCAAAAAGAAATAAAGAAGCACCATCAAGCATAGTAACATAAACTTGTACTTGATGTAACAAAGTAACATAGTAACATATATTTTTTTCTCACTTTTGCCAAAAAGAAATAAATATCCTTGATTTTTAATAGCCATCATATTCAAGATCCATCAAATGAGGAGGTTCGAATCCAATTTCGTTGAACTCAAAACCTAAGAAAAATCCTCAGTCAACCTAAAGCATTTCTTCTAAGTCTACACAACCAAATTCTTAAGATACTTTTAAAACCACTTGAAATTATACCATCATTTTTCATTAACCACCCTCAATTCTGATAGTCTCCCAAATGTTCCAAGCATTCACCACCAATCAAAATGTTCACAGACCACAACAAAAAATCTCACAAGATAGAGTTAGTTTTCATCGCATGGTCGGACATCGGCCACCTCTGCGCCACCCTCCACCTCGCCCACCTCCTCCTCCACCGCAACCACCGCCTCTCCATCACCCTCTTCCTCATCCCACCGTCGTGGGAACCCATTACAGTAAAACACATAGGCTAGATCCACGTTTTTCTTCTTGAAAATAGAGGGATTTATTTTTTTTTAAATTTTAACTATGAAATCGCTGGATATGGAAGATTGACTAACCTGTTAGAATGCGAGAAAGAAGTCGATGAGGTGAAACCCACGCTGTCCAGTCGCCTTCGGTCGAAACGCACGCGAGAAACAGCTGCAGCAGCTGAAGTTGTTTGCAAAATCTTGTTCTCCGGCGCCGTCCAGTTCGGTCGTGCGTTGCACGCGAGGATGAAAGCTTGTTTGCAAAAGCAGCGGCGACCGAAGGTTTTTTGCAAAATCTTCACCGGCGGGCGAATGATGAAGAACGGAGGATGAAAGCTGTGCGCCGAAGGTTGAAGAAGGGAGCTGCGACGGCTGAAGGTAGAAGAAGCTAGGGTTTAGGATGTATGCCTTCGGGGAGAGAGAAAGTGATGTTTTCTTTTTACCGTTTTAAAAAATAAAAAAAATCAAAACGGGCTTTTAACGGCGAGCAATGCCCGCCATTAAAGGAACTTTTAATGACGGGCAATGCCCGTCATTAAAAGTTAGTTTTTCTGAAAAAACGCGCGTCCGTCATTAAAGGTCCCGCGCTTTTTCCGTCCGTCATTAAAGGTCCCGCCCCTTTTTTTATGTCCGTCATTAAAGGCTGTTTTTGTAGTAGTGACGGTGCTACAATAGACGAGGGTAGTCAGGTTAGTTTTATAATGGAGTCTCTTCCAAAGAGCTTCATTCAGTTCTGGACAAATGCTGTCATGAAATAAATAGATTATAACCTGACTACTTTGCTAAACGAGCTCCAGACCTACCAAAGTCTCACCAAGAGGGGACAAAGAAGGGGAAACAAACGTTGCCACTGCCAAGAGGTTCCAAAAAGGATCATCCTTAGGAACCAAGTCTGGACCTTCCACTTCTAAGAATAAGAGTATTCAAATGACGAAAAAGAAGGATAAGGGAAAAGGAAAAGCTCCGATGATAAGCTAGGCAAAAACCAAAGCTGCAGATAAAGGAACATGTTTCCACTCTAACGTGAATAGACATTGGAAATGAAAGTGTTAAAATCTAAAAAGCGGAAGCAATTTTGGATCTTAGGCACTTAATTAGTTCAATTTGATCATTCTTTGCATGCTGTTCATAAGAAGAAAAACAGAGTAAGTTTACCAACCTTGCTTCTATGGAGAAATTGGTTGGATTTCTTTGTTGTTTTTCTTCACCAATCGATCACGAACCACCACTGGATCTTCCGTGCTATCCTCAAGCCTTTGGAACGGATTGTGGGATCCTCAAGTGATGGAATTGAAGGGAAAAAGAGAGTGTAAGTGAGTTTTGTAACTATGGTGTTTTGTGAAGATAATCCAGCAGCATAACAACAAGCAGAACTCTGATTTCATCTTAAAACACCATCATTTATAGAGGGATTATCATGTAAACTCTTCATGAGAGTTAGACACTTCACAAGGACGTGAATTAAGGTGGCAATCAAAAGGGATTTCGTGGGTTTAGTCATAAATCACTCCACCTCCTAAAATTCCTTTTTAATTGAATATTGAAAATTCAAGATTTATCTTGAATTTAATAATAAAATATTTAATGTGCATTCATCTGAAAACTTGAAAATTGAATTTCAATTTTTCAATATTAAATTAATTCAAAAATCAATTTAAAATAATTAAATAATTTATTATTAATTTAATATCTAATATTAAATTAATATTTTGCCACCATTCCCTAACATTTCCGAAATGTTATTTTAAATCATGAATCCCTATTCATGTTTTTGGTATTTAAATCATATTTAAATATTTAAATTACTCACATACTCAGTTTTCACAAAAACCTGATGTACCGAAAACGCCTTTCACCTCTTCTCATTTTTTCTCAACATGAACTTAAAGTAATTCATATTTTACTCCATCATATTGTTCCAAAGGTTAATCTCGAGCTAGCAAGGGGACCTAATGGACCTACAGATCATGGGCTCCAACGGTACGAGGTTAAACTAGTCAAACTCTTTTAACCTAGTTAACCAACATCCGTTAACTACCGAGACACCCCACTATAGCCTAGTAGTTGAACTCCCCTCACTGTAGATATATTTGTGTCCACTCGATGTAACCATTATTAGTAAGTCAATCCTTCATAGGTCGTTCGTTACTATAGATAGGTCAAAAGTTCGTTTTACCCCTATAGCACATCTTAGTTCCTTAAGTCCACTGTTCCTCTAATGAACAATGTTGTTCATGGTCCAACCATTAAACAAGATCCCTCTCGGGCCAATGAGAGGGTGGGGCCCCTTGTTCAAGTCTTGGATTCAGCACTTAAGGGAACAACCTCTTTACTATCCATAAATGGGGTAGGAGTGAATTCCATATTGCATTACTATGTCCCCAACCATCCATCTAGTGTTATCCCCAAAATGGGAGGTTTATTGAACGAAATTTTATGACCACTATCACCTATGAAAATCAAAGGATAACCCTAAATAAACAGGAGTTCATAGTAAGCTCAGGACTAAGATCGAGTTACCTAAGTCATCGCATGAAATAATCAGTCTTAAGTGTAAACGGCGTTATAAAGTAAGAGTGACTTATTTCTCGGTCCTAGTCTTGTGCAAACATCTTTTACACAGATGCCCCTACTCGCATGTCTTTACATGAACGATCTAGAACAAAACGCTAGCCCTGTCTCAAGCGTCTTATATCGACAAATTGTTGGTTAGATATAAAATGCAAAATTCCAAGAAAGGACTATTACCTTTCAGGCACGGAATTAACTTGTCTAAGGAACAGTGTCCTCAGACACCTCAAGAAGTTGAGGACATGAGACGTTTTCCCTATGCCTCTGCAGTAGGTAGCCTAATGTATGCCATGTTGTGTACAAGGCCTGACATTTGTTATGCAGTAGGGATTGTCAGTAGATATCAATCCAATCCAGGATTTGATCACTGGACAGCCGTTAAAAGTATCCTCAAATATTTAAGGAGAACGAGGGACTATATGCTCGTGTATGGTTCGAAGGATTTGATCCTTACAGGATACACTGATTCTGACTTTCAAACTGATAAAGATTCGAGGAAATCTACATCGGGGTCAGTATTCACTCTAAATGGAGGAGCAATAGTATGGCGCAGCATCAAGCAAGGATGCATTGCAGACTCGACCATGGAGGCCGAATATGTAGCCGCTTGCGAAGCAGCAAAAGAGGCAGTATGGCTCAGGAAGTTCCTAACTGACTTGGAAGTCGTTCCAAATATGCATCTGCCTATCACCTTGTATTGTGATAATAGCGGCGCAGTTGCAAACTCAAAGGAACCTCGCAGCCATAAGAGAGGCAAGCACATCGAAAGGAAATACCATCTCATTAGGAAGATTGTGCACCGAGGAGACGTGATCGTCACGAAGATAGAGTCGGAGCACAACATTGCTGATCCATTCACGAAGACTCTCACGGCTAAAGTGTTCGAGAGTCATCTAGAAGGTCTAGGTCTGCGAGATATGTACGAGAAATAATCTAGGTCAAGTGGGAGAATTGTAACCGGTATATCGATACCTTAGTATACTGGGTATTTAGATGCCCTAGTTTATTGTATTTTTACTTTGTTATTAATACAAGTATTTATTCACCCACTGCTGTTATAGATTATAGTACATCCCACTAAACTAGAGTTTTAGTTCAAGTGGGAGATTGTTGGGATTGGTGTCCTAAAACTCGTAGATAGTGAATGTTAAACGAATTATATACTTATTCGATAAAGGCGTTATCGAGATTAATTCAGTAAAGTTATTACTGAATAAAGTAAATTGCACATATAATAACTCAAATCCAATAAACTAAGATCCATGGCTATAGGATGAAAACTTGAGCTTTATGTAGAGACATAAAAGTAGATCAAGCTTGAGTAATAGCCAAAACGGTCTATAGTATAGGGATAGGGTTGGGTACCTTATTCTGGGGACACTATGAGACGCGGCCCACTTTGTAGATGGTATAGACGATGTGATCCTAAATCGTCCATGTAGAGACATGCGAGTGGGGGCGTCCTATGCAATGAGTTTGCATAAGACCAGGACCAAGAAATAAGTCACTCTCGCTTTATAACACCGTTTACTGACGAGACTGACTATTTCATATGATGACCTAGGTAACTCGATCTTAATCTTGAGCTAACTATGAACTCCTGTTTATTCGGGCTTATCCTTAGATCTGCATAGGTGAGAGTGGCTCAGTATCGCCGACTCAATAAGCCTCCCATTTCAGGGATAGGAACGGGTAGATAGCTGGGGACATAGTCGTGCAAGAAGGAATTCACTCCTACCCGAATAAGGGATAGTAGAGAGGTTGTTCCCTTAAGTGCTGACTTCGGGGCTTGAACAAAGGGATCCCGCCCTCTCATTGGCCCGAGAGGGACTCAGTTTATTGGTTGGACCATAAACCAATTGTTCATTAGAGGATCAGTGGGACTTAAGGAACTAGAAGTACTATAGGGGTAAAACGGCTTATTGACCTAGCTATAGCTACGAACAACCTGTGAAGGATCGACTTACTAATCATGGTTAAATCAAGTGGACGGAAATATATCTATAGTGAGGGGAGTGCAACTATCGGGCTATAGTGGAGTGTCCCGATAGTTAACGAATGTTGGCTAGCTTGGACAATGAGATTAGTCGGTTAGCCTCGAATCGTTGGAGCCCATGATCTATAGGTCCATTAGGTCCCCCTACTAGCTCATATCGGAATTAAGCCTAGAACAAAAGATAAGAAGCTTTGAATCGTTCAAAATCGGGAAAAAGGGTATTATCGTAAATTGTGTTTGACACAATAATTTAATTATGAATTAAATTAGAAAATGAGAGATGAAGTATTTAAAAGTGTTTTGAATACTATATATATGTATTAGGAATCATATATATGGAATTGCACAAGATAACAAAGATTAATTAGATTAATCATATCAAAATTAATTTGAAAATTTTCAAATTAATTACCAAGCAATCAATTTCAATTAGAATTGAAATTGGGGGTAATTTGCAAGCTTGAAATTTGATTTCAATTTGAATTTAGTGGATTTAGTTGGAAATCCACTTAATGCATGATCATTCAAAGTGGAAAGACAACTCACTCATGCATTGTTGCATGTCTTGTGTAATGTACACCTAGAATCCACTTGAGCTTGCAAATACACCATGTGTCTTGTGTCTTGAGGCTTGGCTTTGCATGGAGAAAGTCTTTAAAAGGAGTTTGAATCATATTCAAACATAAGAGAGCCATTTCCTTAATGTTATGCTGCTGGAATTTGGACTCAAAGTTCTCTCATCTCTCATTCTTCTCCATTGCTTGATGCTTCAAGCATTCCCTTCCCATTCCCTATCTTATATAGACTCCCACAAGTCGTTCTTGGCCCGGAGTATAGTAGGGAAGACTCTAGAGGTTGTCCAAGGAGCATAGGAGAGGCAAACACCACAAGGACTTCAACATAAGTGAGCTACAAAGGTTGGTGTTTTCTAAACTCTCTATTCTGTCTTTTCTAGAACATGCATGCTTTAGGAGTAAAATTGAATGTCTTAAGTGCTTTCGATCTTCAATTGCTTCCGCATGTGTAATATGTACACCTTCAACATATTGCTGAGTCACCTAACAATATTGTAATCTCACTTGAGTTATAGTCCAAGTGGGAGTTTGTTGGGGTTTATGTCCTAGAACTAAAGTTTTGTTATCCTTTATACATAAATAAAGATGTTATTCAGTGAAATTGTTTATTTTTATCTTAAAATCCAATAGAAACATCCATGGTTATAATATGAGATACTTGAACTATATCTTGGATATAGACAGGGATCGAGTTCAAGTAAATAACCTAAATAGTCTATAGTAAGTGAATAAGGTTGGGTACCTTGTTCTTGGTAACACTATGGATGCGGCCTACTTTGTGGATGAGGCAAACGACGTGATCCAAGATCGTTCATGTAGAGACATGCAAGTAGGGGCATCCTGTGTAAAAGATGTTTACACAAGACAAGACCAAGAAATAAGTCACTCTCACTTTACAACGTCTTTCGCCGTTTACTGTGAAGATTGACTTTTTGATAAGATGACCTAGGTAACTCGATCTTAATCCTGAGCTTACTATGAACTCCTGTTTGTTTAAGGTTGTCCTTTGATCTGCATGGGTGAGAGTGGTATAAAAGTACCGTTCAATAATCCTATCATTTTGGTGATAACACTAGATGATGGCTGGTGTCAAGACCCTAAAACATGGACATTTGACGGGGTGGTGCGGTGCCTTGAACCACCCAAGTCGAGGCGTGTGCATGGGCGGCACACAGGTGAAGAGCGAGGCACGCAGAGCGGGATCAAACGTGCCACAATAGGCATGGGTGGCAAGAGGGCCATTGAAGGCATAAGGTGGCTGCTGAGAGTTGGTGTGGGCGTTGCTTGCTGACCCATGCCCAGCAGACACGCCCATCACACACAGATGGTGCGCAGCTGGGCGCACTGGCATGCAGAGGGGCGCCAGACAAGCGCAGGGTCGCACGCACGCACTCGGCAAGCAGCGTGAGCGAGAAGCACGCGCGCAGACGGATGGAAGTGCGACAGGTTGGCGCGCAGACGGATGGAAGCGCGCGCAGGTTGGCGCACAGTCGGACGAAGGCGCGCGCAAGTTGACAGCATGCACAATAGGCATGGGCGGCAAGAGGGCCATTGAAGGCATAAGGTGGCTGCTGAGAGTTGGTGTGGGCGTTGCTTGCTGACCCACGCCCAGCAGACAAGCCCAGCACGCACAGATGGTGCGCAGCTGGGCGCACTGGCACGCAGAGGGGCGCCAGACAGGTGCAGGGCCGCACGCACGCACGCGACGGGCAACGTGCGTAAGAAGCATGCGCGCAGATGGATGGAAGTGCGCACAGGTTAGCGCACAGAAGGACGAAGGCCCACGCAAGTTGGCACGCAGACGGACCACAGGCGCGCAGGCCACGAGCAGCGCGCGCGCACTCGCGCAGGGCAGGTGGCAAGCGCCCTGCGTGCCATATGGTTGGAAACACTGTTTTGGCGGGAAACGCGTGGGAAGCTCCTTTTGGCTATGATCTGGACTTTTCTGATTCGTCCAAGCATGGAGATGACTTTGCAACTTAGAGAATCAACTCTACTCCAAATAAGAAGGTTGGGAGATGCATTTTGTGAGGCCGATTGTGGTTGAAGAACACCCAAGAAGGCGCATTGAACAAACACTTGCCTTATGTGTGTATTCTTGTATTTTGGAGGGAAAAGAGAGATTAAATTCGAATGTTATAAAGATAAGAGTAGTTAGTTACTTGGATGGGTCAAATGGAAATAAGATTGAATTCAAATTGAAGGATAAGCCTTATCCACAATTTGAATTCAAATTCGGTCTTATCCATTCCTATCTTGGATGACCCATCCTTATCCAACTCTACTCTCCCCATCCCCTATAAAAGGGCAACCTTGCAAGAGATGCAAGGGGCCAAAAACGTGATCTCCATTCTAAGAGATTACATGTGTGGAGTTTGTGATTGCTTCTGTCAATAAAGTAATTCACGTTACCACCTATACTCTTGTCCATTACTATCTTCACTCATGAGTACCTTACTTTCATACTTTGTGTTCGTTGGTGTGCTTTAAAGAAAGGCTGAACCAAGGAGAATTCCTTAGGCCGGTTACGTACCTAGACTCAAACACTCAACAAAAAAATTCTGCAAATTAGGGGTGTGACATTTTTGGTATCAGAGCTAGGTTCGATTCAACCCGGTTACTTTTATCAAGTTGTCTTGATCAACAAACACTTAGACGGATCGTTTTCATGTCGAAGGCTTTGAGAGATCGTGTGGCTCGTTTGGAGGAGTGTGTTGGCAATGTCTCGGATGAGGATTTTATCCCTTTGGCCGAGACACTCAACCTTCATGAGGGACGACTCCAAACTCTAGAGACGACACTTGGAGGCCTCATGGCGAGAATAAAGGATCGGCTAGATTCCTTTCAAGCTGAGATGGAAAGATCCATGATGGGAGTTACATCAACCACCGATGCACTCAAGGCAGAGTTCATAGAGTTGGACAACGAGATCTCTTTGATAAAGAAAGCCCTTGCTGGGTCTTCCAACAAAGAGAATCCTAGTTCGAAAGTGAAGATACCAGAACCTTTAGCCTTTAAGGGTTCACGTGATGCAAAGGAGACAAAGATTTTCCTTTGGGATACGGAAGAGTATTTTAAGGTCGATTCGATCTCCAACGAATCCCAAGTGGGGATAGCACGCATGTACCTCGCCGGAGATGCGAAACTTTTGTGGGGGACAGCACGGGTTGCAACACAGCATGTTGCGCACTATTCGGGAGTATGTCACCAGTAGCGATGTTGAAATCAATAAGAATTCCTTCCTTGCAACACAACATGGGTTGCAAGGGAGGCCCTCAAGAAACTCAAGTAGTTGGGCACTATTCAGGAGTATGTCAAGGACTTTAGTTCTCTAACCCTAGACATCAACAACATGTCCGAGGAGGAAAAGTTGTTCAACTTCACATCAGGTTTACTAACTTGGGCGCAGACCGAATTGAGGAGACAAGGAGCGAAAGACTTACCGGCGGCCTTTTCCATCGCTAATGCTTTGATGGACTATCCAATTGTTGCTTCTTCTTCCTCTAACAATAAGGGGAAGGATGGCAATCAGAAGTCAAAGGACAGGAGAGGAAGGTTCAAGTCCAACAAACATCAGGATGATAAGGACAAGAAGGATGGTAAGCCCTCTAACTCTAATGCTCCTACTAAACCTCTAAGTTGTTTCCTTTGCAAGGGACCACATAGAGCTTGAGACTGCCCAAATAGGGAGAAGTTGAATGCCCTCATTGCTGAGAAAGAGGACCGTGATGCTACAGGAGGAACCTATAGGGTTAACCCCCTACAATTGTTGAATGCTATCACCATGGCACCCGAACCAGTGCAAACTGGACTGATGCATGTCCCTGTGAAAATCAACGAAAATTTTGTATTAGCCATGATGGATACAGGCGCCACCAACAATTTTGTAGCAGCAAGGATGACCAATCGGTTGGGACATGAGATAGCCCGGAGCGAGGCGCGCATAAAGGCTGTTAACTCCGCAGCCCAACCAACGCAAGGCGTGACGATGGTCAAATTGGAGATTGGTTCGTGGGTAGACCAATGCAGGTTTACCGTAATGACGCTGGATGACTTCGATGTAATTCTAGGAATGGAATTCTTTATTGAGGCTAAGGTATCCCTAACGCCTTACCTGAATGGGGTGTTGGTCGCTCATGAGATGGCCCCATGTTTCGTACAAGGAGTTTACAATCCAAAGGATGGCTCAAGATCGAAACTGATGTCGGCCCAACAACTGAAAGCGGGTATGAAGCGCGGACAGCTAACTTACGTGGCAGCCCTGATTGAAATAAAGTCAGGTAAGTTCAAGGTAGTGTCGGATCCTATGGCCTTGATTCTTGAGGAGTTTGTCGATGTGATGCCTCCCGAACTCCCAAGGAATCTTCCTCCCCGCAGAGCCATAGACCACTGGATTGAGTTAGAGCTTGGAGTCAGGGCTCCTGCAAAGGCACCCTACCGAGTGGGTCCCTCAGAGCTAGCCTAACTCAAAAAGCAATTGGATGACCTGTTGGAGGCAGGATTGATTCAACCTTCGAAGGCTCCCTACGGCGCACCAGTTTTGTTTTAGAGGAAGCAAGAAGGATCCATGCGTATATGTGTGGATTACAGAGCCCTGAACAAGGTGACCATAAAGAATAAGTATCCGATCCCAAATGCCACTGACTTGTTCGATCGATTGTCGAAGGCCACCTACTTCACCAAACTGGATCTTCGTTTGGGTTATTGGCAAGTGTGCATAGCTAGTGGGGATGAGGGAAAGACCACTTGTATAACTCGGTATGGGGCGTATGAATTTCTCGTAATGCCGTCGGGTTAACTAATGCCCCGGTAACCTTTTGTAATTTGATGAATGACGTTTTATATGAATATTTAGGTTACTTTGTTGTGGTGTATCTCGATGATATTGTGATTTACAGCCCTTGTCTAAATACTCACTTAAAACATCTCACTAAAGTATTCACCAAATTGCGAGAAAACAAGTTATATGTCAAGAAAGAGAAGTGTGAATTTTCTCGTGAGACGAAGTGATGTTTCTAGGTCACTGGGTGAGCAAAGGCAAAATCAGGATGGATGAGAGGAAGGTCAATGTAGTGGTAGATTGGCAGCCTTCAACTACGGTCGCTGACTTGAGATCCGTCCTTGGACTTGCTAACTACTATAGGCAGTTCATTGAAGGATACTCAAGGAAAGTGAGCCCACTTACAGACTTGCTAAAGAAGGATGTTAAATGGGAATGGACGGAGAAGTGCCAAGAAGCTTTTGAAGATGTCAAAGTTGCATTAGCCTCAGAGCCTATTCTGAGACTAACAGACTTCAACTTACCATTCGAAGTTCAGACCGATGCATCCGATTGTGCTATTGGAGGCGTCCTAGTCAAAGAAGGACATCCCATTGCATTTTAGAGCCGAAAGCTCAAAGATGTGGAGCAGTGATACTCAACGCACGAGAAGGAGATGACCGCAGTGATACATTGCTTGGATGTATGGAGACACTATCTATTGGGCACTAAGTTCGTGATCGTGACTGACAATGTGGCTAACACATATTTCACGACACAACCTAAGTTGACCCCGAAGCAGGCAAGATGGCAAGAGTTCTTAGCAGAATTTGGTTTCACCTGGATGCACAAGCCAGGAAAGCAGAACTTTGTAGCCGATGCACTCAGTCGCAAGGAAGTTAGCGCATATGTTGCTGCATTAACCTCTATTGAAAATACCTTTCTTGAAAGGTTGAGAGATCAAGCCAAGGTGGATGTGGCGTACATTAAACTTCGCAAGGAGATTGAGGAGGGTGTTGTGCGAAGGTATAGGCTTGATGACGACCTAATACATGCCAAGGGCAACCAATTGTATGTCCCCTGCGGAGGAGGACTACGGAGGGAGTTGCTGAGGGAGACTCACGACCCTCAATGGGCGGAACATCCAGGAGTGGAACGCATGATGGCCCTCTTATCATGTTCCTACTACTGGCCCAAGATGTACGAAGACGTGGAGGTATACGTCAAGACATGTCTAGTATGCCAACTAGATAAGACGAAACGGAAGAAGGCAGCCCCTCCCGATTGTAGAGAAACCGTGGGTGTCGGTTTCCATGGACTTCACTGTTGGCTTACCGAAGGTGGATGGATTGGCTTCTATTCTTGTTGTGGTTGACAGGTTCTCAAAGTACGTCGTGTTCATCGCAGCACCGCATGCATGTCCTGCCGATGTCGCAATGGAGCTCTTCTTCAAACACGTTGTAAAGTACTTTGGACTTCCGAGAGATGTCATCAGTTACAGGGATTCAAGATTCAGGGCGAAATTTTGGATCAGTTTGTTCAACACACTTGGTTCCGAGTTAAAATTCTCCATGGCGAATCACCCTCAAATTGATGGGCAAACTTGAAGCTCACCATACCCACCTCAATAAGCTTGTTTTTTAAGCTTTTTCACTTCAATTCCATCACTTGAGGATCCCACAATCCGTTCCAAAGGCCTTAGGATAGCAAGGAAGATCCTTTGGTGGTTCGTGATGCATTGGTGAAGAAAAACAAGAAGGAAATCCAACAAATTTCTCCATTGAAACAAGGTTGGTAAACTGTCTCTGTTTTTCCTCTTATGAACAACATGCAATGTTTGATCAAATTGAGCTTCTTATGTGCTTAAGATCCAAAATTACTACTGCATTTTAGATATTAGAACTTTCAATTGGTATCAGAGCATGGTTTGGGCACCTAATTTGCTTTAATTTGATCATGGTGGGTAGCATTTTGAAATTCAATTTGCATGGGTGTTGAAATGGATATATTACGGTTTTGGCAATTAGTTTCTGTTCAATTTGTTGATGAAAATGTAATTGCTCACATGTATATGAGCATTGATGTGTTGAGAAGAGTCTGTAAGTTTTGGAGAGTCATTAGAGTCCATTTAGTGTTGTAATTGATCGAAGGAAGAAGAACGACTCAAGCTGGCCAAAGAACAGAGCATCAAAATGGTTAAAACATTAGACAACCGATTTAAAGTTTATTTGTTTATTTCTCAGCAATAAATATAGGTTCTATAAAATGCCTCTTTAATACGCAAAATTCGTTATTGGTATAAATAATATAACTAAATCAGCTTTAAACACTAGATCATGGTAAGTGATATGGAAAGTTTAAGATCGAAATATTGAATAAATAAACCTATTGTTTATTGCTTTTTTCTTTTATATGTTTTTAATGCTTTCTCTCATGTATCGCACAATTTAAAATTCCTTTTTAAATCGACTCCGAGATGTAAAACAGGATATTGCATGGGAGTTATTACACAAATATAAATGATTTTATTTAAATTTAACCATGACGTTTTCACTCTGAATAAAATAAAATTAGTTTGAACATCTTTTAACTTTCACGCTTAGAGGTTAAATTAGATGTTGGGTTGACAACGTGCATGGCTGTATCAAACGTAATTTTAAAGTTACTACTGGTGGAAAAAGAAATCTAAACACGTAATACATTGAAAAGATCCCTTATTGGAATCTTGTACGAATATATAGATGTACATACGTATATACATTGCAAAAACAATAATATTTAAAGAAATAGAGAATTAGCATACTAATTTACGAGCGCATAACATGGTTGACAATAAAATTATGAAACAAAAGACAATTGCTAAAAACATTTTGTTGAGGGGCACGAAATCCATCGACTTAACCGACAATTTTTCTTTGGTTTCCTTTTTGTCTATTATATCACTTAAGGAAAACAAGGACAACGAGATGGGTTTTATATGCAGTTCAGTGCGTAGTTCTACGATTGGGGTTTCATAAGAATAAATAAATAAATATAGCAAAGATAGGTTTGACAGGATCGGGGTATTGATAATAAGTAAGACCAAGGATAACCTTGTTAGTTCATCGAAAACTTGGTGAAAGCGTAACAATTACGTTTTATGTTTCAGCCAGGTGAACTCACATGCAATACAAGTTGAAGCCAATAGAACTATTTTGCAAAATACTTTCAAATGATAGGTGAAGTAGGTCTCATGATGCTCTGATCTATATTCGGGCCTTTGCGTTGTCGAATGTTTGTAGCCAACTTCATTGTTCACGTTTTAACCATGTGCAGTTGTATTCGACTTATGCTTATTCCACAAGTGCATCCCGGTTGGCCATTACTTCCAAACAAGAAAATCATGTGGTACGACATTTGAAAATAGTTGTCGGTGTTTCGTTATATTATCAATTGGTTAATTCATACGGTACATAAACGTAACAGGGATTACATCTTTACGTTTAAATCGTTATTTTTCTGCCTCAATTCAAGTCATCCTCTTACGTCAAACTCTTTCTCAAGTTAGGACTATCAGATTCACGTCGTTATCATTTGGACATGAGAGCTTTTTAAATTTAACATGTTTCGGGTTTTTCATAAATCACCTATCGTCATGGTTAAAATAAACGTTTATCGACTGTCGTATTCAGACCTAAATTTGCGCCACATCTGTTAGATGCTTCATTGGTCCGTTGTGAGAGTCACTTTGGTTGCTTTTAGTTCTAGTTGTCCCTTTAATTTATTTCGAAGGAATTCAATGAACGTCGTATAAGAACATAAGAATTCACAGATTGTAGGCTTACTTTAAAAGCTTTATTTCATTCTTATTTCGATATTTATTTGTAGATAGCCAAACACAGTACACCATCACTTATGTAGATTGTAGAAAACAGAAGGATGTCTCATCACATCATTTGGGTATAAGGATGAAGGATAAGAGCTCCAACTCTTTTCCAGTGGCAGGATTCTTTTCACGAACAATGGTTTCATAGTTGCGCAGACGTTCCACACAGTCTTTCGTCTCAACATGGAGACGATAGTCTAGGATGTCTCATTCACACTCTCGATACCAACCTGCAAAAACGCGGATGAACTCTAGACTATCTGGATATGTTCTGTTGTGCTCTGCAACAGCAAAACGTCCAACTTTTTCCACGCATTCCTTTCCGATGTCGGGGATTTCAATCCACTCTGAACAGGGAACCTCGTCAGAACTCATATTTGCAACGTTTGATATAAGTTGAAAAAACTCTGTGGTGGTATTCCTTGGCTTAGCACTAGTTCGTAATTTATAGAAGTTTGCAAACATGGAATTAGTAAAAATCAAAGTTTCATAAGATAAGGTTGATACTTTTTTGATGTGTGTGGGTTATCTGAAAACGTAACTATGCGGACATAACAACAAACGTTTTAAAGGAACTTGGTAGCTACTTTCATGGGAATACGGTTCTCTGACCAATTGTTCTTAAAGTAAACAAATAAAAGAGATTCTTTGTTAAGGAGTTTGACCACTTCAAAGCCACAGACCGTCTTCTTTGAAAATTTACTTCATAATCTATGACGCTTGTTGTTGTTTAGGGCATGTTATTTTATTTCCAAAATCAAAGGTGTACTTCTTTAAGATCGAAATATTGACTAAATAAACCTATTGTTTTTTTGCTTTTTTCTTTTATATGTTTTTAATGCTTTCTCTCATGTATCGCACAATTTAAAATTCCTTTTTAAATCGACTCCGATATGTGAAACAGGATATTGCATGGGAGTTATTACACAAATATAAATGATTTTATTTAAATTTAACCATGACGTTTTCACTCTGAATAAAATAAAATTAGTTTGAACATCTTTTAACTTTTACGCTTAGAGGTTAAATTAGATGTTGGGTTGACAACGTGCATGGCTGTATCATTTAAACGTAATTTTAAAGTTACTACTGATGGAAAATGAAATCTAAACATGTAGTACATTGAAAAGATCCCTGATTGGAATCTTGTACGAATATATAGATGTACATACGTATATACATTGCAAAAACAATAATATTTAAATAAATAGAGAATTAGCATACTAATTTACGAGCGCAAAACATGGTTGACAATAAAATTATGAAACAAAAGACAATTGCTAAGCACATTTTGTTGAGGGGCACGAATTCCATCGACTTAACCGACAATTTTTCTTTGGTTTCCTTTTTGTCTATTATATCACTTAAGGAAAACAAGGACAACGAGATGGGTTTTATATGCAGTTCAGTGCGTAGTTCTACGATTGGGGTTTCATAAGAATAAATAAATAAATATAGCAAAGATAGGTTTGACAGGATCGGGGTATTGATAATAAGTAAGACCAAGGATAACCTTGTTAGTTCATCGAAAACTTGGTGAAAGCGTAACAATTACGTTTTATGTTTCAGCCAGGTGAACTCACATGCAATACGTTGAAGCCAATAGAACTATTTTGCAAAATACTTTCAAATGATAGGTGAAGTAGGTCTCATGATGCTCTGGTCTATATTCGGGCCTTTTGCGTTGTCGAATGTTTGTAGCCAACTTCATTGTTCACGTTTTAACCATGTGCAGTTGTATTCGACCTATGCTTATTCCACAAGTGCATCCCGGTTGGCCATTACTTCCAAACAAGAAAATCATGTGGTACGACATTTGAAAATAGTTGTCGGTGTTTCGTTATATTATCAATTGGTTAATTCATACGGTACATAAACGTAACAGGGATTACATCTTTACGTTTAAATCGTTATTTTTCTGCCTCAATTCAAGTCATCCTCTTACGTCAAACTCTTTCTCAAGTTAGGACTATCAGATTCACGTCGTTATCATTTGGACATGAGAGCCTTTTAAATTTAACATGTTTCGGGTTTTTCATAAATCACCTATCGCCATGGTTAAAATAAACGTTTATCGACTGTCATATTCAGACCTAAATTTGCGCCACATCTGTTAGATGCTTCATTGGTCCGTTGTGAGAGTCATTTTGGTTGCTTTTAGTTCTAGTTGTCCCTTTAATTTATTTCGAAGGAATTCAATGAACACCGTATAAGAACATAAGAATTCACAAATTGTAGGCTTACTTTAAAAGCTTTATTTCATTCTTATTTCATTATTTATTTGTAGATAGCCAAACACAGTACACCATCACTTATGTAGATTGTAGAAAACAGAAGGATGTCTCATCACATCATTTGGGTATAAGGATGAAGGATAAGAGCTCCAACTCTTTTCCAGTGGCAGGATTCTTTTCGCGAACAATGGTTTCATAGTTGCGCAGACGCTCCACACAGTCTTTCGTCTCAACATGGAGACGATAGTCTAGGATGTCTCCTTCACACTCTCGATACCAACCTGCAAAAACGCGGATGAACTCTAGACTATCTGGATATGTTCTGTTGTGCTCTGCAACAGCAAAACGTCCAACTTTTTCCACGCATTCCTTTCCGATGTCAGGGATTTCAATCCACTCTGAACAGGGAACCTCGTCAGAACTCATATTTGCAACGTTTGATATAAGTTGAAAAAACTCTGTGGTGGTATTCCTTGGCTTAGCACTAGTTCGTAATTTATAGAAGTTTGCAAACATGGAATTAGTAAAAATCAAAGTTTCATAAGATAAGGTTGATAATTTTTTGATGTGTGTGGGTTATCTGAAAACTTAACTATGCAGACATAACAACAAACGTTTTAAAGGAACTTGGTAGCTAATTTCATGGGAATACGGTTCTCTGACCAATTGTTCTTAAAGTAACCAAATAAAAGAGATTCTTGGTTCAACAGTTTGACCACTTCAAAGCCACAGACCGTCTTCTTTGAAAATTTACTTCATAATCTGTGACGCTTGTTGTTGTTTAAGGCATGTTATTTTATTTCCAAAATCAAAGGTGTATTTCTTTAAGATCGAAATATTGAATAAATAAACCTATTGTTTAATGCTTTTTTCTTTTATATGTTTTTAATGCTTTCTCTCATGTATCGTGCAATTTAAAATTCCTTTTTAAATCGACTCCGAGATGTGAAACAGGATATTGCATGGGAGTTATTACACAAATATAAATGATTTTATTTAAATTTAACCATGACATTTTCACTCTGAATAAAATAAAATTAGTTTGAACATCTTTTAACTTTTACGCTTAGAGGTTATATGAAAGGGACTACCGAACACACACATATCTCCACAATGGTATGATATTGTCCACTTTGGGCATAAGCCCTCATGGCTTTGTTTTTGGATCCACCCAAAAGGCCTCATACCAATGGAGAACTTGTCCTCCCTTATAAACCCATGATCATCCCCTTATCTAGCCGATGTGGGACTTTGGGCGCACTCCCAACAATCCTCCCCTCGAACAAAGTACCACCGAGCCTCCCCTCAAATAGTCATCTATCCGTCTAACTCTCTAGGCTTCACCGCTTTACCGAGAGTTCTTGCTCTTATCCAGGACGACTCCTCTTCTCCGAAGTATACCCGCCTGCCCAGAGCTCAACCACGGATCTCCCCATGACTACTTTAAGGCTCACAACTTCTTTGTTCGGCATCCGAGGATTCCTCCCGACACGGCTACTCCCGGGGCATGGCTCTGATACCACTTGTTTGGGACTACCGGACACACACATATCTCCACAATGGTATGATATTGTCCACTTTGGGCATAAGCCCTCATGGCTTTGTTTTTGGATCCACCCAAAAGGCCTCATACCAATGGAGAACTTGTCCTCCCTTATAAACCCATGATCATCCCCTTATCTAGCCCTCATGGCTTTGTTTGGACTTTGAACTTTTAGCCGATGTGTGTCCGGTAGTCCCTTTCAATTGGTATCAGAGCCTAATCCCTTTGTAATCCGCTGTTTTACAAACTTTTTCTGGAATAAAAGTATCTTGAATTAGTTTCTTGAAGTTTTTTTTAATTCTTGAAACATATTCTTGGAAATAGTTTGCTGTCCATTTACTCTTTATTTTTGCAAGATGAGTACCAAGTTCGAGGTGGAGCGTTTTGATGGGAAAGGAGACTTCGGTCTTTGGAAAATAAAGATGTTGGCTATCCTCCGGCAACAAAAAGTTGATTATGCTCTCATGGAAGCCAAGGACATTCCGGAAAGCATAAAGGAAGATCAACTTAAAGAAATGAATAAGGTAGCACATAGCCTTATCATTTTGCATTTTTCTGACACGATTCTTAGACAAATGAGGGGCGAGGATACAGCAGGTAAGCTATGGAGTAAATTACAAACTACTTATCAAACTGCATCAGTGTCAAGTAAAATATATCTTAAATCTAGATTCTTTAGTTTTAAGATGGAATCAAACAAAAGCATGAAAGAAAATCTTGATGAGTTTCATAGAGTAATATCTGAACTGGAAAATATTGGTGAAACTTTTTCTAATGAAAATCATGCTATTGTTCTTGTAAATTCTTTGCCTGATGCATATAATGATGTGAAATATGCTATGAAGTTTGGTAGAGATAGTTTGACTACTGAGATTGTGATTGCTGCTATTAGAGTTAAAGAACAAGAATTAAAAGAAAATAAAAGACCTAGTGAGTCATTGTTTGCTAGAGGGAGATCTGAGAGTCGAAATTCTAAAAATAGGGGAAAAAGTAGAGGTAGATCAAAGTCTAGGGGGGCTAGTAATAAAAAATGCTACCATTGTCAAAAAGAAGGTCATATTAGGAGATTTTGTCCAGACCTTAGGAATAAAAAGTCGACGGGAAAAGGGAAAGAAGAGTCTAGTGGAGCCAACATAAGTGAGGAGTACAATGAGGCCCTTATGGTTAGTACCACTAGTGAGGATGATACTTGGATATTAGATTCAGGTTGTTCTTTCCATATGACCCCTAATAAAGAATGGCTAGAAGACTTCCGAACCGGTGTAGGAGGTAAAGTCATGTTAGGGAACCGACACTTTTGTAATGTAGAAGGTCAAGGGACAATTAGGCTTAGACTTCATGATGGGAATATTAGGGTTCTTACAGGAGTTAGGTACGTACCTGAAGTTAAGAGAAACCTAATATCCCTTAGCATGCTAGATAAGTTAGGTTACACCATTAAGTTAGAGGGTGGTGTGCTTAAAGTCATGAAAGGCATCTTGGTAGCAATGAAAGGGTACCTTAAAGAAACCTTATACTCCTTAGAAGGTTCAACGATTGTAGGGTCAAGTGATTTAGTTAAGGAGAGTGACAATTCCAAAACTTCTCTTTGGCATAAACGCTTAGGTCACATGAGTGAGCAAGGAATTAGGGAGTTGGTTAAACAACAAATAATTCCTAGTATTAAAAATGTAGACCTAGATATGTGTGAACATTGTGTATATGGTAAAAACAAGAGAGTTAAATTTGGGAAGGGTGGTCACTCCGCTAAAAGAAAATTAGAATATGTGCATGCCGACTTATGGGGCCCATCGAATGTGGTTACTAATGGGGGGGCTAGATATTTCTTATCCATTATAGATGATTGCACTAGAAAGGTGTGGGTATATCTTCTTAAAAATAAATCTGACACCTTTAACAAGTTTGTTGAATGGGTAACACTTGTAGAAAATCAAACTAGCCTTAGAGTTAAGAAACTTAGAACCGATAATGGGCTTGAGTTTTGTAACCATGAGTTTAAAAACTACTGTAAGTCTAAAGGCATAGCTAGACACTTGACTGTTGTAGGTACACCTCAACAAAATGGGGCCGCTGAGAGAATGAACCGAACTTTAATGGAGAGAGTTAGGTGCATGTTGTCTAATTCACAGCTTCCTCAAAGTTTTTGGGGTGAAGCTGTTGCAACAGCATGTTACATTATCAATAGGAGCCCATCCACTGCCATAGGTCTAAAAACACCACAAGAACTTTGGCAAGGTAGTCCCCCCGATCTATCACACATGAAAGTTTTTGGATGCTTAGCTTATGCTTATTCAAAAGAGGGAAAGCTAGATCCAAGAGCTAAGAAATGTGTTTTTTTAGGGTATCCTGAGGGTATTAAAGGATACAAGTTATGGTGTCTAGAACCCAATAATGCTAAAATCCTAATAAGTAGAGATGTTGTCTTTGATGAAAATAAAATGGGGTATGTAGAAGAGAAAACTGAGTCTAATCCTATAGATCCAACTAGCAACGCTGAAACTGTTTTAGAACCTCCCTTAGCTACTTGCCAAACTAATCAAGAAGATGAACCAATTATAGATCATGATACTACACCATCTACTTTAGAACAAATAACCACACAGGAAGTAACTAGTGAGGAGGAGGTAGAGGATGACCAAAATTTGGCTAATTACCAATTGACTAGGGATAGGGAAAGAAGGACCATTGTAGCTCCCACTAGATATGGGTATGCTGACCTCATATCCTATGCCCTAGTGATAGCTAATGAGTTTGTTAACCAAGAACCACAAACTTTCAATGAGGCCATAAATGATAAATACAAAGATATGTGGTGGGCCGCAATGAAAGAAGAGTATGATTCCTTAATAAAGAATCAAACTTGGGTACTTGTTAACAAACCATTAGATGCTAAAACAGTAGGTTGCAAGTGGATCTATAAAGTTAAGGAGAATCCTTTAGAGAACAACAAGCCTAGGTTTAAGGCTAGGTTGGTAGCAAAAGGGTTTACCCAAAGGGAGGGTATAGACTATGATGAAGTTTTTTCCCCCGTTGTTAGACACACCTCTATAAGAATATTGCTTGCCTTTGTTGCTCACTTTGATTTTGAGTTAGAGCAGATGGATGTAAAAACAGCTTTCTTGCATGGTGAGCTTGAGGAGACCATATACATGGATCAACCTCCTGGGTTCGTAGCTCCCAAACAAGAAAAGAAGGTTTGTCTTCTTAAAAGATCTTTGTATGGTTTAAAGCAATCTCCACGCCAATGGTATAAAAGGTTTGACTCCTATATGTTATCCATTAACTTTTGTAGAAGTAAGTATGATAGTTGTGTTTACTTTAAACAAATATCTAATGCTCAAATCATTTACTTACTACTTTATGTTGACGACATGTTGATTGCTTGTAAATCGATGCATGAGATAAACAAGTTAAAAGATCTTTTAAAGAAAGAATTTGAAATGAAAGACTTAGGCAAAGCAAAAAGGATATTAGGAATGGACATTGTTAGAGATCGAAAAGAAAAGAAACTGTATTTGTCTCAATCTGAGTATGTAACAAGACTAGTTAAAAAATTAAATATGCATGATAGTAAGAAGGTTAGTATACCATTTGGAAAGCATTTTAAGTTGTTTATTGATGATTCCCCTAAGACCCCAAATGAGATTAATGAGATGCATGATATTCCATATGCTAGTACTGTTGGGAGTCTTATGTATGCAATGGTATGTACTAGACCTGACCTTGCACATCCACTAAGTGTTGTTAGTAGATTTCTTGCTAATCCTGGTAAACAACACTGGAATGCTGTAAAGTGGATCCTTAGATATCTTGCATGTCACATCGATTTATGTCTTGTTTATGGTGGAGCAAATATAGTTGGTTGTAAAATGAATGAGATAGAAATAGTTGGGTATGTTGATGCTGATTATGCTGCTGATATTGATAAGCGTAGATCTTTGACTGGTTTTGTGTTCAAGCTTTTTGGTTGTACAATAAGCTGGAAATCTAGTTTACAATCTATAGTTGCATTATCTACAACTGAATCTGAGTACATTGCATTGACTGAAGCTATTAAGGAATCTTTATGGCTTAAGGGAATTGTATCTGAATTATGTTGTAGTGATAATGTTTCTGTAACTGTATTTTGCGATAGTCAAAGTGCATTACACTTATCAAAAAATCATTCTCACCACGAAAGAACCAAACATATTGATGTGCGTTATCAGTTTGTTAGGGATGTCATCAATAATAGTTTAGTTTATGTTAAAAAGGTTGCTACTGAATTAAATGCTGCTGATATGTTTACGAAAGCACTTTCAAGTGAAAAGTTTAACCTTTGTGTGAGAATGTTGCAGCTTGAAAATGGGTGACAACTAAGGCAAAATAATTGGAAGCAAGCTTCACAGTTTTTTGGTTTCTTGATAAATAGAAATCAAGGTGGAGATTGTTAGAATTGTTTTCAATTTATCAATATCTACTATTTGCTTAATTAATTTCAATTTAGAATATTGATGAATTAGGTATTTTTATTTAACTTGCTTCAATATATTTTTTTTATGCTTTAATGATATTTTTTAATTGGGTCCAAGATAAAAGAAAAACCCAATTTCTCTTAGTCTTGTAAGGGACTACCGGACAACCACATATCTCCACAATGGTATGATATTGTCCACTTTGGGCATAAGCCCTCATGGCTTTGTTTTTGGATCACTCCAAAAGGCCTCATACCAATGGAGATACTAGTCCTCCCTTATATACCCATGATCATCCCCTTATCTAGCCGATGTGGGACTTTGGGCGCACTCCCAACAATCCTCCCCTCGAACAAAGTACCACCGAGCCTCCCCTCAAATAGTCATCTATCCGTCCAACTCTCTAGGCTTCACCGCTTTACCAAGAGTTCTTGCTCTTATCTAGGACGACTCCTCTTCTCCGGAGTATACCCGCCTACCCAGAGCTCAACCACGGATCTCCCCATGACTACTTTAAGGCTCACAACTTCTTTGTTCGGCATCCGAGGATTCCTCCCGACACGGCTACTCCCAGGGCATGGCTCTGATACCACTTGAAAGGGACTACCGGACACACACATATCTCCACAATGGTATGATATTGTCAACTTTGGGCATAAGCCCTCATGGCTTTGTTTTTGGATCCACCCAAAAGGCCTCATACCAATGGAGAACTTGTCCTCCCTTATAAACCCATGATCATCCCCTTATCTAGCCGATGTGGGACTTTGGGCGCACTCCCAACAATCCTCCCCTCGAACAAAGTACCACCGAGCCTCCCCTCAAATAGTCATCTATCCGTCCAACTCTCTAGGCTTCACCGCTTTACCGAGAGTTCTTGCTCTTATCCAGGACGACTCCTCTTCTCCGGAGTATACCCGCCTGCCCAGAGCTCAACCACGGATCTCCCCATGACTACTTTAAGGGTCACAACTTCTTTGTTCGGCATCCGAGGATTCCTCCCGACACGGCTACTCCCGGGGCATGGCTCTGATACCGCTTGTAAGGGACTACCGGACAACCACATATCTCCACAATGGTATGATATTGTCCACTTTGGGCATAAGCCCTCATGGCTTTGTTTTTGGATCACTCCAAAAGGCCTCATACCAATGGAGATACTAGTCCTCCCTTATATACCCATGATCATCCCCTTATCTAGCCGATGTGGGACTTTGGGCGCACTCCCAACAATCCTCCCCTCGAACAAAGTACCACCGAGCCTCCCCTCAAATAGTCATCTATCCGTCCAACTCTCTAGGCTTCACCGCTTTACCGAGAGTTCTTGCTCTTATCCAGGACGACTCCTCTTCTCCGGAGTATACCCGCCTGCCCAGAGCTCAACCACGGATCTCCCCATGACTACTTTAAGGGTCACAACTTCTTTGTTCGGCATCCGAGGATTCCTCCCGACACGGCTACTCCCGGGGCATGGCTCTGATACCGCTTGTAAGGGACTACCGGACAACCACATATCTCCACAATGGTATGATATTGTCCACTTTGGGCATAAGCCCTCATGGCTTTGTTTTTGGATCACTCCAAAAGGCCTCATACCAATGGAGATACTAGTCCTCCCTTATATACCCATGATCATCCCCTTATCTAGCCGATGTGGGACTTTGGGCGCACTCCCAACAAGTTAAATTAGATGTTGGGTTGACAACGTGCATGGCTGTATCATTTAAACATAATTTTAAAGTTACTACTGATGGAAAATGAAATCTAAACATGTAATACATTGAAAAGATCCCTGATTGGAATCTTGTACGAATATATAGATGTACATACGTATATACATTGCAAAAACAATAATATTTAAATAAATAGAGAATTAGCATACTAATTTACGAGCGCAAAACATGGTTGACAATAAAATTATGAAACAAAAGACAATTGCTAAGCACATTTTGTTGAGGGGCACGAATTCCATCGACTTAACCGACAATTTTTCTTTGGTTTCCTTTTTGTCTATTATATCACTTAAGGAAAACAAGGACAACGAGATGGGTTTTATATGCAGTTCAGTGCGTAGTTCTACGATTGGGGTTTCATAAGAATAAATAAATAAATATAGCAAAGATAGGTTTGACAGGATCGGGGTATTGATAATAAGTAAGACCAAGGATAACCTTGTTAGTTCATCGAAAACTTGGTGAAAGCGTAACAATTACGTTTTATGTTTCAGCCAGGTGAACTCACATGCAATACAAGTTGAAGCCAATAGAACTATTTTGCAAAATACTTTCAAATGATAGGTGAAGTAGGTCTCATGATGCTCTGGTCTATATTCGGGCCTTTTGCGTTGTCGAATGTTTGTAGCCAACTTCATTGTTCACGTTTTAACCATGTGCAGTTGTATTCGACCTATGCTTATTCCACAAGTGCATCCCGGTTGGCCATTACTTCCAAACAAGAAAATCATGTGGTACGACATTTGAAAATAGTTGTCGGTGTTTCGTTATATTATCAATTGGTTAATTCATACGGTACATAAACGTAACAGGGATTACATCTTTACGTTTAAATCGTTATTTTTCTGCCTCAATTCAAGTCATCCTCTTACGTCAAACTCTTTCTCAAGTTAGGACTATCAGATTCACGTCGTTATCATTTGGACATGAGAGCTTTTTAAATTTAACATGTTTCGGGTTTTTCATAAATCACCTATCACCATGGTTAAAATAAACGTTTATCGACTGTCGTATTCAGGCCTAAATTTGCGCCACATCTGTTAGATGTTTCATTGGTCCGTTGTGAGAGTCACTTTTGTTGCTTTTAGTTCTAGTTGTCCCTTTAATTTATTTCGAAGGAATTCAATGAACGCCGTATAAGAACATAAGAATTCACAGATTGTAGGCTTACTTTAAAAGCTTTATTTCATTCTTATTTCATTATTTATTTGTAGATAGCCAAACACAGTACACCATCACTCATGTAGATTGTAGAAAACAGAAGGATGTCTCATCACATCATTTGGGTATAAGGATGAAGGATAAGAGCTCCAACTCTTTTCCAGTGGCAGGATTCTTTTCGCGAACAATGGTTTCATAGTTGCGCAGACGTTCCACACAGTCTTTCGTCTCAACATGGAGACGATAGTCTAGGATGTCTCCTTCACACTCTCGATACCAACCTGCAAAGACGCGGATGAACTCTAGACTATCTGGATATGTTCTGTTGTGCTCTGCAACAGCAAAACGTCCAACTTTTTCCACGCATTCCTTTCCGATGTCGGGGATTTCAATCCACTCTGAACAAGGAACCTCGTCAGAACTCATATTTGCAACGTTTGATATAAGTTGAAAAAACTCTGTGGTGGTATTCCTTGGCTTAGCACTAGTTCGTAATTTATAGAAGTTTGCAAACATGGAATTAGTAAAAATCAAAGTTTCATAAGATAAGGTTGATACTTTTTTGATGTGTGTGGGTTATCTGAAAACTTAACTATGCAGACATAACAACAAACGTTTTAAAGCAACTTGGTAGCTAATTTCATGGGAATACGGTTCTCTGACCAATTGTTCTTAAAGTAACCAAATAAAAGAGATTCTTGGTTCAACAGTTTGACCACTTCAAAGCCACAGACCGTCTTCTTTGAAAATTTACTTCATAATCTGTGACGCTTGTTGTTGTTTAAGGCATGTTATTTTTTTTCCAAAATCAAAGGTGTATCTCTTTAAGATCGAAATATTGAATAAATAAACCTATTGTTTATTGCTTTTTTCTTTTATATGTTTTTAATGCTTTCTCTAATGTATCGTGCAATTTAAAATTCCTTTTTAAATCGACTCCGAGATGTGAAACAGGATATTGCATGGGAGTTATTACACAAATATAAATGATTTTATTTAAATTTAACCATGACGTTTTCACTCTGAATAAAATAAAATTAGTTTGAACATCTTTTAACTTTTACGCTTAGAGGTTAAATTAGATGTTGGGTTGACAACGTGCATGGCTGTATCATTTAAACGTAATTTTAAAGTTACTACTGATGGAAAATGAAATCTAAACATGTAATACATTGAAAAGATCCCTGATTGGAATCTTGTACGAATATATAGATGTACATACGTATATACATTGCAAAAACAATAATATTTAAATAAATAGAGAATTAGCATACTAATTTACGAGCGCATAACATGGTTGACAATAAAATTATGAAACAAAAGACAATTGCTAAAAACATTTTGTTGAGGGGCACGAATTCCATCGACTTAACCGACAATTTTTCTTTGGTTTCCTTTTTATCTATTATATCACTTAAGGAAAACAAGGACAACGAGATGGGTTTTATATGCAGTTCAGTGTGTAGTTCTACGATTGGGGTTTCATAAGAATCAATAAATAAATATAGCAAAGATAGGTTTGA
The DNA here is from genome assembly GCA_017139565.1 of Luffa aegyptiaca. Classification (NCBI taxonomy): domain Eukaryota; kingdom Viridiplantae; phylum Streptophyta; class Magnoliopsida; order Cucurbitales; family Cucurbitaceae; genus Luffa; species Luffa aegyptiaca. The sequence goes on from CM029397.1 coordinate 18,517,545, forward strand.
CAGGATCGGGGTATTGATAATAAGTAAGACCAAGGATAACCTTGTTAGTTCATCGAAAACTTGGTGAAAGCGTAACAATTACGTTTTATGTTTCAGCCAGGTGAACTCACATGCAATACAAGTTGAAGCCAATAGAACTAGTTTGCAAAATACTTTCAAATGATAGGTGAAGTAGGTCTCATGATGCTCTGGTCTATATTCGGGCCTTTTGCGTTGTCGAATGTTTGTAGCCAACTTCATTGTTCACGTTTTAACCATGTGCAGTTGTATTCGACCTATGCTTATTCCATAAGTTCATCCCGGTTGGCCATTACTTCCAAACAAGAAAATCATGTTGTACGACATTTGAAAATAGTTGTCGGTGTTTCGTTATATTATCAATTGGTTAATTCATACGGTACATAAACGTAACAGGGATTACATCTTTACGTTTAAATCGTTATTTTTCTGCCTCAATTCAAGTCATCCTCTTACGTCAAACTCTTTCTCAAGTTAGGACTATCAGATTCACGTCGTTATCATTTGGACATGAGAGCTTTTTAAATTTAACATGTTTCGGGTTTTTCATAAATCACCTATCACCATGGTTAAAATAAACGTTTATCGACTGTCGTATTCAGGCCTAAATTTGCGCCACATCTGTTAGATGTTTCATTGGTCCGTTGTGAGAGTCACTTTTGTTGCTTTTAGTTCTAGTTGTCCCTTTAATTTATTTCGAAGGAATTCAATGAACGCCCTATAAGAACATAAGAATTCACAGATTGTAGGCTTACTTTAAAAGCTTTATTTCATTCTTATTTCATTATTTATTTGTAGATAGCCAAACACAGTACATCATCACTTATGTAGATTGTAGAAAACAGAAGGATGTCTCATCACATCATTTGGGTATAAGGATGAAGGATAAGAGCTCCAATTCTTTTCCAATGATAGGATTCTTTTCGCGAACAATGGTTTCATAGTTACGCAGACGTTCCACACAGTGTTTCGTCTCAACATGGAGACGATTGTCTAGGATGTCTCCTTCACACTCTCGATACCAAACTGCAAAAACGCGGATGAATTCTAGACTATCTGGGTATGTTTTGTTGTGCTCTGCAACAGCAAAACGTCCAACGTCTGCCACACATTCCTTTCCGTCGTCTGGGATTTCAATCCACTCTAAACAGGCAACCTCGTCAGAACTCATATTTGCAACGTTTGATATAAGTTGAAAAAACTTTGTGGTGGTATTCCTTTGTTTAGCAATTCGTAGTTTATAGAAGTTTGCAAACATGGAAGTAGTAAGAATCAAAGTTTCATAATATAAGGTTGATAGTTTGTGGATGTGTGAGGGCTATCCGAAAACTTAACTATGCAGACATAACAACAAAAGTTTTAAATAAACTTGTTAGCTAATTTTATGGGAATATAGTTCTCTGACCAAATGTTCTTAAAGTGAACAAATAAAAGAGATTCATGGTTCAACAGTTTGACCACTTCGAAGCCACAAACCCTCTTCTTTGAAAATTTACTTCATAATTTGTGACGCTTGTTGTTGTTTAAAGCATGTCATTTTATTTGCAAAATCAAATGTGTATTTCTTTAAGATCTAAATATTGAATAAATAAACCTATTTTTTCTTGCTTTTTTCTTTTATATGTTTTTAATGTTTTCTCTCACGTCTCGCTCAATTTAAAATTCCTTTTTAAATCGACTTTGAGATGTGAAACAGGATATTGCGTGGGAGTTATTATACAAATATAAATAATTTTATTTAAATTTAACCATGATGTTTTCACTCTGAATAAAATAAAAATAGTTTGAACATCTTTAAACTTTCACGCTTAGAGGTTAAATTAGATGTTGGGTTGACAACGTGCATGGCTGTATCATTTAAACGTAATTTTAAAGTTACTACTGATGGACAATGAAATCTCAACATTTAATACAATGAAAAGAGCCCTGATTGGAATCTTGTACGAATTAGCATAATAATTTACGAGCACACGACATGGTTGACAATAAAATTATGAAACAAAAGACAATTGCTAAAAAGCTTTTGTTGAGGGGCACGAGTTCCATCGACCTAACCAACAATTGTTCTTTGATTTCCTTTTTGTCTCCTATATCACTTAAGGAAAAAAAAGAAAAGGAGATGGGTTTTATATGCAGCTCAGTGAGTAGATCTACGGTAGGGGTTTCATAAAAATGAGTAAATAAATATAGCAAAGATAGGTATGACAGGATCAGGATATTAATAATAAGTAAAACCAAGAATAATAACCTTGTTAGTTCATCGACAACTTGGTGAAAGGCTTGTCTCCCCTTCAAAGAGGTTGCGAGCAAGCTAGATCGAGAGGGGAAGATCCTTAGTGGAGTCTAGCAATTGATTTTATGTTTAGTCTTTACTTTCAGCTACTATACTTTTCTATTTTCCTTTAATTTTCAGTTGTAAGTTTATCATTCTTGTACTCATTGCATTTATTTAATATGAATTCCATTTATTCTTCTACTTGTGCTATGTTTATTTTATGTATTGCATTTTCCTTTCATCAATGAGCTAAGCTTCTTCTTGGGGATTCAAATATGTGGATACCTTGAATAAAAGAAAGCCCCACCTATGCAAAGGCAACCTTGCTTCCTCTTAGCATTGTTTGATGGCCGAAAGGTTGGAGTCGAATGCGCGGGTTCGCAAGAACAATAGTGGAAAAGATCCTAGAAATAGGACTTTGTTTTCTTCAATCCTAGGAATAGAACTGGAACCACTAGAGTTTTAAGAGTCGTGAGCATTACTTATCTAAGTTACAACTAGACCTAGAAATAGATGTCTAGTTGGGTTAGTCTTCGAAAGGCACCTACAGTGGAGCTAAATAGAAGTGCGCCTTAACTCAAAATCTAGTTGTCAGGGCATTTGTGGGTGCAAACTGGAGGATTCTATCTACACGATGTCTATGTGGGTAGCATAGATAGTGTTCTCCAGCCATTTGTAATGCCTGAATGAGTTGCTAACGCAAAGGTGGGTGCAATTTAAAGCTTTCGATTGAAGTTATTTGAATTTCCCCTCTTATCTCATATATCTTTACCATTTTCTTTTGCTTGCGTTATCTTAGTCTTATCTTCAAATCACAAAACCCAAATCAAATTATTTCTTTGGTTACCATCCTCGGTTGCAAATTTATACGAGGTTCTTGTTTTGCAGAATCTTGTGTTTTTTCTACTAGTCTCCATCTCCCTTGGGTACGATATTTGGAGTACTCTCCACTTTATTACTTGATAGTGTATACTTGCACTCGAGCAGGTTTTGCGCTGGCACACCGCAAGTGAAGTTTTTGGCTCCGTTGCCGGGGAGATTTTTGGTAAAACGGTTGAATTGCGATCGTTTTGCGATTGCAAATTCCTCTTTCACAAGGCATCGATTTTTTGCAGAGATTTCTTTGTAGATTGGATTCGTGTATGCTCAAAAGACCTGAATTCAATTTTGATCCTAAGATAGAGAAGACTTTCTGACAGCGCCGTAAGGAGCAAAAAACGAAGTTAAAGTTACTACGAGAAGTTCAACAACAGTAAACCCCAAAAGAAGTTTTTCGGCAGGAAATTTCTAAGGAGCCATCTGGTTGAGACCCTCTCGATGCGTAGAAAAGAGGAGCACAACATAACAATGTGCAGCAACAAGCTACGGCAACACATAATCCTATTCGTTTTTCAGATGAAAGGGATAAAGCCATTAGGGATTATGTGGCTGCAACTTTCTACAATCTTAATATACAAAAATTGTTGAGCCAGACATTGATGCCAATCACTTCGAGCTCAAGCCAATCATGCATGTTCCAAATGCTTCAGACCATAGGCCAATTTTAAGGACTTCATAGTGAAGATCTTCATAAGCACATGAAACAATTCTTAAGAATATGCAATTTGTTCAAGCTTAATGGAGTATTCAATGAAACTTTTTCCATTTTCATTACAGGGTAATGTAGAAGCATGGTTAGATTTTTTCCACCACATGGGATGAGCTTGCTAAAAATTTTCTTTTGAAATATTTTCCGCCTACAAAAAATGCACAGATCCGAGGGGAAATTATCATTTTTTAAATAGGGACCACAAGAAGGAGTAGACACAGCATGGGAGCGTTTAAAAAGTTAATAGGGAAATGTTCACACCATGGCTTGCCTGCCTGTCTTCTTGTAGAGCATTTTTACAACGAATTGACCCAAGCTTCCAAATCAGTGGTTAATGCTTCAATTAATGGTTCGTTGCTCAAAAAGACTTTCAATGAGGTAAACGAGATTTTGGACGCAATTGTTGCAAATAAAAGTCAATGTGGAGAAGAAGAAACACCATCTAGAAGCAGTGTCAAGGTCCAACAAGTGAATCATCTAGAGACACTATCGGAGCAGATGTTAACTATGAACGATATGCTTATGAATCTTACTTTAGGGAATCAAGTTCAAGTTGAACCCGTGAGCCAAGCTTCAACCCCCATTTGCACTACTTGTAATGAAGAGTATTCATTTGAAGATTGTCCTCAAAATCCTGCTTCATTATATTTTGTAGGTGCACATAAAAGGACAAATCCTCACTCCAATACATTTAATCCGGGATGGAGACAACACCCTAACCTTTCCTAAAGAGGACAAAATGCTAGCACGTCCAATGCAACCCCTTTTGTTAAGTATGGAGGACCACCAGGATTCAATGGACAAGTCCAACTAAAGATTGCACCACTTTTGCAACCACAAATGTAGCAGCAACCTATGCAAGTACAACCCCGTTCCACAGCAAATTTGGAGAATCTTATGAGGGAATTGATGGCCAAGAATGACGGAGTAATTCAAAGTCCGACAGCTTCCTTGAGGAATCTGGAATATCAAATTGGGCAGGTAATTCAGGAGATGAGGAGTAGACCATCAATCAAAGTTCTACAAAGAGATAGTGCACAGCAGAGAGAAGGAAAATAACATTACAAAGCCATAACTCTTAGAAGAGGATTGCAATATCAAGAGCTGGAAATAACAGTGGAACATGAAAAAGAAATAGTTCTTAATAATGCACGGTGTCCCACTCAAGATGTTGAAAAAGAAAAAGTTGAGTCAAATCAAAATCAAGAAGATGGTGTTGTAGAAAACTTGGGCCAAAATGCGCCCGCAAAACAAATTGCCCCCGCAATGCCTTCCTCAGCAGAAAATCCGAAGGAACTAGCCAAGAAACATGAAAATTTGTATCAAAATGCAAGGGCACCTCCACCATTCCCTCAGAGACTCGTCAAAAAGAACTAGGAGGAGCAGTTCAAGAAGTTTTTGGATGTTCTCAAGCAACTCCACATTAATATTCCATTGGTAGAAGCCATTGAGCAAATGCCAAACTTTGCCAAGTACTTGAAGGATATCCTATCAAAGAAGTGCACGCTAGGAGAATATGAAACTGTCACGCTGACAAAGAATTGTAGCGCTTTGATTACAAGCAAAGTGCCACCCAAGCTTCAAGATCCAGGAATTTCATAATTCCTTGTGTGATTGGTGGAAGAAGTGTTGGACGAGCTGGCGGGACCGCCAAGAGGGTGTCGAATTCTCCCTAAGTCGTCAAATAAAATTTATAATCCACGGCACTACTACTAATTTTGTAGTAATAGCAGCTGGGGTCGAACACAAAAAAGGGGGATCTAATAAGTGTAGGATTTTATGCTTGTGAAAACATGAGGGATTTTTTTTATGATGATTGGCAAGCAAGAAAAATTAAAATAAAATAACTTAATGTTGAATTTTAAATGGCACGAAAACTAAATATGCAAAGGAGAAATAAGACGGGACCAAATACATAAAAAGGGATCGTTGGATTATGATTTATTATGCTTTATTCTAATTTATTGGCTAATGGATGCTCTAAACTGATTTCATTAGTCCGGTTGGCTTCTGGGTTACTCGGAGGACCCCCCCTACACTAACTTGTGCTAATTAACTCGCTAAGCGTGAATTCGACAATTAACAAGATTAATTAATATAGACTCTATCGCTCGCCACCCCTAATGCACAATGCAGTAACAATCTGAGACCTTTACAACGGTTACTACCGATATCTAACTAGATTATTAACAAGCAATTTTACAACTACGTATTAAAACTAGCTGCTTTGGGATCGTGGGTCCAGAATTATAGGAACTAAATTCAAATGCAATTTAAATCTAAATTCCTACAACCTTTAACATGTATCCTAGGCCTATCAAGGGTTGTCTCACGTAGAGAGTGGCTTGCCTCAACCTAGTGGCCATCTCAAATAACTGATAGAATACACAAGCTATAATCGCATAGGGCATCAATCCTAATTTACTAACGGTCATGTATTGGTTTAAACGGGATTACATGCAAAACTCAATGAAAATACAGCAAGAACAGAAGATATAAATGAGAAAACTCAGCCAATATCATTAGGAATCAAGACATAAATCCAATCCAACGATCTGAAAAAGTTTAGCTACGCATAGATAAAGTAAAAACGATAAATAACATGAAAGAATTCAAAGTAAATGACCAACAATGGTGTACAAAGGTGCTGGAAAGTAAAAGAGGCAAAGAAATCGTAAAAGGGACCCAAAATCTAACTTAACGGCGGACTAAACCGAGACCTAATATATATAGAAAACACGCCGACATCGAGACGCCAGGGCACAGCATCTTGGCGCTGCGTACTTTTGTCTTCGGCTCGAAATCATGTTGGCGTCTCGACGCCAGCCTCTAATCTCGACTTTCTGCTCTTTTTCTCGGTCTTGTCTCGCTTCTTCTCGGTTCGGGGCTTCAATCTTTGGCTTTCGATGTCATAATTCAGGCCCGCTTCAGCACAATTTGGTCTCTTCACCTCCTCTCCGTCCAAGACATCGAGATGGCTCCAAAAAATCCTTAATTGGCCCGAATTAACACCAATTAGCGTGATCGACTCCCGACACGGCCTAAGCTCAATTAACTTGTAAAGAGGACAAGTAAAGCATAAAGTAACTCTAACAAGCTTAGGTTAGAGGCAATAAAATAGGACTATTTAGGTCCTATCAAATACCCCCCACCTAAATCTTGCTAGTCCTCGAGCAAGACACACACAAAACAAGGAGAAAGGGGTTGTGCAAATAATTGATAAGTGATTTAATCCTCAAAACTCAAACATTCCAAAAACTAAAGCAATCAAGAGACATTCGCAAGAGAGACAAATGATGGATGTGAGATAAGATGATAGATAAAAATAAAGATAAATTCAGCCAACCTTAGTGCAAGTATACACTGTCGCACGTAGTACTAAAAACCTTAGAAGTATTCCAAGGGTATCGATCCCACGAGAACTAAATTGGAAATTCAGATTTGAAGAAGAAACTGCTCAAATGATTGCTTAAAATAGGTAACCAAATAAATAAAACAATTAAACAAAAAATAACAATAATAAATAAAACGAGGTATTCAACGTAGTTTCATCCCAAAGGAAAATAACTTTAATCATAGAGTGTTCATCTTAAGACTAATCAATGCAATGGGTCATATTTAACTTCTATTTGGCCTTGCTCCCAAGAACTGTTAGAAGGCTAAGCGAGTACCGTTATGCAAATTTTTGTGACTCGACTCCGACATAGATAATTCACGGATGCAATCTATAACCCTATAGTTGATATACGGTGCCTTAGGCAGCTTGCCCTATACCACCGAACAATCTCTTTCGAGCTTTTTCTCCTATATCACCTTTATGAGAACCGATATCGTTTGTCCCTTTCGAGATCAAACTCACATAGCAAGCAAAGTCTAAGTGATCAATTTAAACTCAGCAAGATCAGAATGATAATCAATAAAGAATGACATGCATTGAATAGAAACTTAAGTGAATAAACACTTTCAAGCTATTGAACCATAAGGGAATTCACTATATTGAACCCCTCAACGGAATTTATCTACTCATGGTGGGATAAAGTGAAAATGAATATCATTTCATTGAAATAAAGAATAAAGAATACAAATAAGTGAAAAGTAACAAAAGCTGGAAGTAATGACAGTAGCTAAATACTAGGGTTTTTTCTCTTTTATCCAATCCTTCTAGAGTTCGCTCGACACTCAACTCTCTCACTTTTACAAGTGGGAATGGGTGAAAATACCTACAAACCCTAAGGTTTGATGTCTAACTAAGGTTAGAATTCAGTCTTCTAAGAAGAACCTCGGGCATCCCTACTCATAGACGTTAATTAGGGTTCTGTCACCACCCTCTTCTTCCAAATGAGTTCTGCTTGCCTTTGACGTTGAATCGAGGCCTTATATAGTGTTGGAAGTGGTTGAGAAGCTACGGAAATGGTGCTGGTAGGTAGCCCAGTCGAATTCGTGGTCAAAACAGCCGGTTAGGTGCGCAATAGTCTCGTTCAAAACGATCCGCGACAAACTCGAAACTGCCCCTGTTTTTCCAGAACTGCGCTCGCATTTTATTTTTTCCTTCGCATTTCTGGGCAGTTTCCAACTTCCTCTGCTTTTTCTGCACAACAACAAACTTAGTCAAATTCATATCAATTTGAGTCTTTTCAAGCACAAATAAGCATATTTTGACATGTATGACTCTCAACTCCCTAACTTATCAACTTTAACATATTTTGAGCTCAGGGACAGTAAAATTGATCTAAAACATATAATTTTGACAAGATAATGAGCTAAATATAAGGGTAAAATAGGTATATTTTTTACCCTTATCACTTCCCCCTACACTGGCACTAAGGTCTTGCTAAAAGGCCCAAATGGAAAAAAACTAGGTTTTTTCCTCTTGCTTAGGTGACTGATCAAGGAATTCCTTTTTCTTCTTTCTATATTTTTTTTTCTCTTTCGCTCATATTTTTCTTTTGCACTTTTCATTCTTTTTGCTTTTGCTTTTGCTCTCTCTCTCTTTTTTTTTCTTTCTTTTGCATTTCTTTTGGACAGGGCACAAGCTTTCACACTACAGTGCAGGGACCTATAACCCGAGTTTTACTCTTGGTGGCCTAACTGGTCACACTGCAGGTAGCTCTTTTACCCCTAAGTGTTTACGCTCAATGCAAGCATGCTCTCCTTTTTTTTTCTCAAAGCAAAGGTGGCGAGCATATGATTCTTCTTTTCTTTTGTCTCGCCACCCCTGACTTATTTTTCCACTCTCTCTTTTTTTTTCTATTGCAGGCATAATTTTTTTTCTCTCCTAGGCAAGACTCCACACACTATTTTGCAAAAAATTTAGACTTTCTCGCTTAACCTTACACCTATCGGGGTGACAACAGAAATATGAATTAAGTAATTCGCTCCTAAGCATTCAAGTCATAATTTAAAGCAAAATAGACACTCAACAGGTGCAAAACATATCCAAGAAAAGTTTTAAAAAGCCTCCTTTTTTGAACACTCTTGGTCACAACTCATCGAAAGCAATAAATTTTCGAAAAAATTTGAGTCAAACCTAGGAAATCATCATCACTTAAACAAGCATATACACAACAAGCATGCGAGACATTTCATTAAGCACAAACGCTGGCCTGACGCTCGGATGCTCAAGGCCCAACAGAAATGTATAGTAAATTCCCCACCCCCAACCTAAAATTTACATTTCCCTCAATGTAATAAATCATGAAGAAATAGACAATGCATAGGGAAAGAATAGAACTTCCCTGAATGTTGCGCTCATGGGTGGTGAATCATGCTCTCTATAAATGTAGAAACTTTATTTTGGTACCGCCAATCCTAAAGAACAAACAAAGACAAGGAAACAAACATAAAAACAACTGATAAAAATAAACCTATCTAAGAATTGAAATAGCAGAAAGCAATGAAGTTAAAAGGTGCAATTGTTAAGGTCGTTTGCTCGACCACATTCTCCTCGATTCTCATCCGAAATCAAACCTCTTTGATTTTGAAGACATCCTTTTTTATTTTTCTTCTTTTTGATTTGCTCCTGCATAGATAAATTAAACTTGCACACATAGTGCAAGGCATGATAAAATTTAAACAAATAATCCATCATCATCCCTAACATACTAATCAAGACACCTTTATAATGAGCAACAAATTGGTCTACAATCGGAATCACTAAGTCTAGCTCATGCAAATCAAAATTAATAAGCTTAGGGGAAATAGAATTTTGCATGGAATCAACTAAAGTTAACTCATCATTTATTTCCATTTCTCCTATCATGCATGACATATCACATGAATCAGACTTAGAATCTAAAGAAGGTTCAAGCTCAGGCTCACTAACCTTATTAGACTTACCTTCTTGTTGTTGCTCACAATCTTGGCTATCCAAAGAATCAGAAGAATTTACCTTTCGTGGTTGAAATATGATGAGTCCAACATACGTTGCTAAGCATAAAATTATCTCTCTAGCCTCATTGGGGTTTTGTCTAGTTCATCCCCGCCACTTGCTATATCCAACATCCTTCTGTCATCGGGTGATAATCCTTCAATGAAGTGCAACAGCAAGGACTCCTCAAACAATGGGGTACGAGGAAGTGCACATAACCCATTGAAGCGATCCCAATACTTGTGAAAGTATTCCTCAGGTGCTTGGGTGATGTATATGATTTCTCTTGTGACTTCGAGGACTCCAAGAGATGAGAGATGATTCGGATCAGGAGCTGCAAGGTATTGCATCATGTGCTCGGCCATGGGATTAGCACGTCGAGGCTATGCTGATTTCATCGTTAAGCTCTACAAAAAGAAAATGAAAAAGCACAAAAAGAACAAAAAATCCTATTAACACTAGAAAACGCTCCCCGACAACGGCGCCAACTTGACGGGACCACCAGGAGGGTGTCGAATTCTCCCTAAGTCGTCAAATAAAATTTATAATCCACAGCACTACTACTAATTTTGTAGCAATAATGGTCGAGGTCGAACACAGGGAAGGGGGATCTAATAAATGTAGGATTTTATGCTTATGAAAACATGGAGGATTTTTTATCATGATTGACAAGCAAGAAAAATTAAAATAAAATAACTGAATGCTGAATTTTAAATGGCACGAAATCTAAATATGCAAAGGATAAATAAGACGGGATCAAATACATAAAAAGGGATCGTTGGATTAGAATTTATTATGTTTGATTCTAATTTATTGGCTTCCTAGTTTTCCCTAATGGATGCTCTAAACTGATTTCATTAGTTCGGTTGGCTTCTGGGTTACTCAGAGGACCCCCCCTACACTTACCTGTGTCAATTAACTCGCTAATCGTGAATTCGACAATTAATAAGATTAATTAATATACACTCTATCGCTCGCCACCCCTTATGCATAATGTAGTAACCATCCGAGACCTCTGCAACGGTTACTACCTATATCTAACTAGATTATTAACAAGCAATTTTACAACTACCTATTAAAACTAGCCGCTTTGGGATCGTGGGTCCGGAATTATAGCAACTAAATTCAGATGCAACTTAAATCTAAATTCCTACAACCTTTAACATTTATCCTAGGCCTATCAAGGGTCGTCTCACGTAGAGAGTGGTTTGTGTCAACCTAGTGGCTATCCCAAGTAACTGATAGAATACACAAGCTATAATCGCATAGGGCGTCAATCCTAATTGACTAACGGTCATGTATTGGTTTAAACGGGATTACATGCAAAACTCAATGAAAATACAGCCAGAACAAAAGATATAAACCAGAAAACTCAGCCAATATCATTAGGAATCAAGACATAAATCCAATCCAACCATCTAAAGAAGTTTAGCTACGCATAGATGAAATAAAAGCGATTAATAACATGAAAGAATTCATAGTAAATGACCAACAATGGTCTACAAAGGTGCTGGAAAGTAAAAAAGGCAAAGAAATCGTAAAAGGGACCCAAAATCTAACCTAACGACGGACTAAACTGAGACCTAATATATATAGAAAACACGTCGACGTTGAGACGCCACGGCACAGCGTCTCGATGTTGCGTACTTTTGTCTTCAGCCTTAAATCGCGTCGGCGTCGAGACGCCAGCTTCTAATCTTGACTTTCTGTTCTTTTTCTCGGTCTTGTCTCGCTGCTTATCGGTTCGGGGCTTCAATCTTTGGCTTTCAGTTTCATAATTCAGACCTGCTTCAGCAGAATTGGGTTTCTTCACCTCCTCTCCATCCAAGACATCGATATAGCTCCAAAAACTTCGTAATTGGCCCGAATTAACACCAATTAGCATGATCGACTCCTGACATGACCTAAGCTCAATTAACGTGTAAATAGGACAAGTAAAGCATAAAATAACTCTAACAAGCTTAGATTAGAGGCATTAAAATAGGACTATTTAGGTCCTATCACGAGCTCTATGTGATCTAGGTTCCAACATCAACTTAATGCCTCTATCAATGATCAAGAAGTTAGGAATTGGGGAAGCAATAACTCTAACAAGCAAGACACGATAACTGCAAGGCCCATAGGGAAGATCGGAGATGTGCTTGTAAATGTAGATAAATTTGTTTTCCCTGCAGATTTCATCATCCTTGATTGTGAAGCTGACAGAGAGGTTCCAATCATCCTTAGGATGCCATTCCTAGCCTCTGGTCGTATAATAGATGTCCAAAAGGGGGAGCTAACAATGCGAGTGAATGATCAAGAAATAATATTCAATGTGTTGAACGCATTGCTGCTGTGGGGAAGCGGAAGATTGCAATAAGATGGAAATTTGTGACACCATAAGCGACTCAGAAGAGGATGACTATGAGAAGGAAAGTTCTGACAAAGAGATTGTGGCCGAAGATGCAGCCGCAATTGAGGAGCGAAGACCTGTGAATGGAGATCATGAGAAAACTTTGCCAATAAAACAATCCATTGAAGAACCACCCGAATTGAAATTGAAACCACTTCCATCTCATCTTAAATACATGTTTCTTCGAAAAGATGAAACTCTACCTGTTATTATCTCAACCAATTTATCTGAACAGGATGAACTTTCTTTATTGCAGGTTTTATCCAAGCACAAACAAGCAATTGGTTGGACGATAAAAAATATCAAGGGAATAAGCTCTTATGTCTGTATGCATCCTATTAGTTTGGAAGAAGGATCCAAGAAATCAGTTCAGATGCAGAGGAGATTCAATCCAATAATGAAGGAGGTAGTAAAAAAGGAGATCATCAAATGGATAGATGCTGGAGTTATTTACCCTATTGTAGATAGTAGCTGGGTCAGCCCAGTGTAGTGTGTTCCAAAGAATGGGGGAATGACAGTTGTCACAAACGACAAAAATGAGTTGATTCCGACAATAACTATTGACAGGTTGAAGAGTGTGCATGGACTACAAAAAGTTGAACAAAGCAACTAAGAAGGACCACTTTCCACTTCCTTTCATAGATCAAATGTTGGATAGTCTTGAGGTAAAGAATACTATTGTTTCCTGGATTGATACTCCGGTTACAATCAAATTACAATAGTACATGAAGACAGAGAGAAGACAACATTTTACCTGTCTATATTGCACTTTTGTTTTCAGAAGGATGCCCTTTGGACTATGTAATGCACCAACAACTTTCCAGCGATGTATGATGGCAATTTTCACGGATATGGTGGAGAAAACATTATAAGTTTTTATGGATGACTTTTTAGTTTTTGGAACTTCATTCCATGATTGTTTGCAGAAATTTGAGCAAGTCCTAAATAGATGCGAGGAGACGAATTTAGTACTAAACTGGGAGAAGTTCCATTTTATGGTGCGAAAGGGGATAGTACTAGGTCATAAGTTCTCTTGAAGAGGAATCGAGGTCGACAGGGCCAAAGTTGAAATCATTGCAAAATTGCCTCCACCAACGACAGTGAAAGAAAATAAGAAGCTTTCTAAGACATGCAGGGTTCTACAGACGATTCATCAAAAACTTGTCACAAATATCAAAACCATTATGCAGGTTGCTAGAGCTTGACATAAAGTTTGATTTCGATCCAGAATGCTTAAAACCTTTGAGAGGTTGAAGGAAGCACTAAGTTCTGGCCCAATAATGATTGAACTTAACTGAAGTCAATCGTTCGAACTTATGTGTGATGCAAGCGACTTTGCAATAGGAGCTGCGCTGGCGCAAAAGAGGAACAAGATAATACATCCCATCTACTATGCCAGCAACACTATGAACGAGGCTCAAGTAAATTATACTACCACAGAGAAGGAATTGCTCATGGTAGTATTTGCTTTTGACAAGTTCAGATCCTACCTCATCGACAATAAAGTGATAGTCCACGCTGATCATTCAACAAAAGTATCTCTTATCAAAGAAGGATGCAAAACCTCGCCTAATCAGATGGATCCTACTTCTTCAAGAATTCGACTTAAAGATCTTGCACAGGAAAGGACAGAAAATCAGGACATGACCAAGTGTTGAGGAGATGTGTAGCAGAAGAAGAAATCTAATTTTGGAAGGTTGCCACAATGCCCCGTATGGAGGACATTTTGCAGGTACAAAGACAGCAGCCAAAGTACTTCAAAGTGGATACATCTGGCCAAATATATTAAACACGCATATTTGTACGCAAGGGATGTGATAAATGCCAAAGGACAGGAAACACATCGGCCAAGGACGAGATGCTAATGAACTATACATTAGAAGTGGAAATCTTTGATTTATGGGGAATTGATTTCATGGGTCGTTTCCTTCATCCTTTGGCAAAACTTACATCTTGCTAGCAGTAGATTATGTTTCTAAATGGGTGGAGGCAATAGCTACAACCTCCAACGACAAAAAGTAGTAAAGGTATTTTTTAGAACAAATATCTTTACTAGATTTGGAACTCCTACAGTTTTAATAAGCGATGAAGGTTCTCTTTTGTAAACAGGGTAATCAGGGAACTTCTGGAGAGATATGTCAAGCTCAGAATTGCGGCTCTATATCATCCACAAACTAATGGCCAAGCCGAATCATGCAATCGAGAGATCAAAGCCATCTTGGAGAAGACTGTTCAGCCAAATAGAAGATATTGGTCTCTTAGATTAGATGATGTCTATGTGCTCACAGAACGACATTCAAATCACCTTTAGGAATGTCTCCCTACATGATAGTCTATGGCAAAGCTTGCCATTTACCCTTGGAGTTGGAGCACATAGCCTATTGGGCTACAATAAGGAGGGTTAACATGGATATGGAGCAGACAGGGCCAAAAGAGGAAATTGCGATTGGCCGAATTGGATGATTGGAGACACCTAGCTTATGAAAACGCAAAAATATATAAAGAAAAGGTATAAAAATGGCATGATTAAAAAATCAAGAGTAAAAATTTGCACGAGGGGCAAGACGTGCTAGTCTTAAATTCAAGTTAAGACTCTTTCCAGGAAAACTCAAATCAAAATGGTTCGGCTGTAAAATAGCAAAGATCTACAAACATGGTGCAGTGGACTTATATGATAATGCCGGACACATTTCAAAGTAAATGGACAGAGCGTAAAACCTTATTGGGAAGAAGGCCTAAGTAAGGATAAGACCTCCATTACCCTGATTGATCCAAGATGATTCAAGTATGTGATGTTTAAATATGTATATTATTCCATTTTGTTTGTTGTGTTTTAGTTTATGTCTTTTCTTTCCTTAAAAATCCAAAAACAATGTGTACAATTCATAATATGTTGGAAACCAGGAAAATCAAGTCTCAGTTAAGAGGGAACCCTGTCTTAGGAAAAGCTTGTCTAAGGAAAGAGGCACTTAAGTTTACTGCAAAGGAACACCTCTACCTGGAGCTTGAATGAACAATGACTTGCATCTTCGTGGTTTACAAATGTTCTATCTTACTTTTTCAAGTTATAAATTCTTCTTCGTTATTGAATGCTTAGCCGGTGCGGTGTGAATTTGTAAATTTTTGTTAAGTGTGCAGTAGATAGGTCCGGGGGGAAAAAGAGAAAGCAGCTGGAGAAAGGGCAAAAATTTACACTACAAATGCCGCCACAAATCGGCCTTGGGCCTTAAAAGACAATTTATTTTGAAGACAGCACTTTGCAATGCATTTGCGGTAAAATCAGGTACAAAACAAATGTCTTATAGATGACGCCAGGAAATGGGAAACATATTATGGCTACTGTAGAAGATGTTCTTGAATTAGAGGAAGAAAGGAAGAAGAGCTCCGCTAATTCGGAGGCCCAATCCTTAAGAACTGAAGAAAATGAGAAAGAAGAAAAGAAGGTGGAAATCCAGTATGTCCGCATACAAGATAGAAAAGAGCTAAGCCAAGCACGACAGTTGCGGCCGCAAAAGAAGAGCAACGTGGAAATTCACCTGCAAGTGAACAGGATATGCGGTCGTAGGTGAGGCCCAAAAAGATAAAAAGTGCCAATCCTGAGGCACAAGCAAAAGAAGATGCACCCGAATCCAGGGCACATGTGCTGGGGCAGACTGCCAACAAACCAACTACCACTTCATCTCCAATGAAGCCAAGCACAAATGATGGCAAAAAGCATAAGCGCCGATCGAGATTGGAAAGAGAGATGGCAATCCCTCTTGAGAAAAAGGAGTAGGAGGCTTTAATCGCTAAGGCAGTGTGGAGGAAGCAAGGCCATGGCTCAAGAAGAAGCGGACCAAATAACAAAAGAAAGAAAAATAAGATAAGAGAAGAAGAAGAGAAGGTTGCACTCCACTTCATAGCTGAGTAGTTGCAAGATTCAGAGAGTGCAACTAAGGCAGAAAAAGAAAAAAAAAAAAAAAAAGAGATTGCACCTGCATCTGAGGGCCAATCTAAGGAAACAAACAGGGGAGTTGCAGGCACAAACACGGTGTAAATAGTGCAGGCATAATAAGTTGCACCAGTTTCTGAGGTGCAACCACACGAGCAGACCCCACCACACGACAAGAGGATGAAATCGTGCTCGATGACCTGCTCGAGCACAAGAAAGAAAAAGTGCCGAGGACCTATTCGATCACGAGAAAGAGAAAGATAAATAGGAACAACTACTTCAGAAGATGAACA